>CM060106.1:29133484-29820984 GCA_030522415.1 Channallabes apus
GAAGCAGAGTTTGCAGAGGAGATCAATACACTAAAGTCTACATTATGCATACTGTAGAGGTCATACAGTATATAGTGTTTCCATATCACAGTGCGGCAAACATAGAGTTAGTAGAACAAATATCCTGTCGGCTTGTAGTAATTTACACTAGACTGTTGTTTCGAGTAGCAGAGGTGAATGTTACGCACAGTTTTGTAGAGATATACCGTCGAGTACTTTTTCAAGAGTGAAGCTTGCGTAGACAATTTCTCATTTCAAATTGAACTTATGCTGGCCGTTCTGTCCACTACGGTCAGTTTGTCATCAGATTCCCTCTCTCAGCACATGGCTTAGTTCCCAGTGCTGCAAGCACCGCTTCCACTTTCTCAATCTGCTTTTGTTGGTTAGAGATTGTGCAAGAGATGTAATTAGTGATGTCGCTTTTTGTTGTCGACTGCAGAGGTGTGAGTGCGACCGGCAAAGATGGCCGTAGGCGCAGCAACGGAAATCACATGGCAGTACGACAAAGCTGTACTATATGCTTTTCTATAGGAAATTTTTTTTTAGATTTTTGTCATTTTTTTCATCCCTTGTTATCTCATTAGTCTTAGAAAACACGTTCCCCAGTCTGTCGTATGATACGCTGCTTTTAGCATGTGCACGTATACCATCCACAGTCTCTATCTTTCCCCTTTCCCATACTGAAGAAAGATGTGTTGATCAGTTGCGCCCAGGCGTGAGCATGACACAAGATTGACAGGATTGAACCCGGGGTGTTTGGCTTGTACACACTGATGACCTGATAATGTGATCTCAGCGTCACGTACTATACGCGCTAATAGCGATCAAGCGTCAGATACAATCTGAGAGACTCATTAATCCACAAACGCGTCGTTACTGCTTGAACATTGGGGGAAAAAAATGTTTGCAATTTTACTTAGCTTGAAAAATCCATATCTGTGAAAGAACGTTCCGCCTTTTCCATTTGCACAGGTCTGTCTCTGGGATTGCCGTGATGCAGTCATTTGTTGCAGTGTCAGTAGAAGCCCTCGGACCACCTGATCGTGTATGATTTTTAGACACAGCTGTTAGCAACTCGCCGCTCAGATGGATTGGGCTGTTGTCATGGGGGGGAGGAACAGTGTTTAATCTTCACTGATGGCGATGTACATTGTAACGGGTGTCTCAGGAGGTATTAGTTAAGCCGGAATAGCGCTCTCAGCGATGTGCTAAGGTCTGCTAGTTTAACCCCAACCAGCCGTACAATGCAGGAGTGTCTGTTTGCACATGTGTTTGAGTTAATTAGCTACAAAGCCACCGCGGCTCCCAGGAGCATTGCAGGAGCAGAACGGGCTCGGTGTTTATTAAAGGAGCACGACCGAAGCCGCCCCTTCTTGCATTCTTGTGTTTCTTTTGACACTATTTAGGTACAATCCCAGACGTGAGTACGTATACTGGGGAGGATTGTGTTGTACAGTAGGTAGGAGAAAAATGGATTTATGGAATGCTGTACTGTACATAAATAAAACATCTATAGGAGGGCTTTTCAAACTTATAACTGTCAGGGACGCATGAACCTGGAAAAAAAATACCAACATCGGCACATTTATTTTACAAAAAAAAAAAAAATCAATAAATAAAAACTATTTAAAAAATGTGTTGCATGTTATTTACATGTACAGTATAATACCATATAGGGCTGCAACTAACGATTATTTTGATAATCGATTAGTTGGCCGATAATTTTTTTCGATTAATCAGATATAAACTAAGCGCTTTCATTAGATTTTTTTTTGCTTAACTATATAAAACCATAAATCAGGGTATTATTTATGTATAAAAGTAAACTTTAACAAATGCAATAGCCACATAGAGTTTAATGATCTTTAATTTTGACATTTAAACCTTATTTTATGTAAATCAACATTTTGTTTTTAACAATAATTGCAGATGGCAAGTTGACAGTGTGTGTGTGTGTGTGTGTGTGTGTGTGTGTGTGTATATATATGGTTTCAAAAAATACACTGACATATTCAGTTATTAAGAATGACCTCAATTTTAAATTCTCTTAAATTAATTCAACTTAATAAGAAGAATAATAGACTTCTAGATTATTATGATATTATTTTTAATTGAAGTGTCTCTTGCTACATCCTTTTCACGGTTTATACATTATTTCGATCCTCTCGTGTATTTTATCCTATTTTTTGTTGTCGCAATAAAAAATTATAATAAAATAAATAAATATATAGACCATTTTGCTATACTAGATGTACATGCCATATCGTACTCGTTATGAATTTGTTGTTGTGTTTATTTTATTTTATTTTATTTGCTGTTATTTCATTTATTCTACCTTGTTCTGTTCATTAGTAAAGCATTAAGCATTAAGGTTGTTACATAAGCCATAAGCTTTAAATTTCTCAGTTATGCATCCATTTTGACAATCGTAAGTTGGTCTGTGATGTCATTCCACTATTACATGCATTTGTGTGACTGTCATATGAAAGAGAGTTCAGTTTAGATGCGGAAGGCTACGGAAACACAAGCTTTTGACCGTAAGCTCGTGAGCTCCCGGTAAACTAAAAATGTAAGATACAGCAACTAGGTTGTTGTAACCGTAAGCTCCCATAAGTAGAGATATACAGCAAGAGTGTTGTTATATATGTAAGCTAAGACTGTAATTTATAAGATACAGCAAATAGGTTGTTGTAAAAGTCAGAGATTTGCAAGATGCAGCAACTGGTGTCTGTAATAACAGTGGATTTACTCAAGACGACTGTATGAAGTGTTGATTCTTTGATGCTGACAAAATAAACTACAAGAGACAAAGAGATCGGACTTCTGTCGTGTGAGTGAAACTTTAAACCAAAGCTACGCGTCAAAACTAGTGAAATAATATGACAGCATCTACACTAGACATTCTCGTAAAACGGCGACGTAGGGAGAAAAAAAATACGGTATTCACTCTCTTTATTTTGCCCTTTTTCCGCATTTCCCTCTGTATATCATGTAGGATGTTAAAATGAACGTGAAGAAAACGCACTAGAAGTGTTTTCCTTGCGTTCGTTGGGATTTGAACACCAAGAAAAAGCTGCATGCAACGTTTTGTTTTTTTTTGACACCGTATAACCGCGCAGCCGGACAAACGCACGTCACCAAAGCCCGTGTGAACTCTCACTGACTCCTGTGTGTAGAAACCCCTCGGCACGTCATACGCGCTCACCGGACACTACGAACGGCAGAAAAAGACTCGATTAGAGGTGTTTAATGTAAATTGCTCCCATACCTTGGAGGACTTGGGGCGCGCGCTTTTTCCTGCAAACGCTTCTGTAACCTCCATTGCGCGAGCGACTGTGTATCTGTGTGTGTGTATTTGTGCATCTTGTGGTCGCGCGCCTCAATAACGTGAGCAGCCCAACTAATCGATAACGGCATTCGTTGACAACGAATTTCATTATCGATAATTATTGATTTTATCGATTAGTTGTTGCAGCCCTACTACCATACTGTATTTATTGGAGCCAACTTTTTCCAACTTAGAACCCATATTAGTGTAAAAAAAAAAAAAAAAAGTCATTAGATTTCTTTGATATTTTTATATATAAATATAATGATTTTGTTAATAATTATTTTGGTTGGAACCCTGTGACCTTGCTTATTATCATTTTGATTATGGAAAATAATACGCAATTAATTGTAAACACACAGTGCCTGTAAATGATTGAAATGAGCAAACAACATAGTATTTCATTAAGAACAATAAGTAAAATAGAAATAGATTCACTATAGTAGGTCAAACCATTTTTTCCATATGTTGTGCAATAAATCATGTAGTAATTGTGATTAGTATTGGATTTTTAGGCCTACCGGTGTGTATATATAACTGAACCATTCATGCATTGTGCATTGTGCATGCTGTAACTTACTGTTATTGTAAGCCCAACTTTTTTTGGGGCTTATTATTATTATTTTATTATTATTAATATTATTATTATTATTATTTCACTGCCTAATTGACATCATATACGTTTCACGGTCGCATCCGTAGGTTTAAAAACCAAAAAGTGAAGTATGCCAGTATGGTGTAGTACTGTGAACACTTGTATATTCAGGAAACACATGTGATAACATCACCCTAAACAAAACTTTGTCTCCTCAGTACAATTACTCCTAAGTCGTTCTAAATCGCAATCATCCATGTTGTGTTTCGATCTTTCGTTACTGCAAGTTAATGTGAGTGTGAGCGCCAACAAGTTCATGACTCACCTCAACACTTTGTTCATGGCTCTTGTGAGCTATAAAGCTTTTAATGAATCACAAATCCCTCTCTAACCACAGAACAAGGGTGCAAGTCAGTGTATACAGTAGGACAAGGGATTCCACATCTTACTTGGCACACTAGCTTTCCACCATTTGTTTGGGATTCAACCCTGGAACAGTACCTTAGCTGAGATCTTTCCAAAGCGTAATAAGTGGAGACATAAAGAGAAACTTAAATTCAAATTTTTTAAATTCAAGTTTTCCATGTTTTTTTTCTCTTTGCTTTTGGTGATCTTACGTGCCGGTATCTGAATATATTCCGATGACATTTAAAAAAAAAAAAAAAAAAAAAAAAAGCCCACCAAGGCATCATAAGAAAAGCGCACTGCAAATTATCCCAGAGACTTGGAGCACATGGCAGGGTACGTCCTGGACGGGCTGCCGATCCATCGCAGGGTACACACACTTATTCACACACTATGAGGCAGTTTAATTAGGAACAGCAATTTGCATGACTTTGCAATAGGGAGGAAACTGGAGAACCCAGAGGAAACCCACCAAACACGAGGAGAACAACAAACTCGGGAATCGAACCCGGACTCTGGTGGTGCCTGGCGACAGTGATGACCAACAGTACAGCGATGTCCTTAAACAGAATCCATTAGCAGCTCCACAGGGTTGATGGACAAACAGTTTCACATACACACAGATTGGCATTACAGTATGCCATGACTCAAGGAGTGGAAGGAAAAGGCAACAGGAGGGGGCAATTTATTAACCGTACTACTGTATGGGACTACTGTTATGTAAAGCACTTCTGTCTCTTCGCTGGTCGCCACCACTCTATCTTCATCTTTACAGAAGATTAATTTAATTTGCCGTATCGGTGTAACATCAGCAACCTGCGATCACACAGCAGTTGAGTATAACGGTGATAAATCTATAAATCATAAAGCTTGTTCACATCTATTGTGCTACAAACCTACTGTACACAAAGAACCCGAAGAACAAAGCACACTGGTGAAGTGTCTACCAAACACACACTCACACGCACTCAGATTCTCTCAGTATCCTGGATTAGCAATTAATTCTTCCTTTATTTTTCCGTGGTTCAAGCAGGCAGAGAAATGGAATATCCGAGTCGTAGCTCATGCATGTCATCGGTTCAAATCAAATCACTTCCAGTAGCGTTCCATTCAGTGCCTGGCAGTCATTTGACCTTGTAATTTGATAGTAAACTCTGGCTTTAAGAGTCTGAAACCCCGTTCTCAAGGGAAATGAATCACTCGATAATCACTTTTGCATGCCGCTATTGCACGAGTGATAATGATTAAACATGCTAAGCCAATGAGAAAGGGCACCGAGGTGAACACTTCCACTCTGGTATAATGAGACAAAGGGAGAGAGCTACAGTACCTCGCTCCTCCTTGTATAACAAACACAGACAAGGCAATTGTAATGTTTAATAGTGATCGTGTGTGTGTGTTTGTGCGTGTGTGTGCTGGTGACCGAACCATTATGTATAAGTGATAAAAGTGGCATTACTTGATAATTGTGTGTGGTTCTAAAGTACAGTTACAATTTACACTCCACTTAATAATTACATTACAATAATTTATTATACTGTACAGAGCAACACACATTTGTTTCCAAACATGTAACACTCCAGATATTAGGAGTGTCTGATCTATATCTAGTCTGAATCAGTGATGTTTTGTCTTCGTGTTGATCAGATTCTTTCATTTCAAATATTCCCTCATCAGGAATATTTCTTATAAATAAAATACAATAATAGAAATAACAGAAAACCGATTTAAAAAAACATTTTCTTTCTTATTTCATTTTCTTATTATCCCTGTATTTATTTGTAAGTCAAACTGGGACTTGTGATGAACTGTCTTATGAATGAAAAAGTGTAAATCTGATTGACATTTACACAAGACTTCAAGCACAGTACAGTGATAAGACTCTTAGCCGCAGTAAAGTATTTGATCGGTGCGAACGCTTTAAAGAAATCTGTATGTCTGTGCATGAAAATCTTGAAAATGTTGAAATTCTGCGATCACTGATCGTTCTGACGCACAAGCTCATACTGCCCACCTTACTACTTGCACAGTAGAGGGAACACATTATTTTTCTCCAAACCATTTTCACGTGTTCACTCCACTGAAGGGGTTCCTGGGAGGCTAGCGTTTCAGACAGGAAAAAGGCAGATCATTGCTTCTTGTTTCTTAAACAGCCATGTCAGAAGACATATCATGTGGTTGTGGCAAAGATGTTTATCTGTTTAAGAAGTGTCAATTTATTGTTCTGTATGAAGCAAAGAAAACAACTAAGGAAATTGCTGAAATTATTGAGCCTGGGTTAAGAAATGTGGTCAGCTGATGACCTGAATATGTATTGTATTCAAGATGGCGCCGGTGAGGTCGGCTGCCGTCACGACTGCTCCGACCACCTTTTCTTTGTTTTTGTTCTTTAAGTTAGTTTTCAGTGTTTTAAAATCGGCAAAATCACCACCATTGAGTACATTAGGTATGATAGAGACACTCTTGTTTCTATTGGTATACAATGTACTCACAATTCGACAGTTTTAACTCCGGATCCGAGCTGGCCGAGTGAGATCCTGAGGGAGAACAATGGACGCGATGCGAAGCGACGAACCCGAGGGAAACGAGCTGGTGTGAGGAACCGGCTCAGGGCCCGTGCACACCGCACACCTCTGCCTAGTATCCTGCTCGCCAACGTCCAGTCACTGGAGAACAAGCTCGATGACCTCAGGGCCAGGATAAAGTTCCAGAGAGACATTCGGGACTGCAATCTCCTCTGCTTCACCGAGACATGGCTGAACCCAGCGGTGCCAGACCACGCCATACAGCCGGCCGAGTTCTTCTCGGTTCACCGCATGGACAGGACGCGGGACTCGGGGAAGTCAAGGGGAGGCGGCGTGTGTTTAATGGTGAACAACAGCTGGTGCAACAGCGCGAGCGTTGTTCCTCTTACACGCTCCTGCACACCAAACATGGAACTACTGTCCATCATGTGTCGTCCATTTTATCTTCCACGGGAGTTCACATCGGTCATAATCAGTGCCATTTACATTCCTCCACAAGCAGACACTGAAACTGCCTTATGCGAGCTGCATGAGGCGCTCACACAGCACCAGACACAACACCGGGACGCTGCGCTCATTGTGGCGGGGGATTTTAATAGTGCCAACCTCAAACGCGCAGCGCCGAACTTTTATCAGCACATCACCTGCCCCACCAGGGGCGAAAGGACACTGGACCACTGTTATACCACGGTCAAAGACGGTTACAAGGCACAATCTCGTCCAGCGTTTGGTAAATCCGACCACGCCGCCATCTTCCTCATGCCAAAATATAAACAAAGGCTGAAACAGAAAGTTCCGGTCCAGAGGGAGGTCGCGCGCTGGACGGACCAATCGGTGGCCGCGTTACAGGACGCACTCGATGACGCAGACTGGGACATGTTCAGAAACAGCTCCGATGATGACGTCAGCGTGTTTACGGAAGCGGTTGTGGGATTTATTGAAAAGCTGGTAGATGATACGGTAGAGAAAAAGACAATCAGAACGTTTCCCAACCAGAAGCCGTGGGTGGATAAAACCATCCGCGACGCTCTGAGATCTCGCACAGCTGCCTACAACATGGGACTTGCATCGGGGGACATGGAACCGTACAAGGCTGCGTCATATAACGTCCGGAAGGCGGTGAAAGAGGCGAAGCAGCGCTACGGGAGAAAACTAGAGTCACAGCTTCAACAGAGTGACTCTAGGAGCCTGTGGCAGGGACTGAGAACAATAACGGACTATAAAGCACCAGCATCCGGTATGACGAACGCGGACGCGACTCTGGCAGATGAGCTCAACATCTTCTATGCTCGCTTCGAGGCTGCAGCTAAAGACGCTAGCGATGCTAATGCTAACGGCGCTAATGCTAACGGCGCTAATGCTAGCGGCGCTAACGGCTGCAGACAGGAAGACACAGCCAGCACCGGGAACGCGCTCATCATCTCCGAGCACGACGTGAGGAGAGCCTTCAAGAGAGTGAACACCAGGAAAGCAGCAGGACCAGACGGCATCTCAGGTCGTATTCTCAGAGCCTGCGCAGACCAGCTAGCACCTGTGTTCACTGAGATATTCAACATCTCCTTATCTCAGTCGGTGATCCCCACATGCTTCAAAGAGTCCATCATTGTTCCTGTTCCAAAGAAACCACATCCTGCTTCTCTCAATGACTATCGCCCTGTAGCTCTCACCTCAGTAGTGATGAAGTGCTTTGAACGCCTTATCAGAGACTTCATCATTTCTTCACTACCCGACACACTGGACCCACTACAGTTTGCATACCGTCAGAACCGCTCCACAGACGATGCAATCTCTCATCTCCTCCACACATCACTCACTCACCTGGACACTAGGAAAGGGAATTATGTTAAAATGCTCTTCATCGACTACAGCTCTGCTTTTAACACAATAATTCCCTCCCCACACTCACCACCAAGCTGGAGCACCTGGGACTGAGCTCATCTATATGTCAGTGGATCTCCAATTTTCTGACTGGCAGACCACAGGCAGTAAGGATGGGCGGACATGTCTCAGCCACACTCACTCTTAGCACTGGAGCCCCCCAGGTTTGTGTTCTGAGCCCCCTGCTGTACTCTTTGTACACCCACGACTGCGTGGCCACTACCAACTCCACCTCCATCATCAAGTTTGCTGACGACACCGTCGTGGTCGGACTGATCACCAACAATGATGAGTCGGACTACCTAGAGGAGATTGGAAATCTGGAGAACTGGTGCCAGAGGAACAATCTCCTCCTGAACGTCAGTAAGACAAAGGAGCTGATATTGGACTTTAGTACAAAGCAGGAGAGGAACTACCAGACCCCCGTCATCAACAGGAGCCCAGTGGAGAGAGTGGACAGCTTCAGATACCTCGGTGTTCACATCACGCAGGACCTGTCATGGTCCTGTCACATCAACACCGTGGTGAAAAAAGCCCGGCAGCATCTCTACCACCTCAGACGCTTGAGAGACTTTAGACTGCCCTCCAGGGTGCTCAGGAACTTCTACTCCTGCACCATAGAGAGCATCCTGATGGGAAACATCACGACCTGGTTCGGGAACAGCACCATGGAGGACAGAGGAGCTCTACAGAGGGTGGTGCGATCAGCCGAGCGCATCATCCGCACTGAGCTCCCTGACCTGCACTCGATCTACAGCAAACGGTGCTGGACTAAGACCAGGAAAATCATGAAGGACCTCAGTCACCCCAGTAATGGACTGTTCTCTTTGTTGCGGTCTGGGAAGAGATTCCGCTCCCTAAAGGCCAACACAGAGAGACTGAGGAGGAGCTTCTTCCCGCAGGCGATAAGGTCTCTCAATCATCACTACACCACACAGGACTAATAACATCTTTTAAGCTCACAACACTGACTGAACAATCATGGACACATTCATACACACTTGCACTAAATACTCATACATCTGGACAATTGCACATGTAACCTCCATGCATATTTGCACAACCACTGACACTTTAATCATATATTTTTGCAATATTTTATTATGCCCTTATGCACAGTTAATTTTACTTTTTTATTTTACTAGTTAAAATTATTTCTTTACTATTTACTTTTTATTGATTATTTATTTTACGTACAAGCTTTTATTTTCTTTTTTTAAGGTCACTGGCGGTCGTATAAAGCATTTCACTGCATATTATACTGTGTATGATTGTGTATGTGACCAATAAAATTTGAATTTGAATATTCTGAATGAAGAGATATTTTTTCTTTCCTGATGACACGGACATAATTCAAGATGACAGTGCCAGGACTCATCTCTCTCAAAGTGTGAAAATGTGGTTTAGAGATTGTCCAAGTCCAGACTTTATCCCCATTGAGAATCTTGTAAAGAAATGAATGTGAGACCTCCGAGTGGCACAACTCGTGAGTTCGATTCCCGGGTGATGCTGTAACCTCTCGCAGCCGAAGGTCTAGAGAGAGCTGATTGGCCGAGCTCTCTCGGAGGGGAGGGATAAGCGGTACTTCGTGCTCCCACATTAATCATGGCTCTACAGCCAATCAGGGGCGTCTGTGAGCCCTCACAAGCGGAAGGAGCGTACTGTATAGCGCTGTCCTCCGAGTGTGTTACTCCGCCCCCAATGGTGTGTGAGTGAGCAGTTCGAAAAGATGCGGTACGCTGGCCACTGCGAATTTGTGCCGTAATCAAAGCAAAAGGCGATCCAAAGAAATATTATAGTGTGTGACTCTTTTTGGCCTAGCACTATATAAATAAATGGTGTGGAATAAATGAACGGCCGCTCAGTACAGTGAAAAAGAGCATAATATTTACAGAATTTCATCAGTTCCAGATCAGATGCATCACTGCATTTTAAAATCAGGTTTTTCATTTAAAAGCCTCTGAAGTTGTGCTCTATACTAGATCTGGCTAATTCACACACCCAAGAAGAAAAAGAGTATTGTGTACATTTATAAGGATTGTATAGTGTGTGTGGTCATGTGTGAATGGTCTGTGTAACACCGACTCTATGGAGCAATAGGGAGCAACAGATATCACAAAAAAGAATAAAAATGATTAAAAAGCACATTTTCTAGCAATTGATTTAATCATGTTTGTCACCGACACAAAGATGCTGCTACCCGTATTAGACTCAACGGAGCTGATCATGACTAGGCATGTGTACGAGGACTCCACACACTCTCGTGAGCCGTCTCTCTTGGTTTTCCTAATGAAGAAAAAGTGAAGCCAGGGAGACGAATGCAGGGGGGAATTTGCCATGACTGGCCACTTGATAAAGCAGCAAGTCAAGCAGAGGTTTAAAAAAGGAAGCGTTTCATTATTTATTTCCTTTTTTTTCCTCGCTTTGTCACTGAGGTCTAGGTGACAGACCTTTGAAGAATCCGGGCTTTGATGGTAAGAAAATGTCGCTTGATTTGCAGAGGTTGATTTGGCTCTGTCGAGACGATTGGAGTTTTGTGTGTGAATGTGTGCGTTAAAAAAATAAATAAATAAAAATAAAAACTCAGCATGGTTAGCAGTGTCGCCCTGCACCTTAAGGGTCTTGGTTCAATTCTCGCCCCTGGTCTGTGTACATACCTTGAGCATGGAAAGCATTGTCACCTGGCACCTCCAGTGTACAGGTTCGACTCCCACCTCGGGGTCTGTAAACATAGAGTTTTCATGTCCTCTCCGTGCTTGGTGGGTTTCCTCCGGGTTCTCCGGGTACCTCACATAGTCCAAAGACAAGCAGATTAGGCTACTTGACGTTCCCAAATTGCCCGTAGTGTGTGTGTGTGTGTGTGTGTGTGTGTGTGTGTGTGTGTATGTTTGTATATCCTGCGATGGATTGGCACCCTGTCCAAGGTAGTATTCCATATTAAATGAAGCTAATGTTTGCAGTCAACTGCATGTGAACAGTTTGAAAGTAGAATGCAATAAATGACATTTTTGGCCTTTTACCCATTTTTAAAAATTGTTATTCTCTGACGCAAAAGGTTTCTAAAACAAAATGTTTCATTTGGAAACCACTATATACAGTGGCTTGCAAACGTATTCGCCCCCCTTGAACTTTTCCACATTTTGTCACATTACAGCCACAAACATGAATAAATTTTATTGGAATTCCATGTGAAAGACCAATACAAAGTGGTGTACACGTGAGAAGTGGAACGAAAATCATACATGATTCCAAACATTTTTTACAAATAAATAACTGCAAAGTGGGGTGTGCGTAATTATTCAGCCCCCTGAGTCAATACTTTGTAGAACTACATTTTGCTGCAATTACAGCTGCCAGTCTTTTAGGGAATGTTTCTACCAGCTTTGCACATCTAGAGACTGAAATCGTTGCCCATTCTTCTTTGCAGAACAGCTCCAGCTCAGTCAGATTAGATGGACAGCAGTTTGTGAACAGCAGTTTTCAGATCTTGCCACAGATTCTCGATTGGATTTAGATCTGGACTTTGACTGGGCCATTCTAACACATGGATATGTTTTGTTTTAAACCATTCCATTGTTGCCCTGGCTTTATGTTTAGGGTCGTTGTCCTGCTGGAAGGTGAACCTCCGCCCCAGGCTCAAGTCTTTTGCAGACTCCAAGAGGTTTTCTTCCAAGATTGCCCTGTATTTGGCTCCATCCATCTTCCCATCAACTCTGACCAGCTTCCCTGTCCCTGCTGAAGAGAAGCACCCCCAGAGCATGATGCTGCCACCACCATATTTGACAGTGGGGATGGTGTGTTCAGAGTGATGTGCAGTGTTAGTTTTCCGCCACATATAGCGTTTTGCATATTGGCCAAAAAGTTCCATTTTGGTCTCATCTGACCAGAGCACCTTCTTCCACATGTTTGCTGTGCAAACGGGACTTCTTATGGTTTTCTGTTAACAATGGCTTTCTTCTTGCCACTCTTCCATAAAGGCCAACTTTGTGCAGTGCACGACTAATAGTTGTCCTATGGACAGATTCCCCCACCTGAGCTGTAGATCTCTGCAGCTCGTCCAGAGTCACCATGGGCCTCTTGGCTGCATTTCTGATCAGTGCTCTCCTTGTTCGGCCTGTGAGTTTAGGTGGACGGCCTTGTCTTGGTTGGTTTACAGTTGTGCCATACTCCTTCCATTTCTGAATGATGGCTTGAACAGTGGCTCCGTGGGATGTTCAAGGCTTTGGAAATCTTTTTGTAACCTAAGCCTGCTTTAAATTTCTCAATAACTTTATCCCTGACCTGTCTGGTGTGTTCTTTGGACTTCATGGTGTTGTTGCTCCCAATATTCTCTTAGACAACCTCTGAGGCCGTCACAGAGCAGCTGTATTTGTACTGACATTAGATTACACACAGGTGCACTCTACAGTATTTAGTCATTAGCACTCATCAGGCAATGTCTATTGGCAACTGACTGCACTCAGACCAAAGGGGGCTGAATAATTATGCACACCCCACTTTGCAGCTATTTATTTGTAAAAAATGTTTGGAATCATGTGTGATTTTCATTCTACTTCTCACGTGTACACCACTTTGTATTGGTCTTTCACGTGGAATTCCAATAAAATTGATTCATGTTTGTGGCTGTAATGTGACAAAATGTGGAAAAGTTCAAGGGGGCCGAATACTTTTGCAAGCCACTGTATCCTTATTTTGGAAGCTTTAAATGTAAAATTTTTTGAGTTAAGCATTACATTTAGCCTCTTGTATTACAAGCAAAGGTGGTGTAGTGGTTAGCGCTGTCGCCTTGCACCTCCAGGGTCTGGGTTCGATTCTCATCTATGTGTGCATGAAGTTTGCATGTTCTCCCTGTGCTTGGTGGGTTTTCTCCGGGTACTCCGGTTTCCTCCCAGCCCGTAGACAGATTAGGCTAACTGGCGTTCCCACATTGCCTGTAGTGTGAGTGTGTGTATGTTTGTGTACCCTGCGATGGATTGTCCAGGATGTACCCTGTCTCATACTCTAAGCCTCCTGGGATAGGCTCTAGGCCCCCGCAACCCTGAATACAGTATAAAGCTGTAAAATAAATTGAATTGAAAATTTAATTAAAGCGGTATAGACGATGAATGAGGTGATGATATAATATAATATTTTCTGCAGAGCTTTGTTCATTGTCAGCATAAAACAGACAAGCTGAAAAAGTCATTGCTAGTCTGTGTAAGGTGACAAGTAAGTGTTAATAGTCATGCAGTCTCTAGTACACTTTTTTTGTGAGTGGCTGGAGTAAGCAGTTGTGATCTCTTTGTGTCTGTGTGTGCGTGTCCGTGAGATAAGCTGGCTTGTCTGGTAGATGCAGACTCTTTGTTCAGTCACTGATATGAACCCCAGGTACACGAATCTGCAGTCTTATCAACATGCATTCTGTAGAGAGCACTGAGGTGAGAAGGAGAAGCTGGCGTAGTGGAGTCACTCAGCTTATAGCTGTAGACTTGTAAAGAGTGTTCCAGTTCAACATATGCTCATGAATTAGCTTCTGTTCGTGCAGCTCGTATTTGTAGATCTTACTATCGTAATAACTGAAATGACAGATCATAAAAAAAGACAATATTTTGCTGTACTTGAAAGCATATGTTCTATTTTTAATCTAAAGCCTAACAGCGTACTGTAATATATATATATTTCATTTCATCTCTTGGCATATTTCCTCCATCTACTGTATATAGTATAGTGCATATAAATACATACATCTTAAGAAGATGGGTTTTTAGGTCTATTGCTCCTTGGATCAAGTGAATACATTACGAATCGCATAAATGATGCCGAGCTTTGCTGAGCTTATTGAGTTTTTGTAATTTCTTCCGTCAATGAGATTTTTAAAAAACAGTGAAAATGAAATCCGACAAATGCTAAGACGCTAGCAGTAATGCTGCTTCTGCTGCGTGCCTCTGAGCAGGTGTTTAGCATTTTCATGAGCACCGGATTATCCTGGCTAGCTACATATTCCAACTGATAATCAATCCCAGTCATATCTGGTAGTATTTACAATATTGGGATATGGATTTTACCAGGTGAGTTTGAGCTTGTTGTGATACATAATGATGAAACTAACATGTGTGTTGTAATTCCATTAGTGAGAATTATGGCGCTTTTCCACTGCATAGTACGGCACGGCACGGTTCAGTTCAGCTCACTTTTGGGGGATTTTCCACTGGGAACAGTACGTGGTACCTGGTCCTTTTTTTAGTACCACCTCAGCCAAGGTTCCAAGCGCGCCGAACCGTTACCAAGACGTGACGTGTAAACTCTGCTGGTCACTGATTGGCCGGAGAAAATCGTCATTACTGCGTCACTGAACTTGCGACACGAGACACAACAGAACCGCTATATTTAGAACAGCCAGAGAAGGATCGGACGCACCTTTTTGTATGAACCAAAAATTTTCTTTGGCTGCCATCAGCCTCTTTTGAAACAAATTCCTTCGTGTATATATATACACACATTTCGAGTAAGGGTTAGCTACAATATTTTCAGTTTGTTGATTTTATTATTTTTTATCGGGTTTAAGAGCTGATTGGACGACGTCTTTTAAAAACCGCATGTTGTCCAAATCAGGACTCCATTGATTTTTTACTTTTTTCATTAAACTGAGCTGGAATTCAGTAAAAGGTAGAATGGGGTATTTGTATCTGAGACAGTCTTCCCCTTAAATTGACCAATGATCCAGCCCCTTAAAACATCAACTTTGAAATTGAAATGTCAATTTTTTACTTTTACTCTTAAGGATGGGTCTGTACTAATCTGGTACTAATCTGTACTAATGTAGTTACAATAATGACAATACATTTACTGTACGTTTTATCATAAAACTATGGATGCCTTATTACTCCAGATCAAGAATACCTTGAATTTAGCAAGTGGTAACTAAAATTCCAAGGAAAATAATGTATATAGCTAAGACTTTATAAGACTTAAAATTCATTCTTCTCATAACCAGAGGTGCCAAGTAACGAAGTACAAATACTTCGTTACCTTACTTAAGTAGAAATTTTGGGTATCTATACTTTACTGGAGTAATTATTTTTCAGCCGACTTTTTACTTCTACTCCTTACATTTTTAAGCAATTATCTGTACTTTCTACTCCTTACATTTTAAAAACAGCCTCGTTACTCTATTTTTATGATCAGAACAACCCCGGTCGCATGATAAGAACGCGCACAACTGGATATGTCAGCCCTGATATGTCAGCCCTGATATGTCAGCCCTGATATGTCACCCCTGGAGCAGACAGGGTTAAGTGCTTTGCTTAAGGGCCCAACAGCATCACTTTGTGGAGAAGGGGCTTGAACTGCCAACCTTCTGATCATTCAGTGACTCAGTGCCTTAACTCTCTGAACTACCCCTGCTCTATATATACACTACTGTATAAACATCACATTCATGCATAAAAACGTCTAACTTGAGGCATTGAACTAGTGAGAAATAATCAGGTGCAGATGGTGACCGATGATCAGGCCGGTGATTAGTACACTGGTGGTGCTGAGTGGTTGGAACAGACGAGAGGGGAAATGAGGTTGCTGCTGAGGTTTTTACACACGGTACTGTAAAAAAAACAACAACTATGTAGCCTGTCATAGTAAAAAAAAAATTTATAAAAAAAAATTTTTTTTATATATATATATACTACCGTTCAAAAGGTTTAGAACACTTTCTAACTCCATGATCGTTTCTGATTTTTATTTCTTTCTACATTGTAAAGTTTTGCTGAAGGCGTCTAAAAAATGCATGAATCTCCTTTGAACAGTTGATATTGAGATGTTTCTGCTACTTCTGCTCTGTAAAGACTTCATAACGCCTCTAATCTGAGCTGCTGTTAATTGGTCATTTTTCAGGCTGATAACTCTAAATGAACTTCTCGTCTGCGGCAGAGGTAGGTTTTGGTCTCGCCCTCCTGGGACGGCCTTCATGAGAGCCAGTTTCATTATGGTGCTGGACGGATTTTGCAAATGCACTTGACAATACTGTTCTTGCAAGAACTATTACAGAAAGGCCGACCTCTGTGTCTTAAAATAACAAATAACTGTTGTTTTTCTTGTTGTTACGTAATTACCTAATTCCATATGTGTTATTTTATAGTTTTGAAATCCCCAGTATTGTTGTAGAATGTAGAAAATAAATCACTAAACAAAAACAAAGAAATTTGCAAGTGTTCTAAAACTTTTGAACGGTAGTGTGTGTGTGTGTGTGTGTGTGTGTGTATATATATTTTTTATATATATATATATATATATATATATATATATATATATATATATATAAAAAATAAAGAAATGATGGGTAGCTCAAGACTTTAGCACAGCACTGTACTGTATGTAAACACGTAATAGGAATATACAATATGATGAAACTTATGAAATTTCACAGTGGCACAATCCTGAGCTGCTGCTTGAGCTGTGTGGAGTTTTGCATTCTCCTCTCCGAAGTTCCCCAGTTTCCTCCCACCATCCTCGTACTCTAGGTGGACAGGTTTGAACGGAACCAGTTCAGTGCAGCTCTAAAACCTCATTCCATCTCCCCCTGACACCCAGTGAGTGTATGTTAACGTGTGTCATGGCACCGGTCCTGGATGCAGTACTCACTCCCGGTGTTGTTTCTACGCTGCTGATTAATGTTCAGCCTCTTAATGAAAGTGCTGGCGCACTAATTAGACACGACGTGGACAGGCTAATATCAGCGAACTGCGTCTCCGTGCTGGAATCCGATGGTATTACAGTCATTAGTGCATCAGTTATTACGGGTCCTCTCTGTGTACTTTACAACTCAGGGGTCTGTTATTGTGTTATAACAGACACGAAATGTAAATACTGTATTTGTTCACGTTTTCTGGTCATACGGATTCATCAGATGTTCTTTTCTTTTTTTTTCTTCGCAGGTTGAGAGGGAAATAGCGATTCTGAAGCTCATAGAACATCCTCACGTATTGAAGCTGCACGACGTGTATGAAAATAAGAAATATTTGTAAGTATGCGCATCTCTTGGGTGTTTGTCTGCACAAATGTGTGTGTGAGAGTTCATGGCGCGTGCCGTAGAAGAGGGCGCGCTTTGTCTTTCTCCTCGCTTGGCGCTCCACTGGTTACACCTAATGTAGTTTTCAATAATTGATAAAAGCGTCACTGTGGAAACCGGCAAGGAAATTTGTTTTCTTAATATTCTGATGACACAGATGGATGGCCCAAGCGGCCGTAAAATGTTTACCGAAGAATGTTTTTACGCTCACAAATCAAGTATGAATTCATCCCTAATTTAAATTGCCCTGACAGGTAATCGCATGAGAAGATCCTTTAATCGACTAATAAATCAGAGGATCTGTGTGTCTGTTGCTCTGTGCGTCAGTGTGCAGCTGCGCGACCGCGTGTGTATGCTGCCACACGCGCGTCTGTTTGAATATGCATATGAGGATAAAGGGTATTTGCCGTTGACACAGAGAAGGGCTATAAAAAAGCATGCACGTACACACATCTGAGCCTCACGTGTGGGACTTGATTAACTTGATCTGAAAAATGAAGCCTGTAAATTCACAACACAATAACAGACCAAAATTCAGAATTACTGTAGAAACCAAATCCAAAGTAGAACCTCTATCCCGAATATCTTTTTCTCTGTTTCTGCCAGATATTTGGTTCTAGAGCACGTGTCTGGTGGGGAGCTTTTCGACTACCTGGTAAAGAAGGGAAGATTAACACCCAAAGAGGCCAGGAAGTTTTTCAGACAGATCATCTCGGCACTGGACTTCTGTCACAGTCACTCCATATGGTAAGTGCATTGAAATCTCTTCTACAAGTAGCACTATGGCATTACACCTTCAGGGTCTGGGTCGATTCCCACCCTGGGTCTGCGTGCATGCATGTTCTCCCTGAGCTTTTTGGGTTTTCCTCCACTGGTTTTCTTCCACAGTCCAAAGACAGGCAGATTAGGCTAAATTGGCATTGCCAAATTGCCCGTTTTGTCTGGATGAGTGTGTGCATCTACTGTATGTGTGTGTGCCCAGTGATGGAATGGCACCCTGTCCAAGATGTACCCCGCTTCGTGCCCTTAGTTTTCTAGGATGGGCTTCAGGCCGCTCTGAACCCTATACACAGGATAAAGCAGTGTAAACGATCAGTGAGTGGATAACTGTTATTTATCTAAAAAAAAAAATTACAAAAATTCAACATAAACAAAAGGGGAAGCGTCAAATCTGCTCTCTGCAACTTCTCCTAAACCGTTCATGGGAATTTGACCAAACGTTTTCAGGAAGCATAGATCTGCTCTAGTTGATCAACTATCTTATAATTTTTTTTTTCATCTAATACCATTCAGTATCCTATAACTAAATGTATATGGTACTTTTAATTGCATTGTTATAGTTTAATTTCGTTATACTCCTGCTAAATATATTAGATATTGCATGATACCAGATTTGTGTTGGAGTAGACTACAGCCGAATGTGTGTATAGAAATTGTTGTTTGATGCTGCTCTGATTATCTACCTGGCTGAACTCTGTAACCTCTCCTCTGTAACGCTCAGAATGCATATTCTGCACTTCATGTATAAATAATGAACATATTGTTGTGGACAACTGGCTTGTGCAGTTGATGTTCAACACTGTAGATGTGCACTAGCTATTTTATTGGGTCATCTGGCTGCGAAGTGTCCCACTCAAAGACGTCTTGCATCATTTTCACACTTTGCCTCTATCCAGATCTCTTCCTAAACCATTCATGTGAATGTGATTATACCTGCACAGAAGGTTTATTAGGAAGCGTAGATATGAGCTAACTATTTCATTTTGAGCAGGTCACATGCGGCTTCTTTTAAAGACTCATAAATCTTTGTGAATAATAGGAGTATAACACAGTGTCGCTGCCAGAACATCTGTATGATTTAAACCCACACAAGGCATGGCATAAACCAGATGTTGTTGTTTTTTTTTCATAAATCCTACCAGGAAAAGTCCCAGAACTAGAATTTCTGGCACTGTCAGCATCATTGGTACATTACGCAATCTCAGCTAGTGATGTTTTTTTTTTTCTTCATCCTTTTTTTACCACACAGTTATTTATTAACCGCCTTGGTGTTTTCTAATATATTTAGCTGGATATATTTCATGAAAAAATATAAGGAATACATTTTCCTAATTTTGACCATCATAACCCAGGCCGGTTAAATAAAATAAAATTACTGAAAATGTGGGATTGGTTTGACTTGCATGTTTTATAATCACTTCCAATATAAAAAACATTTATTTCAGTTGACCTGAAGGACCTGATCCATACATCTACTGCATTAAATTATTAATGCACCTCCTATCTATATCTGTATTTAAGTTTGGTTATATCCTGGTTTTATTGTTTCCAATCATATCTTGTTAATATCACCCCAGTAAATTTATTCAGCCACTTTATACATACAGTATAACCATTTTGTTAATTGAAACTAAAAAGACATACTGATCTGGGCCCGGTTTCTCGAAAGCTTCTTATCGCTAAGTAGTTCTATTTCATAATGTGACTAATGCATTAAAATTGGCAATCACTTTTAACATTAAACAGGTGGCAAACAATTAGGCAGCGATACAGTGTGTTGTGCTAAACTGAAGACGGCGCCGTCCGTGGAGCCGTGTGGTTCATGTACAGTTTTCCTTTAGACAAAACTTCAGCCCTTTTCATATTTTCCCTGAGGTCGCTATTTAAAAAAATAAATAAATAAAAAAAAAGCAACAGATTATGGAGCTTCGTGACCTGCTCAGACCTGCCCATGCCAGGCCAACTGTACACTCTACGTCCCGATGTCCAGCTGCTCGCTGCTTTTTGTTTAAAATATGTTTCATTGATCATTATCCATAACTTTATGGGCTTTTCTTTTGACACATTTTATTTTAATGAAATTTGATTTAGTTAAATGAGTTTAGCAAAACTCGCGCTGAATCATGATGAACCGCACTTACGCAAAACCGCGTAGGTGAGATAGGAGTATTAAACCTCCACTCTCTCATCTCATCGTATTCATTCCATAAGTGCGCTATACAACCCCAACCACTGACACTTCACATTGTTTCTGAAGCTGGTGAAGAGTGTTATCAGCTGTTTGTCCATCAACTATGATTGGATACCCGGTTCGTTTCACCGTCACAGGTTACATGAAAATATTAGCGACAGTTTGGTGATTTACTTTATATATTTGTCTATTATGACATGTTATTGTTAAGTTAACCCATGTCGAAATAAACGCTATTAAAAGAATTTAGTGCAATGTTTAATTTGTATAGAAAGTGCCGTCTTTCTTAACGCTGTCATGAAAAAGGAGTCAAAAATCGATTCCTGAGCAACCGATGTCCGCTAATTCAGGACCTTCACTGTAGACAGCGCCGCGTAACGTCGGACGTAAGAGGTAGCGACTTAAGAAGACTCCTAAGAGACAGTTCGAGAAATACACTTAGAAAAGTTATCACTTAACGTAAGATATATCTTAAGAGTCTTCTTAGCGCGCGAATAGTGTGCGTTATCGAGAAACCAGGCCCTGATACCTTAGACTACAGCAGTGGTTCTCAAACTTTTTCTGTCATTCCCCACTTAAGGGGGTGAGCGAATTTTCAAGCCCCACTTGTCAACAAAATAATAATGAAATCGGCCAAGTTTACTGTTCATTGAAATATCAATTTCTAAACCAATAAGATCAAACAACACCAAGTTAAAAACAGATAAAATACACGTGCAATTGTTATAAGAGGCTTACGTTGTCACTTATCTTTGCATAATTGACCCCATGTTTATTAGCTGCTCAGCAATCGTTTTTTGCACTGGCCAATTCTATATGTAACTTTGAATGAAGCCATTTGTGTGCTTTGCTGTCCACTGATTCAGATGTTACCATGCGATTCTCCTGCTGTCTGTATTCTGCCAGTTTTCTTTGAAAGAAGTCGAGTGGCTTATTAACGTGACTGGAGTGTGTTGTCTCTAAGTGTCTTCCTAATTTGTTGGGTCTCATGCGGTCTGCTGCCAGCGGTTTAAGACACAAAACACACACGGGTCTCTCCTCTACCCCCACCATCCCCACCATGAATGCAAGCTCAAGATAGGCTTCATTAGGGGTGGGCGATATAACCAAAATCTTCTATCACGGTAGAAGCAATTTTCTACCTCGATAACGATATATATCACAATATAGCAATTTGTATCTGAAAATGCATTAATAAAAATTCAAACACAAAGAAACAGTTTTACGTAATGTAATTTTATGTGAATTGCTGAGGTTTGCCGCATTTTTTTTTTACTTTGGCCATATTCGTTTGGACGTTTGGATTTCAGATGATAGAAAAGGTTTGACGTGTTTCCACCACTTGTTAAAACAGTGCACTTGTGTACCTTGCAAATCACGTTCATCTCATTCGTATCACTTTTCTTATACCCAAACCAATTCCACAACACAGACGAGGCACCTTTTTCTTTACAATCTCCTCGTTCTTGGTTTCATCACATGTAAGCAAACTCACTGCTGCTGCAGCGTCTTCTTCCATTGTCGAAGTATATGTGAAGCCAAACACATCAAAAGTGGGACGAAACCGCGGCACCCGATTGAACCAAATATCTGCACAAATACAGCGCAGCGCGACTATCTGGATAGCGCAGTGATGATCTGGTTTATTTGCGCAGCCCGGTGGATCGCGCAGCGCCGCTCGAATCACAAACCTGCGCGACTCACTGTGTTTTATTTAAAAACAATTCATTTAAACTGTCAGGACTGTTTAGGATTGTTTCCGCCTTGCCATGTCTGGTTTGTACGTGCGCATCCCAGCGGGGTAAAATGTATTTTGATGGTCGGCGCGGTTTATTTCTGTCAGAGTCGCGCAGTGCTGCCCAGTGGCTCGCGCAGGTTTGTGATTCGAGCAGCGCTGCTCAAGTTCGTCCGACGTTAAACCGTTATTGTTGCACTATGGTTCCACTTTTTCTCCCGGCCCACAACTGATGTTATTTTAAATTTACTTGTATTAATGATCCATTTATTTCTGTGTGATTGTTTAGTTTTTTCCTATTATTTTCCACTAATTTCCTCTCGTTCATTGCGCCCCACCTGTCATGTCTGTATTCCCCACTAGTGGGGCGCGCCCCACACTTTGAGAACCACTGGACTACAGCAAGATACAGTACAATTGTTGAAAACTTATAGAAGTTACAATTATTGAATAAATAATTATTTGGCTATTTATTAAAGTAAAGTAAATATTAAAGTTATTAATATAATTAAAGTAATAAATAAAAATATAATAAATATATATAATAAAATAATAAAGGTTATTTCTTTAAGACAAGATGGGGAACAAAATTCATTCATTCATTCATTCATTCATTTTCTATACCGCTTAATCCTGTGTTCAGGGTCGCGGGGGACCTGGAGCCTATCCCAGGAGACTTCGGGCACTAGGCGGGGTACACCCTGGACAGGGTGCCAGTCCATCACAGGGCACACACACATACACACACTCACACACCCAATCACACAAAATTGAAAACTCTTATTTGCCTTAAAGAAGTTCAGCAAAATGAAACAAGACGTAAGATACTCAACCTTAAAAAAGTTGTTTCTTTGTAGTAAAAAGTTAGCCAGAGAGTTTTGCTGTACAGAAAAACAGACCGACATGTACTGTATATGGACTTCAGTGTGAAATAATAATATAATTGATAACATTAAAGCTGATCAGCGTCTTTTTAGCTTTAACCTTTTAACTATTTCTACAAACTCTTTAACCATCAATGACAGGTATAGTACTTATGGTAGTATTATATATTTATTTTATTAGTCATTGCCACGATATCACTATAAGACAACACTAGAAAGTACAATTTCAAAATCTGTGGTTTATTTTAGTTTTGTGTGTTTGTTTCTTTTCTTCTTCCCTTTCCCTGATTTCATGGATCATATGACCGGTCTTGCAACGTTTATTACTTAAGGCGACATCATTTACGTACGACGACTGCCACCTGAAGTGGAGCATTACTTAGTCATTATGAAGCATTGTTGCAAATACCAATTATCACTCCAGTGAGGCATCATGATGTTGCCTCTCTGGCAGGTCGGAGATAGATCGGCCCCCTTCGGTATGACACATGAAAGTAGTTTCCATCACCGACTGTGTCCTCAAGCTCATCTTCTATCCTCGGCTCAGAGATAAAGAGGGAAAAGCGCGTTGAAATTCTCTCCATCTGCTCTCGCTCCGCAGAGCTTAAAGCCCGGAGGGCTTCAATTAGCTGTACAACAGGAGGAAATAATCAGAGAGAAATTGAGCCCTGCAACTCAGAGCTACAAATGTTTTATCACGTTATCTATTAAGATGTCATTGCGCAATTCACAGCTTTAGCCGTCACTTTCGAAAGCACTTTCATGAACATGCGGGGAGGGCTTTACTTAAAATGTCAAAGTTTTAATCTTTATAATGTAGGTACGTAAACTATATATTTGTTAACTAACTATATGTTTACATTTTTCACGACTTTATGTAAAGCTGTTGTGTTCAATTCCCGCAAATTTAGTTTTAATTATTATAAAAACTTTCAAAGCTATTTTTAATACCATTAATGGTTTGAATAGAATGACCTACGTACTCAACTCGTATTTGCGGCTGTTCTCTCTTCATGCATTACTATGCTAATGCATCGAAAACATAGCCATTAGCACAATATTTGCATCTGTTTACCATTCGCCCGAGTCTAATGAAGACTCCAAACTACAGGCATATGTTTTGTTTTGTTTTTCCGCTGATGGATGGGTTGGAGGCCTCTCTGGATGGCTGATGGAAATGATTGAATAAATAGCACTGCGGGGTTGCTTTGTCTCTCTGGGCTTGTCTCTCCAAAATTCTTTTTCGTCCCTACTGAGCCTGAAAGCTCTTGCTAATGTGCTGTGTTGTTAGCTGTCCAATATTGTTGCAGCCAAGTGCTAAATTATGACTTTTTTTTTCAGGCCCAGTTTGAGCGCTAGCAGTACGGACGAGGCAGCTGCAGTTTAGTCTGTCAAACCCATCGGAAGCAAACCTGTCATGTTCAGTTCCTCTGTATTTTTGGCTCCGACTTAAAACTTACAGTCCTAATCTAGCGCTGACTCTGCCTGGGGAAATGATGTGACTTTTTGTCAATCACAAGTTTTGGGATATGTACAAACTTCCCAAAGTAAGAACCATTTAATATGCTGGGAATCATACAGTATACTTCTCAACCAGAAGTAATGTTACAGCATTTCAAATCTTTTTATTTCTTTTTTTACTTTGCTTTCTCCTAAGTTTGCAACAGGAAATGAAATATCACTGTTGATCAGCATTGGTCTCGGTCTCATGGTCTGAGGCAAAAGATGCTCGTGCCATGACATTTAAACACCAGCCTCTCTTCACATGGCTGATCTTCATTCAGAAGAAATCAGTGAGGAAATGATCACTGATTAATTCACTTTCTTCTACTCTCTTGACTCCAATTTCGTGATTCTGTTCATTGCATTTATTATTAGCAGGCTTTTAACCATTTGTTTCACTGTCATTTATACGGTGTGTGTGTGTGTACTGTACGCACATGTCTCGACTTTGATGATCATGTGACGTGCAGACGCTGTGACATGCAGATGCTGGATGTCAAAATTTGACACAGCATAATGAAATTGCGACATTTCATGCACATTGTTAGAAAATAACATTTAAAAAATAACCTGAGTAATAAAAAACCTGAGAACATTTTGTATTACTTCATAAGTCGATGTAACAATGTTTTTGAATAATATATTTACGAAATGTCAGTCTATATGTTAGTAGAGTGTTATTGGAAGAATTTTAATTTTTTTTTTTAATTAGATTTATAAAAAAACGAATGGCTTTTTCTTTAACTTTTTACACAATTCAACTGCAGAGCTACAGTCAAACATAGGGTTGGGTACCGAAAACCGGTGCCAATACGGCACCGGTACCTATAGAACCGGTATGTACCGGACCGAAACAGAATGCGAATTTCTGTGCCTCATTTCGGTGCCACTTAAATGCCTGAACTGTCGATTGAAATATTTGTTCTCTAGATTCATATATTTTTGTAGATTAATAGTTTATTAGATTAAATAAAAAAAATTAAAAGCACAAATCATCCGGAAATGAGAGACCATCCGACATGCGCGTGAATGCAGTAACTAACGTTACACTCGCTCTGACGGCAGCAGGCGGTCTACCGATAGCTTAGCATGCTAAATTAAACAACTTTTGTTAAAATGTCTAAAACTAAACGGTCGAAAGTGTGGCTGTATTTCACAAGAAAGGATTCCGGCACCGCGACGTGCAGCAAATGTTTTACAGCAGTTGCGTGTAAAGGCGGAAACACGTCAAATCTAATGAAACATTCGAGGGCAGACGGAATAAAGTTAAAAGCAGAGGGAGGCACCGTGTTTAACAGCTTGTGGACAACAGCTGGCGCTATCAGTGTGGACGACCCCAGTCCCAGTCACACCAACCGTAGCAAAAAGGAGTCACTGATTATGATGCTGACAGCAGACTTTCCGCAGGTTAGTAGTAGGATAATGTAACGTTAATAGCAAAATGCAAATCTTGCATTCATGTCCTGTGCAGGGCAATAAGTCAGGAAAGAAGGCATATTTTGACAGAAAAGGCAAATATGGTGAAATTTCTGCAAAAGAATTGCTAAAATTTGAAGCTTACATATTCATATATATACTATAAACTTTTAATATATTGTTCAATTTTGAGCATAAAAATTTTTGTTCAATAAAAATTCATTCTTGAGTCATCCACTATAATTTTGTGGCTTAAAAGTATCGGTTCAGGCACCGTTTTGGCACCGGTACCGTTTTCAAAGTATCGATTTGGCACCGGTATCGAAAAAACCCAAACGATACCCAACCCTAATCAAACAATGTATAATGTGAAAGTATATTTAGTGCAGACTGCAAGCAGGATTTCCAGCAGCACTAACTATGACAGCAGAACTAAAAGGGAGAGCCAGAAGGAAACATGAGGGGGAACTGGGATGTAAAGCGACCAATCACTTCACCGTCAACAAACCTGAGTGATCAATGAGAGTAATACTCGACGTCCATGAGTCCCCCAGATCTGCTCCTTTACCTAATACGTTTCATACTTCATTCATATTTGATTAATAAACTTCGTGAGCCAATGTGTAGTTTAGGGTCTTGGACTCGACTGTGGCTGTTTGGCGGTGATGAGATTTACCAGCTTCTGATCAGAAGCCCAAAGCTCTAACCACTGAGTCACCACTGCACATACTATAGTACGTATATCCCCTTCAACATGTTATATCGGCCATGATACAGTGTGTGCTGAATAATAAGAATAAGAACAAGATAACAAGATCAATAATAAATATAGTGAGAATGTCATTGCACTTTTGCATGTTTTATTATTAAAAAAAAAAATCCTTATGATTTGTTTGATTGCAGGCTTGAAATTGCTCGTTTTTGGCACACAGAGTTTATGACTAAAACCCCAGGGCGTAACAGCAGCCTTGCTGACAGAAAGCGTGTCCTCTCCTCGAGAATGTCTTTATTGGTTCTGAGTGTTAGTGTTGGTCAGGAGGGGGTAATGACCATCCGTCTTTCTCAGCTCTTTTTTTAAAACTAGGGGGAAGGAAAGTTAATATGAGGGGAAGGGCAGGTCAAGTGGACAGGCTAGAAACCCATAAAGATAGAAGTGTCACCAATGGGAAAGGAAAGCTATTTTGTAGTCACACACGCACGCACACACACACACACACACACACACACACAAAAAAAAAATCCTTCTAACACCTCTGAGTGTAATAACAACAGCCCGCACATGTAATAAACCATAAACTTAATACTAATCTGCAGCTTAAACCGCAGGTTTTCATGTAATAATCATAATTGTATAATCCCCCAAAAAGTAATAAATGTCCCAATACGTTTGTGTTGATTTGTTACATTTGTGCGAAGCATATAGGAGTTTTACATTAAAATGTGTGGTTACAATCCTTATCTCTTTACAGTATGTGTTTTTTTTTTTTTTTTTTTTTTTTAACAACTTTCTACCTCTAATGTGCATCAGTCTGAAAGGTAGATATTTAGATGAATCCTGATTTTCCCAAATTACTTCCAGAAAATGGTCCAGGACAAGGCTCCAACCTGCAAAAATTGTGTGAGACTAGTAAACCATTTCCTACCTGCTAGCCTCACAGTAGGCTTTGCAGAGAGACAGACTTCCTGTCTTACTCCATAGGCAAATCGAGCACAAAGTGGAATGGTCAGCATCCAGCTGAGCTAAATCCGTGGCTTCCTCAGAGAGAATGTGAAACATTGTCTGATCACAATCCTATCACTTGATCAGGTCATTTGGAACCCAGCAGGTGACTTCAAACCAATGGATTTCTGTAATGGGATTTTAAAGGAACTCGAAGCAACAGAGATTCGATCGTTTATACAAGTTGATTGGGGATTGTGGAATCATTGGTTTTGCTTAAGTTATGAATATCTGTGGCCTGATTTATTGATGGCTTTAATCACCAAAAGTTCAAGTTTGAAGGCGACCGCATTAAGCGGTTATTTGTGATTAAAATGATGTAAGTGGAAAAGGCTTCATTTTGATCTTAGATGTATTCAGAGTGTTTTGTACCTGAAGCTCTTACTTAAGACTTCAAAGACTTAGTGCTGATCATTAAATATCTGCAAGATTATTTTCAGGTTATAAAATACTATAATTAAGAAGAATGATCCCATGTGGTGGAATAATGTTGTAATGTGTCTGTGTATATGACCTATTGTAGGATGGATGGTTCCATGTACGTGCTGCCCGGCACATTGATACTGTATACAACTGATATACATCCACTGTATCTGTGGCAGTTATTTACAGAGTCGGGTTGCCAGCTCAATTGTATCTGAACATTTGGGGGTGGAGGACCTTTCTCAAGGGTCTAACAATGGCAATCAGGCTGCATCGAAGCTCAAACAGGGGACCTCCTGGTCTGCAGTGCAACACCTTAACCACCAAGCCAAGTGTATATGACCTTATTTGTATTTACTATATTTGGTAGTACTTCTTCACGGTCTCAGCCATCAAAATCTTCATCACTCAAGAATATGAATAACATCAGAAAATCAATTTAGAAGAGTTTTACAAGAGGCTTTCATAAAAAAGCTCCTCAACCTTCTTAGTTTTTTCATTCATCTTTTATAGCCCTTATCCCTATGCATAGGTCACTGGGACCTGGAACCTTTAGCCTATCCCAGAAGACTTGGGGTAACACTGGACATTGTGCCAGTTCCTTGCAGGGCATATACACACACACACACCCACACACTGCGGGCAATTAGGGAACACCAATTAAACTAATTTGAATGTCTTTGAAATGTGGGAGGAACCCGGAGAACCCAGAGGAAACCTGAGCACGGGGAGAACAAGGAAAAATACAACTACACAGACCGGCAGGATAAATCGAACCCTCAACCCTTCAGGTGCGAGGCCATAGTGCTAACTACTGCACCACCATGCCGCCTCCTGGACCTTCTTGTTCATATATATATATATATATATATATATAAAAGGACTACTCAACATAGTCTCAATCACAAACGATGCATTTGTGCCATCTATGAGCCCACAACCTTAAATGCTTTTTGAAAATCCCCTTCGTCACAGTTTATGGTTTCTCACTACACTACAGCATTTTTACAGAGATGAGACCATTGACAACAGCAATGTGTGGAGATGGATGGGGAAATTAGCACTGACAACAAACCATGCAGTGGGAGATCATCAATGTCGACAAATGTGGTTTTCAAAGTGGATTTGATTGTTTGGTCCAACGATGCCACAAAATGCGTTACTCATGATGGACAATAAGTGGAGAAGTACCTTTGTATAGAGAAAGATGACCTATGTCAGAGACTAAAAAGTTAGGCGCGCTTTTGCATTACTTTCAGTTAGAGCTGGGCGGTATGATCAAAAATTTATATCACGGTATTTTTCAAAATTATATCCATGTCACGGTATTTGACTGTATTTTTTTTCCCATGCATGATTAGGTGTTAACCCTATTTCCTAATAAATTAGAGAATAATTACTGCAGTATATTGGCTTACATTGACCGGACTAGTATTAACCCAGGTTTGATTGGTCTCACAAAATGCTGCTGTTCACAATGAGGTGACGGTGGCACTCAGTTGTAATGAGGTGAATTCATGATTTGCAGTGAAAATACACAACACTTTATTGTGCAAGTTTTGCAACTTGAAAACATCTTTAAGTTGTCTACAATGTAAACAATATGTCCCCTGTAACTGCAAAATGAAAACTTTATCCACTGGACTTTCATTACGGCAAATGACCTGAACCAGGTAAATACAAAAGGAGTGAAACTTTTCACTTTGTGAAACATTAATAATATTACTTCAGTATTAATATTATTAGAGTATTAAGCGGTACCATGTCTTTAGCTAAGTGGACAGTAATAGTGTTGGTAATATTGTTCCACCGTTTGCTTTTCTTGTCGTAGGCGGTCCCCTTAGTAAACGCGTCTTTGAGTGACGTCTGAGTCGCGTTTTGTGTTGCAGTGCCAACTTTATCATTACCTGCAGATGTGGAAGAAGATGCTTAGTTTCATGCTTTCTTCATATTCCAGGACATGTTTATGGCGGAGGTGGTGAAGCAAATTGCTTGTGTTGCCTCCTGCGGCTACAACTTTAGCCCGACAACATTTAGTTGTCCGACAACATGCCTCCTCTTTTCGCAAGAAGTTCCTCTTTACCTGTGACATTTTCTTCGTCCATGCTGTTCACCGCTCAACACACACAGGCCGTACTTCCACCGCTCTCATGCAGACGCATACAGATTGTTTGGTACCACTGCAAAACAATCCCCCTCTCAAACAATGTCCCGCGGGGGGACGTTCCACCGCTCTGTGTTCCCGACGCTGTGTACGCACACACTCACAGGTATTGGAGTATATGAAACATTTATATAATAATTGTTTAAATATTTATTTTGCTTCACATCATGGAAGCTGTGTTTTATGAGGAGAATGCATAGGAATTATTTTATTGAATATAAAGTAATATCATACAACATACCAATTGTCAGTATTCCGGTATAAGTGTATAAAAATTGAGATATTAAAACCCTTTAAACTCAAGCATAGGTTACAGTATAGGCCAATGATGACACAACATACAGTATGTCAATGATGTCAAACTGTGCATTTTGGTTACGTCAGGTAGAATCATTACTTTTATAATGTGTGCATTTTACCACTACCAGAATACGGCGTCTCAAAAACGTAGAACTCTAAAATTAGCAAATTATTATTTTATAATTTTTTTCTTAGTCTTGTTTGTATAGTTGGTAAAAATGAAATAAAATCAGTTCATAATATGGCTGCACATGTTGTGCTGTGTCACTCTGTACTACACAATCCTGACCCCCCCCCCCCCTTATCTAAAAAAAAAAAAAAACAGCACAACTAAAATGCCTTAAAAACCTCTGGATTTTAGAAGCGACAATGGTTTTGTGTGTGTAAGAGATGGTTGTCCAGACCCTGTGAGAAGCTTAATGCCCTGTGGCAGCCTGGTGCCTGGGAACTCTATCCTCACTACAATTTTAATGTCTGATATCAGCAAAGGTGGAAAAAAAAGAAAATATAATACAAGAAAACCTCCAGTGGCCCGTAGTTAAAAAGACTATGCATGCTGTACGTTCATACTAATCTGGAAACTAATCTGATATTAAGAAAAATACAAGAAAGGGGCAATAAAATGGCATTACGTAAATGTTATCTATAATTGAATCTACCTTTAATCACCGCCTGTATTTAATCTAATCATTTCGATGAAATGAAAAGTCGTCCAACATCTCCATGTGTTCTGGTGACTCATGTAAAACATTTGCCTCTTTTGTTCAGCCACAGAGACCTGAAGCCAGAGAACCTGCTGTTGGATGAGAAGAACAACATCAGAATAGCAGACTTTGGAATGGCTTCTCTGCAGGTTGGAGACAGTCTCTTGGAAACTAGCTGTGGGTGAGTCATACTTTAATAGCAGCTCTCGCAGAGTTCTGTCTCCATGGCAAAAAAGATTTGTACCTTTATCGCATGCTCCTGGTGTAACACAGCGATAATAAAAATATGAAGATGCTAAATCATAGTCATTTAATCTTAAGTGTAGAGTTGTATAAAACCCTGTTAGGGTTAGCAGATACAATATGATGTCTTTTTGGGTAAAGACATTCTTTCGGGGGCAAGGGATTAACGGAATGTTATGTTTAATGCGCTTGAAAAATTCTCTACATCGTTCTACACAATTGTCTGTAAGCTAAGAGATTAAAAGAGATGTGGGAACATCCTAAATTCTATACGCTAGCAGCATTTAGTGTATCTGGTTAGACATAATTTAATCACTTACATGGAAAGGTTAAAAATGAGAGACACCCAATTAAAAGGGTTCATTTTTGAGAACACTGTTGTAAGTTGACAGGGAGATTTGGATGTTAGCTAATGGATGGCGGAGTCTATCTAGTCTATCTAGCAATCTAGCATGTAGACCTTAAGATCTAATGCATTCAGAAAACTAGCTGTGGAAACTAGTGGACACAATGGGAATTGTTGTTAATGTGTAATTAAATTACGAGCAAAAGACATGTCACTAACTATCTTAGGTGATCATTAGCCTGTGGGGACCAAATCCAGCTTGTCTTGTGTGCCATTGCAGCACCACCTGCTGAAAAAAGTCAGCAATCAAGACGGTAGAAAGGCACCTACTGTAAGCAAACACCTGTCCACCACAGCCTACCACATATGGGGTCCAACAGACAAAGAGCTTGAAGCACACATGCGATGCCCTAGACAATCAAGTCTGATCCAAAGAGGCGTTACCAGACAACCCACATCATCCAGAGGAACCACTATCAATATCTTGGGACTAGACACCATAACAAAACCCTCAGAGGTGTTGTGCAGTCATGCTCCGAGGGGCCAGACCAGCCCAGGGGGCACAAGAGGAACCTGTAGATTATTGGGCATACATTTTTGTGTTGTAATGTTATGACTGATCTTTGTATACCATAGTATTACTGTGTTACTCATGGTAGGCAACATGCTATGGCACTTCAGTGGTTACTGCGGTAGTACAGTATAACCTTTGTACACCCTCTGGGTGTGCCTCTGCATGGCCTTTGGGGGTATGCTATGGTGTTTGGCAACAAGAGGTTGACAGCATATCACTTGGGTGTTGTTGGTTGTAGGATGGGCCCTCCTTGGATTGGAATTGTTTGTCAAGCGCATCCCATGGGTGGCCGATTAAATTGAGATCTGAAAAGTTTGGGGCCAGGTCGGTGGCCTTAGGCTCTTGCCTGCTGTTGTGCATTGGGTGTTTTTTCTATCTTAGCCAGCATTAACTTCTTTTAGCAATATGTGCTGCATTGGCTTTTCTATGGGATCAGATTGAGCAGGCTAGCTTTTGGTCCCCGCAGGAGGCATAGAAGCATGCACCATGGTAGAGCCATGTTAGGTTCTATATCTTTTGGTGCTTATATTACTGTACTTGGTCAAGCTAAAAGTGGTTGCATTGAGTTCCTACTTCTTGATCCTTTCAGTCAGTAATGTACAGTACAATGTGCAGATTACTAGCTATAAAACTGTTATCGTATCTTTGTGCATCAGGAAGCGTAGTCTGATAGGCTGACCTGAGGCACAATCTGACAGGAGAGATAAATAAAGGACAGCAAATACAAAAGAGCTGTTTTTCTTGAGGGTCCATAAGGGGAAGACATTTAACTAACACTCTCCATATAGCCTGCCGACATACGGTAGCTCTCTCCGGTGTTTTAGTTCTAAATTGCTGTGGCATCAGTGGCACTATTATCTCAATAAAGCACTTGGAAGTATAGCTGAGCAAGACATATAAAAGAGGGTGAGATAATACGTTGGTATTGTGCATGCTATAGGATCATCCCTCAGTGGCCAAAGCTTACAGGTACACCTGATTCCACGTCTTTGCTTCATATTAGCGACTGCAAGCGCTGGGAAAGCACTGCGCTAGCACTAGCGTGCTGAGATTATTGATTGTCCCCTCATGGCTGCCTGGGCCATCTCTAAGCGCAGATATGACAGTTTTTAATTAAACACATTCATCTTTAGCCTCCTCGTGTGCTCTCTGCTTGACACAAATGTATTCTGTTTACCGCAGCTAATGGACTTGAGTTGAATATAAAACGCTGAGCATTTCACGCATATACGCAGTGAAACTCAATGCTTGTTTTACATAGTGTATTTTATCGTCTTTTTATATGTAACTAAGGCTGATTTCTCATTTGGTGAATCGACCACGTTTTTAATTTACTAAGCCTTTATAGCCGCTGTGCTAGATTGGTTAAGTGATTAGTGCTGTTACTAGCAGGACAGTGCAGCGCTAGCATGATTCTTCAGGTAGTGTTCATCACATTTGTGTGTGTATGTTTTTTTTTCTCTAGCAAAGCTGGTTGTTTAACAAGCTAATGAAATCAATTCTGTAGCAATGTAAAAATAAAATAAATAAATAAATAAAAAAGCTTTCTTTCTCCCAGGTCAGTCATTTAGCCTAAAGCGCTAATGTGACTAAAAAGTATATCCTGTGCTAATGTGACCAAAAAGGTTCATATAAATGTATATGTATTAAATATCCATTACAGAGATGTGATTTCAGTAATTATAGGTTAAAAGTAACATAGTGAAAGAAAGAGCTTTTAAAAAAGAAAAAAACACACCTATGCCACACACCTGCTATTACTCTCTTATACAGTATTCCTGATATTCCATCCATCCATCCATCCATCTAGGAACCTCTAGGGGACACTGGATATTTATTCCCTCTTTATGACCGTGGTAGGACCTCCGGTCAACATTCACACGCTTATTCACACAACTTGGCAACACCAATTAGTTTAATCTGCATGTCTTTGGACGTCAGTAGAAGGAAACCTGGAGCACGCGGAGGAAACCCACCAAGTAAAAGGAGAACACGTAAACTTTATGCAGTTTATCAAACTTGGACCCTGGAGGTGCAAGGCGACAGTACTACAGTAAGTACTAAGCCGCTGTGCCACCTTTATACTGATATTGCTGTAAATTAATATACTGTACATAGTGGCGGCGCGGTGGTGTAGTGGTTAGCACTTTCGCCTTGCATCTCCAGGGTCTTGGGTTCGATTCCCGGCCAGGCTCGATTCCCGTCTCTGTGTGCATGGAGTTTGCATGTTCTCCCCGTGCTTGGTGGGTTTCCTCCGGGTACTCCGGTTTCCTCCCACAGTCCAAAGATATGCAGGTTAGGCTAATTGCCGTTCCTAAATTGGCCGTAGTGTGTGATTGGGTGTGTGAGTGTGTGTACTGTATGTGTGTGTGCCCTGCGATGGATTGGCACTCTGTCCAGGGTGTACCCTGCCTAGTGCCCGAAGTCTCCTGGGATAGGCTCCAGGTCCCCCGCGACCCTGAACACAGGATTAAGCGGTATAGAAGATGAATGAATGAATTAATATACATAGCCTGAGTCAAAGTAGCTACAGTAGCAGATTATGACTGTTAACTGCTATGACTTGCCCCCCTTTTGTCAGTATTGAATAATATTTCTAGATCAAACAATAGACTGAATGCCTACCTTGCCATTACATGGCTGAAGCAGTCCAAGTTGATCTTTTTTTTTACTTAGGTGTGACACAAATCAGATTTATCTTCGATTTGACACACTTTCATAAGTGAACTTAGACCGGCTGCAAATCCAATATGTGGCCGTATGACTTATCACCTGCACGTACTGTACACATCTCTCATCATAGTAACACCAGTAATACCGGAGCTGCAAAACCAACAGAAATGTTACATCTTGCCTTATCTCACCTTCTCAGTCTGATCAGGAACAGATGATGGGCTGCCAGAATTTCAGAGCAAGTAATCTTTCCAGTAAAAGCTTTTGCTGCACTTTTTTATTTAATCGATTTTGAAAATGTGTGCGTATGTGCCTCCACCACCAACAGTAGCACCTGCAAGGAGGATAAATTGTGAGGCTGGTTGTATTTCCTATTTCTAAGGTTCACCTCAGGGCATGGTTGCGGTTAAGGATGTATTTTTTTTTCCCCTCAGTCAAATGAAAACACAGTTTACAGTGCAGGGCTGACTGTAACTGCTCAAATGTATGTAAAAAAAAAAAGCATGGTTGGCTTTTAATATAGCAGATATTGGAATAAATTTTCAATAATTTTACCATTGTAAAACAAAGCAGTTTGATTGTATAAGCAACCAGTTCATCATTCATGTCTAAACAGTTTAAGGAATGAAACACCACAGGGTGTTTTGTTGTAGAAAATAATGGTACAGCTTACAGCAAAGCGCGATACCTCTGGAACATGATTATACACATTATGGTCTATAGTTAATGTTTTGAAACCTGTTAGTTATTTTTTACGACTTATGTTATAGCAGTCATTCCATCACCAGCTGCTCTTTCTTTCTAAAAACGTCTAGTTTGTCATGTTATTGAGAAGACTGAGACCACTCACTTACACACTATATCGCTTATATAGGGATGTGAGGGGGCTTGTGTTATCCCAGGAGACATAGGGCACGAGGCATAGTACACCCTGGATGGGATGGCCAGTCCATCACAGGTCACACACACACACATTTACACACTACGGGCAATTTAGGAACGCCAGTATTCCAGGAAACCGGAATACCCAGAGGAAACCCATAATGCAAACTCCATACACATAGATCCGAGGCTGGGAATCGAAAACGGACCCTGGAGGTGCAAGGCGACAGTGCTAACCACTAAGCCGCCGTTCCGCCTTAGATTGAGAAATCCACACCTTTCCATAGTACCAACTCTGGAGACTCCTTTAGAATCCTTCATTACAATTATTAAACTTCTGTACAGCAGCATTTTTAAGGCTGTACTCCATGTGAATGTGATGTATTGTTGCAATAGAAGGGTTGGTTGTGCATATTTATAAGGATTGAAACTAATTAACAATCACCATACTGTATGACCAAACAGATTAGAGAATTCAAGGGCAATGTGGTATTAAATATTATTTAAGCAACTAAAAATATTCCATATGACATTTTTTCAATATTTTTTAATTAACACCTAATAAAATGTTTAATCTGTAATCATGGAATAATCTGTATATTAAAGCTGATGCACAGGAGCGGGCCAATACTTAATATTTTAAGGTAACTGACAGTAATATTTAGTCGCCAAGACAGAATACATCACCTTTCTATGCATTCATTCAGTAATAATAATAGTATGATAATGGAGAGAGTTTTTTCTATCAAACACGGTGCCATTGCCACAACTTTACGGCTGGGTTCATGAAAAATCTTGATTTAATTAGTATTCTTTTTGACAAACCACTGTTTGCCTGACGCAAATTGGTTTCATTTGCATGCATTTGCATAATGCTATAAGACATTTGCAAATAGGTGTCCCCTGTTTACAAAGGAAACTCTTTGACATCCCTCCATCGGTGCTAGCGCCTGGCTTCATATGACAGCTCCAGTCAAGCAACTGTACCGTCCGGGTCATTACTCATAAATATGTTAAACAATTTTGACAGTTATTGGACTGTAGTTTTACAGACCTCTAGCAGGAAGTCATTAAAATCTAATGTTACATTATTGGATCATTCAGCAGTGTCAGTGGAGGAGCAGTGGAGAGTCAGGGCAGTGAGCCAGCGCCCGAGCCGAACATATTAATATCAGAAAGAAAGCTTATAATGTGTTTGCTTATACAGTGGTGTGAAAAACTATTTGCCCCCCTCCTGATTTCTTATTCTTTTGCATGTTTGTCACACAAAATGTTTCTGATCATCAAACACATTTAACTATTAGTCAAAGATAACACAAGTAAACACAAAAAGCAGTTTTTAAATGAGGGGTTTTATTATTTAGGGAGAAAAAAAATCCAAACCTACATGGCCCTGTGTGAAAAAGTAAATGCCCCCTGAACCTAATAACTGGTTGGGCCACCCTTAGCAGCAATAACTGCAATCAAGCGGTTGCGATAACTTGCAACGAGTCTTTTACAGCGCTCTGGAGGAATTTTGGCCCACTCATCTTTGCAGAATTGTTGTAATTCAGCTTTATTTGAGGGTTTTCTAGCATGAACTGCCTTTTTAAGGTCATGCCACAACATCTCAATAGGAATCAGGTCAGGACTTTGACTCGGCCACTCCAAAGTCTTTATTTTGTTTTTCTTCAGCCATTCAGAGGTGGATTTGCTGGTGTGTTTTGGGTCATTGTCCTGCTGCAGCACCCAAGATCGCTTCAGCTTGAGTTGACGAACAGATGGCTGGACATTCTCCTTCAGGATTTTTTGGTAGACAGTAGAATTCATGGTTCCATCTATCACAGCAAGGCTTCCAGGTCCTGAAGCAGCAAAACAACCCCAGACCATCACACTACCACCACCATATTTTACTGTTGGTATGATGTTCTTTTTCTGAAATGCTGTTACTTTTACGCCAGATGTAACGGGACACGCATCTTCCAAAAAGTTCAACTTTTGTCTCGTCGGTCCACAAGGTATTTTCCCAAAAGTCTTGGAAATCATTGAGATGTTTTTTAGCAAAATTGAGATGAGCCTTAATGTTCTTTTAGCTTAAACGTGGTTTGCGCCTTGGAAATCTGCCATGCAGGCCGTTTTTGCCCAGTCTCTTTCTTATGGTGGAGGCGTGAACACTGACCTTAATTGAGGCAAGTGAGGCCTGCAGTTCTTTAGATGTTGTCCTTGGGTCTTTTGTGGCCTCTCGGATGAGTTGTCTCTGTGCTCTTGGGGTAATTTTGGTCGGCCGGCCACTCCTGGGAAGGTTCACCACTGTTCCATGTTTTTGCCATTTGTGGATAATGGCTCTCACTGTGGTTCGCTGGAGTCCCAAAGCTTTAGAAATGGCTTTATAACCTTTACCAGACTGATAGATCTCAATTACTTTTGTTCTCATTTGTTCCTGAATTTCTTTGGATCTTGGCATGATGTCTAGCTTTTGAGGTGCTTTTGGTCTACTTCTCTGTGTCAGGTAGCTCCTATTTAAGTGATTTCTTGATTGAAACAGGTGTGGCAGTAATCAGGCCTGGGGGTGACTACAGAAATTGAACTCAGGTGTGATAAACCACAGTTATTTTTTAACAAGGGGGGCAATTACTTTTTCACACAGGGCCATGTAGATTTGGAGTTTTTTTTTTCTCCCTTAATAACGTAAACCTTCATTTAAAAACTGCATTTTGTGTTCAATTATGTTATCTTTGACTAATAGTTAACGGTTTTTGATGAGCAGAAACATTTAAGTGTGACAAACATGCAAAAGAATAAGAAATCAGGAAGGGGGCAAATAGTTTTTCACACTATTTGCCTTGGATATTGATGCCTTGTAAATATTGCTTTGGAATTTATAGTCTTAGCGAATATTGTAAATATTGAATTGAATTCAATTGTCTTATTTAGCGTGATTAAAGATTCCAGTGCCAAGTCGCCATTATTTACCTGCTTATATGGGCATCTGTAAAGCTTGGAGCTGCTTAGTACAAACCGGATTCCAAAAAACTTGGGACACTAAACAAATTGTGAATAAAAACTGAATGCAATGATGTGGAGATGGCAAATGTCAATATTTTATTCAGAATAGAACATAGATGACAGATCAAAAGTTTAATCCGAGAAAATTTATCATTTAAAAGGAAAAATATGTTGATTCCAAATTTCATGGTGTCAACAAATCCCAAAAAAGTTGGGACAAGTAGCAATAAGAGGCTGGAAAATGTACATTTGAGCATAACGAAGAGCTGGAAGACCAATTAACAGTAATTAGGTTAATTGGCAACATGATTGGGTATAAAAAGAGCTTCTCAGAGTGGCAGTGTCTCTCAGAAGCCAAGATGGGTAGAGGATCACCAATTCCCACAATGTTGCGCAGAAAGATAGTGGAGCAATATCAGAGAGGTGTTACCCAGTGAAAAATTGCAAAGACTTTGCAGGTATCATCATCAACTGTGCATAATATCATCCGAAGATTAAGAGAATCTGGAACAATCTCTGTGCGTAAGGGTCAAGGGCATAAAACCATACTGGATGCCCGTGATCTCCGGGCCCTTAAGCGACACTGCACCACAAACAGGAATGCTACTGTAAAGGAAATCACAGAATGGGCTCAGGAATACTTCCAGAAACCATTGTCAGTGAACACAATCCACCGTGCCATCCGCCGTTGCCAGCTGAAACTCTACAGTGCAAAGAAGAAGCCATTTCTAAGCAAGATCCACAAGCACAGGCGTTTTCATTGGACCAGGGATCATTTAAAATGGAGTGTGGCAAAATGGAAGACTGTTCTGTGGTCAGACGAGTCACGATTCGAAGTTCTTGTTGGAAATGTGGGACGCCATGTCATCCGGACCAAAGAGGACAAGGACAACCCAAGTTGTTATCGTTGCTCAGTTCAGCAGGCTTCTGAACTGAGCAACGATAACAACTTGGGTTGTCCTTGTCCTCTTTGGTCCGGATGTCATGGCGTCCCACATTTCTGATGGTATGGGGTTGCATGAGTGCGTGTGGCATGGGCAGCTTGCATGTCTGGAAAGGCACCATCAATGCAGAAAAATATATTCAGGTTCTAGAACAACATATGCTCCCATCCAGACGTCATCTCTTTCAGGGAAGACCCTGCATTTTTCAACAAGATAATGCCAGACCTCATTCTGCATCAATCACATCATCATGGCTGCGTAGGAGAAGGATCCGGGTACTGAAATGGCCAGTCTGCAGTCCAGATCTTTCCCCTATAGAGAACATTTGGCGCATCATAAAGAGGAAGGTGCGACAAAGAAGGCCCAAGACGATTGAACAGTTAGAGGCCTGTATTAGACAAGAATGGGAGAGCATTCCTATTTCTAAACTTGAGAAACTGGTCTCCTCGGTCCCCAGACGTCTGTTGAGTGTTGTAAGAAGAAGGGGAGATGCCACACAGTGGTGAAAATGGCCTTGTCCCAACTTTTTTGGGATTTGTTGACACCATGACATTTTGATTCACCATATTTTTCCCTTAAAATGATAAATTTTCTCAGTTTAAACTTTTGTTCCGTGATTTATGTTCTATTCTGAATAAAATATTGACATTTGCCATCTCCACATCATTGCATTCAGTTTTTATTCACAATTTGTTTAGTGTCCCAACTTTTTTGGAATCCGGTTTGTAAATATGTGATTAACAAAAATTTTAAATCAGGCTTAGGTTTTATATTTGGGTTCTTAGGATCCAATTTGCATTGCAGCCTTGATTGACATGTATATCTCGAATAGTTCATGTTTATTTACATGTATAGTTGTATCGTTTGATAAAAAAAAAAAGAACAATCAGTCACACATTAATAATTTTGTTGGGGCGCCTTCTGCTTTGATTACGCATTTTCAGTAGCATCGTTTAGATAAGTTTATGGAACATCTCAACATTGATTTCCCTCCAGAGTCGCAATCATTTCTCGCCAAGATCTTGTATTGACAATGAGAGTCGGTCTGCTGCTTACAGTCCTTCCCAGCACTCCCTTTTAAGACTCTCAATGAGTTTAAGGTCCGGACTTTATGGTGGTTAATCCAAGTGTGAAAATGATGTTTCATGCTTCCTGAACCAATCTTTCACAATTTAAACCCGATGAATCCTGTTCTTATCATCCTGCGCTGTCAGGTAAGAAAAAGTCCATTGATGGAAAAACCTGTTCATTGAGTACATTCATGTAGTCATCTGATCAAATTTTTTGGCCACATAAAGTTGCTGACCCTAGACCTGACCAACTGAAGCAACCCCAGATCATAACACTGCATCAACATTGCATAAAATGTAATGTTTGAAAGTAATTCATATTGTGTTGGCAGGTCTATAGTAACAGCAAACCAGAAATCAGAATATCTGCTGAGGATTTTAAGTCATTTATAGTGTTTTGAATTAGATTTAATTACATCAGACGAATATCTATTACCTGTTTATTTTAGTATGATCATTATATATATATAAATAAATAAATAATTAAAAAAAAATAGGCAATAATAATAATAATAAAAAAATGCATTTCTCTAGGGAAATGTTATATCGCAAGAAATATCGTTATTGCAATATTCAACAAGCATATCGCATATTTTCCTAATACCGTGCAGCCCTACTGTTGATGTACATATAAAATTGGATTTCATTAAGTGTTTAAAAGCTCTCAGATCACAATCATTAAAAAAATCCTTCGAGGTTTTAATAATGGACTGGACAGTTCTCAACCCAGTTCTAGTAGTTTCACCAATACAGTGGAACCTCGGATTACGAGCATAATTCGTTCCGGAAGCAGGCTTGTATTACAAAACACTCATAAACCAAATTTAATTTTCCCATAGGAAATAATGGAAACTCAAATTATTCATTCTACAGCCCAAAAAATTAAATACATAAAAATAATTAACACAAATAAAACAAATTAACCTGCACTTTACCTTTAAAAAAAAACTTAAAAATAAATCCCGACAGATAAGTGTTTCTGTTTGTGCATGCAGGCGTTGTGTGTAAAATGTGTGAGTGTGTGAGTGTTTAAAAAGCAGTGATTCCGTTAGTATGCGCTCACGCGAGTGTGACTAGCGATGTTCCTTTCTAATTTTTAAATGGTTTTAAAAACAGTCTCTCCGTTGCACACGCACATTACACACACCCACACACACAGCGCGCGCGCGTGTGTATTCACCCAGCAGGGGAGACGATTACCTACAATTCCGCAGCGCAAGAGATAGAAAAACCGTTGGCTCAGTTGTGATGACGTGAAGCTCGGCGTCAAAACAAGAAGCGCATGCGTTATACATGATACTCAGTGCTCGTAAACTAAGACAATGTTTTTCAAGTCAAAATTTATAAAAAATCTTTGCTCGTCTTGCGTTACTCGTAATCCGAGGTTCCACTGTATCCTTAATTGTTTGCTTTGCTTGATGTAGGCCAATAATTTGACCCTTTTTAAACAGAGAAACATCTTTGCTCATTGCATCATTTAGGGTTAAATAACGTGTTGCCGACTGAACATATTAATGACTGCAGTAGAATAACTATAGTGGAAGGTTCTCAACTATTTGCTTAGTTAAATCCGGGTGATAGAGGCTGTATAGATATTAATAAAGTTTTTGTGCTTGAGGGTGGCTGCCGTTTCAAAATCTAAGAGATTTTCGGAAAAGTCAAATCAAACCTAGCATTGATTAAATAAAATTTGCAATAAGACCACAAAAATGTTATATGCTGTTTATAAGGATTGTGTGAATGAAGACTTGTTAGCGAGCATTGTGTGAATTGTTTGCCGAACATATAATATGAAACGAACTTTCCTGGAGTAATATCAAATCATTATTTCATGAAACTTCCCAAGTCCTGAGTAGCCATATTTGAGGAAAAGATTAAATTACACACAATCATTGTTCCTGAATGGCTTGGTATATGTCTTTGTTTATGGGAAATGTGTGTATATGCATTAACGCCACCTTATTTTTCTCAATAAAAAAAAAAGCCCCAAATCCCATATTTGTTACAGTTAACATGCATTGGTTAATGACACCACATGCTTTCTTTCTTATTTAGCGAGACACAGTCCTTTGTTGGTGGCGGATCTGATGGCTTAATGGTTAGCACTGTCGCCTTGCACCTCCAAGGTCAGGATTCGATTCCTGCCTGGGGTCTGTGTGCATTTTCTTCACGTGCATGTTGGGTTTCCTGTGGGTGACCCAGTTTTCTACCACAGTCTAAAGACATGCAGATTAGGATAACTGCCATTTCCAATTTGCCCGTAGTGTGTGAATGGAGGTCCTACTGTACCATGTTTGTTAAAATGGGAATAAATGCAATGGTCATCATTGGCCTCCACGGTCCCTAGTTGGACTACAGAGGTCCCTAGATGGATGGATGGATGGATGGATGGATGGATGGAGTCCTTTGTTGGCCCTGTTGGTATTTCAGCTTGCACACATTTCAGTGTGTTATCATGTTTGCATGTATTTGCACCCTCAGACCTTTAGTAAACATGCACTAAATAAAAAGTGCTAAACTAAATGCAGTGTACCAGACCTAAATTGAAAGTCTCTCACTCATCCATCTTTTTCTCTTTCAGATCTCCTCACTATGCCTGCCCAGAGGTGATCAGGGTAAGTGAACTCACAGAGCCATCTCTTCTAATGTAGCTCTTAGACCAGTCTGCCCTCCAACCACCTCTCTCTCTCTCTCTCTCTCTCTCTCTCTCTCTCTCTCTCTCTCTCTCTCTCTCTCTCTCTCTCAATGACAGGGAGAGAAGTATGATGGCAGAAAAGCAGATGTTTGGAGCTGTGGGGTCATCCTTTTTGCACTTTTAGTGGTAAGTGGATGTTTACCATTAAGTTACACTTCCATAACAACTCTGAAGTTCTCTTAAAGATTTATTTCCCATTTAAAAAAAGTCTTAATTAGGAAATGAAAGATACTCTCAGATGTCAGCAGGCAACGAAAATCGGCATAAGGATATCCCCTCTGATTCAATTAATGATCCATATAAATGAATGTTTCCAATTCCTTCTGTTCATGTGGGTGTTTATGGCCCAAGAAAACAGATAGTGCTACTTTTTTAATAGATGCAGTGCCTAATTTGGAACTATTTTTTTTTTTTTTTTCTTGTCTGACATAAAAGGTGAGATGATTTGTTCAGCTCAGGCATTACAAGGCTATTTGTATGGAACTGTTAAGCAGTAGAGGTGGAAAATCCTGTCTCCATGACAACAGTTCAAGCATCTCAACTCCTTTGTTTAGCTATTGGAAGAAAATGTGGTGTTAAAGGTAGGTGGGGGTCGAGTAATTTTAAGTCAAAACACCTTTTGTGATCGGTCGTAACATGGTTGGGATGGTGGCGCGGCGGGTAGCACAGCTTCATGGTCCCTGGTTTGAGCTTAGAAGATGCTTTTTTTGGTCACAGTACAGTCAGATTGTTTTCTGAGCAAACCCTGTCGGCTCGAGGGGAGCCATACCAGGGCTGAACCTGTGCTCTAACCCCAGCTTCCTACCTGGGACATGCAAAGAAACTATTTGACTGCACTGTGACAAATAAAAGCATCTTCTATAAGCATCTTCCACCTGGACCCAGGTACTATAGTAACTTGGTCAAAGGCCCAACAGTGGCAACTTGGTGGAGCTGGGGCTTGAACACAGTGTAAGAAATGTTCTACTTAGACTTCAATATCCGTGTTTCATAGGATTTAAGGTACATGGATGGGCATATCCTGTATAAAAATTCCTATAGGCAAGAAAATGGGGTGATCCCTACCATAACCCTGCTCATTATTTCTAACATTTCATAACAGAACAGATTTTTTTTATATACCACAGAGTTTATTCTGTTCAATTCTTAAATCAGAAGGTGTTGGTTTAGTTTCTATCTCAGCAACTCTGACAGTAATTCAATCTGTAACATAACCTGTAATACACTCTGCCTAATATCATCACAATAACACAACCTATATAGAATAGTGGATGCATAATAAAACTAATGCAATTTTCAAGATAATTAAAACAAGGCAGGTCTGTTTAGAGGCGTTCATATTCCATAATATATATAGTATATAACTATACATGGTGGAATGATGTACTGTAAGTATGTGAAAACAATTGTAATGATTGGATATCTACTGATATATGAGGAATAAAACCCTTAACAGAGCTATAAGAAAGAAAGCCGCTCATTATGTCAGCTCTATCACACCACTCCACCTGGATTACTTTCCTGTAACTATACACCTCCAGGGTAAAGGGTTCGATTCCTACCTCGGGTCTTTATGTGCTCTCTCTGCATTCAGTTGGTTTCCTCCTACTGTCCAATGACATGCAGATTAGGGTAATTGGTGTTCTAAAAGACGATCCAGAGTGTTTCATTAGCTAAGTGACATGCCCTAGATGCTAAGGGTGTGATGCTATTGTATGCTCATTCTAACTTGTACCGGAAGTTCGATTCGGTATGACATCCATGTGAATTCCAAAATGCTTTCATGTGTAATGTTTTAATGCATGTGCGTACTGTGGTGGAAATTATTTAAAGAAATCGAAGACTCAAGAAGTCAAAGTCACAATAAGAGAAGATTTTATTCGAGACTGCGTAGGACGTCTCAGTCTCACACACACACACACACACACACACACACAGTGTGTAGGGTTTACATATAATAATGACAATGAATGGCTGTCGCATGTTCACCAGTAAATGTAGACATTTTAATGAGGACACAACGCCGACACATCCATCACCATTAATGTTTAGCTCTGGGTCAGAGTTGTATCGAATCTTTAACGATTTGGGTTAACCTGATTAACTGAATCAAACTTTATAATGTACACTTTATCAACTACCCCTCCAGCGTTTAGCACAATTTAGTGTATCTTACCAGTTCTGCTTATCATGTGGCCAACAATGATAACACACAATCTAGTATTTAGCAATTATGAGCAGGGTAACAAGATCTGGGCAAATGTTTAGACTTTAAAATACATGACCAAGAAAACTGTATACACACACACACACACACACACACACACAGTTTGGAAAGTGAGAAATTAATGAAGTTATTCTAGTACTGTTTACTAGATCACCGAAAGTCACAAGAGCAGAGTCTTGGGTTTAATCTTACGGTTCATTTATGAAACGAGCACCAACTTCAGCAAGGTATGCAGCTTTGTTTGTTTACTTACGTTACGTTCTCATCCGTTGGTTCGCCTCCAGCGAAGGGAATCACGGCGTTGCTGATTGGTTGGTGCGCTGTTGTAGAGATGACGTCTTTCGGAAAAGCCCTTCGATGAGGCGTTGGTTGCCTGGTTACTGATGGCTGCGCTCTGGAACATCTCCTGAGGTTTCCTTCGTTGCGGGACTTTGGAGTTCTGGCACGAAGTCTTGTTGAGAGTTCTTGAAGAGCGGATGATGTCAGCAGCGGCGGCGAGGCTCCGCAAGGGCGGAAGCCCGAGCTGCTTGGAAGATGTTGTAGGTTCCAGTCGTGATGTTTGCTTCTCTTTGAACTCTTACTCCTTCGGGTTTTTGTCCCTTCGGGGTCAGTCCATCCCACGGGTGATTGGTCCAATCGGATGTGGTCGCGGGGCTTAGCCATGCCTCACGTGGCTCCTCCTGTTGTGCATAAATTAGCTCGGTGTTTCGGCTGTCATGTGGGGCCCATCCGGTTGGAGTTTTTAATACTTTTTATAAAGTAATTTTGCACGAGCTCTGTTCATGCTATCAATTTCCCATGTTCACCAACATTCTTGAAATAAAGCCAGCTTGAGATTGACACCAAATATTACATACAGTGGCTTGCAAAAGTATTCGGCCCCCTTGAACTTTTCCACATTTTGTCACATTACAGCCACAAACATGAATCAATTTTATTGGAATTCCACGTGAAAGACCAATACAAAGTGGTGTACACGTGAGAAGTGGAATGAAAATCATACATGATTCCAAACATTTTTTACAAATAAATAACTGCAAAGTGGGGTGTGCGTAATTATTCAGCCCCCTGAGTCAATTCTTTGTAGAACTACATTTTGCTGCAATTACAGCTGCCAGTATTTTAGTGTATGTCTCTACCAGCTTTGCACATCTAGAGACTGAAATCGTTGCCCTTTCTTCTTTGCAAAACAGCTCCAGCTCAGTCAGATTATATGGACAGCGATTTTCAGATCTTGCCACAGATTCTCGATTGGATTTAGATCTGGACTTTGACTGGGCCATTCTAACACATGGATATGTTTTGTTTTAAACCATTCCATTGTTGCCCTGGCTTTATGTTTAGGGTCGTTGTCCTGCTGGAAGGTGAACCTCCGCCCCAGTCTCAAGTCTTTTGCAGACTCCAAGAGGTTTTCTTCCAAGATTGACCTGTATTTGGCTCCATCCATCTTCCCATCAACTCTGACCAGCTTCCCTGTCCCTGCTGAAGAGAAGCACCCCCAGAGCATGATGCTGCCACCACCATATTTGACAGTGGGGATGGTGTGTTCAGAGTGATGTGCAGTGTTAGTTTTCCGCCACACATACCATTTTACAATTTGGCCAAAAAGTCATCTTTGGTCATCTGACCAGAGCACCTTCTTCCACATGTTTGCTGTGCAAATGGGACTTCTTATGGTTTTCTGTTAACAATGGCTTTCTTCTTGCCACTCTTCCATAAAGGCCAACTTTGTGTAGTGCACGACTAATAGTTGTCCTATGGACAGATTCCCCCACCTGAGCTGTAGATCTCTGCAGCTGGTCCAGAGTCACCATGGGCCTCTTGGCTGCATTTCTGATCAGCGCTCTCCTTGTTCGGCCTGTGAGTTTAGGTGGACGGCCTTGTCTTGGTAGGTTTACAGTTGTGCCATACTCCTTCCATTTCTGAATGATCGCTTGAACAGTGGCTCCGTGGGATGTTCAAGGCTTTGGAAATCTTTTTGTAGCCTAAACCTGCTTTAAATTTCTCAATAACTTTATCCCTGACCTGTCTGGTGTGTTCTTTGGACTTCATGGTGTTGTTGCTCCCAATATTCTCTTAGACAACCTCTGAGGCCGTCACAGAGCAGCTGTATTTGTACTAGGGCTGCAACTAACGATTATTTTGATAATCGATTATTTGGACGATTTCTTTTTCGATTAATCGATTAATCGGATAAAAAGTGCCACTTTAATTTGCTGTTTTGCTTAACTATATAAAACCATAAATCAGGGTATTATTTATGTATAAAAGTAAACTTTAAAAAATGCAATAGCCACGTAGAGTATAATGATCTTTAATTTTGACATTTAAACCTTAGTTTATGTAAATCAACATTCTTTTTTAACAATAATTGCAGATGGCAAGTTGACAGTCTTGATACGGTGTGTGTGTGTGTGTCTGTATGTATATATATACAGTGGTGTGAAAAACTATTTGCCCCCCTCCGGATTTCTTATTCTTTTGCATGTTTGTCACACAAAATGTTTCTGATCATCAAACACATTTAACTATTAGTCAAAGATAACACAAGTAAACACAAAATGCAGTTTTTAAATGAAGGGTTTTATTATTTAGGAGAAAAAAAATCCAAACCTACATGACCCTGTGTGAAAAAGTAATTGCCCCCTGAACCTAATAACAGGTTGGGCCACCCTTAGCAGCAATAACTGCAATCAAGCATTTGCGATAACTTGCAACGAGTCTTTTACAGCGCTCTGGAGGAATTTTGGCCCACTCATCTTTGCAGAATTGTTGTAATTCAGCTTTATTTGAGGGTTTTCTAGTATGAACCGCCTTTTTAAGGTCATGCCACAACATCGCAATAGGATTCAGGTCAGGACTTTGACTAGGCCACTCCAAAGTCTTCATTTTGTTTTTCTTCAGCCATTCAGAGGTGGATTTGCTGGTGTGTTTTGGGTCATTGTCCTGCTGCAGCACCCAAGATCGCTTCAGCTTGAGTTGACGAACAGATGGCCGGACATTCTCCTTCAGGATTTTTTGGTAGACAGTAGAATTCATGGTTCCATCTATCACAGCAAGCCTTCCAGGTCCTGAAGCAGCAAAACAACCCCAGACCATCACACTACCACCACCATATTTTACTGTTGGTATGATGTTCTTTTTCTGAAATGCTGTGTTACTTTTACGCCAGATGTAACGGGACACGCACCTTCCAAAAAGTTCAACTTTTGTCTCGTCGGTCCACAAGGTATTTTCCCAAAAGTCTTGGCAATCATTGAGATGTTTTTTAGCAAAATTGAGACGAGCCTTAATGTTCTTTTTGCTTAAAAGTGGTTTGCGCCTTGGAAATCTGCCATGCAGGCCGTTTTTGCCCAGTCTCTTTCTTATGGTGGAGTCGTGAACACTGACCTTAATTGAGGCAAGTGAGGCCTGCAGTTCTTTAGATGTTGTCCTGGGGTCTTTTGTGGCCTCTCGGATGAGTTGTCTCTGCGCTCTTGGGGTAATTTTGGTCGGCCGGCCACTCCTGGGAAGGTTCACCACTGTTCCATGTTTTTGCCATTTGTGGATAATGGCTCTCACTGTGGTTCGCTGGAGTCCCAAAGCTTTAGAAATGGCTTTATATCCTTTACCAGACTGATAGATCTCAATTACTTTTGTTCACATTTGTTCCTGAATTTCTTTGGATCTTGGCATGATGTCTAGCTTTTGAGGTGCTTTTGGTCTACTTCTCTGTGTCAGGTAGCTCCTATTTAAGTGATTTCTTGATTGAAACAGGTGTGGCAGTAATCAGGCCTGGGGGTGACTACAGAAATTGAACTCAGGTGTGATAAACCACAGTTAAGTTATTTTTTAACAAGGGGGGCAATCACTTTTTCACACAGGGCCATGTAGATTTGGAATTTTTTTTCTCCCTTAATAACGTAAACCTTCATTTTAAAACTGCATTTTGTGTTCAATTATGTTATCTTTGACTAATAGTTAACGGTTTTTGATGAGCAGAAACATTTAAGTGTGACAAACATGCAAAAGAATAAGAAATCAGGAAGGGGGCAAATAGTTTTTCACACCACTGTATATATATATATATATACATATATATATATATATATATACATATACATATATATATATATATATATATATATATATATATATACATATATATATATATATATATATATATATATATATATATATACATATATATATATATATATATATATATACATACATACATACATACATACACACAGTAGTTTAAAAAATACACTGACATATTCAGTTGTTAAGAATGACCTCAATTTTAAATTCTCTTAAATTAATTCAACTTAATAAGAATAATAATAGACTTCTAGATTATTATGATATTATTTTTAATTGAAGTGTCTCTTGCTACATCCTTGTCACGGTTTATACATTATTTCGATCCTCTCGTGTATTTTATCCTTTTTTGTTGTCTCAATAAATAACTAAAAATATTTTTTATATATATTGACCATTTTGCTATACTAGACATTCTCGTAATACGGCGACGTAGGGGGAGAAAAAAATGGCCGCTACTGGGTTCACTCTGTTTATTTTGCCCTTTTTCCGCATTTCCCTGTGTACAGCGTGTAGGATCATGGGATATATCCGGTCCTCCGAAGTGTAAACTGAACGTGAAGAAAACGCACTAGAAGTGTTTTCCTTGGGTTCGTTGGTATTTGAACACCAAGAAAAAGCTGCATGCAACGTTTTTTTTTTACCCTGTATAACCGCGCAGCCGGACAAACGCACGTCACCAAAGCCCGTGTGAGCTCTCTCACTGACTCCTATGTGTAGAAAACACTCGGCGCTTCATCCGCGCTCACCGGACACTACGAACGGCAGAAAACCGCTCGATAAGAGGTGTTTAATGTAAACTGCTCCCATACCTTGGAGGACTTGGGGCGCGCGCTTTTTCCTGCAAACGCTTCTGTAACCTCCATTGCGCGAGCGACTGTGTGTCTGTGTGTATTTGTGCATCTTGTGGTCGCGCACCTCAGTAACGTGAGCAGCCCAACTAATCGATAACGGCATTCGTTGACAACGAATTTCATTATCGATAATTATCGATTTTATCGATTAGTTGTTGCAGCCCTAATTTGTACTGACATTAGATTACACACAGGTGCTCTCTATTTAGTCATTAGCACTCATCAGGCAATGTCTATGGGCAACTGACTGCACTCAGACCAAAGGGGGCTGAATAATTACGCACACCCCACTTTGCAGTTATTTATTTGTAAAAAATGTTTGGAATCATGTATGATTTTCGTTCCACTTCTCACGTGTACACCACTTTGTATTGGTCTTTCACGTGGAATTCCAATAAAATTGATTCATGTTTGTGGCTGTAATGTGAAAAATGTGGAAAAGTTCAAGAGGGCCGAATACTTTTGCAAGCCACTGTATCTTACCCACTCATTCCTTCCTTTATCTAATAAAAGGGGTTTATAAATTACACATTTAAAGTTATGCAGAATAATTAAACATATACACAGGAATAAAAGGAGTAAATATATGTAAATACGTTTTGCCCTGCTGGCACACTTTAAAGATGTTTAAAATAGTGTCCATGCCGTATACCTTTGTTCATTGAAGGGCATGTCTTCCGGAGGTCAAGAGAGTGTCTAGGTGTGATAGGTTCTCCCCCCAGCTCGGGGTGAAGCTGTAAAACTGTCTGCTTTGTTTCCCGGGTCGCCAATTTACACCCTTGGTTTTGGGGTTTACTTCAAAGCATCTGGTCTTGTGAAGTTTCCTGCAGCTTAGTTTCACAGACACCCCTTTCTGATCGCGGACCAGGTAAGATTATTGGGTTGGCGACAATACATGCGGGGAGACAGGTCTCTGGAATGTGATCCGTTGATTGCTCTCTCTGTGGGAGACCCGTTATTCGCTACACAGTGCATCTGTGAGAGAGAAGTACTTCCCCTTCTCTCACTCTGCTTATATACAGTACACTGAAGATTACTGCGTTCACACAAAATGTATTTGTTGCTGGATAGATGTTTCCTGTCCTTTTCTCTAAAGCTGGGGTGTTGAAATTATGGATCTCCCACCATGTTAACTTCCCCTTCATGAAGAACAGTTATCGTGCAAGCCCTAACTGCTAAGTAGCACCTTAAACTTGGTTCCACAGTACATATGCACGGTGGTATAGTGGTTAGCAATGTCACCTTGCACCTCCAGGGTCTGGGTTCGATTCCCGGCCAGGCGCGATTCCCGTCTCTGTGTGCATGGAGTTTGCATGTTCTCCCCATGCTTGGTGGGTTTCCTCCACGTACTCCTGTTTCCTCCCACAGTCCAAAGATATTCAGGTTAGGCTAATTGGCGTTCCCAAATTGCTCGTAGTGTGAGTGTGTGTGTGTGTGTGTGTTTGCCTTGCGATGGATTGGCAGGGCACACACACATTGGTCCAGGGTGTACCCTGCCTCATGCCTCCTGGGATAGGCTCCAGGTCCCCGCGACCTTGAATACAGGATAAAGCAGTATAGAAGATCAAAACATCAAATCTTAATTTAAATCTTCTAAAAATAAGATTTTTGACATTTATTTTTCTTTGAGACCCTCCACATGAACAATACTCGCACTGGCCATATTTCAGCAACTGGACATGATATAGTAATGTCCATTAGTATAAAAATTTGTATTTGGTATAAAAAAGGAGCTTATTGAACCAGAAAATGTGCATAACTCAAAATTTCCCAAAATACAACTTAATATCTGATTTAATGTGACAATAAATAATACTAATAATAATTTTTTTTTTTATTTAAATTTGTTGTCCTGAAAATTTACTGAACCTTGACGTCAAAACCGAGGTACGAACCGAACCATATCTTTTGCGTACCCTTATACCCCTTCTATATGATTGCATTTCTTTGAGGCTTTGTGTCTCGTAGGCTGCACTGCACCCAAATCAGGTGCTTCACCTTTATTACAAACCTGATTGATTCTTCGCTCTGCCACTATGTTGTGCGTTTTTTTTTTCTCTCCCTTCATTATACCTATATTCTCCTCAGAAAACAATCATTCTTCTTTCAGAACAAAAGCGCTCCCTCTCTGCGACTCCACTCTAAGGGTTTTGCATTGTAAAGTGAATTGCTTTGTTCTTTTTTTTTTTTCTCCCTCAGACATCTGCGTTTTGTTTTAGTGACAGTGGCCGCTAGCTTTTGTCTGATTACATCATCTGTTACACGGGCCTGGCGCCTGTCACATCTTTGTGTCGTTCACGTCATTTGACAAAAGCAGTGTTGGGTCAGGGGCCATGTCGGAATAAAAAGCGAAAGTCTGCTCAGCATGAAACGAAGCTAATTGTCAGCGTGTCTCTTATTTACCGGTCCAGTCTGATTCTGCTGACGGAGCTTTTGATAAATATGTCTCTGTCGCTCCTGCATCATTTACATGTTTTGCAGCAGGCAGTTTATAAGCATTGCACATGGTCTTGTTTCATTCATTCTTTGCGACGCTGTGTGTGTTTTAGGGTGCTCTGCCGTTTGACGACGACAACCTGAGGAATCTGCTGGAGAAGGTGAAGCTGGGAGTGTTCCATATGCCTCACTTTATCCCTCCTGACTGCCAGAACCTGCTGAGGGGAATGATAGAAGTGGACGCGGCCAAAAGACTCACGGTTAGTCCAAGCTCCGCGGATAAGCTCCAGTAAATCATAATCACAATTTAAAGGCTGTTATCAGGTCAGAACACTGATTGGGCAAAAGTTCTGATTTGGATTTCTGGTCTTAATCGTATAACAGGATCTGTCAGTGATATAGATAAGATCAAATAATATCAGTTACTGTATGTAGCCTGAGAAACCACCGCCATCTTGGTCTCCTTGATTTAAGGCTTGGTTTTGGGAGCGTGGCTTGATTGGCGTTTTCCTCTATAAATAATAAATACCCAACCAGATATTGGTTTTATATTATTTCTTAGGGTTACAGCATGAAAATTGTGCTCTACTCACTGTACTCAAATGTATTCTCTCTCAAGACATACTTGAAGTTTTTTTCCCCATATTCTTGTGATATGTGCTCACACATTTTTGGCCGCATACAGTACCATTTCACATCCTTTCTGTGTTTACTCCTCTTCTAGCGTTTACATGAAGTTGACTTCAATTTGGTTATGGTGCATTAAAACACTTCCTTCCAAAACCTTCATGAAGCCTTCGTCTGAGTGGCTACATGCATTATGACAGCTGCACAGTTTATATGGCACAGTAAAGATCATGAACCATGCAAATGGAACGAGACTTACGTAAAACAAGCTTATTTGACATTCAGAGTGCACAAACGTACTTGTTTACAGAATTGTGGAAAGTCTCAGACTTTAACCTTAAACACTTTAAAACTAAGAACTAGGGATGTAACGGTATCAAAACTTCACGGTACGGTAATACCTCGGTATGAATGGCACGGAACGGTATTTATTGAATCATTTACAAAACTAATGAAGAGACTCGAAAAAAGTGCCAGAAGTGTTTATTAAACAGTATACATGAACACTGAACATATCAATGGCATACAAATTAGCCATCTATCTGTAAACCTTGAAACAGAAACTTAAATTTTTTTATTTTAATAACAAAAAATTATTAAACCATATAAAAAAATTAAGTTTCATTTTTGGTATTCTTGAAAACTCATGTGCTGAATGAGTATTTGAGAACACTCACCTCATTCACTCACTTCCCCTTTCTCGTTTCTTTTCAGAGAGAAACCGAAATGAAACTACAGGTCTTCTGAGAAAAGTTTGCTCAGGCGAATGGAGCGAACGGGAGGTAGCAGGAACTACAAATCCCATCAGCCCAGCCGTGACCCATCATCCTTTGCGGTCTGTTGTCGCTACAGATCCAGTAATGCGGAAATGGCGGGTGCTGCTATTAGCGGCGAAGGACAAGAGATGAAAAGAGTAATTAATCATTACGGAGTAAGCGGGTTTTAAATCGGATGTGCGCATTACTGGATCTGTAGCGACAACAGACCGCAAAGGATGATGGTCACGCCTGGGCTGATGGGAATTGTAGTTCCCGCTACCTCCCGTTCGCTCCATTCGCCTGAGCAAACTTTTCTCAGAAGACCCATCATTTTACCGTCATGCGACCACGGTATTATCGAAAAAAATGGTTATTGCGGTATGACGGTATTTACAATACCGTTACATCCCTACTAAGAACCGAAACTTAAACAAAAGACACTTTGGAACTTGCAGGTAGAGCATCTCAGGGCTGCGACTGGTACAGTAATCGTATGCATATATTGTATATTGTACATTGATCAGCCATAACCTTTGTAATATTTTCCCTTGCGCCACCCAAACAGCTCTGATCCCTTGAGACAAGACTCCACAAGACCTCTGAAGATGTCTGGCACCAAGAATTTTGTACCAGATGCTCTAAGTGTTCCATGGGGCCTCCATGGATCAGACTTGTTTGTCCATAAATAACCAAAAAGTTAAAGGACTACCTTTCTTTTCTTTCAGTTTCCCTTAAAAGCTTGTTTTTTGTTTTGTTTTGTTTGTTGGGTGACAGACTGTTTGCTGAGTATGTATGTTCTGCCTTAAAGCAGTTGACAGTAAATAAATTGTGTTTCCCCCCAGTCTGATGGAAATCTTTACATTCAGAACCAAAAATGAATTACAGTAGAGTTTTATTCCATAATTTATATTTCGGATACACCCAACTCACAGGTGGTGATGGAACAGAGCACACTTTATACACAATCTCAGCAGGATCTCTTAACACACACACACACACACACACACACTCATATACACATATCCACACATGCGGTCCTGGCGTGAAGCTTCACTGTGTTCGTCTTATTTCCAGTCTGTTTGTCTGTATGGTGGCTGCCAATTCAGGTAAACAGACAGCAGAACTAAAGCAATCCAGCGTGGCTGTAGAAGATTCACACGACAGACTCTGTCTCTATCTGTCTTTCATGGCAGAAGGCTTGAGGGTTTTATGAGCTTATCTTAATACGGGCTCTGCCACTTTCCAAAGAAATATTTAATAGAGCTGTCTTTGTGGACCACGTTTGACTGATCAGGAATAAGAGAGAATTGTGTCAGCAGTGTCACCATGAGGAGAGCTAAATGCTGTCAGTTACACAAACCAAACTTATCTTTGTCCGAGTCTAAAAAGTGACTTCAACCTCTGGGGGTGTACTGGTACCTTGCAGGTGAATCGAACTTGTATGTCCACTGCATACCATGAATTCTTAATCAGATTGGGGTCTGTTGAGGAGACGACAATGAAATACTTAGACATCTTGTCACTTTTATGGATAAAAAGCCTTTTGGGTGGGTTTTCCTTTAAGTGGTCACCACAGCAGCCCATTAAACTTTGGATGCCCTCCTCCCATTCCTCTTCACACTTGGGACCAGCACTACGCATGCCCTGCATCCAGTGACTGGCGACATTGGTTCTGAGAGCCCATAATATATATATTTCAGTTCAGGAAAGGCTTTTGTTTTTTACAGAGGTGGAAAGTAATGAATTACATTTACTCGCATTACTGTAATTGAGCAGATTTTTTGTGTACTTCTACTTTTTAAAGTAGTTTTCAAAAATCTGTAATTTTACTTTTACTTAAGTATGTTTTGTTTAAAGTATTGTACTTCACTACATTTTAAATCATATTTCCTACTGAGTAAAAAAATAAATGAATGAAAATTAAAAATAATACTAATAATACAACGGGGAAGGAAAGAAATTGCACCGCGGAAACCACTGCACTGATTGATTGATGGGCGTGGAGAACAAACACGCTAAATTCACAAGAACGATGGAGACGGACAAAACAGATGCCAGTGATGCAGACACAGCTGAAAGTGAAATGCCAACAAATACTTATGAAGCAAACCCCTGGTCATATTTAAGCGACCACTTTGATTTCAAGCACAACAAATGCCTCTTTTCCACTGCATAGTACGGCACGACACGGTTCAGTTCAACTCACTTCGGTTCGGCGCAGTTTGGCTCGGTTTGCGCTGCAGTGTAGTAACGCTTTAGAGTGGGCGGGATTACTCACGTGTCGTTTAGTCGCGGCGCCGCTACTGCCATGACGTCATCGTAAACGCGCCACAAACAAACGCACAACACTGGAGCATATCGACGGCATGGTGTTCTTCATTCTCGGCATGTGGATGTTTTTAACAGCGAGACGAAGGAGTTTGTTTCAAAAGAGGCCGACGGTTAATACAAAAAGGTGCGTGCGATCCTTCTCTGGCTGTTCTAAATATATCGGTTCTGTTGTGTCTCGTGTCGCAAGCTCAGTGACGCAGTAATGACGATTTTCTCCAGCCAATCAGTGACCAGCACTGGTCGAGTTTACACGTCACGTTTTGGTAACGGTTCCGCGCGCTTGAAACCTCGGCTGAGGTGGTACTAAAAAAAGGACCAGGTATCAGGTACTGTTCCCAGTGGAAAACCCCTCAAAAGTGAGTAGAACTGAACCGTGTCGTGCCGTACTATGCAGTGGAAAAGCGCCAAAAGGGAACAGATTTATGTAAGGGTGTTCCATCCCCCATCCCACCCCTGCTGTTAAAAAAAAAAAATTTAACTCAGTAACTTTTACTCTTAGTAAATTATTAATGAGCTACTTTTTACTTTTACTTGAGTAGATTTTTATAAGGGTAACTTTACTTGTACTTCAGTAAAAGTTCACTAAAGTAACAGTACTTTTACATAAGTACAAAATTTTATTACTTTTTCCACCTCTGGTTTTTTTACAGTATATAGTAGAAAATTACAAAATATCACCTTGTGAAGGATTTTCCAGGAATATTTGAGTATAATGTGGCTGTAATTAAAAAAATAAATAATGTTGTTCAAGAGAACCTCTAAAAACACTTGATTGAGCTTTTACTTTATGATGCACCAATCTTGAATGATTAAAAAAACCTATCCCTATCTCCAAGCTATTCACTACCGACTGTATATCCACTACAAACCTACAATCCGGTCCAGGTCAGATTCATTCATAAATTTCTCATTTCTATAAATATCTCAGTTCAAATCCAAGCTCAGTTTCCTGTTGAAGCTTTGCATTTATTTCATGATGTAATTACAGGAATGAGAAATATCATGTGAGAGTGGAGTTTAAAGGAGTTTAGAGTTTACATGACAGTTTTGGATGGTGGGATCTTTAATAAGTGGGCCATACTTCAGACCTCAGGAGAAGACAAAGGAGAACAATGATGTTAATAAATAAACACATTTTAATGTGTGATATCATTATTTGTTCATTCATTAATTTTTCTCCAGTAACTCCTTCATCCGGTTCCGGGGCATGATGTACAATTTACTGTACAATCAACAATCCAACTACTGACATGTTTTGGTTGGTAGAACCCAAATGAAAGACATGTGGAGAACATGCGGCACAGCCAGTAAAGCTGATTCAGGAACCCTGCGCCACTCCATAATAATTGCTGCTAGAATCTAAATGCTAAAATAAGGTTTCTTTCTTTCTTTCTTTTTTAAATCAACTTATCTAAAAGGATCCACATGCTCAAAATTCACAGCACAGCACATCCTTTTTTTTCTGTCTAGTTAATCCAAGTGCAGAGCTCAGTCAGAGACTTGCCACTCAGGGAGAAAGCCTTAACCCCAGAGTGCATCCCTGGCACACACTCTACAATGTGTTCGCCATGATAGCAGGGCATTTCCATAATGTGCCCTGATGGAACCGATGAGTTATGGTGCTCGTGATACCTTGTCAGACTCCTGTTGTTTCCTAATCAGCTCATACAATGTCCCCGTTGCTCAGTCCAAAGCTCAAACCAGCAGATTTTTCATATTCGAGGATCATAGCTATAGCCTGTTGTCATTAATTCACGGCTTAATATCATCATGATCTCTCTCATTGACACATAACACGGTGATGCTTGTATAGTGGTGCTAGCTGTCATCCTGCTGTCCAATTAGAGGCTGAGTATGAGACCTGCTCAGAGTCTCTGTAGTGTCTCCAGTTAAACCCTGAAGATCAGAGGCTGGGGATACTGAGGGAGGAAATTAGACTTAGCCAGCAGGAGACACAGCATGACAACATGACATCGCTCCAGTGTGTCTGCGTATGTGTGTGTTAATTCAGTTGACAATTCAGCAATTTCAGTTATATGCATATAATTTAATGATATTGGTGGAAATGGATTTCCTGCAGTTTTGATGGTGTTTTCTTTCATTACAGTTAGAACAGATACAGAAGCACACGTGGTACATGTAAGTATCAATCAATCTCATCTACCGTAGTACTGTGTGTGTGTGTGTGTGTGTGTGTGTGTGTCTGTGACTTTGTGTTCTGTCAGTTGCATATGACCGATAAGAGATTTAAAGCTACAGCATATGTTGTATATAATATATTATATAATCATATCAAATATATGATTTGTTTATTTAAGAATATCAGAAATGTTCAATTTGCAAATTCCATCTGCAGAAATGTTCTTCACTTATATTTCCTTAAAAAAAGTCATATGTCTTATATGTTGTTTAAGGATTAGAGGTTTTACATTTTCATAGTATAATATCTAATGTAAATATCTTTATGACATTAAGTATCACTTTATTAAGCATTAATTTAAAACCACACAAGCAGGGTGCAAGAATTAAAATGATCAAATGCACAAAGCATAACAATTATGACAATAATCTGACTCAAAACCAACGTCCCCCTCCATTACCTGCTCAGTAGCACCCACAGTGACATTGGCATGAAGATGGACAATTAAAAAGCAAATACATGAGGATGTGAACATTTTAATTATGTTTTCTGCTCAGTCAGCATTGACAATGCAAAATCACAGGGCTGGCGAGATCACAGGGATCCTGAAACTCACAGGTTTAAGTTGTCAAAAATATTCCAACACGGAATAATTCACGCTCTGACTTTTACCATTTTGCTGCAAATAAACTCTATATTGCTGCTCTTTACTCGATAGGTGAAAATTTGTTACATTTACTTTACACCACAGTGAAAATATATATGCCAGCTTGTTAGAAAGTTGGAGTCAGACATCATACAGCATTCCTAAAGGAGAGAAGGTTAAGGGCCTTGCATTTTCAATTGGGCGCATACATGCGCAAAGCATCGCAAAACCTACAGTACATACAGTAGGTTATGTACAGGAAACAGAAATGAGTAGTCACCTTCGAGTCTTTTGGTACGAATCGTTCATTCTTTTGTCACGTGACTCCGACAGATGCTATATGAAGTGCAGAACACAGGAAACAGAATTGAACGCTTCTCCACAATGAGTCTTCAACAACTAGTCATTCGTTCTTCTGTCACGTGATTCACGTAGATTCAAAAGAACGAACGACTCAGATCAGAAGATATGATGGTGATCTGCTCATTCTGTTTATTATATTATGTCCTTAGCTGCATTGTAAAATTTTCATTACTTTAACTATAGCCAAAATTTGTGAATGTAGATGTGTTGGTGGTCTGTTTATGTAACATTTTATTTTATTTTATTATCTGATCGAAATAACGAAATGAATCAAATGACTCAAAAAAAAAAAAAGATTTGTTCATATTGATGAACGAGATTCAAAGAACCGAGTCACTAAAATGATTCAAACTTCATATCACTAGTGAAAACACTGCACTGCTTTCGTTAAGACAGGCAGATCCGGAGCCATCTACGGCACGTAGTTCTAAACAGGCAGAGGCGCGGTCAACCAGACGCATGGTTGCTAGGCGACGCCGCTGTAAAGGCAATCACGCTGACGCGCCGCACCTGGCGGTGTGCCCATTTAAAGGTAAAGGTATCAGGGCTAAAGACAAAGTGCGCGTTCAACTTCAAGGCGGGACGGAGGCAAAAGATCCAGCCGACGTCGTCACGAGTCGCTTCAAGTTTGTGTATAAAGCACATAGAGATACAGAGACATCCTCGGTAAGGGCGAGTGCCGCGAGAAAACCCGGAAGCTTTTGAGTTTCCAGACCCGCGTTTAGTCTGGTGATGGGAAGTTTGAATCATTTTAGAGACTCGGTTCTTTGAATCTTGTTCATCAAAATGAACAAATCTTTTTTTTTTTGTCATTTAGTTAATTTCATGCTTTTGATCAGAAATAAAATTAAATGTTGCGTTTTCAATAAAAAGACCCCCAATACGTCTACATACACAAATTTTGGCTATAGTTCCAGTAATAAATATTACAACAGTAAGGACATATTATAATAAGCAGAATGAGCAGCTCACCATCATATCTTCCAGTCTTGAGTCGTTCGTTCTTCTGAAACACGTTTACGTTTGCGCACCAAACGTGTTTGGTCCCTTGGTTCGGTTCGTTTGCGTTGATGTGAATGCAATCTCTGTACTTTGGTGAGCACCAAATCAATCGATCCGAGACCTGCCTGAAGGGGTGGTCTCGGACCGCTTTATCCGCTCTACTTTGGTATGGTTTGTCTGGTGTGAAAGCAACCAAACCAAATCTGATGAAATGGTTTAATGCACTTTGGGTATAAGAGATACGGTTGTGGGTTAAATTCTTTTCACTTCCTGTTGACTCCATTAAATTTTTCAAGCTATCGACTCGCGATGAAATCAAACCTCGGAGAAACGTGGAGTGCCGAAGAAATTATTATGACAATTTCATAACAAGCCCATTAAGAACCATTTTTCATCTTTAATGTGAATACAGAGAGGCTCTCTGATGAAAAATGTGTGGCTGGGCTGTTTTGATAGGCCAACGGATTACCTGAAGGATCGGCATGAAGATCGCAGGCTAATAACAAAATGATCATTCAGGAGGAGGGCACGTCTCTTCTCCCTGAAGTGGCGCGCAATGTGCCGTCGGCGTGATTTTGTTTGGAGTTTGGCGTTTGGAGTCGCAGCCGCGAATCGTGTTAGAAATTAATTATCTGAAAATAATGATTTGCACGTACAGTGTAGTGCTTGAGGATCAGAGCCATGAGCGCAAAGCAAAGCTGTTCCTCCATTATTTTTTCTGAAAATAGTCTGTTTCTGGTGCCGATGGGCTACGCGGTCTATTTTGGTTTGTTTAGAACTCTGCATATGTGAAAGCATTTTTCTGACTGGTGCGGACTAAAGCAATCGAACTATAGGTGTGAAAGCACCCTAAGTACTCGTTCTTCTGAGTCACGTTAAAGATTCGTTCAAAAAGAACGAGTCACTAGTTTAGTTTCGAGGAGACGGTGGACCTCTGTTAGTTTTTTGTTTTTTAGTTCTCTTTGGTTTTCTTTTTTGTTATGGCTGCACCACGTAACAAACAAAGCTTCTCTGAGCAATATAAATCGTGTTTTATTATTTGTCTTTTTTCTTTGACCCACCCTCAGTTAATTAGCTAGTTCATTAGTCAGTTAGTTAATAAAGGATTCATACTGAATATTAGTTGGTGTATTAATTGTTGCAACTTCAATGAATAAAACAAACAATTATTCTTATTATCTTGATGGAAATATAGGCGGCATGGTGGTGTAGTGGTTAGCACTGTCGCCTTGCACCTCCTGGGTCTGGGTTCGATTCCCGGGGCAGGCTCGATTCCCGTCTCTGTGTGCATGGAGTTTGCATGTTCTCCCCGTGCTTGGTGGGTTTCCTCCGGGTACTCCGGTTTCCTCCCACAGTCCAAAAACATGTAGATTAGATTAATTCCAAATTGCCCGTAGTGTGTGAATGAGTGTGTGTATGTGTGTGGGCCCTGCGATGGATTGGCACCCTGTCCAGGGTGTACCCCGCCTTGTGCCCTAAGTTTCCTGGGATAGGCTCCAGGGCCCCGCGACCCTGTATATAAGGATAAAGCGGTACAGAAAATGAATGAATGAATGAATCTTGATGGAAATGATTTAAAAAATTTTATAATGTCATTTAAACATTGAATTTCCCTGGTGTTTAAATTCTTTTGGCCACCATTGTATTTCAGTACTCAGTCGTTGCCGTGATTACTTCACAGTTTAATACAGCACCAGTGCTTTAAAAGCACTTCACACAGTTCAGTTTACTCTACTGTTCAGGAACCAGCACAATAGACAGAGAGCTAAACAAAGCACCTACGAACAGCTAGCGCTTGTCATGAGTAAGCAGAATGATGATAATGTAATCTGTTCACATCAGCGTTACTCGTTGCATAAACATTTACAGCGTGTTATGGGTGTGCGTGCACACATACAACCGCTGTCTCTCTCTTTTCTGTACATTTCGCACACTGCCAACTTAACTACAACTTCACACATTTCACACATTATTCAGTTTTTTCCATTTAGTTCAATCTTTTATGCACAACATTCTCTAGCGTAGGCCATTTATATGGATGCACCTTAATAAAATGGAAATGGTTGGTGATATTATCTTCCTGTTTGTGGCACATTAGTATATGTGAGGGGGGAAACTTTTCAAGATGGGCGGTGACCATGGAGGCCATTTTGAAGTCGGCCATTTTGGATCCAACTTTTTTTTTTTTCAATAGGAAGAGGGTCATGTGACACATCAAACTTATTGGAAATGTCACAAGAAAAACAATGGTGTGCTTGGTTTTAATATAACTTTATTCTTTCATGAGTTATTTACAAGTTTCTCTTTGTTTACAGCCAGTGATACAGCCCACCCTGTACATTATTTTAATAACCCCAAAACAATTGTTAATTAATACATTTGTTTTGGGGTAAAAAATTTTTTTTACCAGATCTCCATGTGAACAAGTCTAACCTATATGCCGCACATTAAACTGTAATGTACAAAGGGGCTGTAACGAAAGTAAGGCAAAAGCTGGCATAACTTGTCTTTCAGATTGCACATGTTGGTACAGAACTCTATGTAACATAGTCTCCATAACATGCCATGCATTTGCTCTATTATTGAACCAAAACTTGAATCCTCTTTGAAAACCCACTTTGTCGCAGTTGATGGGCTCACAGTGCACTACAGGATGTTTATAGGGATGACGCAATTGATGACCAATTTAGCACCTTTGTACGGTATAGATAGAGTTACTTTACTAAAATGTGCATTTTGAATGACCTACAGTATGTCAGTAAATAAAGAAGTTTTGTATCACTTTCGGTACAGACCTGGTACCGCATTAACATTGAGCCTGTACTGCACCACTGCACAAAAAGTAGTGTGTAAGGAGGAAAAATACCTACTAAAAATAACTGTTGGGAAAACATTTTGTTAAAATACTATTAAATTTTTCAGTTAAAATTTTTCATTCTTATTAGATTTTTTTATTGCTGTTTGATTAATGTACTGACATTACTCTGTATGAAATTGTAAAATCCTTTTTATTGGTTGTCTTTGGTCCATTATGTGTGCATGCATGTAGCCTGCTGTGATAAATGTCGTTCACATGTTTAATAATTAAGAAAGACTAAATAACTTAGTTTGTGTGCATGTACAGTATATGTGAGAGAGCGCTGTAAGCCTCCTGCGGCTCAGTGCGTATATCTGCCTCCTGCTGTTCAGAGCTTTATTAAAGATCACAGACTCTCACTGAGCTGATGCAACTTCGACAAGCCTTCTCATTTCTCTTCTATCAATTATAGGCCCTTTTTGTCGCTTCCTACCAATACTTAACTCCATTTATCCCCATGTCTCACTTTAAGCGTGCTACATGTTCAAAATGTATGAAAATACCATGCATGGTCATGGCAAGAGAAAATAAAATTAATAGCATTAATATGACTCAGGATGCTGTGTGTAGTGATAATAATAATAATAATAATAAGGCAATTCTTTCGGTTCTCATTTCCTTATGTTAATTCGCAGTGGGGGGAAGAACGAGCCGGAACCAGAGCAGCCCGTTCCACGAAAGGTAGCGATCCGCACGCTGCCCTCGGCTGAAGACATCGACCCAGACGTGCTGGAGAGCATGCACTCTCTTGGCTGCTTCCGGGACAAGAACAAACTGATGAAAGACCTGCTGTCTGATGAGTGAGTAAAACAATGAAGGGAGAACAGGATCCAATGAGGAACGCTGTAGATGTACACACTGCAGTAACAACAAAAATGACTGGTTACAACGTTTACAGAAGCCTTTAAACACCTGTATAGTGATGAGACTCTAACATGCAGTTAAACATTTGAATGGTGCAAACATTTTAAAGACGGCCATACATCTGCGAATGACGATTCCGTCAAGGTGGCTCAGAGCACACTGCAGTCATTCATGATCAATCAATTATCATTCATGGGAGTTATTGCCAAATTTCCCGTATAGTCCTGACGTCGGTTCAAGCATTTTCTGCATGTTTGGGCCGTTAAAGGAATTCCTGGAAGGCCAGGCCTTCAGACGTAAAGAAGGCAGTCTGATTGCGTCTTTTTACGTTAATTGTGTCCAAGCACTAATGACATCTATTAAAATACTGGAATAAATGCATTAGTGTAGCAGGGGATGCTAGAGAGAAATAATGGGAGTTTTTACTCTTATAACTCTGTCCTGTTCACAATCAAAAGTATCATTAATGGAACATCATACCAGAACCATAATGTGTTCCTTTTTTGTTATCAATAATGCATATATGGTGCATAAAGATTAGCTTAAAAATACTGCATTTCTGACTTACTTCTGTCTAGGCCTCTAACCCCACACAAGCTACTCCCGTAAATATTTGCTTTGAGCCGCCATATGCAAGCATAGAAATGTTTTATGGCTCCGTTTCCCACGGCTATTAAACCTCACAGCACCGTTAGTGAAGCCTGTTTACCTTCTTTCATCCCTCATTCCCCAAACCTCCCACAATTACCACCTGCATACTCGGCTTTGCGCACCCACCTGTCTGATGTGGCTGATGGATGGATCCGGTGTGATTTAGCCAGACTGCGATTATGAGTCGGCTTTTACTCTCTTAAATGTGTTCCCACACCCAGCACATTATTTCACTCACAGCTCCTTGACTTTGTTTTATAGTCTCGCCTTTTTTTTGGGGGGGGGGGGGGGTATTTAAGACTTAAGTAAGTAGCATACTCTTAATCTCATGATCCCAAGATCAATTACCTGAACTTATAACATAGCATCATGAGTAATTATCACATTATAGAACTGTTTTGTAATTACTGAGCATCGTGTGATTTCAAAACATCATTAAAAAAAAATTAAGATTCTGACCTTATGTCAATTTAATATTTGTTTGTGGGCAACTTGATTCTATTTAATTACTTTGTTAAACCAACTGATTTGTACCATTATTTATTTTTGTTCAACTCAAATTTTTTTATGACTTGAGTGGAAATTCTGCCATTAATAATTTTTAAAAATGTATATATAGTTGTGTTGTGTGTAGGGTTGTTCCGATTCCGATACTGGTATCGGAAATGCTGCCGATACCACAAAAAAAGCTGACATCGGAATCGGCGAGTACTTGAGTCCACGTACCGATCCGATACCATTTTCCTAAACATAACCTATCTATGCCCGCTAGCTTTGCTAGCTTAGCTTACTTACAGAGTGTCACAGTGTGCGCCTGTGATGGGCGTGCGCCCAAATTGATATCGCTCCTCGCTCACTAGTTAGGTGGCCTCCCCCCCCTTTAGGTATGTGAACCAGCAGGGCCACAGAATCAGGCAACGGCCCATGAGCTATCGCCGCTAATGATCCCGGCGCTATAAAACACAGCGGGGAGTGTAGCTCGGGGTCTGACTGTTGGGAAGCTGGACTTTGCGACGCGGTGGATTTTATGAGGGATAGTGGCACAAGAGCGGGGCGATGTGATGCGCCCCAGAGACTTTAAAAAGGGAGGTGTCTTTGAACTCCGCGAGAGGAGCGCGTGAAGGAGCTGCGCGAGCTCCCGCGTAGAGCCCGCCTTCGCATCCCTGCCGCCGAAGTGGAAAAGGCCTCAGAGAGCCTTTAACCCTTTCCTTACCCTCCATCCATCCATTTTCTTCCGCTTATCCGAGGTCGGGTCGCGGGAGCAGCAGCTTCCCTCTCCCCGGCCACTTCTTCCAGCTCTTCCGGGGGGATCCCAAGGCGTTCCCAGGCCAGCCGAGAGACATAGTCCCTCCAGCGTGTCCTGGGTCTTCCCCGGGGTCTCTTTCCGGTGGGGCGTGTCCGGAACACCTCACAAGGGAGACGTCCAGGGGGCATCCTAAATAGATGCCCAAGCCACCTCATCTGGCTCCTCTCGATGTGGAGGAGCAGCGGCTCTACTCTGAGCCCCTCCCGGATGACTGAGCTTCTCACCCTATCTCTAAGGGAGAGCCCAGACACCCCGCGGAGGAAACTCATTTCGGCCGCTTGTATTCGCGATCTTGTTCTTTCGGTCACTACCCACAGCTCATGACCATAGGTGAGGGTAGGAACGTAGATCGACCGGTAAATTGAGAGCTTTGCCTTTTGGCTCAGCTCCTTCTTCACCACGACGGACCGATACAGAGCCCGCATTACTGCAGACGCTGACCCGATCCGCCTGTCGATCTCCCGTTCAATTTTACCCTCACTCGTGAACAAGACCCCGAGATACTTAAACTCCTCCACTTGGGGCAGGATCTCACTCCCAACCCTGAGAGGGCACTCCACCCTTTTCCGGCTGAGGACCATGGCCTCAGATTTGGAGGTGCTGATTCTCATCCCAGCCGCTTCACACTCAGCTGCGAACCTATCCAGTGAGAGCTGTAGGTCACAGGGTGATGAGGCCAAGAGAACAACGTCATCTGCAAAAAGCAGTGACCCAATCCTGAGCCCACCAAACTGTACCCCCTCGATGCCCTGGCTGCGCCTAGAAATCCTGTCCATAAAAATTATGAACAGGATCGGTGACAAAGGGCAGCCCTGTCGGAGTCCTACTCTCACCGGAAACAGGTCCGACTTACTACCGGCAATGCGGACCAAGCTCCGACACCGGTTGTACAGGGACCGGACAGCCCTTAACAGGGAATCCGATATCCCATACTCCCGGAGTACCCCCCACAGGACTCCCCGAGGGACACGGTCGAATGCCTTCTCCAAGTCCATAAAGCACATGTAGACTTGTTGGGCAAACTCCCATGCCCCCTCCAGGACCCTGCTAAGGGTGAAGAGCTGGTCCACTGTTCCGCGACCCGGACGAAAACCACACTGCTCCTCCTGAATCCGAGGTTCGACTATCCGACGAACCCTCCTTTCCAGGACCCCTGAATAGACTTTCCCGGGGAGGCTGAGAAGTGTGATCCCACTGTAGTTGGAACACACACTCCGGTCCCCCTTCTTGAAGAGGGGGACCACCACCCCGGTTTGCCAGTCCAGAGGCACTGTCCCCGATGTCCATGCAATGTTGCAGAGACGTGTCAACCATGACAGCCCTACAACATCCAGAGCCTTGAGGAACTCAGGGTGGATCTCATCCACCCCCGGGGCCCCGCAACCACGGAGCTTTTTGACTACCTCGGCGACCTCGGCCCCAGAGATGAAAGAGTCCACCTCTATGTCGAAGTACTCCCCCCACCGACCCACAACGTCCCAAGTCGAGGTCAGCAGCGCACCATCCCCACTATACACTGTGTTGACCGTGCACTGCTTTCCCCTCCTGAGACGCCGGATGGTGGACCAGAATCTCTTCGAAGCCGCCTGGAAGTCATTCTCCATGGCCTCCCCAAACTCCTCCCACGCCCGGGTTTTTGCCTCAGTAACCACCGAAGCTGCGTTCCGCTTGGCCTGCCGGTACCTATCAGCTGCCTCCAGAGTGCCACCAGCCAAAAAGGCCCGGTAAGACTCCTTCTTCAGCTTGATGGCATCCCTCACCGCCGGTGTCCACCAACGGGTTCTTGGGTTGCCACCGCGACAGGCACCGACCACCTTACGGCCACAGCTCCGGTCGGCCGCCTCGACAATGGAGGCGCGGAACATAGTCCATTCGGACTCAATGTCCCCCACCTCCCCCAGGACGTGGTTGAAGCTTTGCCGGTGGTGGGAGTTGAAGCTCGTCCTGACAGGGGACTCTGCCAGACGTTCCCAGCAGACCCTCACAATACGTTTGGGTCTACCAGGCCTGACCGGCATCCTACCCCGCCAACGGAGCCAACTCACCACCAGGTGGTGATCAGTTGACAACTCTGCCCCTCTCTTCACCCGAGTGTCCAAGACATGTGGCCGGAAGTCCGACGACACGACCACAAAGTCGATCATCGAACTGCGGCCTAGGGTGACCTGGTGCCAGGTGCACATATGGGACACCCTTATGCCTGAACATGGTGTTCGTTATGGACAATCCGTGACGAGCACAGACGTCCAATAACAAAACACCGCTCTGGTTCATATCGGGGGGGCCGTTCATCCCAATCACGCCCTTCCAGGTCTCACTGTCATTGCCCACGTGAGCATTGAAGTCCCCCAGCAGAACGATGGAGTCTCCAAGATGGACGCTCTCTAGCGCCCCCTCTAGAGACCTCAAAAAGGGCGGGTACTCCAAACTGCCGTTCGGCGGATAAGCGCAAACAACAGTAAGGATCCGTCCCCCCACCCGAAGGCGGAGGGAGGCCACCCTCTCGTCCACTGCGGTGAACCCCAATGTACAGGCACCGAGCCAGGGGGCAATAAGTATGCCCACACCTGCTCGGCGCCTCTCACCGGTGGCAACTCCAGAGTAGAAGAGAGTCCAGCCCCTCTCAAGGAGACTGGTTCCAGAGTCCAAGCTGTGCGTCGAGGTGAGTCCAACTATATTGAGGGAACTTCTCAACCTCACGCACTAATTCTGGCTCCTGCCCTGCCAGAGAGGTGACATTCCACGTCCCTAGAGCCAGCTTCTGCAGCCGAGGATCAGACCGCCAAGGCCCCTATCTTCGGCCACCGCCCAACTCACACTGCACCCGACCTCTTTGGCCCCTCCTACAGGTGGTGAGCCCATGGGAAGGGGGACCCACGTTGCCTCTTCGGGCTGTGCCCGGCCGGGCCCCATGGGTGCAGGCCCGACCACCAGGCGCTCGCCATCGGGCCCCACCTCCAGGCCTGGCTCCAGAGGGAGGCCCCGGTGACCCACGTCCGGGCGAGGGAAAACGTTTACCAATGTTTGTGTTCATCATAAGAGGTCTTTTGAACCACTCTTTGTCTGTTCCCTCACCTAGGACCAGATTGCCATGGGTGACCCTACCAGGGGCATGAAGCCCCTGACAACATACCTCCCAGGATCATTGGGACACGCAAACCCCTCCACCACGATAAGGTGATGGTTCAAGGAGGGGCCTTTCCTTACCCATTTTTCTAAATAAATTGCCCTTTTTCCTGTAAGAACTCGCCTCGTGTCCGTGTTTCATGGTGTCGCCCGTGCACTTAGGGTCGAACCCGTTACACAGGGCTAGTAGTATTTTACTTAAAAAATGAAATTATATATATATATATATATATATATATATATATATATATATATACATACACAGTGTACAGATACACACCCAGGTATCGGATCAGTACTCTGTATCGGACGATACCCTGAGCCCAAGTATCGGAATCGGTATCAGGAGGGAAAAAATGGTATCGGAACATCTCTAGCTGTGTGTATAATTTTTGCATGTTTTTGACTATTTTGCTACCTTCAACCAACATCTGTTGATTGTCTAGTTCTTATATCTCGGTTACTTTCGCCTGATTTTAATTTTATATTTATAAAATAATTGTAAACTTTATTTCACAGCGGGAAGTTTAGCGAAATCTTTACACCAGAATGTATCTATGATGTCTTTGCACTGTATCTATGATGTACAGTACTGTGTAAAAGTCTTGAGCCACACCTCATTTCTTCATATTAAATTCAATTATGTAGATTAAAAGAAAGAAATTTTAACAAATGTTTTACTGCGACAGGCTGAAAAGTGCCTCAAGATACCATTTAAAAATTGGTTGTTTGTTTATGCAACCTTATTTCCCCTCTCATCTGTTAAGCACTCAGCATCAGCAGTATACTAATCACCACCTGATCATCTGTTTCTCACTGGTTCATGTCTTCTGTTAGTTTTTTTTTTTTTTAATGCTTGAATGATTCGTAGGTCACTGTGAGGCTGGGAAAAAAAATCCTCTGAAAATACTCAGGACTGCACTGAAAATATTAAAAATACTATATTAAAAAGACAAGACAGTCTGACTCTTTGGAAGCAAAATATGAAGCAATGAGAGGTGGCTCAAGACTTTTGCACAGTACTGTAGCTGACATACTGTATAAGTGATGCTTAGTTCAAAACTGTGACTTGAAGTTTAAAAGTTTTAAGCTATAATATTTTTTAGTTTTAAGTTTATAATATAGTGTAGTTCACTTGTACTATAATTTACTTTGTATAATAGATTTGTGAAATATGTCCCAATAGTATTACTGAGCCAAATGTATTTTGGGACACACCTGTGATGATTGATTTATACACACAGTTCGAAATTATTAAAGGCTATAAATGTACGCAAAATGTTACCTACACTAGCTTCATAAGCAAAGTTTGATTGATTGACTGATTGATTTTGAAATGCTTTGATGCTTTGCTGCATCCCCTCGATTACGTCTTATCTTTCTCCAAACTCTTCATTCTAGTGACAACCAGGAGAAGATGATTTACTTCCTCCTGCTGGACCGTAAGGAGCGGTATCCCAGCCATGAGGACCAGAACCTGCCTCCACGTAATGAGATTGGTAATGAGCTCCTCTTTCCTCAGACTCATTAAAGGATGTGTTCCGGACAGTGTTCACACAGTTCCTGTCACGGATGAATGGTTTCTTGTGCGACTTTTCTCACAGATCCTCCAAGGAAGCGGGTAGACTCTCCTCTGCTGACCAGACACAACAAGAGGAGACCGGAGCGCAAGTCCATGGAGGTACTGAGTGTAACTGAGGGAGGATCCCCTGTGCCTGTACGGCGAGCTATCGACATGAACCAGCATGGACAGAGGTATCAGAGAATATACTGTAAACACCCAGAACATGACTAAAGGTCACAGCGTGCATTCTTCATTAGCTGTGCAGTAAGGGTTCAGCTTATCCAAATAAACACTGCACTGTTAAAGCTATTAAAGTTTTATGGATGAAAAGTGAAAAGTATCCCATAAACTTTAAATGTACATCTATGCTTGTGTTCGTGATATCTTTTATTCATCTGTACCTCGTTTTATTTCCACCTTTACCTGTTTTCCATAAATCCCACGCTTATATTTCGCACTGCCGATGCTTTTGCAGACAGCCGTAACGATTTAGCCGGAACGGCTGCCTTTCACACGAGGAATACGATCACAAGCACAAGTGGTCCTGCGTGTTGATATGAAGTCACAGCATGTTCTAGAAGCGAGCAATAATTATAAACGTAGATCAGGATAGTGCTGTAATTACCATCTCTGTTCTTTCTGTCCTGCTGTAGTAAATCAGTTTTCAGTAAAAGCCTGGATATTTCAGACGCCCACCCCAAAGCACGAAGCAAAGACGAAAGGTAGAAATCAGCACTGTCCTTTCTCTACAGCTCTAAGATGCAGTGGGGTTTTTAAATCAATGGATTGGATTGACCTCTGCTTGATATAGGGGCGAAATTTCCAAGGGAGGCTTGTAGATTGAGAGCATGCATTAGAGAGCTCTTCTTTCTGTGCCCCGGCATTTTATTTTATTTTATTTTTTTAAATAGCGCTGTTCGTCTGACGAATAGAGATTAATTTTTTTCTGGAAATGGGGCAAATTGGAATGAATAAGAGATCCATATTTTCTCTGATTTGTCCCCTCAGTTTTGGCAAAGCTGTTCCCCTCTGGCTTCCACTACAAACATCAAAAGCATCTTATCTCTCTTCTTGTGCCTTTCATCTTTTTGTTTGATGTCTGGCTTTTTTTCCTTTTTCTTTTTTTTTTTTTTGTCCTGTGGTAGAATCCCAAAAAAAGTGAGGTTAATTTTTTGGGTTCGGTGCTGTTACCTACAATTTTATCCCTTCTCTGTTTGTTTGCATCTTTCGCTCTGCTGTGTGTGTGTGTTTGTGTTGTCACGAATAAAACATGGAAGCGTGAATGAGAGAAATGGAGTATCGAGTTGAGAAGAAGGCATCAAATTCTAGCTGATCCTGAACCTGAATAGTTTATTAATTCACTCAGGATTATTATTTTCTTAAGACGTAAAAGTAATTTAAAAAATCTTCATCAAAATTTGCATTAAAATTAATGTCTAGAAAGAAAAAACCAACAAACAAGACATCACCAAAAAGCTTTTTTCCCCTCAAGAAAACTCCCCTGCATCTTTAGCGCACTTTATATTTGAAAATATTTCATTTTCGACTTAACAGCTAGAAATCCTCTCATCTAATAGACTTTTATGTAGAGATATAACTCCTGTTTTTTTCTTCTCTCTTTTTTCAATCCTTTGTCAGTAGATAGAAGAAAAGCTGCTGTTTCTCTTAACCATAGAGGTTTATCCTTCCACATATAATTGCTTTCCTCTTGTGTGTGTGTGTGTGTGTGTGTATATGTGTGTCCTCACTTTTTTCCCCCTCACTCTCAGACTAATCAAACGTGTTGCTTCCCTACATGCTCTAATGTCTCAAATTGTGTGTTGTGTCACTCGTGGCTAATTAAATGAAACGTAGAGGGAGGAAGCGTGCGTCGGTGTTTGAGAATGTTTTCGTTGTTGTGATTTTCTGCCTGAACGATCAGACGCATTTTGTGCCTATAGCGTAATATGCATTTAAGTAACATGTGATCGATCAATTTATGGATCAGATCTTTCCGCCATGTACAGTAAGAACGCACGAGGGTTTGTTCGCACATTTAATTATGATTTACTGTTTCAGTTTTTGGTTAACGGTAAAGACTTTTGCCTCCACGGCCGGTCGAACCTCAGGACACGTTCATCTCCGCAGCGAAGAAAAAGTCTAAAGAGAAAGGATATTCTTGTTTTATAGCATCTTGTAACATCATTAGCAGCTATTTGCAAACTATTGTATAATATATAACATACTGTAATATGCTAAACACTGAACTGTAGAGTAAACACTCACTCTGATTTACTGCGTGTTGATCCAGTATAAAACAGACCCGGAGATTAAACAGCTTTTTGGCGGGAAGATAGGGTTTACATTTTTTTTTAGCAGTAACCAATAGAAGCCAATTAACTTGACAAGCTTCATTATCATTATGCAGGGATCATTACACGTTATTGGCGTGCTGAACGAAGAAAGAATCCTTCCCTCCGATTCAGGAGACACTTGGAAAACAGCTGCACGTGTGTTCACAATGTTGATGCTTAAAAATGCAATTTGTAATTTTGAAGTGTGTGTTTTTTTTTCGACGTATAATAATTACTACATTTTAAGCATCTATTCGAATAACTGATTTTATAATGTTGCCGCAAGTAATTGCATTCAGGCAGCACAGTGGTGTAGTGGTTTGCATTTGTGGCCTCGAACCTCCAGGGTCGAGGGTTCGAGTCCCACCTTTTGGTGGGTTTCCTCCCACAGTCTAAAGACATGCAGGTTAGACTAATTGGCGTTCCTAAATTTCCTGCAGTGTGTGTATGCCCTGCCATGGATTGGCACCCTGTGCACAAGTTTTCAGATTGAGACAAATATTAATTTTCCTAAAGTCTGCTGCTTCAGTGTTTTTAGATCTTTTTGTCAGATGTTGCTATGGTACTGAACTATAATTCATTTCATAAGAGGTTTTTGTACCATTCTTTATTCTTTGACTGGGAAGCGAACCCACACATGAATGGTCTCAGGATGCTTTACTGTTGGCGTGACACAGAACTGATTTAGCGCTACAAACGCACGAGTTTAAGTGAAAGGCTTGTCGGTTGGATTGCATCGCATTGCAAAATACAGACAGGAAATGTCCCGGAAAATTATACACTGCCCCTTTAAGAGGCGTCTGAGACGGATGGCTATGCAAATGTTGCATTGTGATTGTTTGTTTGAATCTGTGTGTTGTGTTAGGTCACGGTCCATAAGTGGTGCTTCATCTGGCCTGTCCACCAGTCCCCTCAGCAGTCCTCGGGTAAGTCTCTGGGTTTGTCCCAAATCATCAATTCACAGCCAGATATTTTCTAGGTAGTCTCACTCTCTCACATGTGTAGTTAGTAAGTGAATGAATGGAGAGGTCATTGACATCAAGTACAATTTTATGAGATATTAATAATGGTATTAAAGTTTTATTACGATTTTAAAAGGCAGGATTATATTTTCATCTCTTTATAGAGGCCTCAAAATACAAACCTTATACAGCATTAATCCTGCCGTAGCCGATCATACAGTACCTCTAACATGACACCTGCTCTCTCAGTCTTAGCAAGGACACTTATTAGTGGACGTTCGCTCATTTTTTTGAGAAAGACAATATAAATAAATAAATAAATAACACCCACACTCTAGAATGCTGAGACTTGGCCAATTAGCATCAGATGTGAGCGGGAAAATAAAACTCTATATGTTAGCTGTAACCTTATGCCATGGACGTTCCTTTAATTACGCGCAACATGCCAACAGCTTCAAAGCAAACCTCCAAATAGCACGGCTTATTAGCCATGCTCAAGGTCTGCGATTTAAATTAAAACAGTGGTGCGGCAGCAAAATTGCTGCCTGTCGATACTAACAGACTATCTCTAACCGTTAGAGCAATTGCACAGCGATGCTCAGCATAATTAGCTGGAATCTGTTCCTTGTTCAGAGGATTGTAGCTCTGGGATATTTGAAGCTGCTAATGGTTTGGTAAAATCTGAAAATCCTCCTTTCCTTACTTACAGTAGAGCTTTTACAGTTGACTTGTTTGAACTGCTTAACCATTTACAAATCCACCTCTAAGTCTTTCCAATATGCCATCTTTGGGTTGCACAGGCAAAATGCCAGCAGGATTTAACCTAACCCCTGCTTTGAGGCTGCCCTGATCAAATATTCCAGCCTCAAATATTTTTCCCCAACTCAGACACAACTTTATTTTCTCTCTCGCCGACTGCTTTTGGATGAAACATCACTTTTGCGCAAACTACATACAGTAGGCCAGAAGGCCTTTGAGTTCAACAGTTGCAGCTCTCAAAACTTATATCTCGGCTGCTGGGAAAATGTTCAATATAGTATTAAAAACTACTTCAGGTATATTTGCCTTTGATTTTATACCGTTGCAGACATTTATATTTACTTTAGAATTGTTTATACCTATAATTTGAATGCATAATTTTTTATTTTGTCAGTAATACATCAGTATATGTCACATCACATAGACAATAATTCATAGCTAATAATTTAGAAAAGCTGTGAATTTGGCAGTTATGTAGCAATTACACACTTATTGGTGCTCTATTTAGTGTTCTCATATTCTTACATTAATGCATTCCAGTGTTGCCTGCTTCTTATTAAAGGCTATTTCCTCCCCAAAGCGTGTCTGGTAATGCTCCAGATTGCACTCCTCTTCTGAACCCACTCTTTTAGTGTTTACGTACAGTATCAATCAAAAGTTCGGATTATTTTCTACATTCTAGAATAATACTGGATACTTTTTCGGAACTGTTAAATAGCACATATGGCTTTAGGTAGTTAAGCAACAACAACATAACAGTCAGTTGTTATTTTAAGATCAGCTATTCTGTAACAGTTTGGCAAGAACAGTATTGTGTCAAGTGCATTTGCAAAACTCATCAAGCACCATGATGAAACTGGCTCTCATGAATATCGTCCCAGGAAACAAAGAGCAAAACTTCAATTTGGGGTTACCAGCCTCATACATCACTAATTAACAGCACCTCAGATGAAGGCTTTAGAGAGCATAAGTAGCAGACCCATCTCAATATCAACTGTTCAAAGAAGATTATTGCAAATTTAGATTCCATTAGAATTGCTTTACAAAAATTAAATAAATAAAAATCAGAACAGACCATGCAATTAGGAGGTGTGCCTTAACTTTTGACTGATGAGACACTTTCAAACACCACCTTTCAAGAGAACAGCAGAGCTGAGCAAAAACCCAGATGAGGCTATCTTCTTATATGAGGTCACAATAGGGAGAAATCTAATTGGCTTTAAACTCTGGCCAAGGCAAATACGGATGAAGATTAAAAAGCAGTGACTTGTTCGCCCCTCTATAAAAATTATTTTACACACACACACACACACACACACACACACACACTAGAGACACATATGAATGTCGAAAAAATTATTAAAAAGTTAAATCTGCATAATGGGTATTCTTGCTACACAACCTGGCAACCTTTACATATTTTTCCCTGGAGCTCCTAATTAATTTTATACAAAAGTAAAAAAAAAAAAAGCCTTTTTTCATGTGAGATGAGACAATAGATGTATGCACCTTGCAGGTGTTTTGAACTTGATGTTAACTGATATTTCCTGAAATCCCCTCCTTATCTCACATGCTCTTTTTTATTATTATTATTATTATTATTATTATTAAAATAATTATTATTTTTGCGACATGTGGTCTGATTTTCACTTTGTTTAACTCGGTCACATCTCGCAAAATGTACATCTCTGCCCCTAACAAAACGTTCTGTAGAAGTTCTACGGTTACTTCAATAATGTTTGCCTTGTTGATTGACTTGAACAATTGCAGACATTTTGCAATTGATGTACAGTAAGTGCTATTCAACAGACCTTTAGTTCTTTAGTCGGTCTCTCTCATCTTCTTATCTGTATGCTGGCTACATTTTTGCTCAAACTGGTCAGGTCTCAGATTTTCAACTTGCATGCTAATATAGCCTTCAATGGCCTCATCATGTCATGGATCGCTAACTTGCCACTTTGAGTTTTTGTTGTAACTCAGAACAACCGCGTAGTCTAGGTTCACTGCATCGACAGTATATTAAATTCTTCTAAATTGAATGAAAAACTAATGTTTCCAACAAATTGGAATAGTGGTACGTTGTTTGATTCTCTTCACCATATGTTTTAAATCAATTTACTAAAGAGTAATTAGTCGGTACATTTCCAGAACCAGCACTTATTAATAAATAAATAAAACCTACAATCTAAGGTACGAGTGAGAACACTGAGCACAAATAAGCTGTTCATTATGATCTATGAATTTATGTCCAATATGTAACTCCTTATACTGAAGTGTTACGAAATACTGATCTATTCGCCATTTTCTCACCCAGTCTGATTTGGAAAGCAGGAATCATTACAAGTATATATGAATGCCATAAGGCTCCACAACATCTCCTTCATATCATTTCCCAAGCAGCAGCAGCAGCAGCCCAATTCTGTGCTCAGCTTTGCACTTAATGGCCCTGAGTTTAAGTGGCCATTTTAATAGTGTGCCGCTATTGTTGCGAATGACCTACTTCAACCATTTTAGATGTTCTGATTACACTTGTGCAGTTCTGGATGACCTACAACAACGCAAAACCATAACCATCTGTATTAAACAATTCTGACAATAGCGCAAAAAACAATTGACTCATCCTAGTTTTGCTCTCACGTGGCACGTGCCCATTTCCCGGTTGCTCAGTCACTTCTGGCAGTTTTCCAACAAAGACCCAGAGCTTTTCTCCTTTTTTTTTTTGTTTCTTATAGTGGCTGCTTTTGCTTTGTGATCACTGCACATTTTCTTTCCATATTTTCTTGCTGCCTCTTGGCTGGTTGTGCTAATGGCATGTATTTTTGTTTTCTTTCTTCCTTTCTTTCTGCGCTCTCCCTCCCTCACTCAACACCGCTGCCTCTTCCACCGTCCATCCTTGTGTGCTGTTGGTGCGCGTGCCTGTGCTGTGGTGCGTGCTTATCTCGGACTCTGTGCGTGTGGTGTACGCGTGTGTGTGTGCTTGTGGGCGGCGGGTTGTGTGATGCTGCTGCCGGGTTCGGTGCATGCGCTCTCCCAGCCTGTGCGACGCTTTTTCATTCCCCCGCAATCCTCGGAGCTCATGCAGTCGCCCAACCACAACCCAAGGCTAAACGGCACCTTCCAGCCAGGCACATTGGCGCAAAACTCGGCACAAAACAACAAAACCCAGACACTCCCAGCTAAACCCAAAGGCTCAGAAAAGCCGCTCCAGAGCACTAGATCAAACCCGCTTCCAAATACCACGGCCACACCGCTGACCGCCAAGTCTGAGCCATCCACACCATCCACGCCATGTCGCCCCATCTCCCCAGCCATCCTTGTGCCCAACAGTCCAAAGGTGCGCCGGCCGCCCCTGACTGTGCCCCCTAAGCTTTCAGTTCCCCTCTCGCAGGCATCGCCTCTCTCTCCCATCCGCCTGCACCACCTGCACCCGCTGGCCACGACTGACCACAACGGCAAATGTATCCCCATTGTACAGGTGACTCCTCACCCCTCACCCCGCGCCAGCCCCTTGCCAACGCCCAAAGGGACGCCCGTTCACACGCCCAAGGAGAGTCCAGCAGGTACGCCGAGTCCCACACCACCCCCAAGTCCCTCTATCGGGGGCATGCCCTGGAGGACGCGACTCAACTCCATCAAGAACAGCTTCCTCGGCTCGCCACGCTTCCACCGCAGGAAACTGCAAGGTAACCACAGGGTGGAGTGATGCACTGGAACACACTTATGGTAATGATTTTAGCAAGAAACCTCAAAAAACACTTCCTTTGTCCAGGTTTGGTGCCAAGATCTTATCCTGGTGAGAGCTTGCATATTACATTAAATGTTTTAAACACTTCACATCACAAATTTATTTACAGCTTTCTTTAACATGCACTTACGTAAAATGAACTTAAATTTAACTTTGTAAATAAATACCTAATCCTAATCTTCTTTATTTTCTGATTGCTCAAAATGTTTTGATCATTTCTATTCAACGGCTTTGAAAAAGTGCATTGTAAATCACGAGTTTATAATAATGCGTTATTTAATTGTTTTATTGGAATTAATTATTTAATATTGGAATTGATTAATTGACTTAATTACAGTGGCAGTGGTGGCTCAGGCAGTTGAGGCTCTGCAAATTAACTATAATTGAAGTACACTTAACTTCGTAAATGCTGATAAGCAAAACCTTATATGACTGGGTTATGATCCCCTCTTTATTCACCAGAAACTATTTATATCATCTTAACTAACACTGTAAATAATGTTAATCACAATTTGTACATTTATTTCTAAAACCAACACTAGACTGATTGTAGACTAAGCCCCGCCCCTTCTATTCTACATTATCTGCTTATATGCGCAATATACATGAAAATATGTGTCTTGTATGGAGAATTTCTGTTCATAAAACTACAACAGAAGCATAAAAACACCAAATGTAACAGAACATACCAGTGAATTAACAGATCATCTGATTTCTATTGATTTGCATTCATCTCCTGTCGGTTTATTAAGTCAGGTGTATTCTCTAAAGACTGATCAATAATCACCACTAAGAGCTGCTTAATATACCATTTATCTGCATTAACTAGTCATTATTATAAGACCTTCATAAGCATCTAATCTCCTGCTACCTTGTGCTTTTTGTCTCTCCGGAGGACAGGATCAGGTGTGTGTGTCTGTGTGTGTGTGTTTTCAGTGGTTATTAAGCAGCTCTTAAGGTTTAAAATAATTAGCTGTGCTTCATCAGCATTCGCCTCTGGTAGCATTTGTGAAAACCTGGACCCTTTTAGCATACTTTACGATATATGATGATTTGGTTTATGCATCAGTGCTCATTCTTTCATCGCTCTTTGCAGTACCAACCCAAGAGGAAATGTCCAGTCTGACACCGGAGTCTTCCCCTGAGTAAGTTCAAACACTACTAGCAAAGCCTTTCAGATGCGTAAACGGCTTACAAAGACCTTACAGGCATATTCAGACTTTGACTTCAGGTTGTTTTTTTTTTTGTTTTTTTTTACTTTGTGTGTAACATATGCAAACTTGATTACAGTTACAACAAAGCGTACACCCGGGGCAATGAAGGTTTGTTGCTCAAGCACATGAATGTTGTTTAAAATACAGGGAAGTTGTAATGTGAATGGATCAAACTTAAGTAAACTTAAACGTTCTTTCAGGAATGAAACTTTTCTGCACGATTCCTTCTTAACAATTTTTTTTTTTAATTAATAATGTCCATAAGTTGCAAAACATATTCTATAAACCATGGACTTTTCTTAGACATTGAGATCTTAAGTCTTAAATCAAAATTAAGATGCACATAAAGTCAAGTACATTACAGTAGGTTTTTTTTTGTTTGTTTTTGGGTTAATGATTTTCGACCTATTGTAATGTACTTATATGCTTTGTGTCTTCATACACAAAAGTGGTCCAGTCTTGGGGAATTGTGGATCTGGCAACCATTCCCGCTTTAGAGTCATTTTTCTTTTCAATTAATGCGTAAACTTTTTCGCTAAACTGAACCGAAGTGAAAGTATTGTAGAAAACATCTTAAACATTTCCAACTCTTCACCATGTTTTTTATTTATTATTATTATTAATGGTGTAATTATAAGGAGCTCACTGTTCTGCTTTAAAGTGTTTTTGTTCCACTTACTTAACTACATGGCTACTTGCCACTTCATCCAGTGCTTGTAAAGGCAGCCTCCACATCGTCTCCTCTGGCTTTAGAGAGAGAGCGGCTCTGTGCCGTGCTGGCTTCAGGCTGTCCTGATAAGCATGCTCTGTGGCAAAATCCCAGCATGCACCACAGTTCAAGAGGGGGCGGAGAAATGAGCCGTGCATCAGCCTTCAGACCTCAAAACCCAAAGGCCTGTGACTGGCTTTTCCCCTAAGGCTTTCTTTTAATAGAAAAGCAGTACCAGTTCACTCACTCATCTTTGTGCAGTTCCTACATGTCAACCCGAGATGTCAATCCTGCTCCCAGACAGGCAATTCATGAACCGGGTGTTTGATTTATTTTCGGATTTCTTTTTATTTATTGATCCCAATGAACCCGATCAGATAATTTTTCGCAGCCCTTTTTTTCACGCCACGTTTGTGTGTGCGTGTGTTTGTCAGTCCACGGCTGTGTCGTTGCGCTCAGCACTGTGTGTTTTACACCGCGAGTGAGCTCGAGCTCTGCAAATGTCAGAAACGGTGTTCGTGTGAAATGCCTTATTTACCACGGACGAGATCTGTCAAAGAAAACGCTCGTGTGATGATTTCACTGTAGTTACATTATTTTTTTTTTTTTATCTCCCTCCTGGGCTGTATCTTCCCTCCTTCCTTGTCTTTTTGAAGGGTGCATATTCACTCACGTACACTTTGACAGTTTGATTCTTCCAGCTTGATACAACGTCTAGCACATTTCGCACAATATTGTGAATGATCGCGGAGTATTCGTTATCAACCTGCATCAATTTTATCTGCACTGGACGCATTTATATTGTGTGTTTTCTCACTCTGTGTTGGTCTTGCTTGTTTTGTTTTTTTTTTTGTTCAGACTCGCGAAAAAATCTTGGTTCGGGAATTTCATCAATTTGGAGAAGGAGGAGCAGATCTTCGTGGTGATCCAGGACAAGCCTCTGAGCTCCATCAAAGCCGATATTGTGCAAGCCTTTCTCTCTGTAAGGCTCATCAGTGTGTGTGTGTGTGTGTGTGTGTGTGCATTTAAGTATGTGATACGTTCTTATATTTAATATCTCACGGTGTAAGGACATTTGTCTGGTCTTTATTATGAACTCTAATTTCTAATGATAAACGTCCTACTCGGTTAAATTCCCAGGACCCATGGGCAGCTCCAGGTTTCCATTTCTCACTTTCATAATTATATACATTTTCTCAATAGTTTTTCTCTAGTTACTAATTAAACTCAAAAGAAATTGATGAATAAGACTGTGTGCTCGAAGTTGAATAAATTATAAGATGGGATTTTCTGGGGCCTACAAGATTCATATTTTTTCAGAAGCTTAAATAGATTCGATTTTATCATTTAAAATTTATATCTTATATGCCTGTGGATCCTGGATAGTATCACAGGATCTCCGAATTTACTTTACGAGCTTATAAAATCTGGATCATTTATACAGTGCTCCATGATCTGAAGACGTCTTTAACGGCATTAATATAAAATATAACACTACAGTATATAGAGGGTCAACTTAACAGCATGTGAATTTGTGTTTAAAGACTTACTTTTGAAATACACATACTGTATTGTACTGTTTATATACTAGAATACAGGACACATGTTTTAGTATCAGTGCCTTCAGAAATCAGATAGGACCTACAGGAAGTACAGTATATAGTGTAAGATGTTATCACTCATACAAGGGGACTTTATATTAATAATTTATACACAATCATTTGCATAACAGGGGCATTGAACAATCTATCACAAATTGTAATGCATCAATTAGTTATTTTAAAATGTCAGATCCCTAATTATAAACCATGGCAAGTCTTTATGAATAGAAATCTAATTCGTTCTGAATTGATAAGTGTCCAAGTTTTGCACGTTAAACAAAAAGAACAAAGCCTCAACCAACCCCTAACATGTGTTCCTTAAAATAATGCTTCTTTTGTATAGATTTCTTTACAAGGTTTAAATCATATAATCATAATTATCATATACTGTATATAGAATTTTACCTTAAAAAATTGATTGGTGGATTTCCTCCCATGCTTGTGTATTTGAACTGGCACCCAGTTCAGGGTGTGTATCCTGCCTCGGGTGCTCCAAACCGTCTTGTAACCCAGTACAGGATAAGTGGTGTTGAGGGTGAGCGAGTGTATAATTATATATCTGTGTAATTATGGAGAGGTGTGTATTGTTTGGCCAGCAGTGGCCTCACACCCCCTCCACTTTCACATGCTCATTAGCAGATAAACGCAGTGTCAAGATACTCAACACGCAGAAACCCAACAGCATCCTGGCCGAGCACACATGGCTGCATGGGCCACTAATGCACTGTTAATATCACCTTCTAAAACGCTTTTCCTTTCACTCCTTGTCCGCGTGTCAGATTCCCAGCCTCAGCCACAGCGTGGTTTCTCAGACGAGTTTTCGGGCGGAGTACAAGTCCACGGCCGGCCCCGCCGTCTTCCAGAAGCCCGTGAAGTTTCAGGTGGACATCACCTACACGGAGAGCACGTCGGCCACCAAGGAGAACGGCATCTACTCCGTCACCTTCACCCTGCTCTCAGGTAGTTACTGTACACATCACTCCCCGTCTTTCTGGCTTTTATTTATCCTCTCTGTGTGATTTTCCTGTCTACTTCCTTCCCCTCTACCTCCCTCATCCTCTCTTGACACGTGGAGATTAAAATAGCTGTGCCCCTCAGGGCCGCACTGGCAAACGGTCAGGTAAAAGACACCCTTTTCCCCTCCTGGCAATCACTTCCTATTTTCAGGCTGAATTTCAAAGGACAATCCCCTCCCACCCCAATCTCTCTTTCTCTTTATTTTTTTCCCTTTTCCTTACATTCTCTCACCTTTAGACTAGAGACCGAGGGGAAATGTTGCCCCACGAGCCGCTGTACTTAATGTGTGCATCAGAAACTGTGCCGTCGGGCATCACCCTGAAAAACGCACCGCAATCCCATTAGGCTTTATGAGGCTGTTGCTAAGGGGAATAAAGCTGAGGCGCAACAGCATAAAACGTATAGGTTCATTTAATTAGATTGTGCAGTCCATTACAAATATTTAATATACATACAGGATTTTGTTTATTGCACGCTTTATAGGTAAATAGCTTAAAGAAGTGTGTGTGTGTGTGTGTGTGTGTGTGTGTGTGTTCTGGCAGGTCCTAGTCGACGCTTCAAACGAGTTGTGGAGACAATTCAGGCTCAGCTGTTAAGTACGCACGATCAGCCTGCCGTCCAGCAGCTGTCTGGTGAGCAGAGAATCTGTCCGCCAACACACACCGCCACTGCTCTCTCTCTCTCTCTCTCTCTCTCTCTCTCTCTCTCTCCGCCTCTTTCTTTCCTGCTTTCCGACACGGCATCGGCTGCATGCATGGCGTCCAGCCCACCATGCTCCAACACGTTGAACGCAGCACTTGCACTCCCCAAGGTCAAATAGGTGTTGGAAATGTTTTATGTATTAGAGATAGTTTCAAATTTATTCTAGTGTGTGTATTATTTAGTTAAGCTAACTTTACAGGCTACAACATACCCACAAAAGTAAAAAAACAAACAAACAATAACTATATAACAATGTTAACTAGATTATGAAGAAGAATTTTGTCATTTTTACAGCCACCTGCAGTGATTACTATATATTAAGTCTAAAATGTAATAAGAGTCATATGTGGTCTTTTAAAGGTAAAAAACATATTGTAGGTGAGGATCGCTCTCATTTCTGGGCCAGAAAATATCCATGAACATTTTCAGAGTTCTGTTACGCATCCTCATGAGTACGATGCAGCTCTTAAAAGTTTTGAAAATATTACAGACTGCTTCTTTATTGTTGCTGCTTATGTCCTGGTTTTGAAAGTATTTCTAATACAGAGTCGAGACAAACGCCTGTTTGACCTCTGCCGAGAGCACTGAACCACATTTTAAACTCGTATTCATTCCCTTTCCTCTCTCTCTCTCTCTCTCTCTCCATCTATCTATCAGACCTCCCACATATGCACACACACTTATCAGCACATATTTGAAACATATTTGAATTTTTTTTAAACTGGCAGCTCGTCCTGTGTCCTCACCAGGAACGCCAATAGTGTTTTTTTGAAAAGCCGTATTGTTACTGTAGGATACACTCCGGGTCCACGTGGAGACGAAGAACAGATTAGAAAAGAGAGGGATTCCCCTTTGTTCTTTATCTCTCTCTCTCATCCCATGGCTGTGCTTGTGCTTGTGCCAAATCACCTGATAACAGCTCCCTCTAGTGGCCACAAGGGTTAAAATGAGTGTAGTTCTCATAGTTTTTATGTAAGAAAGCTGCCTTTTTTTTTGCCAGATAACAAATATGTTCTAGAGCGACAAAAAAACACTCCTTAAAGTCATCTATTTCTGGTTAGACTTACCCGACACCTCTATCAGCAGCTCCTCTGTCCTTAAAGTTTGATCAATTTCTCATTTAATCTTTTATTGTCGGCCAAAACAGAGTATTGGTGTTTTTCATTTTCATGTTTCATATATATATATATATATATATATATATATATATATATATATATAAAAAAATACAGAAAAAGAAACATTTGAAGTTTTGCAGCATGGAAGTGACCAATCCTGCTTCCCTAAAAAATTCAAGTTGTTAACTTGCCATTTTTTTCAGCGTTATACTGTCACGCTTCAGACAATCATCATTTAAAATGCAAACTATTCATATTTTTCTATCAGTATTGATACTAAAATTGGCATAACCTTTAGAAACATATGTTGCTTAAATAGTTTTTTGGTAAAAAGCTTAAAAAGCAAAAAATCTATAGTGCCCGTAACCATGTCAAATTCATATTGCAATATCTTAAATTATATCTCTATCATTTTAGAGTAATAGGCTTTTTTAGGTTTGTCTGTTTATGTGAAATCTGACTTGGTCAAGTTTCATCCGAATGATGATTAAGATCATTGAAAGATTCGAATTCAAACAAGTTACGGTCACTGTTGTACATAAAAGGGCATAAAATCCTATTTAGCAAATGTGTTTCTTTTTAATCTGATAAAAATATAATTGTATATGCATATTTAGAAAAAACGGTATATGATCCTACCTGAAAATTCACTTTTTAGCACCAGTACCATGTTTTGGCTGTGTCCATAAAGATGACGTTAAGATTAATAGGTAATATTGAGGTGTGGCCTTTAAATGGAGGAAGATGTTATGAGGAATTCAGTCACTTCACCATCCTGCCAGTCTCTTCCTCTGTCACCGCCACAACCCTGCGCTTCACTTCACCACCCATTTATCTGAAAGCACATGAAGTGATGGATGAATGGCATGTGAGCACTGGTAATCACAGAGCAGGACAGCAACATCAGGACGTGAAAGCAGAGACGAATCACATTTGATCCTGAAACAGTTTAGATCGCAAACGAAATGACAGAGAGTGCACTTTCTTGATTTAACAGATTATTATAGGAGATAATGTGCTGGGATTTTGAAGGTGCGACGGTGAAAGACCTGTGAGAGGAACGATGGTTACAGTGAAAATATCAGCCTTCTATTTTCAACATGTATCAGACAGTGAGTCTGGGAAAGGAGCAGTAACAGTATACTAATAGGACTAGTACTCTTATTATTACAAATCATCACCTTACAATACTGCTGTAATGATACAATCTCATTTTAAAGTGTTATTACAAACTGCCCCTTTAAAATAGTATTTCTATGATTGCACCCTAAAAGGGTTATTTCATTATTACAGTCCGCACCTTTAAAATAGTCATGTTGTTATTACAGTTTATATCTTTACATTTGCCGTTGTTAAAACAGCAAATTACCAGGGACATTCATGTCCTTTTGATTGTGCAAAATAACAGAACACAGCTATAAAAGCTGCACTAATCCTAATATACTTAATTAGTAACCTAGCAACACAGTGAACTGTAAGCATTTCTCCAATGACGTAATCTTCAAAGCACTTTTTGTAAGTCGCTCTGGATAAGAGCGTCTGCCAAATGCTTAAATGTCAATGTAATCCCAGCGTTTCACTAATGATTGAATACCATCAAGGTAGAAAATTCTCTCCGTATGCTGGAGCCATGATAGGACTGCCCGTTTCCCGCCTGAAACACTGGCCTCCCAGGAACCCAAATGGCCCAAACATGAGGATTTGGCTTGAAGCGAGGTCAGGACTGTACGGGGGATGTGTTGATAACGTCCAGCCGAGTTCCTGTAATGTGCAAGTAGTTTTAACAAGTTTACACGGACAGATCTGTCTCTTTCACAAGTTTGTAACACGTTATTCATTGATTTTTAAGCATAAGGCATTCCACTCGCTGAATATTAATGGGAACGACTGCAGTGGATTCTGAGCCACTTTGGCCAGGATCAGCATACGGCCTTCTTTAAAGCTTTTACACCATTAAAATGTTTTACACTCCGTACTGTAACATCTGTAAATGTCAGAAGATGCCTTAATTTAGGAGAAATTACTTACTTTATGCCTTAATTTTGGAGAAATGTCATTACAAGTCCCGGTTTGACTTGAACGCCTTTTGTATAACTTCAAGAACTATACTCTTATGATTACCAGTGGTGTACAAAGTACACAAATTCAGTACTTGCTATTATTGAGATATTAACAATAATATATAGATTATAAAATATTACTTTAGTGAAAATAGAAGTCCTTTTTTATTTAATCTGTTTCAGTTTCTGCAAAAGCCCTTTGCTTCAAAAAGTAGCAAAAGCAGTGAGCTTGCATTAAAGATAGCCTCAACGTAATGGTGAAAATATTTAAATCTCTCTCTCTCTCTCTGATGAGGATTAAGTGTTAATAGCCCACATTAGCTCATACCTCCACGTGCTTCCTCAACTGTAACTTGAATTCAGGAATGCAATTATTTCATTGGGCTGTGTCAATTAAAACTGTCTTTACATCTGTGGGTTGTCAGTGCTGGCAGTGGAAGCGCTGGTTTCAATTTGGTTGCGATCTGTGGCTATCTCCGCTTCTGCCATTTTAAACACCTGCTACATGATGGGGCATGTCAGGGTGGGAAGGCAAATGATTGTGCACCATCAGTTATGTATAACGGTCTTCGATTGGTGAAAGAAGATTGAAAACATCTGACTGAAGGCAAGAACCAGAGAAAATCAGGTGCAGATGATGACAGATGATCAGGCCAGTGATTAGTATACTGGTGATGCTGAATGCTGACTGGTTGGAACAGACGAGGCGGGAAATGAGGTTGCTGCTGAGATTTTTATCTTTAGGCACTTTACAGCCTGTCACATTTCTTCCCATTTCTATAATTTAATCTAATATATGCATTTTTCGATTTTAGAGTCAGTTTGGCGATACATGAATTTCGAAAGACATGAAAAAGAATTGCTTTATACCACAAGTTTGATACGGCACGTATTATTACTAATTACACCTTTAAAAGAGTATTACAAACTGCAGCTTTAGAGGAATAATCTTTTTTATTATTATTTTTTTTTTATAATAGTAAAAAAAAATCATTAAACAAAATCTGTCCTTATGATAAACTGCAACTTCAAGGTGGTGCTGTTAGTAAACCTTTTAAACTAATCTTGCTATTATTACAGATTGCATCTTTAAAACGACTGCTGTTCTTTTTCTGTAATTAATTTTAAGTAGTGTGAAGTCAGAGCTTTATCGCCATGTTGTATTACTATTATTATGTTATTATAACATCTATCATTGGTCCGGCAGCCAAACGTCCCAATAGTGGTAAGAGGTTCCTCTGTTTTAGATTTAATGGAGCACTTTTGTTATTGAGAGCCTTATATTGATAATGCCTTAATACGAGCACTTTATATGTGCATGCTTTCCTTTCACTCACATTCATGAAAGTTTAAAGTCTCCCATCAAAAGGAGTTTTGGCACTCATGCATACTTTATGGTGTTTTTCTGCCCGAGTTTAATTCTTGCATCATTTTGCTTTAAGGTACCGTGTGCAGGTTCCGTGTCTGAGCCTGACGAGCTCAACTAGGGCTTCTATCTTTGGAAGAACTGTCTGCCTTTTTGATCAGAAATCTCAGAATACTATGATTTAAGAAAATAATCCTGATCCCCTATTTGAGTTCATCCGGAGTATTTTGGCTTATTTGTGTGCTTTTATCCCGTGCTGATGGCTGAGTTGCTGTCTCTTTCATGCCCCACTGCACGGATTCAAACACCCTTTGGAGGGGTATCGTAATCTCTGTGACCTTATTTAACCCCTTAACTAGCAGCTTGTTAGATAAACCAGTGGCGCACTATTTAAGTTGTACTCTTTTAGAGCCTTGTTTTCGCTATGAATATTTAAATATCCTGCATCCAGCACTTGCATTATGCAAGGAATATAAATAATCCACGCATGTTCTATTATTTAAGGTGTACTTGCTATAATCAGCTAAATTATCAAGTTCACTGAATATGACTTGTCAAAGCTCCAGTTTTAAAAAAATTCAAAAGGCCTTGTGTAATAAACATATTTTTAAATTGCATACAATAACTAGAGAGGTACATTTTCTGAAGAACATTTGAGTGGTGCTTGCCGTGGCAAAATGTGGGGCCCAGCCCCCATATCACCATGACAATGAGATCCACAGTTAGGTTCAGTTTCAAAGCTCCTATGGAAGTTACCATAGCAGGGAATGCAATGGTGAGCACTTCCTGTGAGATAACAATAGTAGTGCTTCACTCCGCAAGCACCTCTAATAATAATTTGCATCATTGAGGCTACTGGATTGTAACTTCTCTATCTATAATGACTCAGCCGTGTTACATAACATCAATAATACATTAGCATTCTCCTTTCAATATGAGGGCGAGTTGAAAATTATCCGCACTTTCCGTTTAAGGCTAGTCTTGCCAGTCACGGCTGTGTAGGTATGAAACGTCTTATATCGGTTCATTGCGGTATGAGCAAAAATGGATTCATCACTACAAGTCTGAAAGAAAACAGAAGAGTACAGAACGGAAACATCCTCAATCACCGACCAAGAAAAAGTTCAAAAGTCAACCATCAGTTGGAAAATTCAACAATGCAGTTGAACTTACAGTTTTCTGGAATTCTCAAGGGCCAGAAGTATTGGAACATTATCAGGAAAAAAGATTCACAATCAACAGTGCTCGTTAAAGCGCTAAGCTCATTGAAGAGCTGAAGACTAAACTTTGGATTATTAAATGCAGAGGACCGCTATCCAAGGGCGTTGTGATTTTGCTTGACAATGCACACCTGCACACTTCGGCAAAAACTTTGTTTAGAGCTGAGAACTACGAATGCGCCACCATCTTCGTTTCTTCATCAGAAGTGAGTCTTCGTTCTTGAAGGGCAATTCTTTCAGGGGACCAAACTGGTGACAGTCAGACGGAGCGAGATCAGGACCTTATGTAGGATGCTTTAATACTTCTAAACATTTTTAATGAGGGAATACGAAATACTTGCCAGAAGTGTAATGAAGAGCTAGTAATGAAGAGCTAGGAGATGATGTTGAAATATGTATTTGTCTCATCTAAAAAAAAATTTTTTAATAAATTCTGCAGCCAGAGTTCAGATTTATTTATTTTAAAATATTATTATTTGGGGGGATTTTTTCCTGATTTAACCTTAATTCAGTAGTAAACAATTCCCTCCCATCATTAAGGTACTTCCACAATTCAATCAAGGGAGGGCCGAAAACAATCGCATGTTTCCTCCGAACCATCATCCGCATCTTTTTTTCGAACTGCTCGCCCACTCACCATTGGGAGAGTGCGGAAATTTTTGGCTCACCCTCGTATAAAGAGAAAGGTACAAGTAGAAAGTTTGGATTGTTATAGGCTGCTTTGTGTCAGCACTTTCTTCAGCAGAAATGGTCAAGATTCTCAGAGTGAAGTGGCGGAAAAGACTGCAGGTCAGAATCATCAGCAAGAACAAAAATTGTATACAAGATACAAAGACAAGTGCTGCGATTGAAGCAATCTTCTTTATTGCTTGCTCTTTTATAATTCAAAGGCGGAAGACAGACAGAGAGAGAGAATTTCTGTATATACGACTTTTATATCTATGTGTTTGTTATTCTATATGTACCAAGGTTACTTTTTGTCCTTATAGATACGCATCACACAAATCAATACTTATTTCTGAATGATCACCTTTATCCTATTCTTACATTTCTTTTATCCTGATGGGAGTGGTCTCTTTTAACATGACCCCGCCCACATTCACATGCAGAAGGCCTTACTGAATGATTCAATGAGTATAACATATATGTAAATCACATGACCAGCACCTGCCTGTTCTTTTGTGGGCTGATTCTTTGTGATTTTTTCCCTTTAATTTGTCCCCAAATAGCATTTTGACAGCAAAATGAGAACCGTCTTTTTTTTTTCAGTTTTGAGAAGAGTTAGCTTTTAGGTCAAATGAAGTAGAAAGTTTTAGAAGCCGATGAAGAATATTTTATGCATGAGTCACAAGGGTTAACGCTAAAAAGCGCTTTCCACACACAGCATGTGGATCTCTTGTCTTTTGTACATAAATCGCTCATGCTGTGTTGTAATGGTGTCTTTCTGATTTATTTTCTTTAGAAAATATTACCTTAAATGCATCATCGCTCCCAAATGCAGCTAAAACCAATTAGGAGAAAGCAGAAGAGAGGGGGGGGGGGGGATTGAACAGAACTTTACACTAAAACCCAACTTCACCACAATGCGTATGTTACATTCCTGCATAGTTTTAATCAGAGGTGGATAGAGTGCTCAAAATGTGTACTCAAGTAAGAGTAGCTGTACTTCAAAATAATATTACTCAAGTAGAAGTAAAATATAGTCATCCACAATAGTAAAGAAAAGTAAAGAAGTATTTGGTGAAAAGATACTCAAATACTGAGTAACTGTTTCATCGTGATGTCCGATGTATTATTATTATTTTTTTTAGAAATTATATAAGCAGCCAGACAAAATTATGAAATAATGTACAAATTCTGACATTTCCAAATAAATAATTTAAGAAAATAAATAAATAAAACTAAATATATTTACAAAGAAACTCAAATTTCCTAATCTCCCTTTTTTTCACAATATAGAGCTTTTGAACCTACTGTAGGTAACATATGTATGTTTGAAGGTTAAACTATTTCCAGTGTAAGATGTACTTTATATTCAGTGGCCTCCAAATGACTCAGCAGATAGAAAATAACATTGTGTCTTCAGAAGAACAAATGGAAAACTTGTATTTTTAGCCTCTAGCTTATTTGCTAATTAGATGTTTTAACATTGCAATTTTAAGTAAAACAGCTAAACTACCCGCGACATGTTTCCTTCCCCTCGGCTGAAGTGGTTTATTTTTATTTATTTATTTATTTATTTATTTTACTTTTTTTACCGCTAAGCAGTAGCTTCCTCTGTGTGGTCATTGGACACGCATTGTTATTGCGGCTGATTGGTCAAACGGAGTCATGTGATTATGGTTGCTACGTCTGATTGGTGAAACACAGTCACGTGATAGCTCCACCGGCTGCGTTTTCTCTGGCAAGTGTAGCCGAATGTAGTGGAGTAAGAGTAGCATTTCTTCTTCACAAATTTACTCAGGTAAAAGTAGAAAGTATGGCGCTCACATAATACGTTTTATTTATTTTATAAAGTTACGTAAGTAAATGTAACTCGTTACTACCCACCTCTGGGTTTAAGTATATAACATGGAGTCTCCACAACATCCAAAGCTCATAATGTCACTCTTTACAGAACGTATTTCAGATGTTCAGCCTGTAATCCATTACTGTTGGAGTAACTGCACGCGCAGTCACACAGTGTAAATGTCCTTTTTCCTTGAACATTTTCTTAAATTTCCTTAAACTAGTCATGGTCGCAGTGGGACTGGCCCCTATTCCATGAGACTTAGGATCAAATCAGGCACAACTCTTCCACTAAACACATTAACTGATTTAAAAAAGGATGTTTAAGTGAGTCTGTGATTGACTGGCACCCCGTACAGGGTGTACCCCAAGGCTCCGGCCTGATTTGATCCTAAGCTTAGTTTGCGTGTGGTGAGTGGGGTGGACTGGTTCTTCCTCCACCCAGCTGGATTTGCTCAGCTTTCTTCAATCTTTTTAAAAGACATCGTGGTAGGTGCTGGTTATCTTAAATTGCCCCCAGGTCTGTGTGACCGTGACACTCTCTTTCTGTGCACTCACTTACAACACATGGATTGAATGACCAAACATTCTTTTTTCTTTTTCAGTGAAACGTCTCAATACAGAATAGATATAGTCACACTATACTGTAGGTCCACACTGCATATGCATAGGGTTCGGGAGTAGGCTGAAAAATCAGCAAAGGTAACGTGCATGATCAATAATGCACCTGCAATGAAAATGTAAGAAGACAGGAAAAGTGAGGGGAAAAACCTGCTCTGAGAACTTTACATCCCGGGTCCTACAGTAAACGTCAACATGAATTGTTACGATGCCATTTATTTTCATTCCATCCAGACAAGATGAAATGGCTGACTGTTTAAAGCCTCGTGACATATTTCAGTTTTGTGTAATGATGAGACTGTGATTATACATTGTGTGTGTGTGTGAGAATGAGAGAGAATGACCAGGCTTACAGTAACATTTCTCATTTATCTTGTCTTTTCACTCTCATTGTGTCCTCCTTGTGATCCACATTTTTCATTTGTTTGTTCTCTCTCTCTCTCTCTCTCTCTCTCTCTCTCTCTCTCTCTCTCTCTCTGTCGTTCTTCTCTTCCCGGTGTGTACCCAGGCAGCCCATTGACTAGCTTCTTTGACGTAATTAAACAGCTCTTTTCAGACGAGAAGTCGGGGCAGGTGTCGCAGCCCCCCGGCACGCCCAAGCACGGTGCCGGCGCCAAGAAACACGAGTCCGACTCGAATGCCTCCAAGAGCAAAGACAAACCCAAGGTGGCACCTTCAGTCGGGACACAGGAGCAGCCTTAAAAAAACAAGAGTGTTTGTACATGACTAGATTTATTTTAAAAAAATTTTAATCTAGTCCACTTATTAATTTAGAAATAAATCTCAATCGAACCCCTCGGTAAACTCTTGTACCTCGGTACGATTCCTGCAGTAGGACATCAACACCAGACACACTGAGAACACTCTCGGATGTTCTTGGTTTCTTTGCCGAAATGTCTTGCATTGCATTTCATGTTTTGCTCTGTCTTTTTTTCCCGGTTCATTTTGTGATGCCCTTTTGCACATTTTCTGCTGCCAGGGATTATCCAGAAAACGTGTTAGAGCCCGACTGCTGCTCTCGCATGAGCTTCGTGTACAGTATGTCGACGGAAGGCACATTATACAGCAAGTACAAGCTACGGCAATGGAGGCTCCTCAAAACCGACTCACAAAGACCACCGTGACTGATTCACCCTTCACCTTCTTCTCTCTCGTTTAGAGCCACATCTGTCTGAAAAATTGCTCATCCTATTTTAGGACATTTACATGACCTTTAATCTCTGTCCTCTATTGGCGATACCTTATCCATGTTACACTCACACATACACACCCCAGATGCATTGAGATGGAGAAGCAGCCAGTGAAGTGGATGTCGAGGCGTTCGAGGAGCAGCCGGCACGGACTCTCGGTGGATTGTAATTCTTTTTTTTTTTTCCGATGTAGTGTTTCTTTACGAATGACAGAATCGAACTATTTTATGAACTCTGTGTTATTGCTGTACAAGATTTTGAAATCTTATTTGGAAAATTACTATGGCCCGAGCCTATTCCGAGGTGCTTTGGGATGGGATAAGAAAGGGGGAAATGTTTCACTAAATGCTCTATTCTCTTGTACAGCCTGTATATGTTTATTACGTAAACCTCGTCTAGTCGTGACTCTGCTTGAACTGATTGTGTTGCCATGTTTTGTTTTTTGTTTTTTTGTCCTCCATGCAGTGATGAACTATTTTGTCACCTTCGAATGAAACGATGCATAATTTATTTAATTTTGATGTCGATTTTGCATTTTTGAAGAAAAAAAAAACAAAAAAAACTTTTTGGAGAAGCATCTGCAGGATTCAGAGAACTTTGGCCATAATTGTGTATAATTTTATAACTTATTTATCATCGTGTTTTTATTTGTTCTTGTTCTTATTTTTTTATTAATTTATGCAGCTGGGACTATTTATAAAACCAAATTTGGGTAGCTTAGTGTTCGTATCAGAGCTATTTGTCGAATTGTTTGCATTATTATTTTTTTTTTAACTTTGTCATTTCTTGTTTGTTAAGACTCATCAGAATTTTTGTGAACAAAGCACTCTTTCTTTTCTGGCTTCGAGCAGAAAAAGAGCTTGTAGTATATGTTAAATTATTTACCAGTAATTTAAGAATGTAGACTAGCCTCTACTCGGGACGGGGCGGGTATAACGTTATGAACTCTTGCTATTTGTCACTTTTTAAATCTCATAGTGTGTGTATAAACAGGTCGAAACACTTGAACCATGTGATGTAAATAGATTACTTTGCCAATGAGTTTCTTAAGGCAGCAAGGGGATCGTCCTGCTCATGGCTATGTTCTCGTATTTGCCGTTTGCATGTCAGACATCCGGCTTTTCTCTGCATGATGATGATGTATATGTTCGATTTGCCCTCTCTTGTGCTTTCTCCCCCCTCCTCTTTTCCCCATTTTTTACCCCCTTCCTCACTTTTCTTTTCATGTTTTTATGTTCATGCCTCATTCCCTACTTGTCCTTTAGTATTTTTTTTCCCGTCCCTTCTGTTCGGTACGGTTTTCTCTGAGAGGGTGTGCTACAACCCACCTTGTTGCAGGTGCATATCCACAACACGGCAGAATTCCGATAGAGAAATAAACTAAGCAATACCTATTCTTATCCTTCCTATTTTCTACTTTGAGGGAAAAGATAAGCTGGAATACTGATTGATTAATATGAGCAGGTGAAAGAAAAAAAAATACCCACAATGTATCCCCTTGTAACTACTGTGAATGAATTCAGTGCAAACAGAAATAAATCCGTTGGATTCTTTGGATTTGTGCATCAGTTATGAACATATACAGAGCATCTCGGATGTGAACACTTGTTTATTGAAAAGACTCTGATTTACATTCGGCAGATGTTTTTACTCAGCACGATTAACATGAGGCGAGATATTTTCTAAGCATGACGCTGAGCTTATTAGTGGCAGTCCTGGGACTGAAATTAAAACCCTACTGGTTTTAGAATCAGAAAAGTGGCCCTTTAAACACCATCAAATGTCCGGATTTACAATCCCTATCATAGTTATGTCTTATATTACATGACACTTACAGAATAAATCGATTTAACAAAAACAATAAGTAAATAACAAAATGACATATGAAGTGATTAAATGCTGGACTACACTCTTCTAGTTCCTTCAAAGTTCTCTGGATGACACATGGTTCTGGGAAGGTTGGAACCTTTTCTGAAAAAGAAAACTCCAGGTTGAGTTTTACATAAAGCCTTCATAGAGAAAAACACAACAAGGTGCTACAACTTTTTTTTTTTCTTCCCAAGACTGTCCTACTGCCGAAATAAATGAATAAATATAAAGAAATGAAGCATAGGATTACAAAGAAATAATCTAAACAATAAATAATTTTTTTTTTAAATGGTCCCAAAGTACCAGCGTAAGACTTGTGTATAATAAACACAATACATATGTACAGTATAAAAAAATGTTATGTATGCAAAACTATATACAGGGTGTGAAAAGTCAGGAAGCAAAGGGAGTATTTTGAGGAGAGTTTAAAAAGATGAAAAGTTGCATATATGTTGTTAATAATAAATAGCAAATTAAAGTATAGGTAGTTTTAATCTCAATGGTTTCTGACTTTTCTGACAACCTAAATATTTTAAACATTAGTACTTGATTCACATTTTGTACACTAGAGGGCACTATTGTATAACCTCTGCACTCTTGCTGTATGGATACCATATGTTTGCGTCTGCAGAAAAGTATTCAATTGCATAAATTAATATTTACCCATGTAGCAATTTACAGTGATACGGTACAATATTGTACAACGACTTTTAATACTCTGTCCTGCAGTGCTTAAAATGTCCACTTCTAAATCCTATCGTATATGTCCAAAATGCCCCTCCAGCCAGCTGATAGAGTCAGGCAGTGAGAGATGGGATGAAAGAAGACGCTGCCTGACTGTCCGTGTCCCAGATGCGGCTGTCAGATGATGGCTTTCCTTTCACCTGTGCTGCAGAGCGAGCGAAGCCTGGAGATAAGCGCGTCCTGCAGGTCCTCCAGAGCATCGCTGCATTTAGGTCCCAGCAGCAGCTCTTCAAAGTCTTGTCTCTGCAACATCATGTGCATGTTCTTCAGGAAGAAGCTTTGGCAGAAGGCAGCCAGCTCCACTGCATCACTCGTCTGTTAGATGAGGACAACAAATGCAGAGAGAAAACATCGTTAGCGTTACACTGATGTAAAAAATATTGCTGTAAATTTGACAGTAATTTACTGTAACTTGGGTTGTTGTAGGCACTGGAATGATTAACTATATTTAACGCTCCACATCACAGCACGGGTGTTCGAACATCATTAATTACACTAATTGTTGGTTGCCAGTGTGGGTGAAAGTAGGTCGGTACAGTCTGCAATATTGGAAAGAGGAGAGAGCAGCTGTTTAACCCACATTCAAAATACAGGTACATCTGATGCTGTTACGTCATCTTAAATAACACTTTCTCTCCTTATAATTGTTGTTCTGAACCGTCAGTGTTGTTTTATTCACGGCTAAAGCTAACTAGCGTCTAACACGAAGCTGAATCCCAAATCCCTCTTTAACCCCTGATCAAGGGCACTACTTGGTGTGTGGAACAAGGGATTGACCACCTTACAGAGTGCACTAGATTTACATTTAACGCGATTTGAGATTCAGGTGTGGTAGTATGTGTTAGTGGAGCAAAATAACTTGTTAATTCAACTAACAAATCAAATATTCTGTTGATGATAAATTATGTTTGTATAAAAGCAAGATCACACTCGAGGCCGTGCTGTTGTACTAAATACCAGCACGTCTTTAATACAGCTGAAGATATCACAGCCGTGCTGATATTCAGTACAACACCGCATGACCTCAAGTGTGATTATTGCTTTAGTATAAAACAACTCAAAACGCAGTCTTTTATTTTGTGATGGCACTGAGCGTGAGTTTAAGCTTCCATTGATTCAACTACTTCTAGCTCCACTGAATTAACACCACAAAAGCAATGCATTTAAATAGTGCATTAATTAAAGTCAGCTGAGCTAATCGTGCTGGCTTTTTCACAAATAAGATGGTCCTGTGTTTAAATCCCAGTACCAACAAAACCATATTCGATTGGGTCCTTCAACAAGACCCTTATATCCTGTATAAACCAAATGTTCTGGATTATACTTTATTTTATACTACGACATATTACAGTTCTGTACTCTAAATATGTTTAATTGTAACGTTTAACAGCACTTTATTGGCAACCTGCTTTCTATTTATTACAGTAAGTTATTTATACAATCGTAATGTCGGGGGGAAAAAAGGTTAAACTAGTTCAGATCACAAAGTATGTATGTATATAGCATGTTTTATTATTATGGCTTAAAATAAAGCATTCTCACCACAGCTGCATGGTAGATGGACACAGCATTTTGGATGGTCATTCGCTCAGCACAGTGTCTCTCACACATCCTCTTCAGGGCACCGAGATGGAAGGAGTCAGCCACTGGCAGCAGCTGGTAATAACACAGATTGCTCTTTAGTTTGAGACGAATGCAATGCTGCATCTTTTATTTTTGTGATTAAGCATATTTATATAAGCATAAATATTTCTATAAGCATATTTTTTATATTTATTTTGCAATGCATATTGGAGTGAGTCTTATGTTGTTGTTTTTTTTTAGTTTTCTCTGGTTTCCTTGTTACTGCGTCAAAGTGCCTAAATTAACGATTACATTATGGCATCATTTAAAAAAAATGTAATGCAGGCATGGATGAAAAATCCATTTTTATCTTGTGTTTTTACCTCTCAATCTAAGAAATATTGTAGCTCTACCTTTGACTGTTATAAAGCTGTGACACTGGAGACTCCTTCCAAAAATACTAAATATATTTCTCTGTTAATAATTTCTGTAGAGCATGCATGAGCTGTTACTATGAAAACGATGACTGCATTAATATAAACCTTGCAGAGCAAAAAAAACTCTTAATTTCTCGTATGTGAAAAAAAAAAAAAAATCCTCTGACCAATCAGAAACAATTTACAGCATTGCGGCATTTAGTAATTTCACCGAGTCTCCAGTGTCCCAGAAGCAGGTTTGGTCGTTTGAAAGTTCTCTCACCTCTAACATATCGGAGATGGTTGCACTCGAGTTCTCTGCTCCTCCACCATACAGGTGAGACATCAGCATCTGCCAGACCAATTTTATGCTTTTTAGTAAACAAAGAATTCTTCACTTAACAGTGTTTATTTCACGTTTCAGTGTTGTTTCAGTGTTTGTTCACCTGAAAGGTTCTGTGTTTGATGTCCGTGATCTCGATGATATGATCTGTGCCATTTGATTCGTTAGAGCTGAGCAAATCTTTGAATCTTGGTTGAAGAAAAAGAAGACGTTTGGGTATATAATATTGATCACTGGCATGTGTTGGCACAGGGTGTAAAGCTGAATGAATTTTAGCATCAAACCTCTGTGACGCAGACATGAGGAGCACCCGGTGTGCGTAGAACGGCCTGCCTTCCACCAGGAACGTCACATCGGACATCTCCGAGTTATTCAGGAAATGGACGTCTGTTAGGGAGTAAAACATGGTGCATGAGATTGATGATACTTTACTGGAAAATAATGCAAAGTATTTCAATTTGTTTTGGGGAAATGTGGATTATTATGGAGGCGGATGCAAAAAAAAAAAACAGCAGCTATAAATATTATATTTATAAATTTTCTGGTCCTACTGACTTATTATTTCCATGGTCAGAACTGACACAGGGTCTTGTATGGAGGACGATCCACGTGAATGGATAAAAATATAATAATGATAGTCATTCTATAATAAAGTTTTTAGCACGGAAGGTTTTTGCTTTCAATTTAAGTAGATTCACGACAGAGAGAAAAAAAATGCTGGTGACGAAATAAATAACTGTTTACACCTGCTACAACAAAAGTCATGAATTGTTTCATTGAAGTTACACATTAAAAGAATTATAAAGTGATTTTTAACAGTTATTTCTTAGCTAATTAAAAAAAAATAAAGCAACAGGAAAAATTGTCATGTTACGTGTTAAAGGAAATTACACGGTGTTGGATCACGTTCAGAAACACACAGTCCATCCAGTTTATAAAGGACAGACTTGAGCTTATCCTACCAAGCTGAGCTCCTGACGTGTTCTTCAGTAGTGGAATAGGAGGCAGGGGAGCAGAGCCGAAGCAGTGGCTAAACACCCATCCCAGCTTCTCGCGGATCTCTTTATTCTGGAAGGAAGAACAGACTCGGTCAAGCTTACGGTTAATACTAACTAGATAAAAACGAAACAAGACCTTTTGTGCCGGTAAAGCCTAACATTGTGTGGCAACAGGTGAACTGATTTATGTCCTCGCCTGTTGAATTTGTTTACCTTGGTGGTGGTGAAGATGGAGAAGAGTAGGGGAAGGCCATCAGAGATCAGCTCCTCACAGTGCTTCTCCTCCCACAGAGAGCTGAAGTCGCTCAGGAGGGAGAGCGTTAACTCGGTTCTGGATTGAAGCTGTGCTGTGTGAAGAGACTCCAGCCACATGTGCAACCTCCATGGTACACCTGCATTAGAGACACACACAATATACAGTATATATATCAAAACCTCGGCTGAACCATCTGTGTTGTTCTATTAGACGATTTCACCTGCCTATATGTCTACCTACCTACCTGTCTCTGTGTCCTCCTCCCTACCCATGTGTCTGCCTCTCCAACGACCTATTTATTTGTCTGTCTACCCATGAAATGATCTGCTTGTTTATCCAGCTGTCTGACTACTTGCGTCTTCCTCTCTCTCCGTCAACCCATCAAATCCTCAGCCCATCTAGCTGTCTGTCTCTCTACCCATCAGTATGTAAATAATTTCCGCTTCAGGCCATACCGAGCGCTCTAAGCTCCATGTTGACATCCAGGTATCCATGCTCCGCGCTGTGAAGGCTGGCCTCCTGCAGGGTTCGGATTCGGGCCTTGGTCAGCGGTGGGACTAGCCCTGCACTGGGACTGGAGATAGAGTGCTGGTCTGGCCTCTGCATCTCTTCCACACCTTCAGCCAGTATCTCCTCTAAAGAAAGCACATCCTCCTGCAGTCGCTGAGGCTGGCTCAGTAACTTCCTCAGCACGTTCCTAGCGCAGAGAAAAAAGCAGGTGTTTGAAAGGGGGGAATTACTCTTCCTAAAATGCAAGGGAAGCTTGGATTCCAAATGATATCTCGTTCATCTACCTGTGTCCATGTGCTGCAGCCTGGCTGAAGCAGTTCATATCCTCGTACAGGGACGTCAGAGAACTTCCACTGTGCACTCGAAACATGGGGTCAGCACCATGGGACAACAGCAGGCTGACCATCTCATAGTTTCCTAAACACATCCAGGACAACAACTTGTGAAAAGCTGTATTACAGTTACATACACGACTACATTGTTCACTACGAGTATGTGCACGTTATTCCTTTCTGTACAATTCGTACCAGCAGCAGATGCCAGTTGGAGTGGGGTCTCTGCCGAGCCCTGGTGAGCACAGCCCTCTACGTCAGCCCCCATATCCAACAGCAGCTGAATAATATAAAAAGTTAGATTTAACATAATAAACGTTAGAACACTCAGCTGTTTGTTTCACAATACAAATGTATTCACTGCAAAGCAATAGAGTCATAATGAATGTATGAGGATATACAACTCACCTGTACCACTGATAAATGTCCGTACAGCACAGCAAAGGTGAGCGCCACCCAGTGGCGGCTATCAGGGTGAACGGATGGGTGTTTAGACGAGCAGCTAGGGACCTGCATTAAAAGGGCAAGAAGAATCTCTCTTTAGACTCGATATAACTTCACTATGTGTAAATACTCTCTACAGTAAGTCATTCCTTACCCCTATATTCAGATTAGCGCCTGCATGAATGAGCATGTGGACCAGAGCTTCATCTCCTGCTGAGCATGCATACATCAGAGGGGTCATGCCCTAAAACCAAACACACACACACAACACAAGCACACAGTTAGTTAAATTCATTCGTGCATCATAAAATCAAGAGCTCTGCCTCACATTAAAAACAGTTCAAAGCTAATAATTTCTACTGGAAAACATCTATGAAAGAGACACCTTGTTGGATTATGAATAGAACCTTTAGGACTTAAGATTTACACTTTCTCTGTAAAAAAAAAAAAAAGGAAGTTTCCAACCAGACTTCAAGTTCAACTAATTATATTCATTATACATAAACATTTGTTCACTTTTTGACATTGCTGGAGCTTCTCTTACAACCACGGACCAATTTAATTATGAGCGTAGTTGTACGTATTTGAGTAAAATGATTTTGGTTTTTAGTCCTATATTTTTTTGCAACCAAGCTGAAATTATTTCATTAAGATTGCAGGTTTACAACTGTTTATAGACCTGATGTGATTATAGAATTAATCTCCCCAATTTCCATATTCGGCGGTGTACTGGTGTAGTGGTTAGCACTGTCGCCTTGCACCTCCAGGGTCTGGGTTCGATTCCCCGGCCAGGCTCGATTCCCGTCTCTGTGTGCATGGAGTTTGCATGTTCTCCCCGTGCTTGGTGGGTTTCCTCCGGGTACTCCGGTTTCCTCCCACAGTCTAAAGATATGCAGGTTAGGCTAATTGGCGTTCCTAAATTGCCCGTAGTGTGTGATTGGGTGTGTGAGTGTGTGTACATGTGTGTGCCCTGCGATGGATTGGCACCCTGTCCAGGGTGTACCCCGCCTAGTGCCCGAAGTCTCCTGGGATAGGCTCCAGGTCCCTATTAAGCGGTATAAGGTATCAGGATTAAGCGGTATAGAAGATGAATGAATGAATTTCCATATTTAATATTTCAAGCTTGTGTTCACATTTTCGCCGCATGGACACAAGCTACAGGATGAAAAGGCTTGTTTAGGGCCGGGATTCTATATTGAAATAGTTCCAACCTGATCATCCATGGTATCGACTCCATCAGGACCGAGCAGCTGGATGGCTTGACCAATCAGATCTGTGCGCCCGCAGTTGAGCATGCGGAATCCCAGGTCCAGGTTGAACTTGTCTAATGCAGACCTAGAATCCAAACGCTTAAAGGAGCTGAAACAGCACTCTGGCCTTAAAAAGATAAAAGCAAATGACATTTTTAATATTTGATGGAAAAGAGAACATTTATAGAACGTTTATAGGATTTTTCATACTTAAGCTGCCTGGGTTCACAGTCTAGTCCCGGCAGGAGTAGCCTGGCTGTCTGTCTCACATCATCGCTGTCCACTAAGAGACTCCGCCGATGCTCAGCGTGAACCATGGCAACACGCATCCACTCCATCAGAGGGGGGAGCAAAGGGAACGGCCTATATGAAGAACAGATTCTTTTAACCGTTTAGCATCACTTACAGAGTAAAGTTGCTCCGTGGCGTGTTAATTAAACCACACACAAAAGTAGCAGAACTCTATTCAAAATTATGTAATTGTTTAAAAAAAAATGGATTTGGTGTGTTGATTTTGCATTTCTTTAAAAAGCTACAGCTTCATCCATTCTAAATCCAGCCAGCGAAGCAGCTACTGTGTTTATTCTACTGTACGGAAACTCAATATAAGTGAAAACACCTGCTAAAGTCATTGGCATTCACCAGCGCAGGCGTTTCCATCTGCTTATTCTGTGAAACAAAAACGATGAATTTCCCTGACCCTGGAATTAACATTACAATGTCTTCATAGCAATGGAATCCCTATAAAACAAACATTCATGTATATGTTTGTAGTAAAAACAAAACCCACAAAAAGGTTTTAAAATTCTTTGCAGATCTAATTCCATAAAGCATTCGACTAGAAAATTCATCATTAAAACGTTGATTCGTTCACTGGTAAGCACATGAGGTCAGATAACGTTCTGTACTGTAACACACCTCTCTTTGCTCAGGGCCATCCTGGGTGGCTCCAAGTTCGGATTCTCCATGGACTCCATCTGTGGGCTGCGCAGGAAATAATATAGAGTATGCAGAGCATCGGGAGACCAGGAGAGCTGCTGCTTGTGGCTGGGACGGCCAGGACTGAGGACGCATCCTCCCGAGAGCAGACGCTGCATATGGCGCATGGCACGGGATACCAAGTCACCTAAGAACATTAAAAGAAAGGCCTGTTTGCCAGATGTGGGCTTGTGACCAAGACTCTTAACTCACAGCATCTCCAGAAAATATGCTGTGCTCTGACCTCAAAATAGGAACATAATATGTGTATGGCTATGATCTAAATGTTTCAACAAATGATTTATAAAAGTCATTTAAAAAGCCCCGATATCTTTTACCAGATGCATTAAAACTGTGCTTATGAATGAGTGGATTATCTCCTCCCACACACGTAAGGGTTTCTTGGTTTGAAGCTGATGGTTGTTTTCCTACACAAGAGGATCAAGGCTACCATAAGAAATATTTGGTTTAAAGTCAAAATTCTGAGATAAAAGTCTTAAGTTTTATGGTGGCTCCAATCCTTTTCCATATTCTCATTCTCCTCAAATGTTCTCACCTGAGGAACGTTTGAGAAACAAATTGTATTAGATCAACACTGATGACCAATTAATAGCCATCCAGCCATCCTCTGTTAAACTTGTTCAAACATTTGGCTTTTGGTAAAACAATAATTTCTGCATTCTACAATCCAGTACAGTGTCACGCATTGGCTTGTTGCAGAGGTGGAAATGAGACCAAACATATAATGCAGGTCTTTAAACCCACTGTGGGAACCTAAATCAACACTGCCTTCTTTGCTTGTGTAGAAATCCATGCTTGTGTTATTCCCATAAGGAGGATGAGCAGAAGATAAACAGAGGAAGCCAGATATCCTCTCCTTATTATCTGGGTTCATCATTATAAAATCACGAGCCAGGAGAAAGTGGCCACATGGAGAAAACATCACTCTGAACAGGGGAGGAAAGCACAGGAGCGTGACACTGATCTAATAAACAGGGACTGATATTGTCTTTAAAGGGACTAAATTCCAGCGCTGCACTGGGTTTGAGAGGACAAATGTTGGCCAGACTTAAAAAAAAAAAAAAAAAAAAGTGGTACTCATAACTGGAAACCCATCTGCCTCGAGGCTACCAGTGCCGCTCTGCGCTTACTCCTTAATTACCATATCAAAACGAACACTGATGAATGATCTCTGATAGATCTACCACAAAGCCCTGCTTTTCAGCTCTCGTGGGCATTGGGTGTGGTGTTATTTTGCAGGTTTGTCGCAAACACAAGGCACAAAGGAGGTCCTTTTACCTACTCTGGACCAAACAGAAGATGCTCTTGTAGCAGGAGCACAACTAACAGAGTGTTTCAGATGGCCTGAGGCCTGGACCAAGCAACGACCAGGAGCGTACGCTGCCTTCACCCTGAGCTGTGGGCTGGAAAATAAACACACGGCCAGCAGCACCAGCCACATGTTTTAGAGCAGAGCAAGTCAAGCACGAGAAACAAGCCTAATGACACAAAGAAGCTCTTCTTAAAGGAGATTTAAAAAAAAAAAAAAGAAGTCAAAACAGCAATTTCACATTTTTCATTAAATGCTTTTAGGATTGCTTAATGGTTTTTTTTTTTTTTTTTTTAGAAATCTCCCAATGGGCAAATAATCATTTGTTTTAAATGGTGCATTCTTGAATAAGGCATTATTATAGCAATTACTACATCAGATCCTAGCCCATGACTATTCATCTAAATTAAGCTACAGAATTATTGGCAACCTCCAATAACGGTATAATATAAAATGTACTGTATGTGAGCAATTCCCAAACTTTTGCCACAAAGTTTGGAAGTACACAACTGTTTAGAGGGTTTTCCATGCTATTATCTTATCACGTCTCTTCACAGGAACTACGAAGCCCAAATCTGTTCAGGAATTACGATGCCCATGTGCACAAAACGAGCTCCATGGAAAAATGGTTCGCCAAGGAACTCAAGTAACCTGCCCTAATCTCAACCAAACTGGATGAACTGGTATTCCATACTGTCTTAGTATTCCTTTAGCAAAGCTACCGATGCTAGAATATGCGAAATATAGAACAGAATCAGTAACGAAACCAACATTTTATTCATTGATTCTAGGTAGGAATTTCTTGAGGACTTTTAAGGAGGTCATACTCACTCAGCTCTGAGATGCTCCCCACACAAGTGGCCAGCAGTGCCTGCTCCAGTGTCCGCACCTCCACCTGAACACACGCTTCCTGTCTCCCTTCTGAGCCTGGTCCATGACCCTCAGCATACGGGCTGAAATGGGCTGGCAGGGAGAGCTCACCTAGACACAAAAACCACAATCAGATAGGAGAAAACACTACAGAATTAACCCTGCTAGCAAGGAGGAACGCCCACACTTAAGGTCGAATTATGTGACTGTGATTATTTCTAATTATCAAGCAAGATAGGAATGGCATAAAAGGCACAGCCCAAGATGGCATTATAACAGATACAGTGCATTGGCTGGTACAATGCCCTAAGACAAGCATGTCAAGCCTTATCATTAGGCCCATAATGGTGTAAAACTGATCGTTCTCTAGGTCTGAAGTTATTACCGGTCAGTGGAGCGAGCCAGTGTGCCATTAAAGTAATAAAGTCACAACATCGCACAAGACTTAGTCTCTATTAGAGATAAAAAGAGGAAGAGCTTTGAAGTCTAGCAGCAATTTTCTTTGCAGTGATCCCTCAGGGAGTGTGAACTCAATGCAACCCACTTCCCTATCATCCCTCCTTCAGTCTCCTTAAAGTGACAGTTATAAAGGATAGGCTCCAGATCACTTTAAAAAAAAAAAAAAAAAAAAACAGTGATTAAACTAATTGATCAATTGAAATTCTAATGCAAATTCTGGCTATTCTCCCTGCTGAATAAACTATGCACAACTTGTTTGACTGGAATGGTTGGACCTTACAGAAACTGGCTCAGGCTTTTACTGTTTAATGTTTCTGAGCCTGGCTTTGGGTTTTGCTGATTCCCCCCTGTACCTGCAATAAAGTCATGAATCTGTTGTTGACCTGAATGGCAGACAATCAGCTCTGGAATACACATGTACCTTTACTTTCTCACACTGCAGGGGATAGAAAGCATAACCTGAACAGAACAATAAGAGGAGCTCGAGCTTAGCCTCCCATTTAGAAATGATGTTCATCTCCAAGCAAAATACATACACTTTTTTTTACATACACTTGATTCAAAATGCAGCCCTTTCCCTGGGAATTTTCATTCAGTAGGTATTTAAAAGGGATTCAACAGGGGACGAAGGAACAAATTTGTTTTTAAAATTAAAGTCAACTCTTGACCATTTGTACAGTACTTGTTACAATTTGGATGTATTTTCTACATTCTGGACCAATACTGGGTTTTTAAAAAACTATGAAGTAACTATGAAGTAACATGTGGAATTAGGTAATTAAGTAACAACAACAAATTATTAAGTTATTATTTAGTTATTAACGTTATTTAAGCCACGAAGATCTGTCCTGGAATAGTTCTTGCAAGAACAGTATTGTTCCCATCAAGCGCTATGATGAAACTGGCTCTCTTGAAGACCTTCCCAGGAAATCAAGAACAAAACTTAGCTCTGCTGCAAAGGAGATGTTCATTTAGAGATATGAGCCTCAGAAATCACCAAATAATAAACAGAGCCTCAGATTAAAGCCAAAGAAGGCGTTACAGAGCATGAGGAACTGACATATCTCAATATCATCTGTTCAGAGGAGACTATTGCATATTTTGTATGCCTTCAGCAGTGTAGAAAGAAATACAAATCAGGAAAGTCCATGGAATTAGAAGGACCTTTTAACTGGTAGTGTATAGTGTGAGCAGAAAATGCTTAGCTCTGATAATAAATGGACACTGAGAAACACAGGAAGAGCAGAAAAAGTTCTATTACTGAAATATGATGGGTGTTCAAGTCAAATCAGGATTTGTGATGAAATTTCTTGTAAATGGAGGCATTGACATTCAACAAGACTTGTGTCACCAGACACAGTATGGTGATGAGATTCTTGGCTGCAGTAAAACATCTGCATGATGCAAAGGTTTTAAAGTAGGCTGAGGTGGCTTGGAGCCCATTGCAGTCATTCCTGTGAACATTCAGTTGTCTGTGGGAACTGTACATACACACGATCATTCACAAACACGACTTGCACATTACAGGAACTCGGCTGGGAGTAAATGCCACATCCCTCGTACAGTCCTGACCGCGCTCACTTCCTCATGTTTGGGCCATTAAAGGCGTTCCTGCAAGGCCAGCGTTTCAGACGTGAAGCAGGCAGTCCCGGTCTCACGGACTCCAGGGTACTGAGGAAACGTCCGACCTTGATGGTTACCAAGCACTAGTGAAACACTGGGATAAGTGCGTTAGTGTAGCAGGGGATTACATAGAGAAGTAAAGGGGGGTTTTACTCTCATAACCGTGTTCTGTTATTTTGTACAATCAAAGTCCCGGTTTGACTCAAACTCCCCTCGTATAATACAACCAATACATTCTGACTGCTTTGCTTTTAACATTAGGATACATTTAAGAGTTGAAACCAAAGCTGACTGTAATTCTAAGACCGCAGTGTGCACTGGAGATCCTTCACTTCACATGTGCTTCATATCATGGTCATTAGCTCATAGCCCAAATTTAAATACATATCATAAATACATTCAACCTCAAATCAGGACAGCTACCTTGCATATGCAATCGTATGGCCTGGTCTACATACATGCTGGTTCTGCAAAGGCCAGATTGTTTTTTGAGAGCCACAGGGTGTGTTGTACAGCTGGGCATGTGGTAAACCCGGAGACCCAAACTCCTCCATCCACACCCATCGTTCACCAACATATCGAACCCAGAGCCATTCCCATGACCAGCCATTCCTACACTGGCAGGCCTGAGGCTAACATGTGCGTCATAAACAGCCACACACACACGCCCAAGAGCAAAGGGAGACACATACATGCACGTCTGGTCTCGTCATAGTGGATTGAGGGAAATGGAAATGCATGTGCGCAGCCACTATGAGAATCGTGGCATTGAACTTGGCAGACTGGTTCACTTAGAACTACAAATCACACAGACCGCTGATGGGAGGCTGGGAAATGTGTATTAGTGTAGTGGGTCAAAGCTGGGCTAAAGCTGCTGAGGAGAGCCAGGAAGAGGCATTAAATCCAGTTGTGTAATACATACTGTATTCAATTATGAAAGCAAGTATTCAAGTTTTCCTTGGTTAAATAAATCATTAAGGTAGTAAATAGAATATTATTTTTATGATAAAAGTGCACTTACTGTACAGTACATCACATTTTGCTTTGGTCTATTAGATTGATATTCTGTTAGAACGTAAAGTTTGAACTCTATTACCTATGGAGATTAAAAAATGGGATGGAAAATCTTATCATATTTATCTCATGATCAGGTTTTGCTATGTCGATTCATGAAATATGAACATTATTGGAAAACTTATAGATAGATACACAGATTCCTGAGCACATAATTAATGCAGAATAATGAACATACCTTTAATTCTTAAAGCACCAGCATCGACAAAAACTTACCAGGGTATCTAGCTGCATAGTCGTTTTAAAATAGTAACGGCATTACTATTAGCACAAACAATAGCTCTTTAAAATGAGGGATATTTAAAGGATTGTGAGACTTATTTGTTCAATCTAAAACACGGTCTATGCAGATTCCTGTGATCTGTCACTACATGTTCACGTCTTGTGTGGCATGATTTGGGAGTCATGCCCCGGGGGGCCAGAACTGCCCCGGCAGCACAACGCGTATTGGCATAATGTTTTGCATTTTAATGTTTATGGCTGATCAGTCACCTCATTTGGCTGTCTAGCATGTTGCTAACAAAACCCTAAAATAAACTTGTTAATTAATGTCAAAAGTGATGTCTGTATATTTTGCTTCAAGATACTGTAGGTCCTCAGTAAAGTGCTGCCTGTTCCATTAATTACATATTAATATTGTTGTTTACATAGATTTGAAGCAAAAGTAGGTTATAATTAACAATATACTGTACAACAGTTAGTTCAGGCCGGGCAATCTGATTGGACAAGAGGCATTAACAGCACTGGGACGTTTAACTATAAGTATCACTCCACATCATAGGTGTTTAAACAATGATTATTTTCACTATTGAAAATAGATTGAAATAGATTTATACAGTACTGGTAAGAGGAGAGAGCAGCTGTTTGTCAAAACCCACCTTCAAAACTAATCATAGAAACGCTTTTATCAAGAAAACACATCTGATAATGTTATGTCTTCTTAAACAACACTTTGTCTAACTTTTTAATTACTTCTAAGTCATTCTGAATTACCTTCGGACCATCAAATAACTTGAGATAACTACCTTCTCATGCAAAACTGAACCACTGATCAAGGGCACTACTTGGTGTATGGAACAAGGGCTTTCTGTTTAACTCTATTTGGTAGCCACCCCAAAACTGGGAAGTTACAGTAGCTGATATTCTAAAGCAAAACAAGTGAAAAATACGAAGTAAAGCTCATGGACTGATCAGGACTGTCCTCGCAGAGAACCCTATTTTACGGTCACGGGGCAGTTGTATAAGCTTTTCATTGTGTATGTGACAAATGACAGTGTTAATTACAGTACCTCTGCCTGTCACGGTTAGTTAGTTATACCAGTCACAGAACGAGCAAAATAACTGGGTAAATAAACAAACAGAACATAATCTATTACTGCTGGAACTGTCATCACACTTCATTTTCCACTAGTAATTCCACTGCCATGTTGTCTTGCCGGATGTCCAGACAGGCTTTAGTTTACACGTTTCTCACCATAATTTAACATTGGTCATAAATAATAATAAAACATTTTTTAAAAATGTATTGTTGTTCAAGATATCGCTTGAATACAGGGTTATAATCCATATTTCATAACCAGAACCCTTGAACATCTGAAGATCATTAAGCCACAGACTTAAACACAATTCCTCTCAGTCAAGGTCAGCTCTGTTATAAGATTCAAACACTATTTAGATTTTGATTCGGCCTGACCCGTTTTCAGTGAGAGCAAATGTTTGTGTGTAGGCTTTATTTATATTTCAGGCTCGGTAAAAAGAGCCTACTATTCACAGAACAATGACTGAAAGAAAGTCCACTCAAACCCCAAAACGCAGCCATCCTCATTTGCCTAAATATGAGTGATCAGCCCATTTCCCTCATTTAGGCAGAGTGGTGTGAAACAGTAAGTCACTCAGAGTACAACCCTGTGGTACAACACTGGCGTACTGAGCAGGGCACAATGGTGCGAGTGTGCTGCACAGGTAGGCTCAATCAGCCCTTGTGTACTGTGCTGATGTTTTCAGAGCGTTCCTTGAATATGAACATGTAGGTTGGCTTGCTTACTCTGAAACACCAAAAGAAAATGAAGCTTGGATGAGTTTGTCTGACTGTGTACTCACGCAAGCCTGCTTTTCTCCTTAGAAAGAGGGATCTTTTTTTTTTTCTTAAGCTGGGTTTCTTGAGTAGCAGTGGAAAAGCTTACACACTTAACCAACATGTACAAAGGCTCCAGTCTTATTTAATGTTCAGATTTTTCTCCTCTTTTCTATTTACATACATTATGAATAGGAATATACATTCCTATTCATACTGTTTATTCTTTACAGCAGAATCACTATAATATAAGCAGTATTTAATAGCATTGTTAAAATATAGGATGCATTAAACTTTCTCTTCTGCAGTAAATAAAATATATCAAATAAAACAATCCACATACCCATTATAGCCTCTCTGAGGTAACGACACCTTTTATTCTTTATTTCTTTGAGAAGTACACCCTCATTATTAATGCTGCTCTAATTTACTTATGAACTTGTTGAATTATTAAACCTGATTGCTAAGAAATTTTGATTAACTTCCATATAACAGCAGCTCTTCGTTATTCTCAGTTACTCAAATGATTTTTTTATTAAATAAATTATTGACTCTATAGCAACAGTTCATTCACAGGGACTTGTATGGCAGATAGTAGAGATAAATACTAAAGATAAATATGTAGTCTTAAAAAGTTTAATAGAGAATGTCATTCTCTGTAAATAGAGGTTTTTGACAAGATATCAAGAAATCAATAACTTTCCACAGGAAGGTTTTAGGACAAAAGCCTTTCTGCAGCAGGAACTAGTTTAGAACACACCACCAGTAGGATTATAGAGAAACTGCAACATATTACCACCTTATATAAATAAAATGAAATAAATGTTGTTGTTTTTTTTAAATACAATTACATGAAATGTGATACAATTTTTTCCCCATCTCTAATTGACAGCATGCTCGCCAGTGGTCCAAATAATTCAACTTTTAAAAACAACTCAATGCCAATGTTGACCCAATGCCTGTAATGTCTCCAAACTTACGTCACCATGACAACCAAAAACTTTGACTGGGTTAGCACGTTACAATTTCATGGTGACATGAAAAGCTGTATTATTTTTTTTGCTGGTTTAAAGAGAAGAGAAGAGATTGTCTTTAGTTGCTATACCTGTTGTGATACACAACATTAAACAACTAGACACACAACAGTACAGTAATGCCTCTTTTCCACTGCATATTACGGCACAGCACGGTTCAGTACAGCTCACTTCGGTTCGGCTCAGTTCGGCTCGGTTTGCACTTCCACTGCAGTTTAGTAACGCTTTAGAGTGGGCGGGATTATTCACGTGTCGTTATAGTTGCGGCGCCGCTACCGCCGTGACATCATCGTAAACGCACCACAAACAAACACACAACAATGGAGCATATCGACGGCATGGTGTTCTTCATTCTCGGCATGTGAATGTTTTTAACAGCAAGACGAAGGAGTTTGTTTCAAAAGAGGCTGATGGCAGCCAAAGAAAATTTTTGGTTAATAGAAAAAGGTGCGTCCGATCCTTCGCTGGCTGTCTCGTGTCGCAAGTTCAGTGACGCAGTAATGACGATTTTCTCCGGCCAATCAGTGACCAGCGGAGTTTACACGTCACATTTTGGTAACGGTTCGGCGCGCTTGGAACATCGGCTGAGGTGGTACTAAAAAAAGGACCAGGTACCAGGTACTGTTCCCAGTGGAAAACCCCCCAAAAGTGAGCTGAACTGAACCGTGCCGTGCCGTACTATGCAGTGGAAAAGCGCCAAAAGTAGATACTAGGAACAGTTAAAAGCTGAACATCACAACGGACCTCACTACACCACCCTGTCGTGGATTTTTTTGTCCTCTAGAACAGCATGCCTCATCATGTTTCATTGTCTATTTAATCTCTCAAACTATTATGCACAGACTGTCCCATGCCACGCTTAATCCTTCTGTTACCTAAAATCTCTTGACAAAAGGACAAACTGTGGGTTAATATCACACAGAGTGAACATTCTCACCCTATCCCTTCTAACATCTTCAACTCATTGCCACAGATTCTCCAGTTCCAGCAGAAGACAAAAAGCAGAGTGTGGCCGAAAATAAAATCCTAGCCTGCCAGTTGGCAGAGGTGTTCAACACCACAACCCAACCTTCCTTCCCTTTCAACTCCAGTCGAGGATGGGATGGAAAAACCAGAAGTAGCTTAGCATTACTTCCTGAGAGTTAACATCTGCCCCCTGTATTCAGCCCTGAACACGCGAGCTGCCTTCGAAGAAGACTGCAGTTTCTATTTCGAAATATAGCAACACATTTTTCCGACACGAGAAGAGGGTTTCCTGGTCTGGGGTTCAGCAGCGAGCAGAGTCTCTTCCTAATTATAATATGATTTATCAGACACCATCCATCATGCTTTCACCAGCTAACAGGTCGGTCGCTAAGAGAGGGTCTGATGTAATTAACCGCATCAGTTTGGCAATATTAATCAAAGCTTTGGCAACTGCTAAGCATGGCCTTACAGATAGGTGACATCTGGTCATTAGTTCTCCAGGGTTCATCCAGATGTGAAAATTAATATTAACTAAATAAATAATATGGCAAGTATAGAATATGATAAATGATACCAAATTAATGGCTCTTTAGGATTTTTTGCTTATAGGCTGATTAAATAACATAAAAGCTGATAGTTAAGCTAAAGGGGGGGGGGGAATCCTGAGACGTATGGCTTGCTTTTAATTAACCTGGATGTGAGTCATTTTGCTGGGTGAGAAACCTTGCTGACACACCTGTCGTTCCTCACACATTTTAGGGCAAAGTTCACACCCAAACAGCGTTTCCAGTGCAGGGACTAATTGTAGGTCTTGGATAACCTGCTGATTTGATTTGCTGTATGATTAACTGTCAATCATGAGATGGAGATAAAAAAAAAACTATTTTTGAGTTTGGCTCCATTTCAGCCCACATCTGTGTGGTTCTGTTTCCCATCACCGGCTGATTAACACCTCGTTTAACTTTTATTAGTTGTTAAGAACTAGAGGAAGTCACTTATGTGCTTTTCCCACATGAGTGCTCAGAAAGAGCGTGGTGTGTGTGTGTGTGTGTGTGTGTGTGTGCAATTCACTGCTTATGAAATGTTCGAAGGTTCTAAGGTGTTGCTGGGTTTCAGGCTTCATGACGCACCTGTGGTTTAGTCTTGTCATGAGTAATGTGGTCTAAAAGCCAAGCTACATAAAACTATGGAATTATTTTTGGGAGGTCAGGAATGGAATTAATGATCGGTTAATATCAGGTTTTATTATTAATGAGCTGTTTTAGACCTTTGAATTGGAGTCTTTTGACACAAAGATATTTTACAGTTGGGGAGGATTTTTTTTTGTGTGGTTCCAATGGACACTACAGCTCATGATGATAAATAACTTGGCCTATTTGGTGCTCAAGTTGTCCAGATGCAAAGACCTAGAAAAAACTAAAAGTATGCAGAGTGGTATATTGCCAGACTTCGAATCTATGAACCCTACACTACCGCCATGGAATAAAACTTTTTGTGATTTGATTTTACTTATTTAATTTTTCTTTTGCTTAAGTAATAGTGGTTGAAATCTTGGGAAGTTCCACAATTTACTGCATAAATGAAATCGCAACATGGACCAGTGCAATTATTTCAATCACAAAAGGCTGCAAGTTATGCAGCATACATACTGTAGTCTGGAATTTATGCAGTTTGTCAATATTTTATACATTTTAAAAGACTTGAGGTAATGGGTCTATATTAGCAAACATCTGCTTAATAAGATCATTTGTACCATTACTTGCGTTTGAATACAAAATGGTATGTTTTGATACAGTAGGTTCATATCGCAGTGTAAATTACAAATTGCAATGTATGTCAAAATAATTGCAACATGTTTTTTTAATGTATTTATTTAAATTGTGCAGCCATATTTTAACAATGTGCTAACAAATTTAGAAACTACAGTATGGTGAAAATATTTAGACAGTTTAGACATCTTTGAAAGATGTGATGCAATAATAAAACTCTAACAGCTGCAATAAATACAGTAACTAAATAGTGTATTTGCCTCCTCAATTTCTGATTACCTGCATATTATTCATGATGAACTGTAATAAGGAATTCATCATTCATACACTTCTTGTTGGCAAGCTTCCATGGCTACAACAAGAAAAGTGACAACGCCTGAGGTGTGACTAATGCAGGATTAGTCAGGGTTAAGAGAGGTCTCTCTAGAAAGCGCTGACTCGGACACCTGCCAGACATGACACATCAAAATACCCACCTAACAGCTGAGACACCATATAAACCTGCAGAGGTAGACTTTACAATACCCGTGTGACAGATTCCTGTTCATTCTATACATGCACATAAAGAAGTGCCACTTCTATAAACTCAATACTATCTTTAGGCTTTATCACACGTCTCTGGACCAGGTGGCACTTGTTTCCAGACCAGCATGTTGAGAGGTGAGGAAGGTCAGTGGAAAGAAGACCAGCTGTCAATGCAAAATGCCTCTTCCTCACTCTGCTCAGGCGGCAACATTTGCCTAGGTCAGCTGGTACTTAGTGCAAATAAAGCCTTATATAAAGCTTGGGTTTTAGAAAAAAACAGTCCAAGCATAAGGATGAAAGGCAAAACAATGTTCAAGCCTATGCACTAATCAATCTAACTTGAGCTTAATAAACACATTATTTTGGGCTTTATATAAGCTATACACTCAAGCTAAAATGGTCTTCAAAGAAAAGTCCATACTAAATGCAGACGTTCTGTCTTTAAATGCACAGGCTTTGGAAATGCTTCAACTCCTTTGGTTTGTTGTAAAGTGCAAACAAACTGGGCTGTGTCGGCTTAACGCTTTATGAGGGTAATTAAGCAGGAATGATTGTCAAGCTTAACTCTCAGACCTAACCCTGGTTCCCACCACAGAGCCAGTCAGAGGGAAAATTGGGGATTTCAGGTCTGGTGGCCCCATTGGTCTCTCGCAAATATCCGGTCAGCCATTACTGTCAAGCTCAGAAAACCTCACGGTTTACTCACAAAGACCACAACTTCCTTTCAGTCATATTTTAAGAAAAAAAAAAAAAACTAGGTCCTAGCCGCAGGACATGCTTACTCACGCCGGGTTTTCCACTTGATGTTGCTGATATCATCTGCATGCTGGTGTTCTGGTGTGGTCTCGTCATGGTTATGATTGTTAATAAACTCTTCCTACAATTAGATGTGGAGATGCTGGTTTTTATCCATTTTTATCCAAAATCACTTCCCAGTCATCTCTTTGTAGCATAAAGAACCAACCGATTTACACTTTAAAGGTTAAAGAGTAGTGAAGAAATTAAACCGACTAATGAGATAAACAGATGGCTCTTACTGTAGCTTTCAGTGGTTTTAAGAAATGTCTTTGTAAAGCCTCACCCTTTGGTCCAGCCTCCTTTTTTGAGGGAAATCCTTGTTTTTATATTCATATTTGACATGCTTCCAGGTTTTGGTGGGTTTAATATAATTTCAGCTGAGGCCAATCATAATTTCACAGACGTATCCAAGTTTAAAGATCTAGCTCTTACGCAATCAAAAATAAATAAATAAATAAATCCACGAAAATGAAAGTGCTGAAACAGCAAGTAGACAGGCCGGGATGAGCTCCAGGCTTCCTGATAAAAGGAGAGGAAGTCACTAATGGGAAAAAGATTAATTGAACTCTAAATCTATAGCAGAGCAGACAATCTTTCTGATCATCTTTTAGTTATTATGGACATTTCCTCCTCTAATAATTTAATAATAAATGAGCAGCCAGAAATCTATACGGATTATATTTGCTGCTCAAAAGAAATGAATGAACAAAAGTGTAGAATATCACACACACTAGAAAATGAGGCCATTCTGTTACAGGAGTCAAAGAGGTCACTTAGGTCTTAAAGACTTCCAGATGTGGGCCTGTTCAGTGTATGAGAGGGCTGCTTTTGTGTGGAAGTGAGTGTGCCAGCCGTGAGCCTGCATGTTTCAATCTGTTCTCCATAAGTAGTGGTGCCTCGACTCTCCCAGCCACTAATCAGCCACAAACACACACCAGCAACTGATAAGTTTGTCCATATGTTTGGTAACAATACACAGTGTGAAAAACAAACACATTAGTGATGTGAAGACCTTTTTTTAAGCATTTGTGCATCTACAGGTTTGTCTTTTTAAATGGATTGTCAAGTAATCAAAACCTGCATATTCGATAGCTCGCTTTTAAACAGAACTGATATTGAGCCACACATGTGGAAAAATTAATGAAGACGTGAACGTCTGGGAACTTGTTTGCCCAACCGACATGTCATATTCAATCACACTGAGAGCAAGTGTGTGTGAGTGATTCAATTAGGCAAAAAATTCTCCTTGGAGGCTCTTAAAAACGACATTCTATTCACCCAGACCTGCAATATCTCATTAATGTTGTTCACTTTTAATGCAATATCCTGGGGAAGAAAGCAATCTATTCTATTTCAGAGCTATGTTTTATAACAGTAATACGTCCACACACATACTGGATGTGCCCTGGCCTGTTTTCCTAAACTGTTGAGCTTCAAGTTCTCTTTTATTAAAGTACTGTCAGACAGAGCAGTTCTGCAGGGCCAGATTGACACAGACTCGGTCCAAATGCAGATTCAAACCAGAGCAGAGAGAAAACACTGTGATGGCTTTTTATTCCCCTGGCTGCTGGCCTCCTTCACTCAATACTTTCTGCTTACTTTGCCATCCGTGTACAGCTTGGCACAGAACAGGCAGGGCAGAACAATGGCCTTTTGTGCCTTTGCAGCCTGTTCAGTAAATGTTTAAATGTAAAATGTAAGATTACTGGATTTAGCCCATCTGTTTCTATACTCAATGTGTCACCCCCTTGACCCCATTCATCAGTGGAATGCGACCACCCTAAGACCACCACTGACGAGATATTATCTGATGGGCCATTCTGAGCACATCAGTAACAATGATGACAATGACAGTGACGATTGGGCATGATGTTGGTTGTTGCGTTAGTCTGAGTTAATCAAATCAGCCCATCAACAAAAACAGTCAACCCCAGTTTAATGGCCAGAAACTGATGTCCATCATCATACACTCCCAAAAAAACAATTGTTAAGGCTAAATTATACCATCTAACTTTAATGAAAGTGTGCATTTTGTTTTGATGAACCCCTGTCAAATAAGGTACCCATCAACAGTAGGTCAATGAGACTTCAGCAACTTTCTTTATGATTCTTTATGAGATTCACATTCTTTATGAGAAATAAAACGTATAAATATTTTTTTCATTATGTTTAAAGCCTCACCAACAACCTTCGCACTCAATGAAACCTTTTGGGGCGAAAGGTTAAACACTCACTCACTCAATGTCTAACAACACTTTATACTGTACAGGTCTCAGGGGAGCTGAAGCCTATCCCTGGAGACTACACTTTGGATTGGGTGCCAATCCACACACCTACACACACTCATTCACACTTTACTGGCAATTTGAGAATGTCACTCAGCCTAGCCTGCATGTCTTTGTACTGTGGGAGGAAACCAGAGTACCAGGAGGAAACCCACCATGCACAGGGAGAACATGCCAGACCCATGCATACTGCACAGACAAGAGGCAGGAATCGAACCCAGACCCTGGAGGAGCAAGGCAGCAGTGCTAACCCCTAACCTACTTAATATTATCAAACATATTTTTACATCTATAAAACTTTGCCAACTAAACAAAACTAATAATAAATATGTTATTTAGACTTCAGGAAATTCAAGATACTTAAATCTTAAATCCTGCCTTCATTTGCATGCACTACCACAAATGAATGTCATGTGTAATGCATCACCAACAACCCTCACACTCAATGTAAACAAGCATTGAACAGGTTAAACACTGCACTGATGTCCTTCTCACCGTTAGCGTTTTTCCCGCAGATCAGATGCTCGTAGTTCTGCAGGAGTCCGTAGAGCTCGGGGTCGCCGTTCACTGCAGCCTCCAGAGCGTCTGCGGGCACCGGACACCCGAAACTCCCCGCGTCACACGCTGTCAGCACCCTGGCACCGACTTCCTCCATGACAGTCTCCATGCACGAGGCGAGACAGATGGCTGCATGCTCGTGGACGCGCACCGATACCCGGGTGTCCACCATCCAGCGGAAGAAGCGCCCCACGGACAGCTCGAGGCCGCAGCGCGAGGACTTGCTCCTGCGCAGCAGCTCTCCTGTGCTCATGCTGTACAGGGACATGGCGCGTGCCGCGGCCGAGACGCACGCGTCGGCGAGGGGCCAGCTCAGCACGATCCGCGCGGCGCTCTGCACCTCGTAGCGCGTGCACCTGCAGCGCAGCACGCTCAGTCTTTGCGCCTCGCGCGCCACGCGCAACAGCGGCCGGCGCATCAGCGCGGACGCCGCGCGCGCCGTGTCGCGCGTGAACGGTGAGCGCTCGCGCGCTCCGGAGACTTTGCGCAGCACGCGCTCCACCTCGTCGTCCGTCCAGGGGAACTCTTCGAGCTCCGGCAACCGCGGGCATCTGGAGAAGATATCCTCCGGGTCTTCTGGCACCGTGTTCACTGAGTCCCAGCTGTCGTTGCGGCTGTTGGTGGAGGCGGAGCGGCGGCATCGGTTTGCCCGGTAAGCAGCGGACGTGAGCTGAGATGTGGACCTGGAGGATGAGAGGCTGAGAGAGTGGTACGAGTCTCCCGCGCCGTATCCCGAATCCAACGTCAAATCCTCCAAAGTCTTCAGGTTAACACTGCTTAAGGCGGCCATTCCGGTTCAGCTGATAGACAGAGGTTCCCGTTAGTCCGAAACCAGCAGTATTACTCGTGTATTAACGTCAGCGTTAACGCGTATCCATCTGCTTTCCCTGCTACAGCTGGAGCACGAACTGTAACTGCACTGCTCTGTGTTCCAGCGAAAGTGTCCTGAAGCAACAGCTGAAAAGTTTGTTGACTGGAAGTCAACTGGGGCTCTCTCTCAGCCAATCAGCTCAGTGCTCTCTCTCAGCCAATCAGCTCAGTGCTCTCTCTCTCTCTCAGCCAATCAGCTCAGTGCTCTCTCTCAGTCACTCAGCAACTTAATGTTCTCTTTCCATCAGATCAATACTCTTTCAGCCAAATCAGATTAATGTTCTCTCTCAACCAATCAACACACAATCAAGCAAGAAGTATAACCTGTCTCTGCATTGGACAAACTAATCACCATCCAATCCAATTATGTCATTTGATTAATGCCAGTAAACATAAACATTTTGTATAAAACCTTAAAAAAAACCCTATATCTACATTTGTGGTAGTATGCAATAACCCCAGAAATAAAGAATAAGAGTGTCACATGTGATCATCTGATACATGAGATGCCGGGGTGAGGGTGGGGTGCACACTCCAAGATTAGGGGTGTGAATCTCACCTCTGATCTGTGTTTGTGAAGTTTTCTCCCCATGCTTTGTGGGTTATTTTTTCTTCAGGTACTCCAGTTTCACCCAAAGATTAAAGACATGTATTGTAGAGCATGATTGATTGAGTGTGTGTCTGAGGGGGGAGAGAGACCAGTGGTCCTGAAACCCGTCCAGCCTTGTGACTCGAGTTCCTTGCACTATACTGTACAAACTTACCTTCAGTCCATTTGTTAGAATGTTGTTCTTTTCCTCCAGTGTTTCAGCAAAGTTTGACTGACTGTGTGTGCAAAGACTAATTAAGCACAATTTATCATAACCCAGATCAATTTAATGTACAGTGTCTATGAAGAAAAATTCTATTCAAACCCATAGGGAAAAAAATTAGGGTTTGGCCTGGTTCAAGCCCAAAAAATGTGGACTTAATTTAGCATTCTGCCGAAGTTTCGTTCGAGTTTAAGGCAATTTCTTAAACTAACATTATAAAATCACAGGAAAAGTAATTAACAGACTGCAAAAAGAGTTTACTCTCCAAACCATCTGCTGATGCTGTAATGACACTGCATTAATAGTCTCATGAAAATACACGTTTGTCACAAGTGGAGTATTAATTGGACAGGCTGGACGCGACAATTTTAATTTTAAAGTGTACATGGCTGATCACATGTGAATATACACTTTCTGTCATACTATGTTTAGCAATTTCCCTCTGGGATTAAGAAAGTTATTTTAACCATTCAAATATTCATTTTCATATTTCTATGGGAGGTATTAAATGTTTTGACATTTCATTATCCCTCAACCAGACAACTGAATTTTAATGTGCAAAATATTAAAAGCCTAAACATTTTTTTCCAACTGTCAATCAAAAAATAGTTTATCTTCCATTTCCCCCATACCTTTTTCATTTACACTGCTCCAACATAATATTATCTGGCTATATAAATACTATATAAATAATAAATAAATAAATAAATAAATAAATAAGGTTTGGATCTTTAGGGATCTCTCTTGTGGAAAGATGTGGTATTACACCAAAAAATATCCAGTTACTCCTCCATTTATTCTTGAAAACAAGAAAATAAAAGAATAGGAAATAAATTGACATCCTTTACATACTCCACATACAATTTCACAGAAATTATCCTTTAAACATGGCATCAGTGACCAATGTGTTTGTTTTTCTTTTCATACATCATCCAAAATCGAAAGTAATAATATATTTGAAACTAATGAAGGGCAGTAGCTCAGTAATTTGGCACCTGCATACAGTACAAACATTAGTTGTGTGCTATTTAAATTCAGGGTGGGTGGGGGCAAAGAAAAGATCCAGTATAATAAACTGGACCCCATTTTTGTTGACACCATTGCTGAAGATAAAATACAGTCTCTGTTTGTTAGTAAGCACCATTTTCTCCAAATAATTTGTGAACACATCAACCTATTAATGGAAACATCATATTAACATCATATTACCTGAGCACTTTCACTCCTCCAAAAAAACAAATAGTGTTCATAATGTCCAGAACTTGACGAAGTTCTGTTATGTGCTTCTACTGTATGTTTGCCACTTTTTATAATTATTCTCTGGAACTCTAAAAGTGCATGGCATGTAACTGTTGTAAATTCATCTATGCCACAACAGTCACGATTCCATCATCTGTCTTAATTGACCCAATGTGTTTAAGGCCAACAGACTGTGCTTTGGATCTCTTCAGGCGGCTTCTGGAAAGCTCGAAGGGCTCAAACCTGCCCCAATCTGATTCAACTCAGGCAACCACAGCATCCCAGCTGGCTAGCCTTGACTTGGTTTCTTTATAGGAGTATTCCACATGCCCCGTTTGGAGTGGTAGTAGTGGTAAAAGTTCCGAAGTCTCAGTCTCTCAACCTCCAAACCATTCTGCAGAACTCTAAGATAAAACAGCAGACACAGATGTTTTGTAGTAGATTTGCAGACAATCCAGACAACTCAAGAACATTGTGAAAAGTTTGTTATTTACAAAAGACAGAAGTACAGGTCACAGTGTGAATGAGGAAGTTCTATACAGCTCCACCTTGTGGAGAATATTTAGGGTACTAAATGAGTGGACCTGAGTGAATTAGGGAAGAACAGCATTTAATAAAACAAAATTCCATGATGTAATGAAGAGGAAGATTTAATGGTTGAGATGATATAAGTTTGGATATAAAAAGAGGATTAGCACCATCATAAAAACATACTTGACATCTGCCTTTTTCCACTCAGAATTTAGAATTTAATCACAGAATTCTGACTTTCCCCCCTCAGAATTCTCTCTTTAATCTCAGATAAAACCTTCTGAGAATTATGTCAGAATTAGTAGAAAAAAGGCAGAACACACTCAAAAGTAATGCTTTTTTTTTTATAGTGGCCCTAATCCTCTTTCGTATGCATAAGATAATATTTAAAAATCATGACTAAGTATATGAAGCATGATATTACATAAATATATTGATGGACAAAAGGAATGTTTCATGATAAACAATAACACAAATTATTATTTTCAATTCTGTTATGAAAATACAAATTTGAATTGAAAATTTTATTTGCCTTGTTACATTAAGACACAGAAACGGCAAAGTTAGCGTCATGATCACATCTTCTTAAGGGGTGCCTTGTGTTTATGTCCAGCTGACAAGTCTTTGTATCAAAAGTAAGGGAAGCATTCTTATTGTGCACTTTGTCTGCACTTCATCATGTCCCATTTAGACTATCAGAATGCTTTAACTTGGTGCAACGCAAGCAGGGTTTTGAAACTGTTGTCTACATTTTTAATGTCTGCTGCTGATGGACACAGATTTTTGTAAAAAAATAAAAAAATAAATAAATAAATAAATAAATGAACTTTGAACATTTATTTGACAGAAATCAATTTTGTAAGAAATTTGTATGCACATTTTTTCTGTCCATGATTATATAAATAGTCACTGGATAATTTATCAGGATAAGGTGAAATAAATGTAACGCTATAAAGTAAAAATATATCTTTTAATAAAATTATAAAAAAGGATACAAAAGACAATTTTATAGATCAAACATAACAGTACTATATGTAGCTTTTCAAGATAAATCTTTGAAAATTACTATAAAATGTTAAAATATATATATATATAATACAATAAGCACTATGGCTTTGCTGCTTAAACAGTTCTAGGCTCTTTTTTTTTAAATTGTTTTCTGCAATTTTCTCTCATGATAAAATACTTTTAAAGTCAAAATACAAATCATTTATTACATTACATTGTCATAGCTGAATGTTTTATATTCTGTGTGACTTTGTTATGACATTGTTATGTTCTGTACTGTACGACATTTACATTCTATATAAGTCATGTCTTTCTGCTGTCATACCTCTATTGTGTCTCTGTCAAAAGTTACTGGGAATATTTTTGTTCTTCTTTGAAGAGAAAGTTAAAGTCAGATCAGATGATTACAGTTAGAAGGCTTACTGTTAAAATCCCTAGCCTTTCAGGTTACAGGTTCAAATAATTTGAAACATGACTTATATAGGAAATTTGCACTGTGTAAGAATAAAAAAAATGTCTTTTACCTATCCAAGAACTCCCAGTCCTCTCCTCCCCATCGGTCCTTGAACTCCTCAGTGTTCATGCCCCCAATTTTGTAAAAATCCGATTTATAAATCCCAAACAGGCCGAAGCCATTGACCTCCCAGTAACCTGCAAATGGAGGGAACGACAAGAGATGGGAATAAATTCTCGAGAATAAATTTATAGCAGATTGCCATAACACTGACATATCGTTTCTTAAGAAAAGTAAAACACATCATGAATATGCTCTATGTTATTTATTCAAGTCACAATAGGAAACTCCTTTCTGAATGTACTGTAGGCTGAACCTTGGATTGCCTACACGAAGAGGCTTTAAACCAGGGCTGAGACGTCACTGCTGCTGTCAGAGAGCTAATATACAGATTGCTGATGTTCAAGAACTGGAACAGGTCAAATTTACATTTAAAGTGAGCAGAAATTACTTCCTGACGTGTAGTCAGTTTAAATCCATAATATACTGTATTACCTTCTTCAGTAAATGACGTTGCCTCCAACCCCTCAGACTGAACAGCATGTAGAAGTTTTAATTACAATTTTAATTCATTTATTTGAATTTTTTTTTGTAGATCAGAAATGGTAGATTAGTCTGTTCTGAAAACTAATCAAGGCTAACTGGTATGTTAATATGCTAGCAAACTCTTTCATGCTACCAACTTATTTTATGTTCAAGCTTGTATTTACTAATGAGATTTATTAATGTTATTTAGACAAAGCATTATTATTATTATTTAAATTATTAGCATTTTGGGTAAATAGATTTCAAGATGGCGCCGGTGAGGTCGGCTGCCGTCACGACTGCTCCGACCACCTTTTCTTTGTTTTTGTTCTTTAAGTTAGTTTTCAGTGTTTTAAAATCGGCAAAATCACCACCATTGAGTACATTAGGTATGATAGAGACACTCTTGTTTCTATTGGTATACAATGTACTCACAATTCGACGTTTTTAACTCCGGATCCGAGCTGGCCGAGTGAGATCCTGAGGGAGAACAATGGACGCGACGCGAAGCGGAGACCTCGAGGCAGACGAGCCGGCGTGAGGAACAGGCTCAGGGCCCGTGCACACCGCACACCTCTGCCTAGCATCCTGCTCGCCAACGTCCAGTCACTGGAGAACAAGCTCGATGACCTCAGGGCCAGGATAAAGTTCCAGAGAGACATTCGGGACTGCAATCTCCTCTGCTTCACCGAGACATGGCTGAACCCAGCGGTGCCAGACCACGCCATACAGCCGGCCGAGTTCTTCTCGGTTCACCGCATGGACAGGACGCGGGACTCGGGGAAGTCAAGGGGAGGCGGCGTGTGCTTAATGGTGAACAACAGCTGGTGCAACAGCGCGAGCGTTGTTCCTCTTACACGCTCCTGCACACCAAACCTGGAACTACTGTCCATCATGTGTCATCCATTTTATCTTCCACGGGAGTTCACATTGGTCATAATCAGTGCCGTTTACATTCCTCCACAAGCAGACACAGACAAGGCCTTATGCGAGCTGCATGAGGCACTCACACAGCACCAGACACAACACCGGGACGCTGCGCTCATTGTGGCGGGGGATTTTAATAGTGCCAACCTCAAACGCGCAGCGCCGAACTTTTATCAGCACATCACATGCCCCACCAGGGGCGAAAGGACACTGGACCATTGTTATACCACGGTCAAAGACGGGTACAAGGCACAATCTCGTCCAGCGTTTGGTAAATCCGACCACGCCGCCATCTTCCTCATGCCAAAATTTAAACAAAGGCTGAAACAGGAAGTTCCGGTTCAGAGGGAGGTCGCGCGCTGGACGGACCAATCGGTGGCCGCGTTACAGGATGCACTCGATGACGCAGACTGGGACATGTTCAGAAACAGCTCCGATGATGACGTCAGCGTGTTTACGGAAGCGGTTGTGGGATTTATTGAAAAGCTGGCAGACGATACGGTAGAGAAAAAGACTATCAGAATGTTTCCCAACCAGAAGCCGTGGGTGGATAAAACCATCCGCGACGCTCTGAGATCTCGCACAGCTGCCTACAACACGGGACTTGCGTCGGGGGACATGGAACCGTACAAGGCTGCGTCATATAACGTCCGGAAGGCGGTGAAAGAGGCGAAGCAGCGCTACGGGAGAAAACTAGAGTCACAGCTTCAACAGAGTGACTCTAGGAGCCTGTGGCAGGGACTAAGAACAATAACGGACTATAAAGCACCAGCATCCGGTATGACGAACGCGGACGCGACTCTGGCAGACGAGCTGAACACATTTTACGCTCGCTTCGAGGCTGCAGCTAAAGACGCTAGCAATGCTAATGCTAACGGCGATAATGCTAACAGCGCTAATGCTAGCGGCGCTAACGGCTGCAGACAGGAAGACACAGCCAGCACCGGGAACGCGCTCATCATCTCCGAGCACGACGTGAGGAGAGCCTTCAAGAGAGTGAACACCAGGAAAGCAGCAGGACCAGACGGCATCTCAGGTCGTATTCTCAGAGCCTGCGCAGACCAGCTAGCACCTGTGTTCACTGAGATATTCAATCTCTTTATCTCAGTCGGGTGATCCCCACATGCTTCAAAGAGTCCATTATTGTTCCTGTTCCAAAGAAACCACATCCTGCTTCTCTCAATGACTATCGCCCTGTAGCCCTCACCTCAGTAGTGATGAAGTGCTTTGAACGCCTTATCAGAGACTTCATCATTTCTTCACTACCTGACACACTGGACCCACTACAGTTTGCATACCGTCAGAACCGCTCCACAGACGATGCAATCTCTCATCTCCTCCACACATCACTCACTCACCTGGACACTAGGAAATGTCACGGTCCGTGCAGGCGCGGTGGATCCAAGCGCAGAGCGCGTGTGGAAAACAGCGCCGGTTATCCTGTGGTGAACTATGCGCTGATAGTTTTATGAATGAAAGGAGGCGTGGCGCGAGCTTAGAGCAGCGCGTGCGGGAGGGAAGAGCCGGCGTACACTGAATGCAAGCCTGATCCGTGCAGAGTAATCGAGAGCATGAGCGTGCGTGGTTCAAAGCCGAGAATTCAAATACAGTCCGTGATCCTGAATCGTGGTCATGAAACGTGAGCGAGAGTCGATAACCGGAAATCCGAAAAGGCAGTAGTCCAAAACGTGAGACGTGAGCAAGGTCCGTGAAACAGAGCATGGGTCGAGATCCAAATGTCAAGGCAGAGAAGAACGCTGGAAAATTGGGCATGAAGGCACACAATAATCTGGCGAGGGGTGGTGGTTTTAGAAAGAGTTATATAGGTGTATATATAACCCTATATAGTTATATATATATAACAGGTGTGTTGAGCCGGTGAATGAGGCGGCAAAATGAAAGCAGTGGGCTGGAGTGTGGAACGGAGTCGCAGGTAATCATGGCTTGGCTTGAGGCGGGGGCGTGACCTGGCGTATCGTGACAGTACCCCCCCCCCTACGGACGCCACCTGGCGTTCTAGAAGATGCTTCCGGGTGAAGGTTATGGAAATCCGTGATGAGGGAGCGGTCCAGGATGAATCTGGCAGGGACCCAGCTTCTCTCCTCAGGCCCGTAGCCTTCCCAGTCCACGAGGTACTGAAGGCCACGGCCTCTGCGGCGAGACTTAAGAAGTCTTCTGACAGTAAAGGCTTCGCCGCCATCTATGAGCCGAGGTGGTGGGGGAGGGTGGGGCTGTGGTGCCAGAGGGCAAGGTACCAATCTGCGGATCTGGGAGACGTGGAAAGTGGGGTTGACTCGACGCATGGACAAAGGGAGGGCCAGTCTGACAGAACACGGGTTGATAATGCGTGAGATGGTGAATGGGCCAACGAACCTTGGCGAGAGTTTTCTGGACGTTGTCTTGAGAGGCAGGTCCCGTGTGGACAGCATGACTCTTTGGCCGATCCGGTATTTGGGGGCCGCAGAACGATGGCGGTTAGCCTTACGCTGGAAGGTACTCACGGTTCGTCTCAGCTGAGCCCGAGCCCGTCGCCATGTGTTTTTACAGCGGCGGACGAAGGCTTGGGCTGACGGGACTGCAGTTTCCTCCTCCTGAGTGGGGAACAGTGGTGGTTGGTATCCAAGGCAGCATTGGAAAGGTGACATTCCGGTGGAGGAAGTGGTGAGTGTGTTATGGGCATATTCCACCCAAGGAAGATAACGGCTCCATGAAGCTGCATCACGTGAGACCATGCATCTCAGGGATTTCTCAAGCTCTTGGTTGATGCGTTCAGTCTGACCGTTACTCTGGGGGTGAAAACCTGAAGAAAGGCTGGGTGTGGCGCCAATAAGGGTGCAAAAGGCCTTCCAGAATTGCGCTGAGAATTGGGGTCCCCTGTCTGAGACTATGTCTACGGGTAATCCATGGAGCCGAAACACGTGGTGAATCATAAGTTCAGCTGGTTCTTTCGCCGACGGGAGTTTGGGTAACGGAATGAAGTGAGCTGATTTGGAGAAGTGGTCAACAACAGTGAGTATGCAGGTGTTATTGTTTGAGGAGGGTAATCCAGTGACGAAATCGAGGGCGATGTGAGACCAAGGGCGGTGGGGGATGGGGAGGGGTTTTAAAAGACCCTCAGGAGGACGGTTTAGAGTCTTGTTCCTGGTGCATGTGTCACAAGAGGCCACGAAGTTCTTGTCATCCTCCATGATTGATGGCCACCAGAAGCGTTGCTGTAGTAGGGATAGGGTGCGGGTTGCTCCTGGGTGGCAGGCTAATCTTGAGCTGTGGCCCCAGTCCAGTACTTGTGGGCGGATGGCAGCTGGGACAAAGAGCCGTCCCAGAGGAACGTTACTAGGGCCTGGCTCCTGTTTGAGGGACTGCAAGACCTGGTTCTCCACTTCCAGGCGGGTGGTAGCCACGAGGCATTGAGGTGGTAGGATGGTGTCCAGGGTTGGGGTTTCCCGAGGAGTGGGGAACTGCCGCGAGAGAGCGTCAGGTTTAGCGTTCTTGGAACCTGGGCAATAGGATAATGTGAAATTAAATCTAGAGAAAAATAGTGACCAGCGTGCCTGACGTGAGTTGAGCCTTTTGGCTGACTTGAGATATTCTAGGTTTCTGTGGTCTGTCCATACGAGGAATGGGAGGTCAGCTCCATCCAGCCAGTGTCTCCACTCCTCGAGGGCAAGTTTGACTGCAAGAAGTTCACGGTCTCCAATGTCATAGTTGCGCTCCGGGGGCGTGAGTCGACGAGAAAAGAAGGCACAGGGATGAAGCTTGTTATCCTTTAGGGACCTTTGAGAGAGAACAGCTCCGACTCCGGTTTCAGACGCGTCCACCTCCACGATGAATTGAAGGGAGGAGTCTGGAAAGACAAGAATGGGTGCTGTGGTGAAACGATGCTTGAGGTCACTGAATGCTTTCCCCGCTGCGGTGCTCCACCGGAAGGGAGTCTTTGTGGAGGTGAGTGATGTAAGCGGAGTTGCCACTGTGCTATAACTTCTAATGAAGCGCCTGTAGAAGTTAGCGAAGCCCAGAAAGCGTTGGAGTTCTCGTCTAGATGATGGTGGTGGCCAGTCAGTGACCGCTTTTACTTTAGTTGGATCCATCTGAATGCCTGATGGGGAGATGAGGTAGCCTAAGAATGATGTGGATTCTTGGTGAAATTCACATTTTTCGGCTTTGACATACAGTTTGTTCTCCAGCAGGCGTTGCAGGATTTGACGTACATGTGCTCTGTGTTCCTTTAGTGAACGGGAGAAAATCAGGATGTCATCAAGGTAGGCAAAAACAAAGATGTTTAGGAAGTCTCGAAGGACATCGTTGATCAGAGTTTGAAAAACTGCTGGGGCGTTGGTTAGGCCAAAAGGAACTACCAGATACTCATAGTGGCCAGTGGGAGTGTTGAAGGCTGTCTTCCACTCGTCACCTTCCCTGATCCGGACTAAATGGTAAGCATTCCTCAGGTCCAGTTTCGTAAAAAGGCGGGCATCTTGCAGTAGCTCAAAGGCTGTGGACATCAAGGGGAGCGGGTATCGATTCTTGACCGTGATTTCATTGAGTCCTCTGTAATCTATGCAGGGCCGAAGGGACTTGTCTTTTTTCTCTACAAAAAAAAATCCAACACCGGCTGGGGAAGAGGAGGGGCGAATGATGCCCGCGGCTAGGGATTCAGAAATGTAGAGTTCCATTGCCTCTCTTTCAGGGCGTGATAGGGCATAGAGGCGTCCCTTTGGGGGCGAGGTGCCGGGGAGGAGGTCAATGGTGCAATCGTAGGGGCGGTGGGGAGGGAGCGAGATGGCACGTGATTTACTAAAGACCTGTTTCAGATCATGATATTCAGCCGGGACAAGCTGGGGATCTCTTCTTGAGACGTGGTTAGTTCATTTCTTGAAGACAGGAAGACAAACAGGCAGGGCTCCATTCAAGGACATTTTTCCTTGTCCAGTCAATGTGAGGGTTATGTTGCTTTAACCATGGGAGGCCAAGGACGACTGGTGCATGGGGGCTCTTGATAATTAAGAGGGAGATATTTTCGGCATGGTTCCCTGAGAATTGAAGTGTGAGTGGGGCTGAGCGGTGTGTAATCGGGGGAAGTTTGCTGCCATCTAGTGCCTGGACATGGAAGGGTCGACTAAGTGGAACAGAAGGAATCTTGAGCTTAGCGATCGTGGAGGCAGCTATCAGGTTTTGATCTGCCCCGGAGTCTACGAGGGCGTTCAGGACATAGGGCTGGTTATCGTAGGTCAGAGTTACAGAGAACAATGGTCGTCGGTCTGGGAATGAGCTGAGTGCTGGGGTCCCCTGTATTCCCAGAATTACTGGGGGCCCTGAAACTTTTAATGGGAAGGTTCGTACTAGATGGCCTGCTTGGCCACAGTAGAAGCAAGAGCCCTCGTCGCGACGTCGCTGACGTTCCTTTAACGAGATACGAGTACGACCAATCTGCATGGGCTCATGTGGGGTTTCAAGTGTTGGCATGGTGACGATTGAGGCTGGTGGCTGGTTACGAGCTGGGGATCTGGACCACTGATGGTCCACCTGATAGTGGGCATGTTTGCGAACGTCGATACGTGTTGCAAGGTCCATGAGCTCTTGGATCGTGGAGGGAAGCTCTCGAGCTGCCAATTCATCCATAATCGAATCAGCCAGTCCATGGAGAAAAGCGTCGAAGAGCGCCTGATCATCCCAGCCACAAGAGGGGGCTAGGGTCCTGAAATCGATGGTGTAATCATGTACAGAGCGGGATCCTTGGCTTAACTTGAGTAATTGGCCTGCCGCCTGGCGTCCTGAAAATGAGCGGTCAAACACCCTCCTCATTTCAGAGGTGAATGCCCAGTAGGTGGCACAGCAGGGGACCTGGGCGTCCCATAGCGATGTCCCCCACTCCCTTGCTCTTCCAGTAAGGAGGGTTATAATGTACGCTACCTTAGACCGTTCTGTGGAGAAGGACGAAGCTTGCAATTCCAGTACAAGAGAGCATTGAGACAGGAATGAACAGCAGGTGAGTGGATCACCGTCATACGTGGGTGGCGCAGGGAGGCGTGGCTCTTGGCGTGTGGTGGGCGCTAGTGGTACTTCAGAAGCGGGAGATGGAATAAGATGCAGCTGTTTAATCTGATCAGTGAGAGATGTCAGCGTTTGCGTGACAGTGCTAAGCGTAGTCATGATGTGTTGAATACATGAGACAATAAGCTCCTATCACCAAGGTAGAGCCTTACGTTCTGCAAACCAAAACCTGCTAGTGGTCCCTCGGTCTAGATACAAGCAATGGGGTGATCGCTCCTTTGCAGTCGCTGGCCCTAAACTCTGGAACACCATTCCACCAGAGTTACGCAAAATTAAGGACCTTCCTTTGTTTAAAGCACAACTAAAGACCCACTTATTTAGAATGGCTTTTAATATTTTATAATTTTATGCTTTTTATAATTTAGTTTTATTTATTTTTTTTATTATTATTGTTATACTATAACTTCCATTTATAATGTTCATTTATTTATTTATAACTATAAATTTTTTTATTGCGATTTTATTGTTATTTTTTATTTTTTAGTGCTGTGAAGCACTTTGGTTCAACTTTGGTTGCTGTAAAGTGCTATATAAATAAATGTTGATTGATTGATTGATTGATCATGCTGATGAGAGCCTAAAAGCGTGCCTTGGTTACGTAGCGCCATTTCCAGGCGTGCGATATCTGCTGTACCCATAAATGGCCAGATTATACTGTCACGGTCCGTGCAGGCGCGGTGGATCCAAGCGCAGAGCGCGTGTGGAAAACAGCGCCGGTTATCCTGTGGTGAACTATGCGCTGATAGTTTTATGAATGAAAGGAGGCGTGGCACGAGCTTAGAGCAGCGAGTGCGGGAGGGAAGAGCCGGCGTACACTGAATGCAAGCCTGATCCGTGCAGAGTAATCGAGAGCATGAGCGTGCGTGGTTCAAAGCCGAGAATTCAAATACAGTCCGTGATCCTGAATCGTGGTCATGAAACGTGAGCGAGAGTCGATAACCGGAAATCCGAAAAGGCAGTAGTCCAAAACGTGAGACGTGAGCAAGGTCCGTGAAACAGAGCATGGGTCGAGATCCAAATGTCAAGGCAGAGAAGAACGCTGGAAAATTGGGCATGAAGGCACACAATAATCTGGCGAGGGGTGGTGGTTTTAGAAAGAGTTATATAGAACCAGGTAATGAATGAAATGAAGAACAGGTGTGTTGAGCCGGTGAATGAGGCGGCAAAATGAAAGCAGTGGGCTGGAGTGTGGAACGGAGTCGCAGGTAATCATGGCTTGGCTTGAGGCGGGGGCGTGACCTGGCGTATCGTGACAGGAAAGGGAATTATGTTAAAATGCTCTTCATCGACTACAGCTCTGCTTTTAACACAATACTTCCCTCCACACTCACCACCAAGCTGGAGCACCTGGGACTGAGCTCATCTATATGTCAGTGGATCTCCAATTTTCTGACTGGCAGACCACAGGCAGTAAGGATGGGCGGACATGTCTCAGCCACACTCACTCTCAGCACTGGAGCCCCCCAGGTTTGTGTTCTGAGCCCCCTGCTGTACTCTTTGTACACCCACGACTGCGTGGCCACTACCAACTCCACCTCCATCATCAAGTTTGCTGACGACACCGTCGTGGTCGGACTGATCACCAACAATGATGAGTCGGACTACCTAGAGGAGATTGGAAATCTGGAGAACTGGTGCCAGAGGAACAATCTCCTCCTGAACGTCAGTAAGACAAAGGAGCTGATAGTGGACTTTAGTACAAAGCAGGAGAGGAACTACCAGACCCCCGTCATCAACAGGAGCCCAGTGGAGAGAGTGGACAGCTTCAGATACCTCGGTGTTCACATCACGCAGGACCTGTCATGGTCCTGTCACATCAGCACCGTGGTGAAAAAAGCCCGGCAGCGTCTCTACCACCTCAGATGCTTGAGAGACTTTAGACTGCCCTCCAAGGTGCTCAGGAACTTCTACTCCTGCACCATAGAGAGCATCCTGACGGGAAACATCTCGACCTGGTTCGGGAACAGCACCATGCAGGACAGACGAGCTCTACAGAGGGTGGTGCGATCAGCCGAGCGCATCATCCGCACTGAGCTCCCTGACCTGCACTCCATCTACAGCAAGCGGTGCTGGACTAAGGCCAGGAAGATCATGAAGGACCTCAGTCACCCCAGTAATGGACTGTTCTCTTTGTTGCGGTCTGGGAAGAGATTCCGCTCCCTAAAGGCCAACACAGAGAGACTGAGGAGGAGCTTCTTCCCGCAGGCGATAAGGTCTCTCAATCACACCTCCACACAGGACTAATAACATCTTTTAAGCTCACAACACTGGCTGGACAATCATGGACACATTCATACACACTTGCACTAAATACTCATACATCTGGACAATTGCACGTCACCTTTCATGCATATTTGCACAACCACCGACACTTTAATTCTATATACATATATACTCTACCCTATATTCTATATTTTTGCAATATTTTATTATGCCCTTATTGCACAGTTAATTTTACTTGTTAAAATTATTTCTTCAGTATTTCCTTTTTATTGATTATTTATTTTACGTACAAGCTTTTATTTTCTTTTTTAAGGTCACTGGCGGTCGTATAAAGCATTTCACTGCATATTATACTGTGTATGATTGTGTATGTGACCAATAAAATTTGAATTTGAATTTGAATTTTAAAGGCCAACACAGAGAGACTGAGGAGGAGCTTCTTCCCGCAGGCGATAAGGTCTCTCAATCACACAATCACACCTCCACACAGGACTAATAACATCTTTTAAGCTCACAACACTGACTGGACAATCATGGACACATTCATACACACTTGCACTAAATACTCATACATCTGGACAATTGCACATGTCACCTTCATGCATATTTGCACAACCACTGACACTTTGATCCTATATTTTTGCAATATTTTATTATGCCCTTATGCACAGTTAATTTTACTAGTTAAAATTATTTCTTTAGTATTTCCTTTTTATTGATTATTTATTTTACGTACAAGCTTTTATTTTCTTTTTTTAAGGTCACTGGCCACTGGCGGTCGTATAAAGCATTTCACTGCATATTATACTGTGTATGATTGTGTATGTGACCAATAAAATTTGAATTTGAATTTGAAATACCTATTTGCCCTACTGCATATATATATATATATATATATATATATATATATATATATATATATATATATATATATTATATTTGTACCATATATATACCATATATTTGTTTTTTTTCCCCCACTAGCTGTCTAATCCAAGACCAAATGTATTTGCATTAAGCTAATAGTACAGGGCGATTCATGTCGAAAGAGGTCCTGAATATTCTGTAATAACTCTCGCAATGAGGAAGCAATCTGAACCATCTGAATTTGAACCAATCTGCCAGTTACATTTCAACGTGGTGCTCCATGTTCCTGAACATACTGGAACCAGTGACGGTATCTTCTGACTCTTATCTTCATATCATTGCATTGCGCTCATGAACGACAATGACATTGTCACCGTGACATTTTCGGACGGCCTCCTCCATGAGAAGGGATCAATGATCAATGATTTCCAGTTTCTGTACCATCCTATGAATACTACTCTTTGAGGAACACCATATTTCTTCTTAAATTCGCTCTGATGTCACTTAAACGAACTGGTGACCCAATAGGTTCACAATATAAAGGAGTGCTGCTCATTACTCTATACCACCATCCTGATGAGAAGTCGAGTGACTGAGTAAAGGGGTACGGCTGTCTGGTGCCTACCGTGTGTTTAAACAAACCACATGTCATTTATTTTTCCCTGGGAATACGGTATATTTCAGTAATTTAACACTCCTGTGAATACCGTGTGGCTCCATAGGTGAGCTCCCGCAGTCTAGCCTCATGACAATGGGGGCGAAGGCAAGTCTGCTCTCCACACAGTGCTTCCTGATACTCTCCAGGATGCTCAGCGGGAAGTGAATGTGCAGATCACACAGGAAAACAATACTGTGGCTGTCCTGAAAAGCACACAGAAATGCAACTTCCTCAAACCTAAACAGTGATTTTATATAGCTTAAATAAGGACGTGTAGTCTGTTTGGATTTGTTCTTACAGCTATTGTATCCACCCCCATCTGTAGTCCAGAAGATCTCTCAAAGTTTCCTTCACGTCTTAGATATTCATACCTGAACACATATGTAAACAGAGCTTAACAACGATCCTGCAAACATACACACCAGCATAAAAATGTAGGGTGTTTGTCCATCATGGGCTGGTTTAAGTGGACCTGCGACACCCATATGTTGGTGTAAGTAGGTAAAGAGAGCAGGATGTTACCTGGGCACTGTGCTCTTCCTTAAGGCCTGCTCCACATCCATATCGTCACTCTCAAAGTCCACAATGATGATGCTGAAGTTCTCATCCTTGGTCTCTCGATGTAGGAGTTCCATATCGGAGATAAACTGCTGAACCCACCGTGCCTGGTTCTTCACTGTCCGAGACAAAAAAGTAAGTGCTAACTTCAAGTTTTATCGAAAAATTTTATCATTCAATCAATTGAAAGCTTTGTAGCATCCATACATGGGCAGTCACACATCAAGGCTAAAACTACCAACCAGGGAGAGTGAAGGCTATCACTTGGTTCCTCACTACCACGTGATCACACCAATCGCATCTTTTCGAACTGTTCACTCACACGCTTGGAGGACAGTGCTATTCTGGTTTAATTACCTCTTTTATAATTAAGTAATCAGCTCTTTTAATTGACCAATAATTTAAAGGAAAAAGATTTTGTTCCATAATAATCAACCTAGTGCTCTTTGGTTGTCCCAATGTTGTTGCAACATTAATTTCTGACATTAGATGACCAATTATAACAACAGTGTGAGCATGTATGATGTTATGATGTTATACAGTATTTGCAAAACTGTGTTCAAGTCATTCATTCAACGTTTCCCATTGTATGTTATCCCAACATTGTTTTAATAAAGTAATCCTGGGCCTCCAAGTGGCGCAGTGGTAAAGTGATCATCTGGAGATCACTGGTTCGAACCCCGGGTGATGCTGTTACCTCTCACAGCCGGAGGTCTAGAGAGAGCTGATTGGCCGAGCTCTCTCAGAGGGGAGGGATGAGAGGTACTTAGTGCTTCCACATTAATGACGGCTCTACAAGCCAATCAGGGCCGTCTGTGAGCTCACGTAAGCGGAGAGAGCGGATAGCGCTGATCCCCCCAGTGAGCGAGAGTTCGAAAAGACGTCACGTGGGTCGGAGGAAACACGTGGGTAGGTCTGCGGCCCTCCCAACTGAGTGGCGGTAGAAGCTTAATCTGGGAGCCCCTAATGACTGGGAGGAATTGGACACGATTAGGGGAAAAAATCTGGAAAAAAGAGGGAAAATAATAATAATAATGCTAAACTTTTAAAAACACCCTAATACGAATAGTCATCAGACATCATTGGCACAGCATTATGCAAAGCAAACAGCACTGCTGGGAAAAAAGCAATACAGTAAGTTTTTAAGCCTCTCGGCTAATTTTGCTCCAGGCTAGATCATTATAAATTTTATCATGCCTGATCTAATTCTATGGTCACGGGTCAGTGCTGATGGGGAGAGACTCGTATACCCTTCAAGTTCAAGTTCAACGTTCAAGTTCAAAGTTCAAGGTCAAGTACCAGGAGCAGATCTACAGGACTGGCATTTCAAACATCTTTCATTAAACGCACACTGAATGCAAATTCGTTGGCAAATATTTTACAGCCTTTCGTTGGTAAGTAACAAAAATGTGCAAGGGATTGTGGGACGGCATGGGATGATAACCTGGTTTGTCATCAGAGAACATGACCGGAGGGGAAACTGACCTGCATTCAACTTTAGAGGGAAATAAAAGCATCAACTGTGTGGTGCTGACAAACTTTGACAAAGTAAGACAAAGCGCAGTTTGACTAAAAATAATGGCATGTATGCTGTATCTTCATACGCTCAACTAGGTTGCCAGGTAACTGAAATAAAAACAGTAATTTAAGTCCTCATGTTGATTAATTGAGATCGTATGGCGAAATGTTTGTGCAAGATAAAGCTAACAACGTTGAGATTCAGTACCTGGTACCACAATATGCACCATGACGTCATGCCTCCACTGTAGCATGATAGGCTGACAGAGTAGCGGCTTTGGCCAGTGACCTCTCCAGGACGTGGAGGCCCGAGACGGTCCACTGGAGCTGCTGCTGGTGGTTGGTAATTTAGAGGGCACAGCAGGGGCAGAAGGAGTGGTGACTTCCCTGCTCTCTATAATTTCTTCATGGCGGCTGCGCTGGTGAAGGAAGTAGATGTACTCAGACAGGCGTACCACTCTTTCCCCCGCCTCCAACAGCTCCAGCTCCACTAAATAACGGCTTCCTCGTGCCGGATCTCTGCGTTTCTCGACATTCACGATACGGCGGAGGGAGTATATGCTGAGAGAGAGAGAAAGAGACAGAGAGAAAGAGAGTGAGAGAGGACCCTATTAGATTTCAGTGTACAGTATAGAAATAAATAATAGCATGTTTAATTCGTGTTGCATGGGCACAAGAACGGATCATAGTAGAGTGCAATTCTTCTTCTTCTTATTATTATTATTACATGTACCCATACAAAATGGTATGAATCCGAAATTAATGTTTTAAATATACTAATACACATCAATGCTCAGGAAAAGTGTCTCAAAATATTGGCCTACATTAGTAGGTAATGCTTTAAGTTATATTTAGTTACATTGCACCTATGACTGAGACAATAAAGTTTCTCTGAACTAGTCTGGAAAAAAACAAGAGCGAGATGAATAAGACAAATAAGCGTACATGTAAACCTGATGACTCAGCACTGAGAAGCAGGCCCTGCACACTTTTTAATATGTGAAGGTGTTGAGAGTATGATTGTGACTATTACTACAATAATGCTGCATGGACACACTGCTAAAAGAGATTGCTGTTGTATCAGAGTCAGAAGTAACACACAACCTGGTTAAAAGTGCAAAAAAAAACCTAACAGTAAAGATCTAAAGGGATCTAACCCTAACCCTTGACCAGTTTTGGACTGCTAAATACACTAGAAGGAACACTTACCCTCCATTAAACTTGTTTATCCGTTCTACGTACTGTGCGATCACCTCCTGCGCCTCGCTCTCGGCTAGCTGCAGGTTTCCAGACACGTTGCACCGCAGGTCATTCCAGTCCGACCGGAGCAGCTCAAAATCCACCGGATTTACGCTGAATGTACGTTGCCAGTTGATCGCCTCCTCAGTCCAGCCGGGTCGTGCCTCTTCATCTTCGTAGCTGTATTCAGAGGTGGCGCTGTCTTTAATCTGAGCGACCTCCGGCTGCTGCGACTCCTCCACCATCTCAGAAGCTGTGGTGGCCCCGATCTCCACGGGTCGTCTTCTGTTAGAAGAATTTGTCCGTGTAAAGTCTGAGCTCGATGGAGGCAGGTCTGTGATGAAGGGTGATGGAAAATCATTCACTCCGTGTACAGTAGGTGAGAGTGGAGAGCTTCGCTTCAGTTGCTGTGTGGGTGATTTATGGTCTAATTTTGGCCAGGAGTCATGCCTTTTCGTGAATTTCCACCTTGAACTGAAATCCACAAGCTTTTTGCCACTTGGAGTTTGGTACAAAAAGACCCCAGGAAAGATCTCCATTGGCGGCTTGGGTGAACTTTTTGGTGAATGAGGTTTAGTGATGTCGATTTTGCTTGACTTAACTTCTTTCTCTGGAGAGCCAGGATGTGCCCTGTTGCTCAGAAGGTGACTCGCCAACGTATATAGCGAGGAACGCTGAGAATGCTTGAATGTTTTGCTCAGCCTTAAAGGAGTAATTTTGTTGCTTTGCTGTACGCTGCTTGGTGGAAGCCACTTTAAAGAACGCCGTCCATGGATCTGCATCATGCCCTCGTCTCCTTCATCATCTCCTGCCTCTATAATGTGCCTCAGGTGCCTCTCTTTATCCATTCCTCTCTGTTCCTCTTCCTGTTGAGCGTGTTTATGGTAGACTTGGTCTTCTCCTTTAATCCTCCTTTTGGTTCGCTTGGCTTTGAAATGTGAGTACAGGTGATCTCGGGTTACAATGTGATCTCTTGACTCTCTGGCTGTTTGGGTCTTAGTAGAGATGGTGCTAAATGAAGAACTTAAGAGCTGATCAGACATGCTTGTGTTGCTTGTTCTCCTGACTGGATGATGATTAGTGATGACCAAGTCTTCCTCTAGATCTACACCCTCTTCTTCTTCAAGGAAATCTAATGAAAAATAATAAATTTGAAATGTACAGCATACTCGAAGATCCAAGAAGTTTCTTAACACTTAATGTTGCATTATTACTACCATTCTGCCATCCTGCTAACACACTTATGCACAATCACACATGCTGTTTTTTTTTTTAAAGGCAATTATCGCAAACACAGCTGTGATGTCCTCATCTCTGACAATGCTGTGATTAACCTATACCAGAAGAAGCCAACTGTTAAATTCTCTCTTAAAACTGTTTTGCAGCATGTCACAACACACCATCAGGATTTGGAAAGAAAATAGGCGTGTCATCACTATCTTCATCCATCTTCATGTATTTATAGAAGCCAAACCTGTTCGGAGTACAAGATGAAACATTATAACATCACTCCTGCCATTCATACTGTAAATGCAAAATCTGCAGTCAAAATGATGTAATATGAGGTAATAAATACTCTGTTAACTGGTAAGCCATACTTTTCCAAGTATACTGGAGATTCCCTGTAGAAGCATTTGTTCTCTCTTTCCATATGAGTGAGTCTGGTGAAATCATTCGGATAGACGTAGGACAGATACACCTAAAAGGATTAAAACACTAATGAGAATCAACATGGAAAAAAACAACAACATAGAATTCAATTGTAATGATCTGTTTTGTCCAACGGGAGGCAATGTTTGCTGACTGTAACAATGCCTGAAAATCAGAGTTTTTTTTGTTTCTCCCCCGGATTGTGAGCATCAGCAAATACATATCAAATAAATGCAGCTCATATGGAGTGTCGGTGCTACTCACGAACTGCAGGCCCTGGTAGCGTGCGATGGGGAAATCTCTCACGACATAGGTAGGAGAATAAACACAAGACGGGAGCACCTTCTCCAGCCTGGACGGAGCCATCATAGGGACTAAGAGGAGATAATATAAATTTGATTTAATTCCTTAACATATAATGCTACTGTAAATATACAATTCTAAGCAGTTTTTTATTTCATTATCATAAACTGTATAGCCACATACATGATGAATACCATACAGTGCAAAAATAGCTGCTGTCTTCAGAAAAGAGTAACATTTGGACTGTTATGACCATCATCCTCATCATCATCAATTACTGTATACCGCTTTATGTAGTATACAGGGTTGCGGGGGGCCTGGAGCCTATCCCATGAGACTTAGGGTATGAGACGGGTGGTAATCCATTGTAGGGCACGTACACATACAGTACAGCCATTCACACACTATGAGCAATTTGGGAACGCCAATTAACCTAATCTGCATGTCTGTTGGAGGACTGTTGGAGGAAACCCACCAAACACAGAGTAAGCATGCAAACAAAAACATTTGAACCCGGACCCTTAAGAAGCAAGACTAAATTCTAACCACTAAGCCACCGTTCTGTCATATCTATATTTCTAATTGGGGTCAAAACACCGATCAGACCTAACATTAACACCACTGCCAGGTGGACTGAAACTCCCTTATTACCAGCTATACACCAGCAAACTGGTCAAAGGATCATGGGCACCTGAGGCTAACTCATGCCTTTGTGGAACAAAGGCTATCCCATCTGATGCGCACCAATGGGATGCACGGGACAACCATGCCCAATCCATGAAGGCTCCACCCAGCAACCTACAGCACCCACTGGATGCGCTGCCAACATACTGGTGTCGGGAGAGAGCCACACCTCATACAGTATAATACAGTATAATACAATAATAAGTAAAGTATTAATTTTTTGTTTTACTCCGGATACCCTTTATAATGAAGAATTCCTATTTTTATCCAGACTTGGGACTAAGGATGAGCTGAATCCAGTGGCTAGGTTTTGGAATTACATTGTTAATTACATTTGTGCATGCAGGAATCACACCATTAAGTGTAGATCATTGGGTTTAATGTCAACATGTCAACACATTGTAAATGTGAAACAGAATGCTTAGACTTGGATTTTTATCAGCTCATGAGTCCTTCAATTGAGTATTATTTGGATTTGCATACCAGAGATGATAGCCTTTCTAAAAGCAGCTTTCTGGAAACCAAAGCACACTTTTATTTCTTGCAAATACATCCCATGCCGAAGCACTTTTAGTTTGCTGAACTGTATTACTTTTTCGTTTTTGGATTGCACTTTCTTTCTCTTGTTCTCTTTCTTCTTTTTTTTTTCTTACCTCACTATTACAACAACAGTGTAATTTATGTAAATATATACTTATGACTTGCAAATATGGGACTAGTGTGTGGGAATGGCAAGTCTACACTGCTACATCTGATTCATCACTCACACTTAAATGGCTCCTCTTTTTGATGTTGTATGACAATTTCATAAATCATACGAAGACTTCTTTAAAAAACTCCTTTCTCGCTAACGGATATTATAACCCGGGTGTAAAAGAGGTGAAATCCCACATGCTGAAACGACTGGTTTAGAAACAGGATGCTTTCAGTCATTGTCTTATTTCACCAATTTTGTACATAGTAGCAAAAAAACAAAACATTCATAAAAGAGGCTCGATAATGAGATTTAAACAGAGCATTATTTTATATCATTATTTAATTTTAGATCAAAACCGCTGTTTTCTTACCTGCTTGTTTTTTGGAGCTGCATGAGACATGAGGTAATGGCTCCAATAAAAGTCGATCCTTTAGTAATTTGTGGTTTTATATGTAGTAGTATCTTTTTTAAATATATTCTACTAGGTTTAAATCTTAGAATTTGACTTTAAATCGTAGTGTTACTGTGTAGAGGTGTGTATTGTTTGCCAGCAGGGGGCTCACACCCTTCCCCTTTCCCATCACCCTGCTCACCAGTCGATAAACACAGAGTCATGAACCTCTACACACAGAAACCCAACAGTGTCCGGACCGATCTGCAGAATGTAGCACTGATGTTCTGCAAGACAGAAATAAGCAGATCCAGATCCCGTTCTTTTCCAGATGCAGACTTTATGACTATCACACTGACCTGAGGACTATAGGTCGCGTGTTTCCTGTTTAGTTGTATTCAGTTCTGTCTATTTACACTGCATATTCATTTCCTGTAAGGTTCTAACAGTTTTTCTTGCACTTACGAGTTTTATTCACTGATTTACCTGGTGGTTTGACCTGTTTTTAAGTTCTCAGTTTCTGATCTGGTTTTCCTGTGCAGTTCTGGTTGTTTGCTCAATTTGACCTCAGCCTGTTTTCTAATTGCAAATCTGCGTGCTGATATGGATTTTAATAGACTTGTGCTCGCTCTAACATCAACCTGCCTCGTTTGAATCTCTGGTGGCCTTTTTTATCTATTGCAACCGCTGCATTAATTAGGGTGGTTCTTGTGAAATTTATATATACGCATATATATATATTTATTAATATACAGAACCCGTCCAAGTTTAGACACAAGGTTGAATTTATTTTCTACATTCTAGAACAATACTGGATTTTTCCTAAAACTAGGAAATAACACATATAGCATTAGGTAATTAAGTAAGAACATTATGTTCTGGAACAGCTCTTGCCGAGTGCATTTGCAAAACCATGATGAAACTGGAGACCAACTCAAGAAAGTTTCATGTGTTGATGTCAGTCCATGCTTTCCCATCTATATCTGTGATAAGAGCCTAGCAAAACAGTACTGCTATAAAACTGGAGACTATAAAAGTCTGAGTCAATGAGAAATTTGTGAATAAGCCATAGTGAACAGTACATTAGGGTTAAATTGAAATCGCTCTCCCTCATTAGTCATTCAGTCCGAACATGATTTAATACAACCACAAACCTGTTAAATTAAAAGCAAATTATTATTCGGCACGCACCGAGCACACAGCCAAGCCTGCATTAGCATGTAGTCAGACAGACAAACGCTGTGCATATTCTACAGAACAGAAAAAATAAATAAATAAATCAGCATCAGCCATGCTAATGTTAGTATGCAGACATGCAGTCATAACAATGTAAATCGGCCCTTCGTGCACGTGAAACAGAACGTCCACTGACGAGATCGAAATAAAGATTCAAACTTTGCAACCTGTCAGCAGGACAACAATAAGCATAAATATTCGTGAAGGGAAAATAGCGGGGCTGAAAAGTGTAAAGAAAGCATAACAAAATATGTAGGTATGTACAAGATGTGTCTCTTTAGCAAGTCCTCCATCGATTTTCAAAGGATAAGGCACTCGTCTTCTGACAATGTCAGTTGCCTTCTTTACAGTCCTACTGTAGTTTGACTTCAACACACCTCGTAGTATACAGTAAGTGCCCATGTTTAGCCTTTGTCTCATTAGTAATACAACTCATACAATTATTTGAGAACTTTAGTCTACAGTAATTCAGCCTGGCTTGCCATTTAATGACAAACAGTGGAAAAATGACTCATAGAGTAAAATAATAATAATAATAATAATAATAATACATCCATTTTCTTCCGCTTATCCGAGATCGGGTCGTGGGGGCAGCAGCTTCAGCAGGGATGCCCAGACTTCCCTCTCCCTGGCCACTTCTTCCAGCTCTTCTGGGGGGATCCCAAGGCGTTCCCAGGCCAGCCGAGAGACATAGTCCCTCCAGCGTGTCCTGGGTCTTCCCCGGGGTCTCTTTCCGGTGGGGCGTGTCCGGAACACCTCACAAGGGAGGCGTCCAGGGGGCATCCTAAATAGATGCCCAAGCCACCTCATCTGGCTCCTCTCGATGCGGAGGAGCAGCGGCATAATAATAATAATAATAATAATAATAATATTAATAATAATTCAGCGCAGTTATAGGCATTTATCATTTAATGGCTTGGACAAAACGATGTGCTAAGTACGGTGTTGTAATCCCTTGACCTCTAGTACATCTACTGTATATGTTGTTCTTGCTACAGTACAACCAGCAGAGTTGTAACGAACAATGGTAGGTAATATTTTACTTATTACTAATTTGGCCATTATTGCTTCTATTCCTAAGAAAGGCATATGGTCTATTGTTCTGAGCTGGCAGATACAGTTTTAGAAAGTCCAAACATTTGCAGCTTGTGTGTGCAGTTTTGTATTCCAACAGTTGTTTGTTCTGCCAAAATGCCCAGACTTGAACATCTGTAAAGAGAGTTCTGCCATAACTGTGGCAAAGCAAGCTATTCAAATGCTGCTGCGTATTCATCACCTTTCTCTAGTGTTTCATGGCCACATTGAGGAATAAAGCTAACAGCAGATATGGCTGCAGAGCCCTCTAGGAAGATAAAGGTGAGTGCCAGAATTGTGTTGCAGCAGCAAGAATAAAACCAAAAGAAGATACATAGGATACACTAGGGATTGCATTGTGGCCTCAACGCAGCACAAAACACAAAGGCAGTTTTGTGCTGGAACAGACGGTGATCAAGCCACTGAGGGAAGATTTACTGAAATTGCCGGGGGAGTTCAGCTTCGGTCCGGACATGATGCTGTCGAGATGGTCCTTCCTTTCTTCTGATAACCACAGACTACTTGAGTGGCTACTTAGCACACTATCCACAATGTATTGTTACCCTGTTGTCTAGTGCTAAACACACGAGCCCACCTCACAGATACACAAGACCCAAGCTACAGTACAGTAAATGACTATACTTACCACAGAATCACTATACTCAAAAAACAGAATTCTTGTTTGAACCACAAATCCTGAAATATTTTATGATTTTGCTCCATTTAAGAATTGAAAGATGTCTTCGTAGTACTTGCTGTGATGCAGACAGTGAAAATCCATGATTGTTTTGTATACAATAAATCTGAAGGATGCACGCTTCCATTTTAGGAGTATATTGAAACAGAAGGTGAGAAATACATAAATTCGTTAAAATACCCCAGTTTTCAAACCTCCAGAAATAAGGTTATGAAATACATCGATCAGCCATAAAGTTAAAATCTAAAACAGTTTGAGCCCAATGTTGTTTGAGTTCCACTTGTGCTGCTAGGGCAGTTCTGGCCCCGGGGCTGTGCTGTGGTGTCTGGCACTAGGACAGTGAGACCTCCATGGATCAGACTTGTTTGTCCCCATCGCAGCAGGCTGTGTTACCTGGCTGTCACGACTTTTTTCAGCAATTTGTGGTTTATTGGCTTTTCTGTGGGATCCAACCAGACAGGCTAGCCTTTGATCCCAGCAGACATAAATGAGCCCTGGGTGCCCATGATCGTTTCACCAATTTACTGGTATATAATTGATAATCAATGTTATTTAATTCACCTGTTGGCGTTGTAGCTGATTTTGTCTAATCTCCACAAGTTGCACACACACTGTTCGGTGGATTTTTCCCAATAGTTAATTATGTATACAGAGCAACGAACTAAATTCCTCCAGCAACATCCCTGTAATCCCATGACATGATTCTTAGCTGATTTCTAGCAGTGTATCGATTCTACATTGAGCTGCTACAGTATGTTACATCTGGGTGTAGAGTCTATTGCAAAAAAATAAAATAAAATAAAAATTAAATCCTGAAAATAACTAGCAAGATCAGCAGTATATGAATATTGAAAATTATAGTTCTTCAGTATACAAGTTACAGTGTATCTGACTGTATCATGTGATTAATATACTCACTCTTGTAGAATGTGTCACGTGGGTCTGGTCTGAGCATGTCTGCAGCATGTGTGTGTGAACCGTGGACCTCCTGCAGAGAGCGTACGTGGCTGGCCAAGGTCTGAGGGATGTGTTTCACACTGTTCATCTTCAGGTTGGACTCATCTGAGGTGAGAGAGAACGAGAGAGGAAAGTGAGAAAAGGGTCATGTAGTTAACTTCACACACATGAGCAGCAGCTCGGTGGATGAGGGATGACAGCGGAGGTCACTGAGATCAGCTCAGGGAAGAAGTGCAAGAAAGGCAAAACACAACACAACGCTATACATCAAGAAGTATAGACTCTAGTCCTGAAGGTAAGTGTAAATTCTTTGCGAAAGCCGGAAACAGTGTGTATGAATATGATAATATTTTTGGGTGAAACGGAGAACTGGAGTTAAAGGAACAGTCATAATCTTAAGTAGAATAAGGAACAGAATTTGGAAATGCTGCATATTCAGCCACCCTCATAAAAACAAGAAATACTGAGATGCAATATACAAATGTATTATTCTCTTTTACCCATTTGTCATTTTTTTTGGGAAATAAATTTGAAATAAATGACCAAATTCGGATGTCATGTGGGATAACCAACTGTCAGCACTAGTGTGGAGTGCATGAATAACAGAGTCAATTTCATTTGTTTGTTTATTTATTTATCTAAATATTAAATAATTTCAAACAACCATGTACATGAGGCTTGCAATATGAAATAATGACAGTGATTAATTTTTTTTTTTTTTTTTAGAAGAGCAAGGAAGGAAAAAAGAAACATAAAGGAGGTGATGAACAAGAATTCTTTATGATCAATTTACCACATTTATACACAGAATCATATATAAATGAACATAATCAGACGGGTAAGGCCTTCTTTCTCCATAGAAAGACATAAAGACACTGTAACTGTATGATGATGAACCTGGTTTTTGAGTTTTTGTCTACGGTCACATTCAGAGATGTGTGAAACTGCATGTAGTGTACACCTGCAGTGTGTGAGGGACAGAGTTTTGCCAAAAACAGACATCAAACGCATCAGCTGGGTGCAACTCTGACCTTGAAGTCCGTTTTTATATTTTAAAATAATAACTGTGTCTCATGTCAACGCTGGAATCAGAGTCAAACTCCAGTTCCCAGACTGCTCCATGGTCTACAGTCAGGGCCACCACAAACCAGTCACCCAGTTAATTACCCTGGACTCATCAACACTGTATATACTGTATACTGTATAAACTGACACACGCCAAACACCACTTGAACATAAGTACTGCTTAGTGTATCTTACCTGACATCCCAAATCCTGTTCGTTGTATCTGATTAACTGGTTCATTCTGGATTTTGCTCAGTATTGGCTGTTTGGTCTGACCTTCTGTCTGTTTTTCAAATCGTCTAACATTGCACTAATAATATAAATAACAGCCAAATATGAGTAAAATTTGTTGACTAGATACAGCATGATAAGAATGTATTGCAGTGGGAATGGGAGGGGTGGTAACCTATCAATAATCTATTTAATTGGTAAATATTAACCATGCAAACACTTCGATATGATAATTTCTATCTTGTCAGAATGAAGAATGTCATATTCCTTCTGTGCATGTTTGCCTCTATGTGGGGTAACGTTAAGTGTAATTTGACCTGGGAAGCAATTTTGCTTTCATTCATGAATGAGAAAAACACTCCCATCTGTGTTTACTTTCTTCCACTGGGTCTCTGGCTGAAAAAGGAGTACTGATTGCCCTCCCAATTAATATATTATAAGGCATCAAATTATTTTAACCAATCATAATACAGAAAGTAGGATTTGTCAGGAAAAAAAAACTAACATCAAAGTTCAAGAACAATCTATTTTTTCTTTTGTTATATTTCAGACACGATTAAACATTTCACAGAACAGGTTACAGGTTCCATCTGTGCATCGGGTTCTGTGGGCATGGAATGTGCATGTTCTCCCCGTGCTTGGTGGGTTTCCTCCAGGTCCTCCAGTTTTCTCCCACAGTGCAAAAACACACAGATTAGGCTAATTGGCGTTCCTAAATTGACCATAGTGTGTGAATGAGTGGCACACCCCACCTAGTGCCCTAAGTCCTCTGGGATAGATTCTAGATTTCAGGCCTCTGTATACAGGATAAAGCAGTACAGACAATTGAGAGTAAACACTTCACAGTGGGCAGATGGGAGCAGAAGCACTTTGTTTTGGGGGAAAAGTTACATTCTGATTAAATGCTTTAAGATCCAAAGGCGGCAAAAGTAAGCAAACTCACTACTCAAGTAAAAGTAAAAAAACTTGCCTAAAAATGTACTCCACTTCAAGTAGAAGTACCACTTTAGCTTTTTTTCTTTCTCAAGTAGAAGTACAAAGTATGTACTTTAAATGTACTTTATATACAGAAGGTGACGTACCCAACAAAGAAACAGACTTTACTTTGGATATCTGACGAAGTTACTGATAAACAGAGCTTTAAAGTAACACAACTGAACACAGTTGATGTAGTGTAGTAGTAGTAGAGTACAACTATAGTAGTAGAAATTTTAAAATATATATATTTTTTTAACCACAACGACAGTATAAATTAATAATGAATAAATAAATGTACAATTCATTTGCTGTGGTCAGATGATTTACTTGTAGACTTTACAATAGATAAAATGTTTTAAGGCCAATTTATTTAAACATTTCAGCAAGTTATATTAATTATTTGACTGGTCGGTTTAGTGGACAGAGACGAGTGAATATATTATATATATATTATTAGACAATGTACTTTACAGCTAGAATTCTGAGAAACTTTTAGTATTTAGTCATGAAGATCATAAGGATCACAAAGAGACAACGTTAGAGTGATGCAAGTAGCCACTCTGCCCTGCTTGTAGTTTAACTTCAAGCTGTGGCTTTTCGGGAGCTAAAAATAAATCATTGATTAACTTTGTTGAAAATTAAAGGCGTCAGCTTCTAAAAACTCAGTGCTGTTCAGGTTGGTGATACAGTGTGTCATTCATTCATTCATTTTCTGTACAGCTTTATCCTTATATACAGGGTCGCGGGGGCCTGGAGCCTATCCCAGGAAACTTAGGGCACAAGGCGGGGTACACCCTGGACAGGGTGCCAATCCATCGCAGGGCACACACACATACACACACTCATTCACACACTACGGGCAATTTGGAATGTCAATTAGCCTAACCTGCATATCTTTGGACTGTGGGAGGAAACCGGAGTACCCGGAGGAAACCCACCAAGCATGGGGAGAACATGCAAACTCCATGCACACAGAGACGGGAATCAAACCCGGACTCTGGCGGTGCAAGGCGACAGTGCTAACCACTACACCACCGTGCCGTATAATTAATTATAATTCATTCAGATTATTAAGTTACTGAAGCTACTGTGGTGTGTAAGGAGGCCCTGAACATGATGCCATGACTTGTTGATAGCAACAAGATTTGAAATTAATTAAACAAATGACGAGCAGCATTCTTAGCATTGTTGTTTTTCATAACTTTAGTTCAACTTGCCAGTTGCTACAGTACCATTGCTACCCTGTACAATGCAAGTAAGTTAATCTATGCAGTTAAACATGGGCAGGCATAATGTTCTATAAGGTTATAAGCTTGTTTGAGACGACTGAAAAGGAGCCAGAAGAATCCAAACCATAAAGACCAAGTGGGCGGGATCTGTTCAATAAAAATTTTATTTGTCACATACACTGTCATACATAGTCGAAATGCTTATACGACCGCTCGTGACCTTAAAATCAAGATTATCAATAGAAATAAATTGTGGAATACAGTAGAATAAGAATAAAATATATGAAAATTTAGCTGTAGAAAAAAATAGAACACCAAATATATAAAAGTAGGGAAAATATGGAAACTGGTGTATGAATTGATATAGAATTTAAATAGAAATGTCCGGAGAGTGTGAAAATATGCATAAATGTGAGATGTAATGACCATAGGTGTTGCCCAGGAAACCATTAATCGTGTTGGTGCACGACTAACCAGTCTGTGATTTCTAATGACCTGCCAGACTTTTCTGTAATCTAGGTTTAGTGGGATTATTTTTTATTCTTCTCCTTCCCGCAATCTATGGTGTATATGACAAAAAAGTAAATAAATCTATGCACTTTTGTGACGGTCACCTTAGCAACGAGTCTCTGTTTAAAATGTACTTAGATCTTAAAAAATAATTTTTTTTTAATAGTTGCTAAAGATTACATTATTATTTAGTTTGATTGTTTTGCATTTCTTTTCTATTATTTGCATTCTCATTTTGACGTCTTTGATACACTTTGCTATATCACAAGCGCATATCTCCCGCAATGTACTCAAATGTTAAATAAGTGAATGAGAATTTCTACGAGGCCTCATACCATGAGTACCTAGAGTTTACTTTGTGCTAAGTAGGAGTGTGTGTTCTCAATTTATTTATTACTCTTTGTCTGTTAACACTATGTGAAATCTCACAAGTCTGACGGCCCAGTAATGACGACACACTTTAATTAGTTGTATTGATCAGCAGCATGTGTGTGTGTTTCTCCCGTAAATGAAGCAGATAAAGAGACAGAGGAAGAGCCCAAGACATTGCCGTGAGGGTTTGACAGCTGAACCCAGACAGTACTACATAATAGAGTAGCAGTATGTTTGACACTGAGCATATTAACTGCTCACACTTATATATATATATATATACACACACACCCAATTGTTTCAGCGAGGCAAGCATGTGTGTGTGTGTGTCTTCTCCACTCATTATGTTTCATCTCCCAGTGTTATGTGAACTCTCAGAAGGGTCTGCTCAACTGGCCAGTGGTGAAAACACACTTTAATTAGTAGCATCGATTGAAGTTTGTGCAAGTGTGTGCGTCTGAATGTGTGCGGGTTCTTTCTGTGTTCCTCTCTGACAGAGGAGTCTGGGTGATTAATGATTGGGACAGCGTATTACACTTTGCACTGTATTCTCCGAGCGAGCGGGGGTGGCCAGGCTGCGCTCTCTAATGCGCGTCCCTCTCTCCCTCAGCTTGTTAACTATAGCAAGGATTAAAAGGAAAAAACGCTTTAGCCTGAAAATTTATAAATGAAGCAAAAGCTCGAACGTGGGCAGACGCTCTCATGGCTTCGTGGTAAAAACATGTGTGAATGAATGTCCCTTCCCAATAGAGGCTAATGCGAGGGACTGAAGGTGCGAACATGTGCGAATGCAGATAAGAGAAAGTGGAGAGACATGACAACAACCCATGTGTCTGGTTACCGTTGCAGGTGATTGCAAGTGCAACGAAATTAGAGATTCAAGCCATGACATCGTTTGTCTCGTCGTCGTTTAAATTAAGATGCTTATTTCGAAATAGAAAGATTCTGAGCATTTCAGCAGTGTTGAGGTTTGCGTTCAAATCAGTATTGATCATTCAACAAGTGGGGATTTAATTCCTGACTTTGAACTTTGAGAGCATGCAACGTTTTATGGTGGGAAAAATTGATCCAGAAAGTATATTAGTGTTTGTCTTGCTGTTGCACACATAATATGGTTTAACTTTGACTATATAATATATAGTCAAACTATGTAATACTGTAATAAAATTAACTATGAGTTAATAACAGTAAAAATGTGATCATTTGTATTTGTTAGTTGCATGTATGTATGAATTTCAGACAGATATACAGTAGTGTGCCCTGATAAAAATATTCACCCTTTGGGTCGATACCCAAAAATCTGTCAGATTTGATGTGCTGGTGCTCGCTACAATATGGAGTCTGGGTTTTGCGATTTGACTGAGATACTCTAACGCATTCAGGAGGTTCTTGGTCTTTAACCACTCCAGTGCTGCTTTGGCAGGATGTTTTCCATTATGCATGATTACATGGATAATATTTCTTTAATCCTACTGAAATCATTCTGATTATAGATTCCAACTTAAGTGTTTACATGACTGTTGATCTGATAAGATGCGCCTTTACTGCACATGCTCAAAGCATTTAATCATTTAATCAGAATATAACTTTTAGTAGAGTGCTTCTGCATGCTGTGAAGTGTTTAATCTGCATGAAATATAAATATAGAAGAAGAATTTTTCCTCCAACTTTAAGGTGAGGCTAGGTATCCCATCTTTTACGATAAATGCCTCTGTGTTATGACTGGTTAAAAAAATTCAGTCTCGTTCAGTCTCACATATAAAATGGGGAACTGGTTAGTCCACCCTTCCTCAGCAAAAAGATCCAGTAGATGAAAGTCCAAAGCAAAGCCTAGTATGGGAGAGTCGTTCACACTGAGATTACCAATCAGGAATAGAAGCAATAGTACTGTATCTTCCTGGAAACACATTGTGCCACATGGGAGTACAATTAGGTGACTTAAACATGCGCGGAAAGATTTTATTTATTCCAGCAAATGAGTACTATCTGATCAAGGGTTTACACGGCTAATGGAACCCTTTGGGAATTTGAGGTCGACACCTCAAATTAAACATTTCATTCCGATCCGCATTTTTATTCAGATTTGGCAATTATTAGTGAAATATTAGTGTCCATATAAACTCAGCAATTGCCCTGTTGAACCTCTGCACCAGTCTCACATCTGCTGAACAGGTTTTCTGCCAGGATTACCCTGACCGCTTTTTCCCAGTCCTGGTTTATGTTGCTGAAAAGCATCTCGACACCATGTTACTGACCCCATACTTCATTCTTTCTTTTTATCACTATCATGTCACACAATAATAATGACACATAATTCCAACTTGTTAGAACTGGTGGGCTGTATGCTTGCTTTTTTTCTCCTTTTAATCCTAAAAACCCATGTTTTTTTTGTGCTACCTATTTGACCACTGTATTTATATTACTTAAATATATTAAGCTGAAAAATAGTTCCTGAGTGTTATAAAGCCTTTAAATGCTTTCCCGTTGCATAATCTTGGCTTTAACCAACATTCATTCATTCATTAATTTTCTATACCGCTTAATCCTGTGTTCAGGGTCGCGGGGGACCTGGAGCCTATCCCAGGAGACTTCGGGCACTAGGCGGGGTACACCCTGGACAGGGTGCCAATCCATCGCAGGGCACACACACATTCACACACACACTACGGGCAATTTAGGAGCGCCAATTAGCCTAACCTGCATATCTTTGGACTGTGGGAGGAAACCGGAGTACCCGGAGGAAACCCACCATGGGGAGAACATGCAAGCCTGGCTTGAACCCAGACCCTGGAGGTGCAAGGCGACAGTGCTAACCACTACACCACCGCGCCGCCTCTATAACCAACAAACTTTATTAATTTTTGAATGAATGTCGTTCTGAGGGAACAGAATCCATACAATAAGATTGTCCATTTCAATGACAAAGATTGACATTATATTTCCTGCTAATAGTTACTGCATTTTATGATAAGGAATCGTGTGTAGTACAGATTTCATGGTGCAATATTTTATACCATTTAGATCTTCTACATCTGTGTGACTACATTAGAAAAAAGGAAAGCACAATTACCAGTATACAGTGAGATGTAGGCTGAGTCAATGACATCATACTTCAAGCCAGGCAAAAAGGGCCTCCACTGAAAGAGAAAAGAAAAGTAAGAGATGAGGAGCTGATGAGGAGACAGAAATGTCTGGGTCCATCATTGCTTTAGTTCTATGAGGTGTTCAGAGATGGCTCTGCCACTTTAAAATAGCTGTTAGATAGACAGGCTGCAATTCTTCTAAAGAGGCTGTGCAATTACTACATCACATCTTCTTAGCCTCGCTGTGATTGCACGAGACAGGTCATTTACCAGAACAAAAAAACTCTAATTACACTGCTGCAAGCTGTAGCCTTCACATACACGCAGAAACAGACACACTCTCTTACTCAGACAAATGTCCTGAACATTTCTATTAGCATTATGCTACCTTAAGTGTATCGTAATGGATGTGATATAATGATACTATTGAAAAAGAAGTGGATAAATGTACATTAGTCTGACAGTTGATGAGTAAAGACGGTGCTGCACATAATGTTAACTTGTCACTACTCGGCCCAAAAAAAGTTGCACCCTCTATGATTTTGTTCAACCGGCTTTAGATTTGATTATAGTGCATGTGTGAAAATGATCCCTTTTTGCTCCCAGAAGCACCTAAAATATGCCCGTGCAATCAGGGAAGAAAACAATGCACTGATTTGATAACCTGGTCATTCAGTACATTTTGGTCATCAGCTGACTTCATGAGACCTTATGTTGCTGAGCTTAAACATGACCAATCTTTGGCCCTAGCAAATTGAATCCTTTTTCAAATTAACCTAACTAACAAGTGGTTTTCTTATGGCCACAGAGCTGTTTAGGCTCTAATCCTGTAACTTTTGTGTGCATTGTGTGTATGTACAGTAAATGCTTTTACTTTCACTATAACTTTAAACATAACTGTTTTCTATTGTTTTTTTTTTTTTTTTGACAATGCAACTTTATCAAGCATTTATGTGGTTTAAATTCATGATATATTCATGGAAAACATCTCAGGTTACTTTGCTGTAACCCTGTTCCCTGAAAAGGCAGGAACGAGATGCTGCGTGAGAACGCTATGGGAACCATTTTGTGTGCCGGTTGTGAAGCATCTGTGCAAACACGGCAAATTTTTTGGCTATATATAACCTCGGTCAGGTGACGTCATCTGATTAGACGCAGCTGCAAGTTATAAATGCTAGTGAGCTGGCGACACACCTTAGATTAATTTGTCTGAACGGACGTCCAGTCACGTGGTAGTGCGGCTTTAGGACGCAGCATCTCGTTCCAGCCTTTTCAGGGAACAGGGTTACAGCAAAGTAACCCGAGACGTTCCCTTTCAAAGGCTTTCTCTCGATGCTGCGTGAGAACGCTATGGGAACGAGAATACCAACGCCGCCACACTACAAGTGTCTGGACCCCCAGGTTGTGTAGCGTGTGTGCATAAGGCCAGGAAGTCTCAGATCTATGTCTAGGAAGCTGACTCGAGGACTCGTGAGCCCGGAGTGGCATGGATACTGTATCCAGACTATAAAATCTTACAAATGTGTGCGGAGAGGACCAACCCGCCGCGTCACACACTTGTTGCAGGGGAATACCTCTTGCAAGAGCAATGGATGAGGCGACCCCTCTGGTCGAATGAGCCCTGACTCCTAGAGGCGAAGTGAGCCCACGCGCCTCATAGGAGAGGGCAATAGCATCTCTCACCCAGTGTGACAAAGTTTGTGTGGTGGCGGCCGCCCCCCGGTTGCACCCTCCATAACATATAAAGAGTTGCTCCGACTTACGCCACTGGCTGGTGCGGTGGACATAGGCCTGAAGAGCACGTACTGGGCACAGTAGGTGAAGTTTCTCCTGCTCCAAATCTACAAAAGGCGGAGGACAGAAGGCTTCCAGGGTGACAGGGTGCATGGTTGAGAAAGGAACTTTCGGTAGATAGTTTGGGTGAGGCTGCAGAATAGCCTTGACTAGCCCAGGGGCAAAGTCCAGGCAAGATGAGGAAACTGATAAGGCACGCAGGTCTCCGATCCTCTTGAGAGAGGTAATGGCCATAAGAAGAACCATCTTGAGAGTCAGAAGCTTGTCGGGCGCTGACTCTAGTGGTTCAAAAGGAGTGTCGATTAGTGCTTCGAGCACAATAGATAAATCCCACGAAGGGACCATGGCTCTAGTGGGTGGCCTTCAATGAAACGGGCAACTAAAGGGTGATTTCCCACAGTAACCCCTTCAGTCAGGACGTGGCAGGCTGAAATAGCGGCCACGTACGCTCTGAGGGCACAAGCCCGAGCACAATTTCTCTTGCAGGAATTCCAGCACTGAAACGATTTGGCAGTGGACTGGGTCCACCTGCTTTGCCATGCACCAACTTTCGAATACCTTCCATTTGAAGGCATAAATTCTTCTAGTGGAGGGAGCCCTAGCACTTAGGATGGTGTCAATTACGCCGGAAGAAAGGCCAGCTTGACTTAATTGGTCCCGTTCAGGGGCCAAACATGAAGGTTCCAGATCTCGGACCGGGGATGAAATATTGTCCCCTGCGCCTGAGATAGAAGATCCCTCCTCACTGGAATCATCCAAGGTGAGCCGTCGAGAAGAGATATTAGTTCTGAGAACCATACTCGGGCCGGCCAACTGGGCGCTATCAATAAGAGGCGCAAACCGTGTTGACGGACCCTCACCAGGACTCCCGGGAGCAGAGCTACTGGAGGGTACGCATAGAGGCATAAATTGGGCCACGTATTGGGTCATCGCGTCCAGACCAAGGGGAGCTGGATGAGTCAGAGAGTAGTAGAGGGGACATTGTGCAGTCTCCTGGGAGGCAAAGAGGTCCACCTCTGCTGTAAAGAATCTCTCCCAGATTCGAGTGACTACTTCGGGGTGGAGTTTCCATTCCCCGTGATTCACAGCTTGTCTGGACAGTAAGTCTGCTCCCACGTTCCTGTATCCTGGAATGTGAATCGCCCTGTGGGACAGGAACTTGTCCTGAGCCCAGAGCAGAACCTGATGCGCTTTAACCTGGTTTAAGCGGCGCGAATGCATGGTGATTTATGTAGGAGACTACCGATGTGCTGTCCACCCGCACTAGGACATGGTAGCCTCTCAGCTGCTGGGGGAAATGCTGTAGAGCTAAAAATAGAGCTATCATTTCGAGGCAATTGATGTGCCATGCGAAAAGGTGGCCTCTCCAGCTCCCTTGGGCTGGACGGCCATCCAAGACCGCACCCCAGCCGGTAAGGGAAGCGTCTGTCGTTAGTGTAGATGGGGACATATTATTTCACTAGTTTTGACGTGTATCTTTAATTTGAAGTTTCACTCACACAACAGAAGTCTGATGATCTCTTTGTCTTTTGTCTCTTTATTTTGTCAGCATCAAAGAATCAACACTTCATACAGTCGTCTTGAGTAAATCCACTGTGATTACAACACCAGTTGCTGTATCTTATAAATTTCTTACGCATATAACAACACTTTTGTTGTATATCTGCTTACGGGTAGCTTACGGTCAAAAGCTTGTGTTTCCGTAGCCTTCCACATCTAAACTGACTTTTCTATCATGCGAAATGTGATATGGCTCTTACAGTTAGCATTTTGCGATGACAAGATGGACCTAGAGTGTGACCCAAGGTGAGAAACTGGGGTGTGAACCACATAGAAAGGGTACAAAGTCCTTCGGGCGTAACCCTTATTCGCCTTCAGGGATTTGTTCTCGTGTGAACTCCCCTGGCTCTTAGCCACAGCTGAAAAGCTCTCATGTGCAAGAGACCCAAAGGTATCACCGTGGATGCAGCTGCCATGAGGCCTAAACATTTCTGTAAGTGATGTACAGTCACTCCTCGGTCTAGCCTGATTTCCTTCAGAGCGTTGTTTATGGATTCGACGCGAGCAGGAGACAGATGTGCCTGCATAGCGATTGAATTCCACTTGACGCACAAGTATGTTGTCATCTGCGCCAGAAAGAGAATGCTTTTCGTGGCGTTGAGTCTCAAACCCAGCGAATGAAGATGAGCTAGGACGACATCCTGGTGTCCTGGAATGTGGCAGGATCTAACCGAAGGACTAACGTGCTGTTGGAGACCGGTGTTGTCCGAAACACCAAAGGCGGCGGAAACTGAACATCGATCTCCTGTCGGTGCCCGGGGGGGGGGGGGGGGGGCTACTATATGCCCCTCCCCGGGGGGGAACACCCCGATCGTCCTGGGCTCCGCTCTCAGGAATTCTTCTTCGTTAGGAAGACACGGCGATCTATTATCTTGGGGGCGGCCTGAGGGGTGCGCCGAGCCGTACCCCTGTCCTTATGGGGGGGTGCGCGGCTCCTGACGCTCTCCTTCTGCGCCTCTCGCCTGGTGAGACTCAGATCAGGTCAAGGCTGGGTGGCCGACGGCCTCGACTCCTGGGCACGGCGTGGGAGAAATTTCCCAAAGGCCTGTTCATAAAGCTTGGACTCTCTAAATCTGATAGCGACGGTATTAACCGCGTCGCCAAATAGGCCTGAGGGTGAGATAGGAGCATCAAGAAGGAATGCTCAATCTTTATCCTTAATGCCAGTTAGATTTAGCCACAGGTGCCTCTCTGCGGACACCAGGGAGGCCATAGAGCGGCCAATAGCACGGGCTGTCAGTAGCCCGTGTAGCACGCAGGGACATATCAGTAGCCCAGCGTAATTCTATGAATGCTTCGTGACTCATATTGCCGCTCGTGCTCAGATCATTCAGTAGGTCGGCCTGGTACGCCTGCAAAACCGCCATGGTGTGCAAGGAAGCGGCTTGACCTGCTGCGTGGAACGCTTTCCCTACCAGGGTAGAAGAAGTTCTACACGGCTTGAAGGGAAGTGAGGATGATGTCCCAGGAGCGAGATAGCCCGCAAACGTCTCCTCAATCTGGGGCATCATCACATAACCTTGTGCCTTTGCATCCATGATATTCGAGTAAAACAAAGTCGATGGTACAAAGATACGGGAAGAAAAGGGTTTATTCCAGTTTATTCCAACTCGTTGTGGAGATCATCAAAAAAGGGGAGAGAGCGGCGTTGTGGTGCCATCTCCTGGCCACCCGACAGAAACCTGTCGTCTAATTTAGATCGCTTAGGGTGAGCTTGCTCCTTTGGCCAATCAATGTGTAGTCGTTCGACTGCACGCATTATAACTTCAATTAACTCCTCATACACTTTCTCATCTCTAGAGGATCGTTCTGAGGTAGCTAATTCCATTTCCACAGAAGCGGGAGAATTAATCTCTTCCGAACACTCACGAGAGGCACCGAAGTGCGCTCGTGAAGCGTGATCTGGGGAGAGAGCGAGAGAAAGGAGGGACTCCGTCTCTCGTGCCTCGGCCAGATCAACCTGAGATCCCCAAGAGTGCAGCGCAGCTCGTGGTTCCCTAAAAAACGCGAGGCGTACGCGTAACACTTTCATCGGGAGATTATCACATTGCTCACACTCTCCTTTAAGTCCAAGGAGAGCGTGGCTCTCACCCAAACATTCAAAACAGAGGATGTGCGTATCGCCTTCGGAAAGAAAGCTATTGCACGGGCATCTAACTCTGAACTCGGCCATTCTATCTGTTTTTCTCTCTGTTTTTAATTATGCTTGCTGCACACACGAATTCACAATGTCGGTGAAGACAAAATGATCTGAGGTGTGTCGCTGGCTCACTAGTATTTATAACCTGCAGCTGCGCCTAATCAGATGACGTCACCTGACCGAGGTTATATATAGCCAAAAAATTTGGCGTGCTTCACAACCGGCACACAAAATGGTTCCCATAGCGTTCTCACGCAGCATCGAGAGAAAGCCTTTGAAAGGGAACTTCATTTTTCATGGATATATTGATGGTTCAGCATGTCGTGGCAAATTTTGTGAACTGCACCAATTTTCCAAACAAAAACCCAACAACTACTTGAGTATTGAACAAGCATTTTGCAACCAAAAGTAAATGGACAGTACTGGACTGGCCAGTCAAAAGACAAGACACTCCACGAAAATTCCGCAAGATCTGTTCACTTCATGATTTTACATGATTTATATACCCTTACTTAGCAATTACCTCATTGTTTGCACCTCCTTAAGTCAAATAGTTACTTAATATTCATTAGATGTAAACTACTTTTGTTCAGGTCAGATTGATGTGGCAGTTACATAATTTCCCCCTCTCATCTCATATTTATTCATGTCTGAGTAGGCCTAAAAGATTGTGTTTTCATTTTTTCCTTTTTTGGCTAAAGTTCCTTTTTTCCTAACCAGACTATTGGTTTGCAAGTACTCTGTCCTTATTATTCCCATCATATCTGATTTGTCTTTAACTGTCCATAGTATGCCTCTACGTACATATATAAAAACTATTTATCTATTAGTACATTAATATTTGTTTTGATTATTAGTTTTGATTATACATTATACATAATTATACAACTATGTTATTTTTCCAATGATTTTGACCTTATATATCAACTAGTACCTAATGTGCTTAATCATTGGATACTAAAATTAGAGATTAATTAAATCATTGCATGATCATGTTTAAATTAGTATTTATTCTTCATATAACTATTGCTGGCACGCTGTGCAGGATGTACCCTGCCTCATGCCCTGAGTCTCCTGGAATAGGCTCCAGGTCCCCGCGACCCTAAATACAGGATAAAGCGGTATACTGTAGAAAATTAATGAAAGAATGAATAACTATTGCTATTGCTAGTTTAGAGTAATCACATTGATTTCCTTGCCACTGTTGCCATCGGCTTGCTCACCAGGGACAATCTGACCATTTTGACTCATACACATTCACATTCCATACAAACTTTACTAAGTATTTTGATTGTGTAAAGCTGCTTTGCGACAATGACAATTGTTAAAAGCTCTATACAAATAAAACTGAATTGAATTGAATTGATCTGAGGCGGCGCGGTGGTGTAGTGGTTAGCACTGTCACCTTGCACCTCCAGGGTCTGGGTCAGATTCCCCGGCCAGGCTCGATTCCCATCTCTGTGTGCATGGAGTTTGCATGTTCTCCCCGTGCTTGGTGGGTTTCCTCCGGGTACTCCGGTTTCCTCCCACAGTCCAAAGATATGCAGGTTAGGCTAATTGGCGTTCCTAAATTGCCCGTAGTGTGTGATTGGGTGTGTGAGTGTGTGTATGTGTGTGTGCCCTGCGATGCGTTGGCACCCTGTCCAGGGTGTACCCCGCCTAGTGCCTGAATTCTCCTGGGATAGGCTCCAGGTCCCCCGCGACCCTGAACACAGGATTAAGCGGTATAGAAAATGAATGAATGAATGAATGAATTGATCTGATTACTGGCTTGATTATTTACATTATTAGTTTTTGAACCTATACTATTCAGAACTGAATTATTTACATGATTCTATTTAGTTATGATATATATACAGTAGTAGATTATAATTGGTAAAGTAAAGGTTAATTTCAGTTGTAGTACTGTATACATATTATGTAAATTTTTTGAAAGTGCAATTTTCAGATTCGGATTTCACCCATGTTTATTAAAATTCTCTCTTTGTTTAATTTTAGCTTGCAGGCGGTGCCCTTCTCGTTCATCTTGCCTGAGGATCCTCCTGAGAGCAGGTGCTTACACCCTGCCTTATCCAAATCGCCACAATCATCGCCTTATCAGAGCACTTATTTCTCTGAGGAGGGTATTGCTGAGGATTAGTGATTAATTTGTTTCTTTCTTTCTCTTTTTTTTTTTTACGATATATATGATTTATGTAGTTTTTGTATATTCTTATATTTTGGATCTCTGCCTGCATTTTCTGTATTTTTCATTTTCTCACATACGTTTCTGCTTGATTATCGTTAGTTATGAGTATACAGCTGTAAAATAAAATAAAAAGGTATTATTTTTTTTCTAGTATTATCCTAAAAAATGTTAAGGATATACAACCATAATTACACCATAATGTAAAATAATGATTTTATAGACCAGTGCTGTTTATTACTCAAATGTGCACATGCTATTCAGTATTCCCAACACAATTCTACACACACACACACACACACACATATGTATATATAGTAGAACCTCGGATTACGAGCATAATTCGTTCGGGAAATGGCACGACAAAGGCATCACAAATTTCCTAGTTTTCCTTCTATACCTCCCAAGCAGCGCTAGGAAAATCTGATCACATTTAATCCATATCAGCGAGCTGTGATATCAAGAATATATAATTTTACTTTATCTTTTGGTGATTGTAAAATCGTTAAAACCAGAGCTGCTTGGGAAAATGAACTGGGATTGCAGTTGAGTGAGGAATGTTGGGAGAAGGCTATAGACAGAATATGCTCCAGCTCTTCCTGTGCCCGTCTCAGTCTTATTCAGTTTAAGGTTTTGCACAGAGTCCATTATTCCAAATCAAGGCTAGCTGAAATATTTCCTGATGTTGAGGATAGGTGTTACAGGTGCCACGCCTCTCCCTGTAACTTAAGTCATATTGTTCTTTTTGTGCCCAAACCTGCACAACTTTTGGACAGGTTTTTTTAATCTCATGTCCACTATACTTGGTGTTCAGTTCAAGCCATGTCCATTAACTCCTATATTTGGCATTACAGATGTTTCAGTTCCATTAAGTTCTGCACATAAAGATGTCGCCTTCTCATCTTTGTTGGCCAGACGTACAATACTTTTACACTGGAAGTCCGTTAATTGTCCCTCAATCTCTCAGTGGATTAAAGATTTATTATTTTTTCTTAAGATAGAAAAGATAAAATATACACTGAGAGATTCTAATAATATGTTTTTTCACAAATGGCAACAATTTATTGCTTATTTTACAAGCTTACAGGTACTGCCTGAATGATTATCTGGACTGGGTCAAGCATCGGAGTGTGCAGTATGTATGACCAATCTAATTCACACAGATTAGTTTGAGCCGAAGGATGCTAGGGTGTGTGTGTGTGTGTGCGTGTGTGTGTGTGTATGGGTTTTAGGGTATGTTCGGGGTGGGTGGGAAGTTTTTCATTTTTTCTTTTCATCTGTTAATAATAATACATTTAATTAGTTGCTTTTGATCTGTTTATGTATGACAATTGTTCAATAAAATTAAAAAAATTCGTTCTGGAAGTAGGCTCGTATTCCAAAACACTCGTAAACCAAATTTTATTTTCCCATAAGAAATAATGAAAACTTAAATTATTCGTTCTACAGCCCAAAAAAATAAATACATAAAAATTATTTATACAAAATATAAAGTAAAAATAAAACAAATTAACCTGCACTTTACCTTTCAAAAAAGTAAAAAATAAATCCCGACAGATAAGTGTGTGTGCAGGCGCTGTGTGTGTATGTGTGTGTATGTGTGTGTGTGTGTGTGTGAGGCTAGAGTAAGTGGAGACTCTTGCTTTCAGCCCCTCACATTAAAACTTACACATTAAAACTCTCCTATCGTTTAAACACACACATATCAACGGAAAGACTGTTGTTCTCTCCTAAATTATTAAAGCTTCTCCGCTTTATTTTAATGTTGCTCGCGACAGCGTAACAGCCCGTTAATTCATGCTCGTGTAATGATGAGATGGACAAAACTGCTCGATGCCCGTTCTTTTATTTGCTGCATAGTGATAGTCTTCGGCTTGAGTAGTCTTAAGGTGGGAGCCCCCTAATGACGGGGAGGAACTGGACACGAGTAAATCAGGGAGGAAAAAAAAGTAGCGGAGTAAAGTGCCTTATCCACTATCATTCGGCAATCGTGAGTTCCTGGCAATGCCACTCTCAAAGGCAAAGAGAGCTCATGCAAAGTCCTCCTCAAAGGAGAGGGACTGTTATACTCCCCCTACGGGTGAGAGAGTGGCAGGTCAAAAAGATGTAGTCAGAAAGATGTAGCACATGGCAGGTAGCTGTTGGTGATGTGGATCAGTCGATGGGAATTGAACATAAATTTAGGGGGAAAATTGGGGGTAAATAAATAAATGTATAAGTAACTAAATCCATTTTTTAAATTTTTGTATAAAGTGTAATCTATGTATGTAGTTCCTAGAGTCTGGATCCGATGATGGATTTATGAACAAAAAAAATAATAATAATGGTAAATATAGGTTTTTAAACTTTAAAGCAATCATAATGGTGTTATGAATAATGACGTGAGACATCAAGATTATATAGAGGTAGTGTATAGATGGAAAGGGAGGAGAAAAGCTTCACGATTACTTATATTAATCTTGACTGTTTCAAATGAAATCGGACAAATAGCAACGTTGGTCTTGACAAGCCTACAAATGTGCCAATCCCTTGACTGCACAGCATGTGTGCTTTCTTCTATCTGCACGCATTGCATCAGCCACAGTCTCATTTCATCATTCTCAACTTTCTTTCTCTCTCTTTCTCTCTGTCTTCATTCCAAAACCACTATTACACCTGCAATTGTCTTAATGGCTTAATATATTCCGGATGAATTATTAAACTGTATGGACCAACCATGAACTACAGCAACTCTGACACAAACATCAAGAAAAAAAGCTAAGAAAAACCTACATGGAATAAGAAACGTATATTTTCATTAAGTATTCAGTAAGTACTTTTGGGGATGGCATGGAAAAAAAGTAAAATACATTCATATGCTCCACCACTAATTCAGGACTTTGATGAATAAATGATTTCCCTTGTTCACCATGCCTAATTAAGGACTCTCTCTATTTAATTCTTTTTTTTTTTGGCAGGAGACATCGTGTGAGTACAGCCCCTGATGATTATCTTACTTGTGAAGGAAGGCTTAAAATTCTCCTCTGACAGTGAATATCTATGAATATATTCATGCCACACGTCTCCCGTCTTTGAACCCGCTCCTACATGCCATCAATAATTTTTAATGGAGACAAAACAGAACTAAAGCAAAAATGCTTCATCTTTCAGCTTTGCTTTTCCCTCTGAACTCTGAGGTTTGTGTGCCACAGCCTTCGTTTATTTTTTATTTCTTCCTTCCCTACCACTGATGGTGAATTAATTCGTTCCGAGAACCCGGGTCCGAAAGTCGTGATGTGAGCATCATTCGTGGTTGTGTTTATTCTCTGTGGGAAGCAAATATGCCGAGTTTCTCCGAGCTCCTGGGAAGCCTATGAGAAGTTTGTTCGATTTAACTGACACAGCCTCAATGGAGATATAATATTAGCAATAACAGTAACATGAGCTACTTTATTTTATATAATAAAAAAGTCTTGTACTTACAAAGCCCTTGAAATTGAAGTCTGAGGTCACTTACTGTAACTAATTCACTACAGGCTTTCCTTAATGCTCTCACACTTGTACTGCGTTTGAGAAACACTCAGTGAGAAGAGGCCCAGGCAGTGTTTTACTTTATGATTAATAATTCATCAAAGGAAGATTTTCGGAGAGTGCTTAAGTGAGCCGTGTGTATACAGATGAGCTCTTTTCAACCTGATGGGTACCTAGGGAAACATGAACAGCAGGAGGAAGGCTGATCACTTCAACCGTTACACACCCTCCTGTCCTCTGAATCTTTATCCTTCAGTTACGTGCTTATCTGTCTCCTTTTTAAAACCTACAGAATAAAGCAAAAATGCTGAAAAAGACATTCTTTTTTTTTTTTTTGCCCACTCGTTCCATTAGTTACTAAACAGCTATCTGAAGGAAAAGCTTGTAAGTCACAATGTCATAGCATGTTTTACTAATCTGGCCTTGGTTCAGGAATAAGCATGGCATTAATGTGAAATTTTAATGGAAAATTCTACAGGCTTAAGCAAGGTTAGATTTGAATGTGCCAGGCTTTTTTTTTTTTTTTTTTACTTTGATTTGAAAAGAAAACATTTCTACAGTGGTGAAGCCGTAAAGAACACACCATGCACAGGATGCCATGTATTAGTTCTCCCTGTGCACAAAACAGATAATGTGACAAATTAGGCCAAACCAATTTGGATGAAAATGTGTGCCAATTAGAATAAGCTATTTTAGCTAATGGATGGTAAAAACATGTGGTTTTCACTTTTCTCTGCACAAAAATGCCTAAAAACTTCTGTGAGAAATTGCTCGACAAGCAATCGAGAAGGCATGGATTGACACCATGGTAATGCAGGCGTCTTTTTGACTCTGCGCCCAGCCGGATCCAGCAGGTTTTGAAGAATAAAGGAGACTAAATACTAATTGTTGTATAGCAATGTACAGCATTGCATAAAAATAATAAATCATTCTTATTATACTGATTGTCATTATTAAAAAAAAAAAAAACACTGAATCGCTGTAATCAAATACGTGTTACACTATATGTATAGTATAAGAGCTATTATTTTATGATTTCATTACATTTAATGAAGACAACCATGCACATCTACAGTATGATGATGGGACTCTAGAAACCATTTCGCCGCGCTATAATGTGCTCCCACTTTTATGAATACGTTACGAGGTGTTTATGTTGGATTTCATGAATATATTATGTACACATCATTTGTATAAAGTGTTCTCTCTTATTTTTGTCTTATGGGTACAATTCCATTTCCTCTCCTCTCTTTTTTATATGTGTTTATTGCATTCCAGGTCTCATTCCATTCCAGAGCTGCAGTCAAACTCGCTTAGAAAAGCACATAAATACGCTGTTATGCTGATCATAATCATACCATTTAAAATCAAATATGCAGTACTGCCGTGAGTGTCGGTATCGATAAACACTTTTATGGACCGAGATTTATTACAAAGCATGCATAGTGGACTCATAAAGCCTCATTTCGACAAATATGTCCATGGTAAATATGTATTCTACTGCCAAGAAGCAGAAACTCAGCTCAAGCCATTACCATAGCATTTTCTAGATTTAAATCAAAATCCTGCTGGTGAATTTGATTTTTTTTTTTCTCCCTCCGGACTTAAATTGCCTCTATTCTGCGACTTGTCACTGATTTAAGCTCTGCTTTACATAAAGCGGTTTCAAAGTGAGACAAAAAAAAATGGACGGAGACACACAGAGAAAGAGCACTGAAAAAATAAACGAGTGAAAAAAAGAGACAACAAAAGTATGCTATTATAGGATAAAAACCGCGGAAGCTGAGAGGGTCGTAAACCATTCAGCCTGGTTATTTCACTGCCTGTGATGTAAAATATAATATTAAGATGCACAAGATTACTTTGGTGATGTGGCATAGAGTTCTATGGGAATCATAAATTCATTATGCAATAGGTTCTTCCCATTGCCAGGTTACCTGGAAAGCTAACTAGGCTAAACAGTGATCGCTACCATAACATAAGAAATGTGGAGATATATGCTAAATGTATGGATATGAAGAAAAACAAAAACATATGATCACATTAAATTTGTGAAAATCCTATCGTGAGATGTGTTTTGTCCTCAAGTTGTTAATTAAAAAGCATGTTGTGTGAGAAGCAGAGCTAATGTATATAACAGCTTTGCTAGGTTTTGTCAGTGTGTCTTCTGAGTCTGAAAGGTTTTTCTGTCACCTGCTTATGCAAAGCAGCTTGTTTTTTCATGCTTTTAGTGGCACATATGGTACGCTAGCATCTACAGCTTTCAATTCAATTCAATTTAATTCACTCACATTCTCACTAACTCATTCTCTATACTGCTTATCCTGTACAGGAGGCCTGGAGCCGATCCCAGTGGACCTGGGGCACTAGGCAGGGTTCATTCTGGATGGGGTGCCAATCCATATCAGGGCACACAAGCATACACACTACGGGCATTTTGGAAACACTATAGACTAATCTGCATGTCTTTGGACTTGGGAGAACATGCATGCAGACCTGAGGCGGAAATCGAACCCTCAACCCTCAGAGGTGCAAACCACTACTTTACTGTGCCACCAAATTAAATGAAATTCATCGTCATTGTCATCTCTCTCTCTCTCTCTCTCTCATTGTCTGTAACGCTTAATCCTGTGTACAGCGTAGGCTCCAGGGGATCCTGGAGCCTATCCCTAGGGACCTACAGTAGGGCATGAGGCAGGGCACACCCTGGACAGGATGTCAATTCATCACAGGACACAAACACACTCCAACACTCACTCATTACACTACGGGCAATTTGCGAACGTCAAACAGTATAACCTGCATGTCTTTGGACTGGTGGAGGAAACCCACCAACCACAGGGAGAGCTCAATGCATGCAGACACGTGGCGGAAATCGGACCCGGACCCTGGTGGTGCAAGGTGACAGTGCTAACCACTTCACCACCGTGCCACACAATTGAATTAGATTCAATTTTGTACAGGGCTTTAAACAATGGAAAGTACCACAATGCAGCTTTACAGAATTAGCAATTATGGATATAAATTAGAGAATTGTAAGTAAAAAAAATTCTAACTATCAGTTTAGGGCTTGTTTAACAGTTCCTGTTGAACAAGACCGATGAAAAATATTGTTGACTTTAGTTTAAAGAACATTTTAGTTTAAAAAAAAAAAAAAAAAAAGGCAACAAAAGTGGCAGACCATTTTTCAAAGAAATAAATTGTCTAACTGCAGATAAAATTTTATATTACAACAGTGTTGTTTTTGTGGTTCACTCAATAAAGGAGCAAATGACTTGTTTTCAACCGGATGAAACTTTGGATGTAATTTGGCCAAATAGTTTTAATATCAGAAATGTTCCAACACAAAAATAAAAGACTTTATTATAGGACATTTGATTGTTTTACTTATTTCGTAAGTTTCTAAACTATGATTACCAAAAAGTAAAAAAGAAAAGAAAAGAAAAAAAAACCATGAAATTACCCTATTTTGCCCTCTGAACTCTTCCTGATTACAGGATTCTACAAAAGCTGCCTGTTTTTGGCTGATATGTGTTGTGCAGCAGAAGCTGGGATTCAGAATGAGTACCTTGATACAACATCAAGGTGAGACACACTGCTCTGAAGCATGTTAAGTTCAAACACAGCCTTCATACCCAATGAAAGTCGTTTCCTTCTGGCTGTTGAACCTACAAATTAAAAGCTAACACCCTGGATATGGAATCTACCCGTCCCTGGAGCCCTGGCTAGTGATATATAAATCCCTGTGCCTATGTATGGATTAGCCCTGAAGGTATTGTTTTTTCTTAATCCAGGTCCGGATTAGCTGTTTTAAGAGCAAAAATATACTTATGACAGTCTCGCATGGCTGAACTCACCCCAACCTCCACATGGTCTGAGCCCTTGTCATCCTGCTTGTGTAAAACCTCAAAGTAGTACCTCCTAGAGGCCATCAAGCTGTGAAAGGAAGAAGAAAAAGAGAGGATACAGAAAAACACACCATCAGTACAGAAGAGAAGTAGAAGAGGGGAGTTTAGATAGGTAAGGAGAAAGAGGACAGTGCAGCTCTAGCGCCGTATGAGAACACATGCTGGGTTAAGTACTCTGTCAGGTACAGTGTCTCCAAGGAGCCATGACATAAAATACAGTGGCACAACCATCTGCTTGCTGCCCCGTTTCCGCACTGGGCCAGAGATCTGGGGTAAAGCTAGAAATTTATCTTTTTTCATATCCCTTTTTTTTTTTAGTACAGTAACAAATTGGACGCAATGCAACAGAACAACAATACACTAATGTGAATGAATAGAGCGAACTAAAAAGCTACACCAAACAAAATTCCACCATGCCAAGATCCCGACCCCTTCTTCTTGTACTCCCAAAGAAATTCCCCTATTCATGAACATGTATATTCATAAACCAATCCCAATCCCCAAGTACCCCAAACCCATTGCCATCCCAACCTGCTTTACCTTATCAATCAATCTTCCCATCCACCCTGCATCATCTGAGTCCATGCCTACTGTATGCTAGTAGGCACGCTTTGATCTCAAACACATGACCATGTACCTTCACATTTCTCACCCAATCCGATTTCAAAACGTTCCAGTTCGATCTGTACACCTTGTGCATATTGTCTCACTAAATTCTAAAGAATGTCTTTGTACACACACTACATGCAAATTGGGAAGTGCAATTAGCTCTTAGCGCTGCATGTCTTTGGATTTTGGAAGGAACCCCTGGAGTACCCAGAGGAAACCCACCAAGCACAGGAAAAACATGTAAAATCAGAGGTGGGAATCAAATGCGGATGTGCAAGGTTACAGTGTTAACCACGAAAGCCTCCATTTCCACATGGGCCAACGCAATTTCTACATGTACATGCACACCTACAGTATATGACACTGATGTATGCACCATCTACTGTATAGCTCCAGCAACATTCTCATCCTATTTGCAGGTTACTAAACCTTGCAGGAACCCTAATGTTGGATGACCATTGTAATACTGGAACAACGTGGAATGACTTGAATAAAATGATGATGAGAGAACTTTGAATGAATGAGCCAAACAAAATGATTGCAAAAACAAACTGAAAACAAGAAATTGAAACATTTATGCAGATTGACATCCATTCGCGCAACATCCACAGGGTTTAGAATTATGATCATGCATTGGGCGGACACAATCCCTTTCTTCACACAGTGCATGTATCTCATGTTATGCATCTCTTAGTGTTTTAATGTTTCATCTCTGTTTCATTTTCTTTTGGAAATATTACTGTGAGTTGCATCTTACCTCCCAAATGACTCTACTGTAATGGTGTTTGCACAGCATCCAAACTGCATCATGTCCCAGTTTCACAGAACAGATGTCAGACACTTTTTACTCTTTTGTCTGCTTTAAAAATAAGATTTTTCAGTAAATTGTTTTTGTCTTGTATTTTTCTATTTTTTTTCATACTCGTTCACAATCGTACTCATAGTAATACATGCACTATCATGGACAGCACGTTGCCTTGTGGGTCCACTGGTAAGCACACAATGCTTTCTTCATTTGATGTTATTCCATTGTGTAAAAATCTGTCTAATACCAACATTGTGCTTGAACATGCATGAGTTGGGCGGTGGTAGCTCAGAGGGTTAAGGCACTGAGTTACAGACCAGAAGATTGGTGGTTTGAGTCCCAGCTCCACCAGGTTGCCATTGTTCGGCCCTTGAGCTAGGTCCTTATCCCTATCTGCTCCAGGGGTGCACTATCATGGCTCACCCTAGTTATGCTGGGATATGTGAAGAAAGAATTTGACTGTGCAGTAATGTATACAGTAAGTCCAGGACCACGTTCCTACAGTATGTCTGATTTGTTCTTAAGTGCGACAAAGTAAATCTTATACACCTTTGACACGAATATACAATGTAAAGCATATCAATCCACTTGGCTAAATCTGCCATTATGTGGTCAAAAATTGTAACTGTATGTAAGCCTTCTTAAACACGACTAACGAATCAGCTGACCTTGTTTAAATTCAACTTGGGAGAGAGGGACAACACTACGGGACAGGGGTAGCTCAGTGGTTAAGGCATTGGACTACGGTTCGGAAGATCCCAGGTTCAAACCCCACAACCACCAAGTTGCCACTGTTGGGCCCTTGAGCAAGGCCCTTAACCCTCAACTGCTCAGATGTATAATGAGATAAAAAAAATGTAAGTCGCTCTGGATAAGAGCGTCTGCCAAATGCCTAAATGTACATGGTGTTTTACTGCAAACACCATTTTGTCTCAGTTGGCTTTTTCCACTATATTGACTGTTTTGTTCAGGATTTTCCGAAATTAGGATTGTCTATCTTCAGGACAGCTTTACAGGACAGCTATCATCATGCTCCTGGACTGATTCATTGAAAGCGGTAAGGCTGACTTATTTCTCCCACATGCACACACATACAGTACAGTATACCGGACTTTGGACATTTTATACATTCACTTACACTCTAAAAATATTGTATATAATTATAAATATTGGTATCTGGTGCGCTGCAGTGTATTTTTTGTGCAATATATCCGAGCTACTTCCGTGATTTGTTTGAATCTACGAACGTTCGTAAAACCGTGGCCCTTTGAATCTGTGGAAATCCGTAACTCGAATGTTCATAAATCGTTACTTTATTGTTACTGTAAGTGACAAATAAAGGCATAACTTCATAAAAATCCACATATTATTACTTCATTTTATATGGTGCAAAGAGAAGAAATAAAAGGAGCATAATCTTTGATTCCTCTGTGATTTTTTTTTTTGTAATAATTGTTAGCTCTAGACGCTGTCCAGGGTGTACCCTGCCTCGTGCCCAGAGTCTCCTGGGATAGGCTTCAGGTCCCCGCGACCCTAAATACAGGATAAAGCGGTATAGAAGATGAATGAATGAATGTTAGCTCTAGTATGGTTTCTACTTTAACTTCAATCCTTTTTAAAATCCAAGCCCTCTGTTTCTATACAAAAACCAGAAAAGACCGTCCCCCGAGGTGAACAAACCAAAGCCATACTTGGCCCTACTTGGATACCGCCATCAGGCGGTATTACTGAAACAAACAGTGATTACCCAACAAATGAGATTCATAATTCACATAACGTGTTGTCCCCATTTTATTCAGCTCACTAGTGCATACTTGGCTCTCCAGTTCTTCTGTGTATTATCTGAATTGTAAATGCAAGATGAAAGAGATCTTTTTGAACTAGCTCTTTCCTTTATTTGCCTCCTGTGCCTGCTTTTCCAGCAGGTTTTAGTCTCATGCAGAGGAAACTGGAATATAAGCTAAAGGGTAAGTGGAAACAGGAGGAAGCAAAAGTAAAAAGAGAATGTGGAATAAAGAAAAGGGAAGAAAGAGTTCTGGGTGACAGACGGCGTCTGGGATTGATGTCGGTGTGATCGGCGCTTTAACTCTGACACACAATATCGGACATATTCTTCATGGAGCTCATACATTATACGGGTTGTTACAAAAACTCTGTGATTAACTGCTTTCTAAAGATGGGGACTTGCCTGCAGGATTAAGAAAGATACATATCCCATGCAAAAATTTCATTACTATATAAATTTTATACATGTTATATTGTAATTGGGAAATTATCACTTGTGGGATTGTGCTAAGCCAAAAATGCTTCTTTTTACTCGTTTTAAATCTAGCAGATCTTTTTGTGAGTGCAGCCACATTGTGATGAAGGTTATAATCAGATGAGGAATGAAAAAAAAAAGGAAATGTCATTTGAAAAAACAACCCGGAGAAGACTGGAAAAAAAAAAAAAAAAAGATAAGGAAAAGACAGGACACATACGCACACACCTGGGAACAAAAAAAAAAAAAGTCTTGTTTACAATTTGCTGTTAACACCTGGGGACTTAGTATTGACATCAGCATGGAAATCAGACAGTGTGAGTGTTTTCCATCTGATAAACATTCTGTGTGATGGTGTGTGCTGTGCCACATGTCTGGAGGCTGTTGCAGAGCCAGAACAAAAGAGTAACCATAAGCGATGATGTGAACAGAAAGAATGCATGGGTGATCAAGACAAGATTATACCAACCGAGCTAGGGAGCACAGACAGGGAGATGATAGCAGACTGCCCAAACAGAAGGGAGATGGAAAGAGTTGAAGGAGAAAGTACAATGAGCTTTTAATTGGTTGACTAATTGCCTGGCGAGCATTCTTCTCAATAACCGAGGCGGACTAAGTGATGAAAGCTGAAAGATAAAGCATGAGGAAATGTTGAGGAGGTTGTGTAGTCTTGTGTAAATTCAGTCATACTTGAGTGCCCTCCTGACAAAATGGGAGAGAGGCTGAAAACTTTGAACTGGAGGAACATGGCTCTTTAATGAGCTCTTCTTCAGAAAGGTGTTTCAGACTTCATAGCTAGTACACCAATCATAGTAATTAAACTTCCACACTCAATAAACTCTCATGCTGCGGCTGAGGGCTAATTACGGATCTTGAATTTACTTGTTGTGAAGAGAAATGATAAGAATGGTCTTTTCGAATGTTTGTTTCTTCACGTTGCTCATTTAAAACCTTTAAAAGGAGCATCAGCAGATGAAATTACTTGTCATGATTGCCTCTAAACCCATAATAAAAAAATAAAAACTCTTGTAATTGACCATCATAGTAAAGTAATGGTTAATTATTTCCTGATTTTATATGAAAACTACATAAGGACTATATGAGAAATAGAAGAAAACTCATAACAGCCACCTCTTTTGTGTGTGTGTGTGTGTCCCTCTGGGTGATCTGGTTTCCTCACGCAGTCCAAAGACCTTCAGAGTAGGTTAAGTTGTGTTTCCAAATTCCCATAGTGTGTGTGTTTGTGAGTTGGTGTGCTTGTATGCAGGGGTAGCTCAGTAGTTAAGGGTTCGGACTACTGACGGAAAGGTCCTAGGTTCAAACCCCCTGCCAGCAAGCTTCCGCCCTTGAGCCAAATCCCTTAACTTTCAACTGCTCAGATGTACAGTATAATGAGATAAAAACATAAGTCACTCTGGCTTGTAGTGGCTGTAATGTCAATGCCCTGGCTAGTGCCCTGAGACCATTCAACCATATCCAAAATGCTCAACCCAGCCCATGTGACACCAACAAAGATGCCACAATCAAAGATTTATATCATGTTTCCCATTATAATTCATTAAACCTCTTGACCCTATGCGCTGCAACAATGGCATATAATTGCCTCCTGGACAGGATAACCACATAAATGAGTCAGTCTGTCTACAGGTCATTTGTTAGATACTGTATGTGTATAACTCCCTCATCTGTGATATAAATATGATTAGATGACACCAAATCAGAACATAATACAGATGCCATAGATTACTAATCCCTTCATAACTCAACACACACTCTGTAGATATTATGAGAGATGTCGGGGGCAGGGGTGGGGGGGGGGTTGATTTGTTCTGGCCCAAGAGACCTGCCATAATCCCTTAAATGCCAGGTCCTACACTTAAGAGTAAAAAAGATTTTTCTTACTCCCCTGTAGCTAGGAGGCCAGGGAGAAGTTCATTGATCTTTGTGAGCAGCTGCAGCAGTAGCACTCCCTCTAATTTGTTTTTGTGTGTTTATACTTTCCAAGTTGCAATACGTTAATTATTTAGTACTTCAGATCTTCTGTATGCCTGAGTCAAGTACGAAATAAGTTATTAACTGAAACAAATGAAAAACAAGAGACAGATGGAACAGATAGAAACTAGCAGATATAATAAGGTAACTGCTTATGAAGGTACTGTTTTACAGATGCAAACATTTATTTTCTATAATAATCTAATAATATAAGCTCTGAAAAAGCGTGTCTATGTTTAAAGACCCGCTATATATTAATAATGATATATAGAAAAGGATCATAATCGTTTCATAACATAATTGGGTCTGAGATTGGCCATTAATGTATTTGTGTAAAAAAAAAAAAGCCAGGTTAAATTTTCTGGTTACAATATTTTTAAAATATGCTGGTTACACACACTTCACTGATACACAAACTTTACTTGTAGTGAGATGGGGAAGTGACATTTCTTCTCCTGCACATCTGACCTTTCCACATTCCCAAAACAGATTCACCTCTCAGCTATGATATTTCTGTCCCATATAACCTTTCTCTTATTATTAACATCTTCATAGTGTCGGCTTTCTCAGCCTCAGAGAGATGTTTTTTTTTTTCTTTTTCTGAATGTAATCTTTCTAGAAGCTTTCCATTCGGCTTCATTAGCACATCTTTGCCCAGCAACAAGGAAAATTTCAGGAGGAGAATTCTGCCTGTCATATTGGCCGACTTCCTTTTCCTCAAGAACCGACCCATTAAGTTTTAAAACACACAGGGCCTTGTCTTCTTTCTGGCATCGAACTAATGAGCTCTGATGGGGAAGAGTAACAAACCATGCCTTGATTTGGAGATTCAGACAGAGAAAGGAGGGAGAAAAAAAAGCAGTTAGATGGCATTGTGAGATGTTTGGGTTTGGGTTATACACTCAACAGTACCCCACTATATAATCCAAGGGGCAGTCAATCAATCAATCAATCAATCTATCAATCTATCTTTCTACTGTATATATATATATATGGCACGGTGGTGTAGTGGTTAGTACTGTCGCCTTGCACCTCCAGGGTCTGGGTTCGATTCCCGTCTCTGTGTGCATGGAGTTTGCATGTTCTCCCCGTGCTTGGTGGGTTTCCTCCGGGTACTCCGGTTTCCTCCCACAGTCCAAAGACATGCAGATTAGGCTAATTGGCGTTCCCAAAATTGACCATAGTGTGTGAATGAGCGTGTGTGCTTTGCGATGGATTGGCATGCTGTCCAGGGTGTACCCTGCCTCGTGCCCTGAGTCTCCTGGGATAGGCTCCAGGTCCCCGCGACCCTAAATACAGGATAAAGCGGTATAGAAGAAGATGAATGAATATATATATATATATATATATATATCAGGGTTTGACATTAACTTTTTTGCTCATTAGCCAATGTGGCTAGTGGATTTACGGAGTCACTCGCCATTCAGCCTTTTTACGAGCCACAATTTTCTTACCAGAAAATCACAGTTTTTTCTTCACCATGATACGTTAATGTTTGTTAGATCTAGATTTACTTATAAATGACGGCATACACTGTATCACTATAGTAGTAGTCAAGTATTCAGTACTGTTAAGATAGCTCCCAATATAAAAACATGCAAACATGAACAGTATATTCTGCTTATTGAACTTAAATTCAAGCCTCTTACCACATGAAATTGAAAAATAACAGATTCAGTACAACTGAACTCATTCTGATATAAAAAATTAAGCAACTCAGAATATTTATCATTTTAGTGTGTTGTGTACTATTATCAGGTATTATTATTATTTATTATGTATTATTATATCAGAATTCAATTGATGAATTTTCTATCATTCAACATGAAATCTAAATAGATTTTAATAGTGATTACTTTTTTTTATATATAATCAGTAAATAACCTACAGTATGCGAAAGGGGCAAACATTCTCATCCTGTTGAGAAGCAATAGCCCTTTAAGGAAATGATACACACACACACCAAGCAGGAAGTAAAAGTGTGCGTGTGTGTAAGTGTGTGTGCATGCGCACGCGCGTGCAATGCATGTGTGAACATGCGTAGAGAGAGGCATTAAATGTCCTCATTACATTCACGCACGTTTTATGCGTGTAACATTACGTTGCAACGCCTTTATTATATCGGATGACTTTAGAGATAACTACAACAAAAATATATTATACACCAAAGAATAAACTACCCGCCAAAGTGGCTAGTGAGACTGGCGGGTCAAACCCAATTAAAACTGTAAAGTTAAAATTGCAAATATTTGGGGGGACATAAGATGAGTAACAGAAAATCAAGATGTTTTTTGAATTTGTCGGTTTCATTGTGAATGCATCACATAAAAACTACTGAACGAATTTTACATTTCTTCATAGGTGTATTTGGCTGAGCTTGGGGTAATATATCTCAAATTCAAATAAAAATTTTATTTGTCACATACACAGTCATACACAGTATAATATGCAGTGAAATGCTTATACGACCGCCAGTGACCTTAAAAAGAAAATAAAAGCTTGTACTGTACGTAAAATAAATAATCAATAAAAAGGAAATACTAAAGAAATAATTTTAACTAGTAAAATTAACTGTACAATAAGGGCATAATAAAATATTGCAAATAGAGTATATATGTATATAGAATTAAAGTGTCATTGGTTGTGCAAATATGCATGAAAGGTGACAAGTGCAATTGTCCAGATGTATAAATATTTAGTGCAAGTGTGTATGAATGTGTCCATGATTGTCCAGTCAGTGTTGTGAGCTTAAAACATGTTATTAGTGTGGAGGTGTGATTGAGAGACCTTATCGCCTGCGGGAAGAAGCTCCTCCTCAGCCTCTCTGTGTTGGCCTTTAGGGAGCGGAATAGCTTCCCAGACCACAACAGAGAGAACAGTCCATTACTGGGGTGACTGAGGTCCTTCATGATCTTCCTGGCCTTAGTCCAGCACCGCTTGCTGTAGATTGAGTGCAGGTCAGGGAGCTCAGTGCGGATGATGCGCTCGGCTGATCGCACCACCCTCTGTAGAGCTCGTCTGTCCTGCATGGTGCTGTTCCCGAACCAGGTTGTGATGTTTCCCGTCAGGATGCTCTCTATGGTGCAGGAGTAGAAGTTCCTGAGCACCTTGGAGGGCAGTCTAAAGTCTCTCAAGCGTCTGAGGTGGTAGAGACGCTGCCGGGCTTTTTTCACCACGGTGTTGATGTGACAGGACCATGACAGGTCCTGCGTGATGTGAACACCGAGGTATCTGAAGCTGTCCACTCTCTCCACTGGGCTCCTGTTGATGACGGGGGTCTGGTAGTTCCTCTCCTGCTTTGTACTAAAGTCCACTATCAGCTCCTTTGTCTTACTGACGTTCAGGAGGAGATTGTTCCTCTGGCACCAGTTCTCCAGATTTCCAATCTCCTCTAGGTAGTCCGACTCATCATTGTTGGTGATCAGTCCGACCACGACGGTGTCGTCAGCAAACTTGATGATGGAGGTGGAGTTGGTAGTGGCCACGCAGTCGTGGGTGTACAAAGAGTACAGCAGGGGGCTCAGAACACAACCCTGGGGGGCTCCAGAGCTGAGAGTGAGTGTAGCTGAGACATGACCGCCCATCCTTACTGCCTGTGGTCTGCCAGTCAGAAAATTGGAGATCCACTGACATATAGATGAGCTGAGTCCCAGGTGCTCCAGCTTGGTGGTGAGTGTGGAGGGAATTATGGTATTAAAAGCAGAGCTGTAGTCAATGAAGAGCATTTTAACATAATTCCCTTTCCTAGTGTCCAGGTGAGTGAGTGATGTGTGGAGGAGATGAGAGATTGCATCGTCTGTGGAGCGGTTCTGACGGTATGCAAACTGTAGTGGGTCCAGTGTGTTGGGTAGTGAAGAAATGATGAAGTCTCTGATAAGGCGTTCAAAGCACTTCATCACTACTGAGGTGAGGGCTACAGGGCGATAGTCATTGAGAGAAGCAGGATGTGGTTTCTTCGGGACAGGAACAATGATGGACTCTTTGAAGCACGTGGGGATCACCGACTGAGATAGAGAGATGTTGAATATCTCAGTGAACACAGTTGCTAGCTGGTCTGCGCAGGCTCTGAGGATACGGCCTGAGATGCCGTCTGGTCCTGCTGCTTTCCTGGTGTTCACTCTCTTGAAGGCTCTCCTCACGTCGTGCTCGGAGATGATGAGCGCGTTCCCGGTGCTGGCAGTGTCTTCCTGTCTGCAGCCGTTAGTGCCGCTAGCATTAGCGCCGTTAGCATTAGCGCCATTAGCGTTAGCGTCGTTAGCATTAGCATCGCTAGTGTCTTTAGCTGCAGCCTCGAAGCGAGCATAGAAGGTGTTGAGCTCGTCTGCCAGAGTCGCGTCCGCGTTCGTCATACCGGATGTTGGTGCTTTATAATCCGTTATTGTTCTCAGTCCCTGCCACAGGCTCCTAGAGTCACTCTGTTGAAGCTGTGACTCTAGTTTTCTCCCGTAGCGCTGCTTCGCCTCTTTCACCGCCTTCCGGACGTTATATGATGCAGCCTTGTACGGTTCCATGTCCCCCGACGCAAGTCCCGTGTTGTAGGCAGCGGTGCGAGATCTCAGAGCGTCGCGGATGGTTTTATCCACCCGCGGCTTCTGGTTGGGAAACGTTCTGATAGTCTTTTTCTCCACCGTATCGTCTACCAGCTTCTCAATAAATCCCACAACCGCTTCCGTAAACACGCTGACGTCATCATCGGAGCTGTTTCTGAACATGTCCCAGTCTGCGTCATCGAGTGCGTCCTGTAACGCGGCCACCGATTGGTCCGTCCAGCGCGCGACCTCCCTCTGAACCGGAACTTCCTGTTTCAGCCTTTGTTTATATTTTGGCATGAGGAAGATGGCGGCGTGGTCGGATTTACCAAACGCTGGACGAGATTGTGCCTTGTAACCGTCTTTGACCGTGGTATAACAATGGTCCAGTGTCCTTTCGCCCCTGGTGGGGCAGGTGATGTGCTGATAAAAGTTCGGCGCTGCGCGTTTGAGGTTGGCACTATTAAAATCCCCCGCCACAATGAGCGCAGCGTCCCGGTGTTGTGTCTGGTGCTGTGTGAGCGCCTCACGCAGCTCGCATAAGGCCTTGTCTGTGTCTGCTTGTGGTGGAATGTAAACGGCACTGATTATGACCGATGTGAACTCCCGTGGAAGATAAAATGGACGACACATGATGGACAGTAGTTCCAGGTTTGGTGTGCAGGAGCGTGTAAGAGGAACAACGCTCGCGCTGTTGCACCAGCTGTTGTTCACCATTAAGCACACGCCGCCTCCCCTTGACTTCCCCGAGTCCCGCGTCCTGTCCATGCGGTGAACCGAGAAGAACTCGGCTGGTTGTATGGCGTGGTCTGGCACCGCTGGGTTCAGCCATGTCTCGGTGAAGCAGAGGAGATTGCAGTCCCGAATGTCTCTCTGGAACTTTATCCTGGCCCTGAGGTCATCGAGTTTGTTCTCCAGTGACTGGACGTTGGCGAGCAGGATACTAGGCAGAGGTGTGCGGTGTGCACGGGTTCTCAGCCGGTTCCTCACCCCAGCTCGTCTCCCTCGAGGCCTCCGCTTCGCGTCGCGTCCATTGTTCTCCCTCAGGATCTCACTCGGCCAGCTCGGATGCGGAGTTAAAAACGTCGAATTGTGAGTACATTGTATACCAATAGAAACAAGAGTGTCTCTATCATACCTAATGTACTCAATGGTGGTGATTTTGCCGATTTTAAAACACTGAAAACTAACTTAAAGAACAAAAACAAAGAAAACGTGGTCGGAGCAGTCGTGACGGCAGCCGACCTCACCGGCGCCATCTTGGTACATATAGGCTTTGTTTCATTGCAATCGGTACATGGGAATAGAAAAGAACAAAAACAAAGAAAAGGTGGTCGGAGCAGTCGTGACGGCAGCCGACCTCACCGGCGCCATCTTGGTATATATAGGCTTTGTTTCATTGCAAAGAAAATTCCATCGGTACATGGAAATAGATGATATATTATTTGGACTATTAAATGTAAAATGCCCTCAGATCCTTTAAAAAAAAAAAAAAAAATCATTAGTTCATCTAAAAATACACAAATTCAGATGGCGCGGTAATTTTTTTCATATGCGCTTATGAGCGTGCAGTTGAAATCTCATATAGAGATCTCACACCTTCATTCCACGCACTTCACAGTATCATGTAAAAATTTATCACATGGTAAATGCACACTTCAGAACGCGCTTCTAAGTACGCAATTAAGTACGCAAGCACATCTAGTAGATTATATAATACAGCAAATTTTAACATTAGTTAAAAATCTATAGTATCAATTTGGATTATTTACGAAATATATGTGTGCATTTATACACCCTAAATGCCAAAATTATATGTTACACTATATAGTATATTGCTTACAGTACATACATCCAACTACTTTTTGACCAGACGGCTCCAAGGTCATTTATACTGTTTTTATTTTGTGAATTACCATTATAAATAATAATAATAATAATAATAATAATAATAATAATAATAATAATTCCGCTGAAACTGCTCAGGTCCAGGGACTGGACTGGAAATAAGTGCCAAAAATAAAAGCTAAATAAAAAGCCTTCAGGGAGCCTGGAGATCCATTCCTCAAGACTACATTAAAAATACAAGAAAGTCTGGAAGATGTGAAGACACGAGGGGTGGCTCAAGACCTTTACACAGTACATTGTACACTGGTCAGCCATAACAATAAAAGCAATAAAATTATAACCACCAAGGTTTTGGGTTTTCCTTGTACCACAGAGGCAGCTCGGGGCTGTGCAGGGTAATGCTGTAGTGTCTAACACCAGGACTTCGGCAGTGAAACCTTTGGGGTGGGTTGTGGATTGGGGCCTTGGAGGATCAGACTTATCCAAGGAGTGCTCTCTCTTTATAATTTATTTACTGGTGTGTCATGGTCTGCCTTACCAGATCACATCTTTCCTATTCTACCTACCTCTTTTTATTCCTTTCTTGTTTTTTTAAAAAGAGCCTTGCACCCAAGTATTGTATGATACAAAACAGTAGTCATAAAAGCACATATTACAAGTTAAGCCTCAGTCAGTCTAGTATTAAATGCTGTTAATAATTGCCCAACTGATTCCATAATTTCTACAGTGTTAACTTCTTGCCAGGAGACTTTGAGATCCATAGTAGGACAAGTGGACACTGGTCTGTCGTTTTTGTCTGCCAGTCCCAAGAGAATGACATTAACAATGTTTACCATGTAATGGCACTCAGACAGTCAGGAGCGTGCATGCACTCATCCTAACGCAAACTCTCCCGATGAATAATTCAGCAGCCCGCAGTACATGCGGCAACGCTCGGCTTGGCAATCAGCGTCACCTCGCAAAAAGAGCGACAGAAGCAATTAAAATGAGTGACTGACACTCTGCTCTGACGAATGCCACTTTAATGCATCTCCTGTGATTTATTGCATGGAAAACTGCCTGGCTTCCTATTTTCACAAGTGTACAGTAACTGACAACTGTTTTCTGCTGGCTGGGTGAGTTGTGACTGCGGTGTGGTGCACTGAAGTAAAATAAACGGTGGGAAAGTAAAACAGACATCTAACACGTTCAATGAAAAGAGCGCTAAGCTTTGCTTCATCTGTGAAATGCAAATTAAAGATTAACAGTGATGGATGTCTTGAATAGTCCATCTCCTGTTGCAGTGAATGACGTGAAGAAGAGTTCACCCACAGGAGCAGTGACAAATAATTTAGTCAGTGTATTAATCTGCTCCACTGCTTCCTATTCAATAAATAATCACTGAGCCTAACACAGAGCAACTTAACTCCTGCTAAACGTGCATACACACACACACACACACACACACACACACACACACACACACACACACTAAGCATCCACTTAATCAGGAACACCTGTACTAGCTGAGGGTTATGCATAAAATGCACAATGCATAAAAGCATAAAATCAACAATGAACGCGCATCCGAGTGGCGAAATGGCCGAGCGCTCGCTCCATCACCCAGAGATCGCGAGTTCGATTCCCGGTTGATGCTGTAACCTCTTGCAGACGGGGGTCTAGAGAGAGCTGACTGGCTGAGCCAACGAGGGATGAGAGGTACTTAGTGCTCCCATATTAATCACGGCTCTACAGCCAATCAGGAGCGTCTGCGAGCTCGTGCAAGCGGAATAACGCTGTCCTCCAACGGTTCGTGAGCAAGCAGTTCAAAAAGATGCGCCCGGCCGGCGTCACGTGTTTCAGAGGAAACACGCGATAGTCTTCTGGGGAATCTGGGGAAAAAAACAACTACTACAATCCTGTATGTGGCAAGTGCAGGCTGAAGCACTTTGTTGATGTAAGAGAGATCAGAGGAGAATCACCAGACTAGTCTGACCGGACAGAAGGTCAATAGGAACTCAAATAAGCACTCGTCACAACCATGGCGAGCAGAAAAGCATCTCAGAACACAACACATCAAAGTGTGAGGTGGATGGGCTACAACAGCACATCTGCTTTCACTTCTGTCAGCCAAGAACAAGAGACTAAAGCTATAATGTGCACAGACTCTACAACTCATGCACCCACTTTCCCAGGTTCACATTTATAATGCTTTGGGTGATGTGTGGGGCGTTTAAAATATGCACTGATGTACTGTACTACCCTTGCACTGGAAATGTTCTGTGTTCAACAAAAATGCAGTTTTAACCCAAAGCTGATACTAGTGTATATTTCGGAATTTGACTTGAATATTTCTGGTATATGATAATCAGTAATCAATCAAATGAAGCTTTTATTTACTGATTATCGCAGAGAGCATTTCATGTGATGGTATCCACAACCCTACAGTATGTAGAATTTCATGAACATATCTAGTCATACTGAATATCCATTTCACTTCTCTGCTATTACTCAATAATAGTTTGGATTTCAGATTTAGTAAAAGACTAGAAACTAAAAATAACTGCAAATACAAAATACTTTAAGTCTTTATTTATAAAAGACTTAACAAGAGCATCTTTGCATTTGCAGTTCAATTAACTGTATTAATCTACAACGAGAAAAAAAAAAAACTATACTCACTGTACAGACTTTGAGGTCTGGGACCTGAACTTGCTGAATTCACCCGGAGCCGTCCACTCGGAGCCGTGCTGCAAAGAAAGATCGAGCTCTGTCACATGTTTGATGAAACTGCCAATTGTTACACATCATTTGCAAACGAGTGCTACACTGTTGGCTATAAAACTCTCCCACTCTCAATGTGTACACAGAAACTAGCATTTCCTTCCCAATTATTGGCAAAGCAAAGTGTGAACATGAAAGCTTATTACCATTCAAAAGCTGAACTGATGGAAATGCGTTATCGAGATAAACACAGCTCCATAAAAACCCGAATAAATGCCACGAGGGTATGTTATCTCCTTTTGAAATAGATGGGTTTTTTTTTCTCTTTAGAAAGATAGATGCCAGAAGGAAAGGATATCAGTGACAACCCTCTGTGATTATTGCTAACACCCACTACTTAAATTAATCTTCTTGTGTCTTATGTATCATTTAAACCTTGTATTTTCAATGTACGTACTGTGTTGAGTACATCAAGTCCAGTATTTGATATACTGTATCTAAAACAGACCGCAAACAGACCTTACGAGGCAAAATAGACTTTTACATAACACCACTTTAAAACTTTAAAGGGGATTTATTGTGCACAATTCACTTTTTAGTCATTCCTAGACATTAAGTTGTATGCATGGTCTTTTTCTCATGTTTTACATTTAGGCATTTGGCAGACGCTCTTATCCAGAGCGACTAAGATTTTTATCTTATTATACATCTGAGGGTTAAGGGCCTTGCTCAAGGGCCCAACAGTGGCAACTTGGTGGTTGTGGGGTTTGAACCTGGGATCTTCCGAACCGTAGAGTTCAATGCCTTAACCACTGAGCTACACTGAGCTGTTTTAATTGGTCGGTACTTAATTTCCCCCTATAATGACCTCATATAAGAAAATCCCTTCCCCTGGTTTGGTGCTCAGCTCCATCCAGCTCTGCTCAACTCTCCAGTTCTCTGGCTGGGTGTGGGTAAAATAAGGCAAATTATCAAAAAGTATCAAAAAATTCATAATCTAATGGGTATTTCAATTAGACCATTAACAGACACATTGACGAATACAGTACTGTGCACAAGTCTTGAATGACCTCTCGTTTCTTCATATTTTCCTTCCAAAGAGCCGGACTTCATATTTAGAATGTAGCGGAATAATTCTCCAGACTCCTTAAAATGCTACAGTAAATTCCAAGTTAATGGAAAAGACGAGAGGGGAAATGAGGTTGCTGCTGAGACTGTTGGGTTTAACTGTATCTCTAGGCATTTTGTCACAGTAAATCAGCTGTTATGATTTCTTTAACTGAATCTACATAATTTAATTTAATATGACGAAATTAGAGGTAGCTTTTGTACAGGACTGTGTTGAACAACCAGAAAAATATGGGACCTTAAATGTTCAATCCTCTTTAGATTGTTATTATCTGTTGAGAGCAGGGCATTCAAATAACAGTTCCCTACAATACTGGGTATTAATAAGGTACTGTAAGTGTACAGTACAAACTCAATACAGTATTCAAGATGGGCATTGTTGGCTCAGTTGGGTTAAATTTCCTCTCAATGCCCAAAACCGCAGCCACTGAATGAAGTGCCAGTCCCAAGCGCGGAAAATATGGGAGTTGCGTCAGGAAGGGCATCCGGCGTAAAACCTGTGCCAAGTTGTGTGCGGATCTGATGGTCTGCTTTGGCGACCAGTCAATGGGAGCAGGCAAAAGACCAACAACAACATTGTCATTAATCAAGACGGTTTAAATTTCACGGAAATGCCTGGCAGGTTCTAGGTGTTAACTTTATGCATAATCAAATATACTTATGCAACCTGCTACTGTAAATATAAATCTTGCTCACAATGTGCTCATATTAATCTTCCTTTCAACACAGTACTGTAAACCTGAACACTGGAATGATTTATAATCTTACCATACTGTACATTAGCCACATTACACCCACTAGCCACATTCCCACTTCCTTATTGTGGAACTGCTCCTTGTGGAACTCCTTGTGAGAACGTGGTTGAAGCAAGATGCAGAATGAACTAAACAAGGCTGTATTAATGTAACTGACACCTGACAGTGACTTCATGGCACAGACAGGAGATATCAGATGACGTTCTGACGGAATTGTTGCTACGTCAATGACCTCTTTAGGCTTGTGCTATAACCATGCTAGGTCCATGCATCGATGTAGAAAAGTTCATATTATCATGTTCTTCTGGTGCTTTCAGCACATTTATGGCATGCATGCATAAGGTTATAAGTGTGTATTTGTCACATTCAGAGGATTTATTATAATTACAGATAGGGCTGGGCGATATGGCAAAAAAGTAATTTTGATAATTTTTCCCCATATTGAACGATAATGATATATATTTCGATATAAGATGTTAATGCTGCCAGCTTTAAAAGAGAATCCCAACAATGACTGAAGCCACAAAAATTAAAGGGTTCATTAAATTACATTTTAAAGTATAGTTTATTAACAAAAACAGATGACAGATTTGGCCTTAAAAATTAAGATACTATAGGCACATGCTCAGAATCTTTACACGGCAAAGATTTTTATAAAAAAAATAAATAAATACTTGTTTGTGATGAGAAAAAGTATCTTGTGATGATATATTACAATGTTTTGAGATTTTTAAACAATAATGAGAAACAACATTTAGACCACACACACTAGTGCTGTCTTTTTATCCCACAATTCAGAGTTAAATGAAGGCTATTTCACACGGCCCCAATAAACTGACATAATGGCTTAAGCATGCAATGACGACAAAAATAGAATGAATTATGAGAAATTATCACATAAAGGTTATTTATGTAGAACAGATGCATTACTCACTTTTTAAAACATTAACGCCATGTAACATGCTTAATACTGTGAATATTTATTAAATAGCGTCAAGCAGGTCTAGACGATCATTTATTTATTTATATCTGCCGTTACAGCGCACAACCACATGCAAATTGGTGTTTATTAGGGCAGTGTGAATACAACAGCATTTTCTAAATTATGCATAATTTTCTAAATTATGCAGCCCCACTGCTAGCCCTGCTAGTTGACGGAGTAGCATCGGCCCGCATTTTCATGCTCTCAGTGTGGTCGTGTGGGTGATGCTTTCATATAACGGAGTTCGTGCTACCTTTTTTTGTTGACAATTTCAACATCTTTGGATAATAACTCGAGGTTAGATTCACTTTCGTCGCTGCTTCCACTAATTTTTATTTATTTTTTTTGTCGTCCTGGTGTTTGCTTCGCAAAGTGCGGTAGGAAATTAACTTTGACCTGCACGGCACGCGCAAGCTGCACGCTATTGGCTGTTGTCGTATTGTTATGCTGTGTGATTGGCTCTTAGATTAATTCATATCGAGCAAAAAATGTCTAGAGCTCATCATCGTTATTAAAATCAAATAAATCGCGATTCGATATGATATCGTGTATCGGCCCAGCCCTAATTACTGTATCCAATTCCTTACACTATCACTTTGTGATGAAAGGCACCACATGTGTTGTGGTATTTTCAATAACCGGCTAGACCCGACATCAACATACGTAGAAAGTGTGTAAAAAGACGCAATCTGATCGTACATGGGAATAACTCGGTTCGATCTCATCGGACATGGTGAGCCTGTGATCTTGCGCATTATTGAAAAGAGAACCTGAGCGCAATGTAGCTTGGAAGTAGTAGGAATTTGATGGATGCCATTCCATTTTGATCCTGTGCATGCTGCGTTCTTCGATATTTTTAGGACGCTGAGGGAATTTCATGGTCTCCACCAGAGTGTGACAGGTACCACGAATAAGCGGAATCTGAATCCACTAAAGGTTTGTTTCACATGATATTAGAGCAGGTTTTTCTTGCCACTATTGCCTCTGGCATCTTTCTTCAAGATTCAAATCTACCTGGATTTCTTTGATTTAATGCATGCTACTTAGAGACATGCTGGATGTTTAAGAATTAGATATCAAACATTTATTACCCACCTTCCCCACGTACACCAGGAGTTTGGCATTGAGTGGATTCTCATCAGAGCTTAACCACAGCTCAGAGTTATCATCAGAGGATATGGCTAACTGGAAATCTCCTGGAGAAAAAAAAAATATGTGGAAAATATAATGGACATCACACACACATTGCAAAACACATAGCATGCTCCTACAGTATATGTACTGTACAGTATCAACACATGCAGATGTTAATGCTGGGGCAAAAGACATTACTCTTTACACTTTCATAATCAATATTTTACTATTTATATGTACACTGAAGGACAACACTGCTCCACTCCAATCTCCTTCCCCTTCTCTCTTTTGAAGCTTTTCTGTACCTTGTACCCGAAGCAATGATCTAAACACAGCCCTTGTAACAATTGTAGTTCTCTTAGAAAAGCATTGCTCCACAGACGCAAATCCATATCCCCATCTATTGCACAACTGCACTGTAACAAACCATCTTTATATGGATGAATAAAGCCAAAGATGCGCAGTCCGTAATTCTTCCACTTTGGAACCACAGCCAGTTTCTTCACCGTGGTTCTGGTCTGCAAAACAAATGCAGAATGCAAAGGTGAGAAACCCAGGGACTTCAATTTGCACTGCATACACAACACGCTCTAAAGTGTGATAAGATTTTTAAATAGACCGAAAATATACATCATACCAAATTATAGAGCAGCAGGTTATTTAGAGTAATATACAGTACATACACTACAGTAAGTATGTGAACAGTAAGACAATTGTCATATTTTTGCCTTTATACAGTACATCACCACAATAGATTAGAAGCAAAGCAATCAAAATGTTAATGAAGTGTAGATCTTCAGCTTAAATTTAATGGATTTTTTTTTTTATTAAATATTGCATTAACTGCTTTGGAATTAAAGCCATTTCTTCCCCATAGTTTCTCCTTTCACAGACTCAAAAGTAATTGGGTGATTAACTGATAAGTAGTTTAATGGCCAGGTGTGAGCTGTTTTTGACACATTAAAAGAGATAAATGTTTAAAGTCGGTAGCTATTTATGGAAACTCTCTATGTTCTCCAAATAGGCATCGATGCAAGTGAAAAGGCCCATCTAAAAAAAAAAAAAAAGACAGCAGACAAAAACATTAGCATTGGCGAGATCTGCAATACCAATTAATGCACTGGAGAGTTCAACAATGCCAAAAGACCAGGAAGAGCACAGAAAACAACTAAATAAAGTGGATGCACAGCTCTTTCTTTGGTGAAGAATAACACCTCGTAAAACCTTTTGCTAAGTCAAGAACACTCTGGAGGAGAGTGTACAAGTGTACAAGTTCTCAAGGTCTAAAAGCAATATCTTTGTGAATATACTGTAAATAGTTTGTTTACTTCAAGATGTAAACCACTGATGAGACTCAAGAACAGAAAGGCCAAAACTATAATATACACCGTTTAGCCACAACATTAACATTGATTATCAATTATATACCAGTAAACTGGTGACAGGATCATGGGCACCGTTGACGTGTTTATACCTGTGGGGACTAAAGGATACTCTGTCTGGTCTGATCCCACAGAAAGGCGAATGCAGCACAACTCGCCGAAAAAAAGGCAAGCTGACACAGCGTCCAAGCTCCAAAAGTCCCAATCTGATCGAGCACCCGTGACATGTACCGGACAAACAAGTCCGATCCATGAAGGCGCCATCCAGACGCAACCCACATTACCCAAATAATCTGCTGACAATTGTCTGGTGCAAGGAGTCATAACGTGAGGAAAGCAAACTATATTGGGCATAATGTTTTGCATTGTAATGTTATTATACTGATTTGCATAAGTAGATAATTTTGTTAGTTTGTCCAAGTATGTCTGAACCTGTAAAAATGGATGAAGTTTGTAATTATTGGCATTAATTTCTGAATGGCTAAGTCTGGAAGTCTGCTTCACAAATAACACCTTGATACTTTCATTTCAAATCCACTGTGGATGTAAGTCAAAATAAAAAAAAATAATAAAAAAATAAAAAAGTCAGTGTCCAAATAATAATGGATCTGAGTGTAGACTTATAATGCATCTTATCATCCTGGTTACAACCTCCCCCTGACAGAATTACTGATGCAGCTAATTAGTGATATGACTTACTTACTGTACACACACAAACACACACACACACACACACACACACACACAAACACACACACACACACGCACACACACACACACACACACACACACACACACACACACACACACACACACACACACACACACACACAAACACACACACACACATACACAAACACACACACAAATATATTATATATAAAACAAATATACATATAAAAAAAATACTGTATATAATTTATATATATATATATAAAATCCTAATCTTAACTTCAGGAAACAACAACAGCAGTTTTATATAAAATAAATTAGAGTAACTATCATTTCAGTAACAATATGGCCAAATAATGTGCTTGTGCTCTATGAACAAAGTTTGTTTCAAAAGTGCATCTGATGAAATTAGCTTTCCATCTTGTCATCTTCTTTCCTTTTCATCTTCTTCTGACTTTTATATTTTAATACAGAAGTTATATTCATGAAAAATGTATCGCTTGTTTTGTACGCTGACGATTGCATTACCTGTACTGGTCAGATTGTTGATGTTTTTCCCTCCCTGACTATTGAATTAAAATATTGTTTTCCCTTACTTTTAATTTTCTTCTTATATATATATATACATATATATATATATATATATATATATATATATATATATATATATATATATTTTTTTTTTTTTTTTTTTTTTTTTTAAATTAAAACCAGCTCAACATTAGCAGTGCCGGTAATTTTATGCTAAGAAGCTGAAGATGGAAATCATAGCTTACTAGCTAAACTACTAAACAACACATTTCCACAATCAAACACAACTTTATACTTACTGGTTTAATGCAAATTTTAGACCTTACACCTACTGCAGGCTCTAAGCCATTCCAACTTCCGCAGATATGTTTAAGCTAGACATGTCAGTCACGTTTGTTTCCTATTTACTGATTTCCTGGCAGCTGGTAACGAGGTTCCGCTACTCTGAGAGGTCTACCAACCGTTATACGGAGAAGCCATCCATCCAAGCAGCATAAACGAAGAGCTCACGCTCTAATCAACATCAAGATGCTTATTTTTTTCCTGTACAAAGCACACGCTCCTCACACCCCGTTCAATCCATCCCCCATGTGTTCGGCAGAGACTCGAAATAACGTGTTAAAAGCCTGTTCTTTAATGAGCGTTAATCTTTTGTCCAATTAAAACTTTAGGGACGCGAGCACCAAACAGACACTAACTGATGCACAAGCTTCTCGTCTATGTCTGGGGAACGCAAAGATGCTTTTCTCGAAGAGTTTGAGTTAAACGAACAAACAATAATTTGATTTGTTAACAATTTCAAAATATTCAATTCCATTAGAATTGCTGAACAATATGGACCAAACTTTTCACTGCTATATTTCAGTTAATTTTAGGCTTTGATCTACAGTAGCTCAAACACTAATCTGACTTAATCAGTATTTTGTTTTTCACTACATTTTTCTTACTAATCTCTGAAACCAGTCAGCAGGTCCAAGCTTCAAATAACTTTTAACTACATACCTTTCCTATTAATTTCACTATAATAATATAATTATATAATAATTTTAATACAATAAAAAAAATTGCTTGCATCTATTTACTCAATACCTAATTAGGGTTTACAAATATTACAAAATACATAAAAAAAAAAACAGAACTGATTATTGATTATAAATCGATTACTAGGATGTACTAAGCTGATCAGACACAAGGCTTTGGTTTACTCACATGTGGGTACAAAGGGAAGTGCAGGTTCTTCCTGAGCTGAGAGACTGATGAGCCGCACCAGTCCTCGAACACGTGCAGGTTGGCCTGGCCTTTATACTGCAAGAACATAACAAGAAACAGGGTATATAATGATCACAGCATCAAGGGCAGAGTTTTAGAGAAAAGAATTCACTTCCTAATTCTGTCTTTCATTACCAGATCCCTATTTCTCATTCTGAAAGGTCAGGCTGCTAGTCTAAGTCTTTCTAAACAGACAGCTGACTGGTAGAACAAATGATTAAGGACAAGCAAGGGGACAAAAATACCAAACGAAAAAAAAAAACAAACGAGAGTGACAGAGCTGTGCTTGATAGCCATCCCCAGCTTAGATTCCTGCATGTCCAGTTCAGGCTCATACAGCCTCGTCTTGTGGAAATTGGGTCTGTGAATAGGAACAACCCCAAGAGAGGAGAGAGAATGTGTGAAAGAACTACAGCGGGTGCTCTGGATTTGGCTGCAAATCAACGCCATGCGAGGTGTGAACGCAGGCTTCATAAATGCACTCGCTGTGCCATCGGGGTCATTTATGGATAACGGCTCATACGGTGTGTGTGCCAAGCTGCTCAGGAATTCATGGGAAAGGAAAAAATCTTTGATTGATATATACATAAGAGACAGAAACCGCTGAAGCGGAACACCGCTTAGCCCCACTCGTATTAAAATGCACTAAAAGCAATTTCTAAAATTCCCGAAAATAATCAAAACTCAAACTGTCCCCAGTGTCTCTGAATTGAGAGGATAACTGTGCACTGAGCTGCTGCTGATACCATCTCACACTCTGCCTCCTCCAATCTGTCCATCAGTTTCAGGTCTTCTCTCCACTCTCGGGTTTAATTTTAGCCTTTCTAATTGCGGCCAGTGTAGACGTAGGCCTTGGCATCCCACCTACTCGGGGTGGACAGCGGGCATTTCAGGTCTCTTTCCAGACAGACGTGGCAGACACGTCGCGGTCTCCTGTGCCGTCTTATGTCTCATACATGCCAATCACGCCAAATATTATGCAGCATGCACGTCTCAGCTATTAAATATTTCAGCAAGTCCTCTAATCAAATCAGAAAGACTTTCCACGAAGCCTGTGTTAATAAATTATTAGAACAGAGCTTATAGTTCTTTGTAATCATATCCTTGGCTGCTCCCCATTCCAGCTTTTCGTTTTAGTCGGCCTCATTTATCAACCTGGATATGAATAAATTTACTGGCAAATTGTTTCGCAAGAGCATTTACACAAGAAATGTGCTAGTCTTGAAAATCCAGAGAGTTCAGGGTGGGAAAAAGAATGCAGGTACATTCATTTACAAGGAGAATTTCTGGGAGCACACAAAATACAAAGAATAGAGGCAAAAATGTCCTTAAAAAAATTTTAAAGGTACAATTGTGTTCCTTTATTTTTTTTTATAACCAAACGATAATTTTTAATCTAACACGTTTTTGTCACTCTGCACAGCATTTATGGATTGCTACTGTATATTTCCAAATGTGTTATAAAAACCTGCTTACAAGTCAATCCTGCAGAGAAACTGATAAGACTCATAACCTGATATGTCAGCCTTTTTTTTTCATACCAAATATTCACCAAAACCTCCAAAATCCCTGTGCTATCAGCAGCATTTCACGTGCTTCCCTGATAGCATTCATCTTTTTAAAAAAAAAAAAAAAAAAAAAAAGAAGCAGTGCAGTGCTTAAATATATTTAGCTTGGATAAGGGTGTGCTTTCAGCCACTGGTGTATACAGTAAAGGGGATGGAGTGTGGTTGATAGGACGTTTCCTTCTATCGGACCGATCTCTCCGCACTTCCAGATGAAGCCCCGTTGATGCATTCCCCACACGTTTCCCACGGACAAATAATGGAATTCAATAACAGTGCTGAGAAGCTCGTAAATCACGAGGTGAAACCAAAGGTCATTTTTGCACCTGAGTGGGTTTATGCCAAGGATGATGGGAAGGATTGGAATTTATGTGTATTGAAGCCATGTTTCTAACATAGCAGAAGAATGAGACACAATACTTGTACTTAAATCACTCGAATAAGAGATGGTGTCATTTAAAGGCTGATGTTCTCCTGAGCTTTTCTTTGATGTTAAAATGTGTACAAGTGGACACCTATTGGTTAGCTTTTAGTTTGAATCTGGCAACTCATCCATCACACAACCTAGAAGAAGGGCCACTAGGGACCACACCAGACTGTTGCCACCATGATACTGCTTCCTGTTCACTGCATGTGCCTTTTCTCTTGGGAAACAGGAGACAGAGACTACCCACAGTGATAGACCAAGACAGAGATTAGTCAACACCGTGGCTAGCAAAGTCGAACATGAATCATCTATCATCATTCAGGATGGTTTGCAGCAGGGGAGAATGTAAGCACAAAAAACATTCTGATTACACTGACGTGTTTTCAACGGCTGAAGCATCGATCCATGCCGCCGTTATAAACTCTTGACTTTTTTTTTTTCCAAAGACAAAATTCTTCACCTTTAGTGAAACTGGTACTGTATCTGCAATTTCCATATATCTTCATTCATATCAGATTATTAGTTCACCTACAGTACTATACAATGTTGAGATGGAGAGAAGCGTTTCAGTTATATACACACATCATTAATCTTTTGTGAAGTAATTCCTGTATTGCCACATTGACTCAAATTGTTTAGTTTTTTATTTCATTTTAATTTATACAGTTAATTTGAAGTGTTAAAATGTTTCTATTCCTCTATAATCCTAAAGGATTATACTCTAAACATCACACATTGACAGACATCACATCATCCTGTGGAGGTTTGTTTAGAATTGTAACAGAATCTGAAGGGAAAAAAAATTATCCTGAATCGGGTTATTTATAAAACTGACATTTACAGAATTGCGATACAAATCGAAACAGCAAACACAAACGGAATTATCATGATAATATTGTACTATGAGGTGTCTTGTAATTCCAATCCCAAATGTCTATTATCACTCACTCACTCATCTTCTATACCGCTTTATCCTGTATTCAGGGTCTCGGGGACCTGGAGTCTATCCCAGGAGACTTAAGGCACAAGGCAGGGTGTGACTACAGGCAATTTGGGAACACCAATTAGCCTAACCTGCATATCTTTGGACTGTGGGAGGAAACCGGAGTACCCGGAGGAAACCCACCAAGCACGGGGAGGACATGCAACCTCCATGCACTCAGGGATGGGAATCGAACCCGGACCAGGGGCAAAGCAAGGCGACAGTGCTAACCGCTACACCACTGTGCCGCGCCACCTGTCCATTATCGATATAAATTAATTCATAATAAGATTTACACACCAAGTCACATGCTCTACATTTAAAAACCAACAAGATATGAACTACAACTTAATCAAATATAAATCAACCCTCACAACTTGCTGAGCAGACTTTACAGTATATACTGTAGCTAAAACAAGTTTTTAGACTTGTTAAAAAAAACTTAATCCGAGATAGTACTCAGAAGTACTGAAATACTTAATTTCTCTAATATCACAGAAATCTCCAAACTCTAATTTTCCTTGTTTTTTTTTTTTTACTTATTTATTAGAGGATATTAAATTAATTATTGATTAAATTATATATTGATTAAATATAATATTGATTAAATATGCAGTATCTGGTCATAGATACTTTTAAAAATGTGGGCCTTCGACAAAACAACTTGGTCCCTTTATCACTTATATAACAGCCATAAGACATAGTGGGACTTCTGACTCTTTTAAATGTTTGCGTGTGTGTCTCTATCAATATTTTTTTTAAAGATCTGATATGTAAAGTATCCACCATGCACCCTTGCGCAAAGAAAATAAATTCTTATACTGTATATTAACTGTAGATATATATTAAATGATTGTGTTCTGATCTACTGTTAAATTGAAAAGATTTTATTATAAAAAGATAATGTTATAATGTTAATATTTATCTTTGCTACACTAACTGATAATTACTACTAATTCAAAAAGATATTCATATTCAAAATATATTCACAATATACAGAATAATATATTGTATTAATATATTACATTGAAAAAAACATAAGGAATTGCTACAGTACTTTTCATATATTGTGATAGATATATTCAAATATATAGCTTCATATATGTATTTATATGTATTTTATATTTTTTATATATTTATATATATATATGTATTTTATTTTCAACAATATACTTACAGTAATATATTTAATCTGATTTTATATACAGGTCCTTCTCAAAAAAATGTGCATATTGTGATAAAGTTCATTATTTTCTGTAATGTACTGATAAACATTAGACTTTCATATATTTTAGATTCATTACACACAACTGAAGTAGTTCAAGCCTTTTATTGTTTTAATATTGATGATTGTGGCATACAGCTCATGAAAACCCAAAATCCCTATCTCAAAAAATTAGCATATCATGAAAAGGTTCTCTAAACGAGCTCTCTCTCTCTCTATATATATATATATATATATATATATATATATATATATATATATAGAGAGAGAGAGAGAGAGAGAGAGAGAGAGCTCGTTTAGAGAACCTTTTCATGATATGCTAATTTTTTTATTTTTTTGAGAATATATATATATATATATATATATATATATATATTTTTTTTTTTTTTTACAATATGCTTATATATTAATGTACAGTAGTTTGGACAAAATAGACTATACAGGCATTAAATCAGAGCATTTTATAATCTATTGCCATATATGTTTTTCCGTAAGGACAAGGTTTTTCATATTAGCCGATACTTGCTCTATTTGGACAAGCACAATAATGCGAACCTGTAATTTGCTTTGCAGCTAGAACTACTGTCGTAGGTGTTATTATTGGAAAATAATCAACACCTTGAAAGACCCATTTAAAGCTTTAGGCTCATAGCCCTTCAGTGTATACACTAGTCATAGGATTCTCTTCTCTGGCTCTGCATTCCAGTGAAATTGTTCACCTTGAGGAAAGGCACCTTGAGGAGAGGCTCATTATCTGATCCTTCATCTCTTGCTTTAAAGCTTAGCTTAAAACATCCCTTTTCTTTCACACATCTTCTCTTTAGGGATTTTCTCTGGACTTACTGAATGGTATAAGTATTACACACCTCTGGTACTGCTATAATTATGTTGCTTTATAACATGCCCCTGAAAAGCAACAGCTTTCCATTACCATGCTGTATCCTGTAGATATTATCCTTAGATATATCACCTCTTTTCCCCTTGCACTCGGGCAGCCATGTTGCTTCATGGCAATTGTCTGTTTTGGAGACATTGTTATGCCAGATAATCACACATTTAGAACTGGCAGAACATCGGGATTCTGCTAATTAATAGGGGGAGTAATGAGGCGGCGAGTGGCAGAACACTGTGCTCTTCATTACTGGCTGATAAGAGCTTGGCAGGCGTGTTTTTTTCCCGCTTTGGCTTTGACTCGATGTGATGAGCTCAAGCGTTTTATGGTGATTATTCAGATAGGTCAATAACACATTCAACTTGCATCCATCCGCAGGGATTGCACTAAACATTGTAATAAAGCTAACATAACCGAAAGACTGACCTGGGCTTGTTGGGTTTTTTTTTTAATACACTGAGTTTGAGTACTGAAGGTTGTCATGTTTGCAGGTGACTAACGCATCTATATTTGGAGAGAAATCATACCGTGCTGCAGAAGGACTGGCACATCATTGCTTTTCCTCCTGTCCTTCTGGCCACCTGTTCATGTAATTTTAGCATAATTCCTGAAGGGATGGGGGAAAAAAGTGTGGGCGGATGTTTCCTCAGAGAAATGATTTTGATTGGGGGGGGATGCAGATAGACGGAGAGGGGAGTTTGACATATCATAGAGCGATCGTTAAAATGCCTTCCTAATTACACTATTCCCTTTATAAGAGGAACATCACTATAAAGTCAAATCATTAATGTAAGAGGGGAGGACATGAGATTATAGCAAATTATTTTATATACTCCGCAGGTCTCATCATAAGAACTATATTAGCAGGTTCCATGCTTTTTTTTATACCTATGATGGAAGTGAGGTTGAGCATCCACGGGGTGGTATAAAATAAAATTAAAAAAAACAATTATATGTTGACCAGCATTTAAAAAAAAAAAAAGAAAAGAAAAAAAAGTCACATTTTTACAACGATTCAGTAGATTATTCAGTTATTCAGGTTAATGGCGATAAACAAGAACAAGGAATGTGTCAAGGCGCATACCAATACTCAGGATATACAGTAGATTGCGTTTCCAGATTTAATACTTTGTTAAGCAACCCTATTAATGGGGGGACAAGCAAGTGTGAAAAAAATATTACACCTGTGTATCATATGCACTATTTATGGATGTACCAATTTAATCGCAATGTGTAACCTCCAACAATGGAATTCATTCTGCCACCACGCAAGTTTTTATTTAAATTTAAATTTCATTTTAGGGATAAAAAATTAACCACAGGAGGAATTTCTTTGGAGCAGGAGTTCACACTGGTGACCTTATATACTGTAAATGTGATGCAATTTAAATGCTTAAATGCGTGCTTAGGGCCCCTTGAGATTCCATACCAAATAATTTGAGCTTTCAGGATAGTTTGAAAAAGACCTTTTTTTTTTTTTACATATGATTATAAAAATGACCATTATGCCTACAGTACCGTGCAAAAGTCTTAAACCACCCCTCATTTATTAATATTAAATTCAATTAAATTATGCAAATAAAAAAAAAGAAAGAAAGAAATGTGCTTAGGACTGGCTGAGACCTGACTGAAAAGTGCCCAAACACACCATTTATAATTTTAATTGTTTATTCATGTAACAACCTTAGCAGCAACCTCATCTCCCCTCTCGTTTGTTCCAACCTCATCATCATCTGCACTTGTTTTCTCACTGGTTCATGCCTTAAATAAGGCAAAGCTTGTCCTTACTTAAAATGAGAGGCAAAAAAAGTCCTTCAGGAAGCCTGGAGAACTATTCCTCAAGACCATATTAAAAATACAGGCCTCTGAGTTGCGCATTGGTAAAGTGCTCGCCCTATCATCCGGAGATCGCGAGTTCGAGTCCCGGATGATGCTGTAACCTCTCATAGCCGGACATCTAGATAGAGCTGATTGGCCGAGCTCTCTCAGTGAGGAGGGATGAGAGTTACTTCATGCTCTCACATTAATCACGGCTCTACAGCCAATCAGGGGCGTCTATGAGCTCGTAGTAGTGTGGGAGCCCCAAATTGACGGAGAGGAATTGGACATGACTAAATTAGGGAGAAAAAAAAATGTAAATAATAAAGAAAGTCAGGCTCTTTGGAAGGAAAATATGAAGAAATTAAAGGTGGCTCAAGATTTTTGCATTTAATATTGCATATAACTGCATAGTGATAGTACCAAATATTAAGACATATTATGGATTAATGGGATCTCGGTCTGTCCATCTGTCTAATCCTACATAATTTTGAGTTACTAAAAGGGGTGAAAAAGAAAGTAGCTGCTAATTACATGCTGCTGTGATGTTGCTAATGAGTGAATGTGATTTCCATAAAGGAGCGCATGCTCCTTATCAACACTAAACAGACTACACTCTGTATTTAGTGTCAGTACAATCTCCCACATTATTACAAAGTCTCGCCATTCTCGGTTCACTGTAGATCTGCCCTACACCATAACCTACTTACTTTAGGTTATGTTATGTTCATAGGCTATCCTGTCCGTTTTCATGTACAGTACATCATTTGGACGTACAGTACTATACTGAATAGTGTGTGTATTCAGACGGAGCCAGGAACTGAGAAAAAGAAAAAAAGAGAACATGACCGAGGAAAGCTAAATTTCCTCTTGCTTTTACCACTGTGTACACTTCATCCTCACCTAGCCTCTGGAGGATAAACATTACAGCTTGTAAAAGCAATGAAGGCAACCAAATGAGGCTTTACCTCTGGTTTCCATGGCAACTTGAGGAGCTTCTGGCTGAGAAGTTTTTGGATCTCGGGTTTGCTGTATCTTTCCTGTTCAGATTCACCAAGCTCATCACCCTGGAACAGAGAAAAACAAGTTCTCAAAATTCCAGCAACACACAGTGTGTGTGTGTGTGTGTGTGTGTGTGTGTGTGTGTGTAGGTGGGTATGTGTGTGAGTGAGTGAGACTTTTACACCTTGGTTCTGTACTAGAATTCCCTTAAAATATTTTTTTTCAGAATAGAAGACCTCAGGCTAGGCTGTTGAAATTCAGCTCTTCTGTTTTAGAAGATACTGTAGATCAAAAGATATTTACACGGAAATATTTTTTTAAAAAGATTCAGGGTTGCTTCAAATGAGTGAAAATAAAGATATGCGCTTTCATTTCTGTCCAGAAAAAAAAATGTACCCCTTAGATCATTCCAAAGTTCTTGGTTTCAGAGAATAGACTGACACACATTCTTTTCTCAGAAAGCATCATTTACTGTTTGCTTATGCCTTCAAAACAACTGGAAATGCATTTACAGTACATTTAAAGGGATTTAACGCAGTATGAGGTATAATGCCTTCATAGCTTCCATGGAAATTCAACTCAGGTCTCAATATAGTCAGGTAAAACTCATATAACCGTTCTTACAATTGTGTTGGTTTGAAACTGGACAAACTAAAAAAAAAAAAAAAAAAAGTCACCACTTGTGAAATATCACAAGAAATTTTAAATAAGACCATTTAAAAATTATTAACATGTCATGTTCTGTTTTAAAGTTTGACATTTTAATTCCCAATGGGGATTGACTCAATTTCTGAGTCTGCTCCCAGTGGACATTAAAGGAACTGCATGTTTTGTGAATGAACACACAAAAACATGAGTAAATAAATTAACGCCTGCTGTTTTAACTTTTTGCATTTTATTTTTGTATTGGCCAGGGCTTAAACAAAAAAATCTGATTTTCTCTGTTGTGACCTCATATAGCAATACACTGATTAATACTCATTTCAGCCATTTTCACTTTGTGAGCCATTTTAAGAGCTACAGGCTAACAGATAGCAACTAACTGCTAATAGCTAACCAAGCATATTAACCTAGCCTTTAAGAAGTGCTACAGTTCACAGAAAATGTATGCATTATTCTTTCATCTTCTTGCGTCTTGTCAAAGAAAATCCCTTGATAAGAAAGAAATATTTCACTGTCACAAAACAAAAATGTTCTTACATCAGGGGACAAACGCACAGTGAGCATGTTAAGCTAATTTCTAATAAGCTTCCTTCTCACAGGGCAAGTAAAGTGAAAACAAAATGGTGTTGTTTACGCAGCACATCATTGCTCAGTTGTCTCTGAGGCTCAACAGGGAATACTCTTCAACTGATGTGTACAGGTTTCTGCTTCCCTATTAACACTAATCCCAGTCAGGCTTCGTCTCCTAATCCCTGCTATATCGCTGCCAAACAGTCACCACGAACGCAGTGCCTCGATGCAGAGCACAATGAGAACCACGGTAGAAAATCCCAACACTAAGTCCTGACAGCCAATACAAATGATATTTTATCTAGCCACAGGTGCGACCAATTAGCGAGCGTTCTCCTTAAATCTGGCTGCTTTAAAGGGAAAATCTCATTTTACAGACTTGTGGGAAAGGAACGCAATTAAAACCGATGGTATTCTGTCTGTAATGGATTGTTCGGTTTACAAGCGGTGTGTAAAACGTCATACCTAAATCACAACCACACACATAAACGCCTGGGTAATGTGTGTAATCAAATCAAATCTGTTACGCTTCAAAGACTGTGTAAACTCTTAACACCTCTTTGTTTCAGCAAACGAGGGTGACAGGTGGACGATTAGAAAAGACAAACGGCGCACTTGAGAGAAAGAGAGAGGAAGAGATAGACGCTGTGGATGTATAGAGAGAAAGACATCGAGACGGAGACAGTGTGTGTGGGTGAGAGAGAGTGAAGCGTGACAATCATGTAATGTTTAGAGCTATAATCCTGGAGCCCAGAAGCTGTCTCTGATAATGACACACAAATGAGACAGCTGGCACTAAACTGACAAACCACCAAAGACGAAGATGAGCCCGAATTATGATGGCAAAACTCGCCTCGTTTATAACTCACCTGCTAATGAGGTGAGAGAATTGATATCTGCATTCAAATACCAGCTTCCAGGCACATCGTGACATCATTCTACCCAGGATTATACCCAAATTATAGCCCATAATAGTTCTCAAATCATCTGCATCGCTCCTGTGACATTTTTGTCATATTTTTGTCCCCCCCCCCCAAACTATTTCTCATACAAACCTCGCAAACATCTCTAATGATGTCAACAAATAACATTCATAGCACATAAGATTTTTCAAACATGACAACAACCCTTCTGAGCTCCGTGAAATAATGAGGCCATGCCCAAAAAACTTTGCCTTTCCAATTAAGCGGTGCGGCGTGACCCCGGTCTCATCTCTCAGGTGTCGAAATGATTGGCCTCAGAGCCGCTCAGCCTGTACGCTACGGCTATCCGCTGCTGTCTGAGCGTGTGATGTTACTGACCCCGTTGTTAGGCGGAGTGCAAGCTGACTCATAAATAAATGAGCTCTGGGTTCCCTTTGCCTCCATCAGCCGGTCGACAACACAGGAATGATAACCAGCTCCTGGCACCAAGCAACTGCTTGAGACATGTGGCAAGGGATATCGTCAAGGTTAATGAATTCCACCTTGTTAGATTAGCAGGGCATGGAGCAGAGAGGAGCGGGACGAGTGGCACAGGGCAAGAGGTTGAATGGTGGTTGCAGATAAAGGCTGGTAGGAGTCAGCAGTAATGACTGCATTTCTCTTTCTGGAAGCAGTAAACAGAAGCGTGTCAGACTCCATCACGTAGGAACTTTTCATGTTTCTTATTATTTGGGGAAAGCTGAAACACAGGCTCAGATCAGGAAGCGGGCAAACCTGTCCAAGCTTTCAGAAGGAAAACAATTTACCTAAGAACATTTTTCTCCAGGGCATGACTTCAATGATTTTTAATAGATTTCGCTGAAGCCCTGTTGACACAAAGTGCATATTTTTAGTGCAAGTGGAAATTTTTAAGCTGCATTACATCTTAAAGGAAACTGACAGAGCAGCTGAACCCTGTGAAATTACGTTTCATATCGGGTAGCATTTTATCAAAAAAGTATGTACTGTATGACATGGCCACTAGTTATGTACATTGAGCCCACAACTCTATCATGTTTCAAACATTCGTCATTTGAGAGCAATCAGTGACGCATACTGTATATAAATGCATACAGTATACGCATATACTGTACAGTATTTATGCATCATTAAATGATGCAATAAGTCTAATATTAGAAATCATCTTCATGCTTATGTTCCTGTGGCCACAATAAGATCAGTTAATTGAACTAATTGATTTTGACTAATTAAATTGATTCATACATTAATTGGAAATTGAAAAATAATTGAAAAACAGATTTGTGGCTTCATGGTGATTTTCCTGCTGTTTAGCTGGTTGCCATTATAGTGACTTCAAATAGTTTTTCCAGTGACCTGTAATATTTCGTCAGCTATCAGCTACTGTTTATACAGTACAGTGGGGGAAATAAGTATTTGATCCCCTGCAGAGACAAACTTAGAAAATCTGCAGGGGATCAAATACAGTACTTATTTCCCCCACTGTATCTTGGGACAACAGGAATATAACTAGCTTATATGCAATCCACTTGATATACTGTATAGATGTACCAAGTGTTTAAATGCTCTGTCAAGTCAACACCAAAAAGTTATCAATTCAGCACTATCCTTTCAGCTTTTTTATACAGTATGTTGTTAACACAATTCCAGGAAATTCAAATCTCCTTGAGAGAAAGAGAGAGGAAGAGATAAACGGCGTAGATGTACAGTATAGAGAGAAAGACATCAAGACGGAGACAATGTGTCCAGTAATATTCAGTACAATTCCAGTCATGTAAAATCTCCTTAGTTGTTTTCTTTGCTTGATGCAGTCCAATAATTTGAACCTTCTTAAATGACAACCTTTTCTTTGGCTAGACAGTGTATTAGGTGTGATGTACGCATAATTTTGACCCTGTAGCAGGTTGAAAAAACTGCTTATTATTACTACTACTATTACTACTGCTACTACTACAGCTCCCTTTTTTAACACAAAAATGCCACTTTGTGAGTCAGTGTGCTTTGCATTATGCATTTCCTGTTTGTTATAATAGCAATATAACAAATGGATTTGCTAAGGATAATTGAGGTCTCGGTAGGGTAAACACAGAAGCTCACGGAAGCTTAACCCACAGATTTGGGATGTTTAATGTAATTGCTTTTTCGTTTAATAGCCTAGAGTTTACCCCAACCCCCAGAAGTCTCCATAACTCATCATTACATCTTAGTCCTTTCAGCTGGAAAACCCTTACGCTCTGGGTGATGCAAATGGAAAGCATGCTTGAATATAAAATTGATATTCACACTATTTATAGAACCCAGCGTTAGTGAAAGATTTCTGGGTGGGAAAAAAATCTATTTTAAATTATTCAACAACAGTTTTAGACAAATATTTAGACAAACCATTTGGATGGTAAAATTGTTGGTACAGTCAGGGTGTATCTCATGAAATATGAACAATTAATTTCCAAATTAGATCAAATGAATTTAAAACAGGGGAAAAAACACATATACTTATTCTGTATAAAAAGAATCAAAACTGATGATGATGATGATGAAGCTGGAGAAACTTTAGGGTAAAGCAACTCTATGGGTTATAAATGAACAATCTATATATACTGTAAATCCAGCATGACTGCTTAGTTTGCAGCTTTCTACTAGGTGGGAAATCCGTTCTCAACTCAGCATTAATGTCATTCTTCATTCTCTTTTAATTTCCCTCTCCTCGACTGAAATGCCAACTGTAGAATCCGATTCCTGTTTCTGGCTGACTGTCTATAGATCACTCACCACGGTTGTAAGTAGTTATTTGAGTTTCCAGTAAACCAGTCTCTCTCATCAGTAAGACAGTTTCAAAATGTTATACTGCTTTTTTGCACCATTCTGTGTAAAAAAAAAAAAAACAGCAGTTTGAGATATTTACAGTAAACCTGTCGATCGGGCACCAACGAATGTCTCCTAGATTACATTTTCCTTCATTCTGACCCGTCTCGGCATGAGTTTATACATTTTACTGCTGTTGAATGACTGGGAAATTGCATGAATAAGCCATGAGACCTATTGAATCTACTCAGAAATGATGATTATAGTTATGATAATGTATATATACAGGTTAATCATTTGGATTGATTTTGATTCATTGACCCAAATATTACATGAAACTACTTATTAATTCTAAGCCTGGTGTGTGTGTGTGTGTGTGTGTGTGTGTGTGTGTGTGTGTGTGTGTGTGTGTGTGTGTGTGTGTGTGTGTGTGTGTGTGTGTGTGTTTACCTGCTTAGAGGAGAAAGAGGCTCACAACAACAAGGGTATCCAATATGACTAAATATGCACATTATGCATGCTTGATTTCACAAATTTGTCCTTAATTTGTTGCTATTACAAGAACAACTTCTGTTATTCTTGTCAACGAAGCATGAGGTATTTGTCTAACATGTTAATTAAGATTACACATTTACAGTATATATAAAATCTGTCCTCAAAGTCATCCCTGCCTGGGAATCTAAACTCATCTCATGGCAACTAAACTCAACATCCTCTGGTACCTTCGCTTCCTCATGCCGACCTCAAAAACATTCTTTAAGCCACGTCTGGAGACTGCTAAAAGGTGTCAGAAGACTTTTTCCTTTTAAAGTGAAGGACCTGTACAAAGTCTTACACACACCAATGAAAGGCCGGTCCACTAATACAAATGGACAGATAGATGTGCGTGGAAAGTCTAGATGTCTGGAGCTTTGCTCCCCTGAGTCTCTTCAAAGAAACAAACTAACCTTAACTTCCCATGAACGCACAAGTCAACCTGTCTCTCTCTCACACACACACACACACACACACACACACACACACACACACACACACACACACACACACACTGTTTTGGAGCAGTGCCAGTTTTATAATACATCAAGAGCTGTATAATGGGGCTGGTCATCATTATTTATTTCCCCTATACTGTATGTTATATTTCTATACACAACTCGTATGTGCTTATTAGAACAATTTCTGAAAAAGTTTGATTTAAATAATGTGTAGAAGGCTTAATCATTTGATAATCTTCTAATTATTATGTCTAGTTTGAGTGCAAAATGAGATAAAAATGAGATTGTTGCACTTTTACTCATTAGCTAATTCTTTTCAAGATTGTCTATAATAAAATTTATGTTGAAAATCACTGCATTTTCTTCTTTTAAAAACTTTGAACTGCCACTAGAGCTGGTTTTGCGGCATGAACGAGCCATGATTTTACTCAACAAAAAAAAAAAAACTCAACAGAAAGGTAACACTAAAACACTCAAGAGATCAATGCAATTACTTTCTGTACAAGAGATCGTCGTGGTTTCTGAACTCGTTTAGAACCTTATGAGACTACGTACAGTATGTATATGTGTATCTTTGTAATGAAAAAGTTTGTGTGCAACAAAACTAAACACAGTTTTCCCCTGCTCCAAATTGCTGCTATGACTAATTACAAAAAAATAATAAAAGCATGAGTTTGCTATATGTTTTTCACTAAAAAACAACCAACATGATTCTCATAATTAATTGCATATTTGCCCACAGGTGGATTTATCCATTGTTACAAAACTGTGACAGGTGACAACGGTAACTTTTTTGCTTCTTTTTTTTCCCAGTTGTTTTTCTTAAAACTATTCATACAAAAATCTTGCTATGATATACAGTACACTATTGAAACCCAAAATTATGTTGTTTTATATTGTGTGGAGGCTGGATCATCAACCCTGAACTCTTTCCCTGCTAAGCGCCATTCTGTATGTGTCAAGCTGTGATGCACAGTGTTCTGATACCTTTCTATCGTGGCCAACGTGCACTTTTTTCAGCAACTTGTGCTACATTGACTTGTAGGGTTTGATTGTGAGATTAGACCAGACAGGCTAGTCTTTGGTCCCCACAGGCAGAGATGAGCCTTGGGTGCTCATGTACCTGTCACTAAAGAATCCGGGATGCTGTAAAGCAATGGTTTTAAGAGTTGGGTTCATGGTCCCTCATGGGTCTGCAAATTTCAAACAATTTAGTTACAGTACTGAAAATCAACTCTCAACTAGTTCTCTTGAATCGTCTAAGGTTAATCCCAAGTCTTTATAACTAACAAAAAATAAAAAGTAAGTCAATAAATTAGCGTCTACTAGGGATGCTCAATTCAATAAATTTTCCCAACCTACAACCGCCGTTCTTTATCCGAACATTAACCGTTAACGGATCCGATTAGAATATTAAATTAGAATTAAATGAAAATAGAACTGAGGAGTGTCTGATTAAATATAAAAAAAAATTCAGTTTTTATTTTAACATGTGCGAACAATAGCACACAGAACATATCAAGAAAAGAATCTGGATTCACACATCCTCATGTCTTCACGCACCTGCAGCGTTTCCGACAACAGAGAAAAACAAAGTAATATAAATAAAAAGAATAAAATAAATAGGCCTGCACTAAATATTTTTACTTAAATAACAAATTACGATTACAAAATGAAAACACGCTGAAAGGCAAATTTTTTCATACATTGGCTACTAAGTTTTTTCAGTTAAAACAAATAGCAGGCCTGCCTCAAACCACAAACTGTCTAGTTTTTATAAAAAAGAAAAATCCCCACCAAAAGTGATAGCACACCATTCCCGATCGAGCCGCACGAAACTGTGTAACATACGTGAGGGTCGTCTCAAAGCTGCGGGGCGAGAAACGGTCCAAAGTTATAGGCGGAAGAATAATAAATGGATTTCGGGGGCATTTCTGGGGGAGGAGTAATAAGTGCGCCTAGGCACACTTAATAAAAAAAAATACTGTATATATAAAAAACATTTTAAACCGTTTAACTGATATATAATAATATAATAATCGGTCAAAATTCATTCTTTCGGTTAACGGTTAAACGGTTAATATGAGCATCCCTAGCTTCTACTTTATCCTAATGAGTTCTGGTGCAGAAAACCTCAGGAATATAAAGCCTTATTTTGCTAAAAATTATAGTACAAATTTAAATAATGTGCAAATTATGGGAAATTGATTTTACATTTAAATAAGTCTCTGGCTGGCTTGTTTCCTGGGAAAAATCTGAATAATAATAATAATAATAGGGGGAAAAAAGTGTGTAATTTTCCTATGCATGATTTTTCAGTTTCAGGGCTGTAGTGAGGTAGGATAACCTTTGCCTCTGTGAGACCTTTCCTGGATCCCAGTCTTCTATTTTAATCGAAATAATGAATTCACATCACTAGTGCATGTATGTCTGTTAATCAAGTAATATCACAGATGCAAGAGTGTAGAATACTGATTATCATTATGGCTTTGACTTAAGCACAGCCATGTTGATATTCAGTTTGACAGCATGACTGTGAGTGTGTCATTATACACGACAATAATATTTAGTGATATTTAGGACATGTATGCAGAAATGGATCTCATTCATTAGTTCATTAGTTACATATCACATATTTTATGCCAAAAGTTGTATTTCTGTAAAGTTTCGTTTTCCATGTTTACTGATGTCACTAATGTACAGTAGTAACCATTTTAAACTAAGAAATAGACATCAAATCAGTCAAGACAAATTAATCAATCTAATGAGTGATCACTTTTATAAGCATATCCAATACACTACATATTAGTTTATACGTTCCCATCAACTGACCATAAAAAGAATTTCTCATAGTCCTCACTCATATCTAATGTGTAACCCCACTTAACAAAACAGTCTTGTTTTAATTCGATATTTGTAACACAGCCATGCACACGACGGGCAAAGTCGCGGGCGACCACTCCGCGGATTTATATACAGGCAGAGCGGTGGACAGCCACGGTTGCTAGGCAACCCCGCCATGCTTGTGATCAGAGTTAACATGCTACACCTGGCCCGGACGTTACTTAAGCTCCCAGAAACAAGTGCACTAATAGTTAGATAGCACCAGGTCCGGGAGCGTTGCTCTGGGATAGGACAAGACAAAGAAAAGTGGAAACCTTAAAAAAAAAATTTTAAAAAGAGAGAGAGAGAGAGAAAAAACTAAAATAAAGAAATGAGAAAAGAGAAAAAAATAAGGAAAAGTGAAAGGAAAGGTGAAAAGATTTTAAAAATAAATCAATAAACTCTTTTCATTTCACCCGAGCACGAGTTTGGGGATACTTTAGCTGGGAAAAGACTCAGAAATGAGGCAGTGTGCGGACATAAGCGTCCCTCACAATCGTTCGAATATATACTGTATATCCCTTTTTAAAATTGAGTTGTTAAAAGAGGCGTACTGTAGGAGCATCCTTATCTTAGTCCTGCGTAGTGCTCACGTAAAGCGATTATTCCTTGCCGATATAAACACTCCACGGCCCTGCGAGTCCTGCATTGGAGCTCATGCACTCAACAACATGGCACCATTTTGAAGGGCCCCATCATAATATATCTGTTTCCAAAAATTCAACACTACTTGTTCTTTATTATCAGTATGACTGAAGACACTCCACCTCAAGACAACTTTGAAAGATATGTTTAATTTCTGCAGCCTCAGAGAATCTCTAAAAGCTTTAGAGGGCTGTATTGTCCCCAAAAGCATGCACTAAGCATTGTAGCATTACTCTGCATCCAACACTTCATATGACCAATGGCTTCAAGCTGAGCACAACAGGCAAGCAATATAAACACCAATATCAAGAGTCTTAGAGGTTTGCAGAAATCAATTTAGACTTTTACTCAGGTGCACCAGGTTGTGTTTCTAAAGTGTTTATCTCAAATAAAAAAGGAAGCAAAAAGTGTATGAGAACAAATTTGTTAAAAGATACGAAAGGTTATTGCCATAATAAACAGACCGGATTGTGTTCACTGCCTATTCTAAGGTGTTTTTATTATGAGTAAAGAAGTAACCTGAGACTGTGGGACAGGGAGGTGTAGTGATAGTGGGATTAATGGGCAGGAAGAAAATCAATCATTGGAACAGGAGAAAATCGATGGGACTCGATAGGAACAACGTGCCCAAGTCCATTCTTCATCAGAGTGCAGTATATTATCAATTACGAGCAGAAAACAGGCCACAAAAGACCCCCACCCACCCCACACACACACACACACACACACACACACACACTCAACCCTTCATACTTCATGCTGCTCTTATTAGACTGCACTTACAGCTCGCAGTCTGCTTTTTAAAGGGACGTGCTAGATGGAGACGCGTCTCTCATTCACTGCAAGTCGGTGGCTCTCCTGCAGAGCTAGGCTTCACATTTCTCTACTACAGACTCAGAAACTCCATCTTCATTTAGAAAATGCTTCTTCTCTCCACCACCGACTGCTCTTGTCTCCAACACGTCACCAGTGCCACGTCAGTAAATGGCACCAGTGGCGAGGATTAAACAGATTTAAACTGATCTGCGGGTTCATGAACACTTGGATTTGCAAAGCCATTGCATTGAAAATCAATATAAATACATATTATTATTATTATAAACTAAACCAAGTATTTTTAGATTTTAAGAAGTAAAAACACATACTACACAGTATATGTACACCTATAGAAATTTTCTTTGTAAGAAGGATCCACATAAAAATCCATGCTTAGGGAATTTCAAATTGCTTGCTATTCACCACAAATTCAGTAATAACTATATAAAGTATAACATACTGTAATGGTTTTGTAGTCTCTCAGTAGTGGACTTGATGTAGTGGTTCAATAGAAAACTGTTTGACATTCAGCCACAGGAGGCTTCAAACACTATTTACATGCATTATTGATAGTGAGAGAGTAATTGTGAGTGAAAAATGGAAATTTGGAAAGAACACAATGTGGCTAAGGTAGGCTAAGAAATGTAGACAAGAACAAGCAAATATTCCTCTAGATAAATAAATAAAAATAAATTATAAAAATGGTAAATGTAACAATCCTGACAATGTTTACTCTATAAAAAAATAAGCATACATATTCTGAATAAATATAAAAAATATTAATATTAATATAGTAATATAATAACAGCGTGGCCAGGCTTGATTCCCGTCTCTGTGTGCATGGAGTGCATTTCTCCCCATGCTGGATGAGTTTCCTCTGTGCACTCCGGTTTCCTCCTACAGTCCAACGATTCCCAAATTGCCGGTTGTGTGTGTGTGTGTGTGTGTGTGTGTGTGTGTGTGTGTGCCCTGTGATAGATTGGCACCCTGTTCATGTGCCCTGTGATGGATGGTGTACTCTGCCTTGTGCCCTATGATAAAGCGCTATAGACAATGAGTGAGTGAATGAATAGTGTGTATATATACAGTACAGTACAGTATGTAACTTTACTGTTAATGCTGGCTAAAAAATTTTGTCAATGTGTTATGTAGAAAAAAAAAATAGACACAAATTATATTCCACATGGATATTGAATATACATATGATTTTGCCAGTATAAAAAACAGTTTAGATAATAAAAAAACAGACATTCAAAAAACATAAAGGAAACTCAGTACACGGTCAATAAATCTTATGAATGCTATTCCTTTAAATTTTATTACATAGCAGTTAGTTCTGACCGAGTAATCTGATTGGACGAGAGGCATTTCACGAGTGCTGGTATAGAGTACATGTAATTGGTAAGAATTTAAAATGACTCCTACTTAATTAATGACACTAACTGTCAGTCGCCAGCTCTGGCAGTCGCGGTTAGTTACTTGGTTAAACATCAAAAGCTTTCATTTAGTATAAATGGTTAAACAAGCAAGCAATAAACTGTTGATAAATTATTTTTGGAGAACTGTGATATATAAAAGCAAATCACACTCAAGGTCATGCTTTTGAACTGAATATAATATCATCTCAGGGTACACCCTTGTGCTTGACCGGATCGCAGCCGTGCTGATTTTCAGTATAACAGCACTCCCTCTCATGTGGTGTTGCTTATATTGTTCCCTTTCAAAGGCGGGAACGAGATGCTGCGTGAACCGCTATGGGAACATCTTGTCATGTTGCCAGTTGTGAAGCATGTGTGTATCAAACACGCCAAATTTTGGCCTATATAACCTTGGTCAGGTGACGTCATCTGATGAGACGCACCTGGGGGTTATAAATAGGAGTGAACCGGAAACATTCCTCAGATTCATTGTCTTCACTTTGACCTTGTTGTGTTGAGCATGTCTGTGTTAAACCAGCAAAATAAGAAGTGTTTAACTCACCGATATGCAGAGTTTTAAACGAGATGTGCCTCCGTCTGTGATAATCCATATCGGAGGGCGATCTCTACACTTTACTGCTTCGATTAAAGTGCTCACGTGCGCCTCACATTCCATGAGAAGCTTCGAGCCGCGGTGCATTTTTGGGGGTCTTAAAACTGTATCCAGCAGAGCTGTGAGAGACAGATTTTAAAAGTCCCATCTCTCACTTCCTCATCGGATCGGGAAATCCCTCTGTCCACTCTCAAGCGCGCCCTGTGCTTCTTGGGAATGGGCAAGGATAAACATCCTCTCTTGCTTCCGCGGAGATGGAAATAGCCTCTAAGCACTTGGGAAAACATTAAACGACAGTTTCTGTCGGGTGGCCGGTGGGCGGAGCCTCACAACGCTCTCTCCCCCCCCCCCCTCTTAGCTCTCTCCATATGAGTTAACCCTTTCATGGAGTAAGCTGTATTATCCCGTGTTTTCCTGACATCGACTTAAATATAGTTGATGTGGAAGCACGAAGTTATATGATGACGCCCAGATAGAAGAGACGCTTCACAGGCTATCTCTCTCCCGGGGCATCATCCTCCCTGAAAAGCTAATACTTCCTTCAAGCTGTGTAGACTTTCATCTTCCCTGGAGGGAAAAGCTTTTCAGGCAGCAGGTCAGGTTGCTGCTCCATTGCACACCATGGCGGTCTTCCAGGCCTACCACGCTGACCGGCTGAGAGACTTGAGCACTGGCGGGGCTCTTCAGAAAATAGGGTGTATAGGAATTACGCCGGGCCACAGACTTGTCACTGCGTGTAACAAAGCAGACATAGCAAACTATAACGGCCGTTTTATGGCTGCGATGGTTTTGGCGCAGAGGCACTTGTGGTTGAATCTCAGGCGCATCAAGGATAAGAATCGTGCATTCCTCCTGGATACCCCTACTCGACTGGATCTGACTCTTGCGAGGCGTGAAACACAAGGAGAGTGTTTTTGAGCCGCCCACCCCCTCGTAAAGATTGGTCTTCTTTACAAGAAGCCCTGAGGTTCATGTGCCCAGAACCATGGGGGTGGCCCCCCAATGGGGAGAGGCATGCGGAATTCCTTTCAAGAATGAAGTGCTCTCTCTGACACCCCCAGGAGGTCGGTGTTTGCTCCGCCACCACTGGTGTTTCGGGCAACACTAGTCTCCAATAAAGTGTTAGTTCTTCGGTTCTTTCCTGCCATGCGTCAGGATGCCGAACATCTAACCCCTACCCCCACCCCCCCTCGTTAACCAAGCCACAGAGACTTTTGCCCTTTCTGAGAAACTGGCAGCGTGGAAGCTACCACCAAGTATATCTCCTTGGGTACTAAGCACTGTAGGGCACATCACCCTCCGCATTTCAATGGCGTGGTCTCCACTTCCATGAAACCAGAAAGTCCGCATCTACTGACAGAAGTTGCTGGGAATGGGGCCATGGAACATGTTCCCCTACCAGACAGTGAGTTAGGCTTCTACAGCCGGTATTTCTTGGTTACCAAGAGGAACGGGGGGCTGCGTCCAATTTTTAGATTTGCGGCCTGTACCGCTATCCAAAATAAATAAAAACAGCTTCAAAATGTTGACTGTTAAAGTGATTTCTCTCAAATTCTACCAAGCGATTGATTTGTGACAATCGATTGAAGGACGCTTACTTTCATATAGAAATATTGCCACAACACAGGAGGTTCCTGAGGTTTGCTTTTGGGGCCGAAGCTTACCAGTATCGGGTCCCTCCATTTGGTCTAGCTCTCTCACCCGCACATATTAAAATGCATGGATGTAGTTCTGGCTCTACGACTACCAGGGCATCCATATTTGAATTACATAGACGATTGGCTAGCCCAGTCTCATTAACTAGCGCTTCGACATCAGCATGTCGTCCTAGCTCATCTTTGTTTCTAAGGATTGAGACCCAGCGCCAAGAAAGCATGCTCTTTCCGGTTCTGAGGATTTGGGTATCGCATGAATTCGATTGTAAGCGGGCACAGCTGTCTCCCGCTCGTGTCGAATCCATTATCAACACCCTCAAGGAAATCAAGCTAGACCAAGAAAGTTACCATCACTTTCAGAGATCTTAGCTCTCATGGCAGCTGTATCCACGGTGACACTTTTGGGCCTTCTGCACATGAGAGCATTTCAGTTGTGGCTAAGACAGGGGATTTCACTCTAGGGCCAATCCCCATCAAGGGTTACGCGCCAGGTGCTTCGTACCCTTCCTATATTGTTCAGACCTCGGTTTCTGACTCTGACTCTAAGTTCGTCTTATCGTCGCAGATGCTAACGACAGACGCTTCCCTCACGGGCTGGGGTGCGGTCTTAGATGACCGTCCAGCCCAAGGGAGCTGGAGAGGCCTTCTTCTTGCAGGGCACATCAATTGCCCCGAAATGATGGCTCTATTTCTGGCCCTAAAGCACTTCCTCCAGCAGTTGAGAGTGCCATGTTCCAGTGCGGGTGGACAACACTATCGCCTCATCTTTTTCACTAGCAAGAGGTATTCTCCTGCAGCAAGTGTGTGCTAAGCAGGTAGACCCAGTCCACTGCCGAAATGTTTCAGTGCTGGAGTTTCTGCAGAAAAAGCTTGTCCTCGGGCTTGTGCCCTAGTACTCTCAAGATGTACTTAACTGCATCCTCACTGAACTATCTTCCGAAAGTTCCATTTTCAACATGCACCCTACTGTTTTGAAGCCTTCTGTCCTCCGACTTTTACAGCTTCGGAGCAGGAGAAACTTCACTTACTGTCCAGTACGTGCTCTTCAGATTTATATCCACCGCATCAGCCAGTGGCGTAAGTCAGAACACCACTATACTGGGTGAGAGATGCTTTTGCCCTCTCCTATGAGGCACGTGGGCTCACTTCGCCTCTAGGAATCAGGGCTCTTTCAACCAGGGGATCGCCTCATCTATTGCATTAGCAAGAGGTATTCCCCTGCAGCAATTGTGTGACGCAGAGGGTTGGTCCTCCCCGCACACATTTCTTACATTTATAATCTGGATGTTCATGCTACACCGGGCTCACGGGTCCCCGTGTTAGCTGCCCAGGCATAGTTCTGAGACCTTCTCGGCCTTGAGCGCACACGCTACACAACCTTGGGGTCCAGACACTTGCAGTGCGGCGATGTTGGTATTCTCGTTCCCATAGCGTTTTCACGCCGCATCGAGTGAAGCCTTTGAAAGGGAATATCTCGGGTTACTTTGCTGTAACCCTGTTCCCTGAAAAGGCGGGAACGAGATGCTGCGTCCTAATGCCGCACTGCCTACGTGACCGGACGTCCATTCAGACAATCAATCTGAGGAATGTTTCCGGTTCACTCCTATTTATAACCCCCAGGTGCGTCTCATCAGATGACGTCACCTGACCGAGGTTATATAGACCAAAATTTGGCGTGTTTGATACACACATGCTTCACAACCGGCAACATGACAAGATGTTCCCATAGCGTTTTCACGCAGCATCTCGTTTCCGCCTTTTCAGGGAACAGGGTTACAGCAAAGTAACCCGAGACGTTTTCTGGAAAGAAATTTGCAAAGCAGCAGTTCAAAAAGATAAAAACTTGCACTGTTTTTTTTTTTTTTTTTTTAGTTTTTTTTTCTCAATACAGTAGGTAATATTTTTTTTGTAATACTAAAATTGTAGCAAAATCTTCACCTCTTTCCTGAGCACAATGACGATATTACGAGTACAACTTATGTAATACTATGGTTGTATTTCCAGTTAAAGGCACATGCAGCCACAGCTTGTTACAAAAAATAAAAAGGAAAAAACATTAATGGTTAGTCATTCACAACAAAGAAAACCTTGGTTATAGTCTCTAGCCCTTGCTATATTGTTCAACTCTTACAATCTGATACCACTACCAATCTATAATACATCTCATTTGTTATGTAGAATAGGCAGACACATATACATAATATATTTTCTAATATTGATTATTATATAAATAATATATTTTATAGTATTGACGTGTTTTGGTGTAGCTGCAAACCATGGCTGAAATAGAATTCAACAAAAATAACAATAATAATGCTTCACTTTGTGTGCCTTGTGCTACATGCTTCACACAATGCCTTGCATTCATCTGGGCCACAAAAAAACACGGCAGTACAATAGATGTGCTGCACTGTGTGACACATCTACTACATCTGCTGCAAAATGTTTTATTTTATTTCTTCTGTTCATTTAAAAAAAAAAGGAGGAAAATGTTTCTGATGACTACATTTCATTTCTTATTAATTTGCACATGATGTTTACCTAATAGAAATAGCACATTATATAGCACATTCATTATCATCATCATCTTCATTAACATCTTTAGTGAGTGCTTTATCCTGGTCAGGGTAGAGGTGGAGCTGGAGCTTATCCCAGGGATAATGTGAGGTGGGAAGAATCTAGAGATCCAGGAACCCTTGATCGAGCCAGGATAGTACCAGAATAGAACCAGTGATTTTTGCAGTTAGTAGCCTCTTCACCTTAAATAGAAATTTCATTCTGTATGTGTACAATCTGACTGCAGAATTCGATAAACACTAAAAAAAACATTTTTGGATTTTACTTATTTTAGCAAATCATCAATATTTGACACAACATTGTCTATAACAAAACCACTACATAGCATTATTTTGGAAGCTTTTGATGTTCTGAACAAAGCACAACACTTAGCCGCCTGCCACAAGACAAACCAATCTGTGAGGGTTGCCCACTAGAGGGCAGTGTTTAGTTTGTAGTTTTGATTCATAGACTCAGTTTCCCAGAAGGCACCTCGGTCAGGTGACGCGGTTGCTCACCTGAACTGAGGATGCTCATTAGAATTGTTATAAATACCTGTTTGTTCTGGGAAACTGGGCTGAGCCTTAATTTCTGTTCTGTTAAGTGGGTTTAGTTTGATCTGGTTTTGTATTAGTTGGTTTGGATGACAGTTGGCCTTTTTGTTTATGGAGCTTTAAGTTTGTTTCTATTAAGATGTCTTTGTCTCTGTGTCTCCTAGCAGGATTAGCCTCTAGGAGAATTAGCCTTTTGTGTTTACCCTCATGTGTAAGTTACCCCCATTGCATGTATAGTTATTAGTCTGTATAAATACTAATGAGAGCACTACTAACCTGGTTAGATCTTAGTCTGTCTAGTCTTCGAGTCTGTCTAGTCTCATCGTCTGATTAGCTCTTAGTCTGTGTAGTTACTAACCCGTTTAGCAACTAACCTTTAGAGTTCTTAGTCTGTTCCATACCTAATCTGCTGTGTACCTTGTATGTTTGTCTCTTGGGTCTCAGGCTACTAGCCTGTTTAGCAATTGGTCTGTTTAGCTATTAGCTAGCTTAGCAGTCAATGGGCGTAACAGCTAGTAGACCTAGCCAAGCCTGTCTTGTGTTTGTTTTTCCCTTACATGGATAGTCCCTAGTGTTTAGTCCGCTAATCTGTTTAGTAGGTCTTGTCTTGTCCAGTCTGTATTGTATCAGTGTTTGTAATCCCTAGTCTGTGTATATTTTAGTTTGAGTTCTGTTCATAGTATGCTCCATGTTTTTTGCCAACTTCCGTTGTTCATGTTTGTTTGGTTTTGTTTATTAAAGACTCTTTTGTTACACCTCATCCCCCTCTGCGCCTATGCCTCACCTTCATGCCCACAGTCCAACATCTAGCAGAACGTGACACAATCGCATCGCTTCTATCCCGTCACATGATCAGTAAAGCCAAAATATATTATAGACAAATATTGATGATTTGCTAAAATGAGTGAAATCCAAAAAAGTCTGTGTAACAAAACTTGTGTTCAAAGGGGTTTTGGAGAATGTTTAAGCCCAGAAACTACTGATATCTAATAAATGCAGCAGAAATATCCTTACGAAACCTTAAAACGTATAGAAGCAATTTGTGTACAAGAGACATGAGACGCCTACACTGTGTGGGGAAGCTGTTGGTTGTACGGTGCATTCCTGTACTCTGGAGGTAGATGATGCTTTAAACTGATGTTTATGTATTGCGTATAATGATTGTTTCTCATGATCTACAACAATCTTTGTAATTAAAAATGTATCATACATAAAACTCAACTAATTTGCTGTCACAACTTGCTGTTTGACTATACTACAAAATCATATTTTTTCATAACCAACATATTATTGATACTAAATTACATATGTACTAACGTAAGTAACCACAAACACACCTGCAGGCTGATGTATCCATTGTGACACAATTGTGGGAGATGGACTTGTAAATGAGAAAATTCACATGTACACTACTACCAGTCAAAAGTTTGCACCTTCTAACTCCATGGTCTTTCATTATTTTTCTTTCTTTCTACATTTTAAAGCAATGCTCAAGGCATCCAAAATATGCAATAATCTCCTTTGAACAGTTTATACCGAGATGTCTCTCATACTTGTGCTACAGTACAGTATGTAAAGCCTTCATAATGGCTCTAATCTGAGATGTTAATTGGTGATTTTTGAGGCTGGGAACTCCTAAATGAATGTCTAGTCTGCAGCAGAGGAAAGTTTTTTGGTCTTGCTTTCCTGGGAGAGCCAGTTTCATCATGGTGCTTGATGGGTTTTGCAAATAGACTTGACAATACTGTTCTTGCACGAACTATTCCAGAATAGCTGACCTTCATGTCTTAAAATAACAAGTAACTGTAGTTGTTGATGTTGTTGTTACTCAATTACATTATTCCATAAGTGCAATTCTCCAGAATTGTTCTAGAATGTAGAAAATAAATCACTGAGTTAGAAGATATGTCCGAATTTTTCACCAGAACTATATAAATCAAACAAGGTCGACCAAATATTTTAAAAGTATATATGCTTTTTAAAAAAAATTACAAAAAATGGATTTATCTCATTTTGCCAGCAAACTGTTCGTTTCTATGATGTATTTCATGGAATCCACATAAAATAAAAAATAATTACTTTTTTCTAGAATAAAAGTTTGTCGGACCGTTGCAAAAAAGTCCTTTTATGATCTATGACTATTAAACATACACCAGAGATGAATACACCTGTTTAGATAACATATTTTCAGGTTAAGTTGCAACAACCCAATGTGTTTTCAAGTTTAATATTCATTCATCTTCTATACCGCTTTATCCTTATATACAGGGTCGCGAGGGCCTGGAGCCTATACCAGGAGGCTTAGGGCACAAGGCGGGGTACACCCTGGACAGGGTGCCAATCCATCGCAGGGCACACACTCATACGCACATTCACACACTCATGCACACACTGCGGTCAATTTGAGAACTCCAATTAGCCTAACCTGCATATCTTTGGACTGTGGGAGGAAACCGGAGGAAACCCACCAAGCACGGGGAGAACATGCAAACTCCATGCACACAGAGACGGGAATCGAGCCTGGCCGGGGAATCGAACCCAGACCCTGGAGGTGCAAGGCGACAGTGCTAACCACTACACCACCGTGCCGCCCAAGTTTAATATATCATCTTTTATAACATACTTTGCATAAACTTTATATAACCTTACTTGGCCTTCATCAGCTGCTGACTCAAAAGCGTTTCAAGAACTGCTAGCACAAGGTGTATTGTTGCTTGGTGAAGCGTGTAGGAATAGACTATTAACTATAAGGCAAAAGATCTTTCAAGATCATGCTGTAAGGAGCATTTGTATGGATGCCGCTGTCATGCTGCGTTGGGGGAAAAAAAGGGTAACACAATTTACAGTCTCAGAGTCCGCACAGAGTTAAAGAAAAGGCTGACTAATATTTTTTTCCTGCCTTCATAAACACCCTGACATGATGAAAATCTTTCCAGTACTGGGGCTGATTCATGTGAGTTGCATTCTTCGTAAATCACACAGAACTTCATCCATCGCACAAAAGCACTGCGTCTGCTACAGTAAAACAAATGTGCTTGATAACCTATGACTAAAACAACTGGCCATTTATTCCAACAATACATACTAAGCACTCTTTTTTTTCTCTCTCTCTCTCTCTCTCTCTCTCTCTTTTTCCAAATGAGTCACACTGTCTCAGACAGACTCATTAAGACGGGCTTTACATTAGCCTGCACATTACAAGACGCAGACAAATCAATCGAAGTAAACAGACCTCGGAGTGGTCGAGTGTCTGGAATACAAAGGCACACAAAGCTCCATCCATTAATGCATTAGTGAGTGAAGTGACTGTTGTACTGAATGATAATGTTTCTATTAAGTCTGTTACACCCTTGACTCCCCATGGAGAGTGACATTATCCAGACGTGAGAGAACCTTTATACTGACCTGAAGTTAACATAAATGAAATGATATTTAAACAAATATAAAAGGTCTGGTTGGTTAGACATATCAGAAATAAAGGTTTAAAGCTTACAGTACATAGGCTTAGCAACTAAAAACCTTAGAATGGACAGTAAACCTGTTGAAAGGAGATGCTTTGAACTCAATTTAGCCACTTATAGTCATTTGTCATGCTCAGAATCATGAAGTAATGTGGAATGAGAATAGAGTTAAGTGAAGTCAAAGTGCAAAGATATGATAATAGGGTTAATGTTAAGATTCTTCTGCTAGCATAACTTAACATAGAACATAGCAAAGCATAGTTATCTACCTAAACTGCTGTTGTCTTAATTGACCAACACCATGACGTCAGTCAAGTTTTAAGCGACATTAGGCTACTATGTATTTTCGTTGATAATGAGATAAAAAAAAAAAACAACAACACAGAAATATTACTTGATTAAACGGCTACATGCCATACATGATTTGTTATCATAACATTATTACCTCACACAGTGTACACATGTTATTCTTCCTAGTTGTTGGGGTTTCTTAGCGTTAGCTCATTGCAAATGAGACCATGCTATTGAATATTCTGTGCTTTACCCTTCATAAAATGAGGCAAGGTTGATTAATACTAACATCTCAAGCGTTTTAATTTTAATAGCTAACTAACTGTTCTGAGGTTGAGTCCTAAAATGAAATCTTGTGCGCTCAGTAGGAAGTACAATCCCTTGTTCCGCACAGCAAGTCGTGCTCCTTTATCAAGAGTTAAAGAGGGATTAGGTATTCAGCCTTGTGTTAGAAGATAGTTAGCCATGAACAACAATATAGGCAGAATGACTTAGAAACAGTTACAAAGGAGATGAAGATGTCATAACATTCTTGCGGTTTTATACATAAATACATAGTAGCCTAATGTCGCTTAACGGTACTTCTGTTGTGACTAGCGTCATGTAGTCACGATGTGACATCCGGTGCAAAAGGTTGGAAATATGCTCAGCACTGAAAGTTTAACCGCAATTTTAGATTTGTTTTTAGGGTTGTTTTTTTAAATCTCAAAGTAAGTATGTACTGTATGTGTTTTTAAAGACAAACCTTGCCTGATGTAAGTTTAAAACAAAGCTAAAATGAAAATTTTTAATATGCAAATACAGTGGTACCTCAGCAAATAATAGTTGCAATTATTTGAATAGTTGAGTTCTTAAGGCGAAATATCGTATTGCAAAACACATTTTCTCATAGCGATATAAATTGTACTTCTGCTGTGAGTCCCAAAAAATGTAAAGTATAATCATATTTTTGCATAGAAAAACAATCCAAGCATTTAGAAAAGACATGTAAATGAAGTAAAATATCAAATAAATGGACATTAAACCTTCATTTGATTCCTCTTGTCACTGGCTGCTTTAAAATAAATTAATTAATTAAAAAAAACTGAAATGGCTCCATTTTCTTTTTACTGCCATCCTTAACACCATTTTCGGTACCCATGGTTCTACTGTATGTTTTCACTAAATTGTGCACAAAAACTTTGATTGGCTACTGGAAATAGGTGCAAAACATGAAAAAGTGCCAAATTTGCCAAAAATCCTGTGCATACAGAAGCAAATTCATTGAAAAATTTTCGTTCTTAAGGTGGAAATTCACAAGGCGAGGCATTCCTACAGGTATGCCAGGTCCAACTGTACTACTTTTTTTTTTTAGCTTCCAGACTACGTAAATTATGGGTTCATTCCTGTACACACATTCTGTTCAGCAAAGCAGGGTCTCATGCATTTTCAGGTAGATTTGTGGAAATGTTATCTTTCAGCATTTGTCAGCTCCTGTAGCAGCTCTAAGCTTGGCTTATCCACACTTATGAGTTGGATAAAAGGCTTAGAAATCAATAAATAGAAATGGAAACATCAGTCTAGTCCGCCGTAGCACAAAATATATAAATAAAATGATGAAATCCTAAAATCCCAGGATGCACTTAGAACGGCTGTTACAGAAAAAAAAAATTAAAATATGATCAAACGTGTAAGTAATAAACAAGCAAATATCAGAATAAGAAATCCAATTTTAGGTGTTAAAGTATTAAAGAGCATGAAAAGAGAATAACTCACATGCTTTGTCTCATCTGTGCTATCACTGGAGTCTTCTGGGTGACTTGAGGAGGAGTGAGGCGGCTTTTTCTGGCCAGAACCCAAGCCTTCTGTTTGTCTCTCCATATCTTTTGAAACAAACATAATTAAAATAATCAGTGTAAAAAAAAACATTTACAACAAAAATCCACTTACCCTTATGACCTAAGAAAAAAGAAAAAAATTACCACTATTTAAGCAACACTTACTGCACTGTTCTTAATTAGAGGAATTCAAACTACAGCATATTAGCTTAATTATTTATGCTAACACACGATTAGTAAGCCATGTTCTTATTACTACTTTATTTTGAACTGTGCATTTTATTATTATTATTATTATTATTATTATTATTATTATTATTATGTAAAAATGGAGCATACACAGATATTTATCATGGCCAGACGACTTTAAATGTATGATAATATAGCTCATTTATCACCGTACAGCCATTTAGGAAATACCCAAAGATGTATTATTCCATTTTAATTTCATTTCACATAAGTGTTTGGATGTGACTGCACTGCCAAGGGTTATAGTATGTGAAGGAAAAAAGGAGACGGCGAAATGAATTCCTTATCCAGTATTGGTCAAACTAGTGTCAGTCCACCTTGACTAATCTGTTCATTCTCACAGCAGTTCTGTGTGACAAACCTGAGAGCTGATAAGCTTTTTGAAGTAGGACACACACAGACCAGTGTGTTATGAGTCAGGAGAGGTGCTGGAGTCAAGATTTATGACCATAAACCTCCCAGGTTTGGACGAAAATACAGAGGGAGGTAAAGAGGAGATATCATCAAATAATGCTTGAAAGGTCAGGGGAAATAAAATGAAAAAGAAAAGTACCCAGGATGCCACCGAAGGGAGAAGAGTGGAAAAAAAAGGACAGTAGGACAAGCCTGAATACATCAATGGCAAAAGCATCAAAGTCAACTTGAGCAACTGAGTCAAAAGGCTAACGCATCATACTACAAGGTTAACACGTTATCTTGCAGGAACAGGGTGCCCGTCCCATTGCATCTGGCACTCGTGTACGTGCCAGCTGCCAGATGGAAAAAGGATAAATGCCTTCTGTTTTTCCCCAAATGCCTCCCATTTTAAACACAGTGTGGAGGCAGGTTTTAGCGAGCGTCGATGGGGGATATAAAAGACAGATGGAGAAATGTCAGTTTGGATCTGTGGAGCTGTCTGAGAGAGATAAAACAATGAATGAACTTCAGCCTGGACTTGACAGACACGTGAAACATTAACATTCATTCTCTAACCTAGATAATTAATTTGAAAGCAAACCATATAATACTAGTTATATAGCATGCAAATGTTGTTCTGTGAACCTGACGTACCATGAAACAATCTAATACTCCCCTTTCCACATGTACATGCATGCTGTGATTTTCCACCAAGGTGACATCCACGTCCACACCCACACATCACTGGCTGATTTGATAACTGCATAAATAAACAGATGTTCCTATAAAAGTGGATAGTATCTGTATGACGCATATGTGCAATAAATGGCATCATTATAGAGAAATGACTCCCTAGATACGTCTGACCAACCCTGAGCCATTTATGAACTGCATGAAAAGTGTGTTGGCTATCCAGGGCAAAAAGAGGGGAAACAACAGGAATGTGCAGTGCAGTGACTAGAAACTGCTCCGAGATGTGAAAGCCATCTACACTGTTGAGACAAACTCCCAGGCGTCCGTAAACATGAGCGTCAGCATACAATGATGACAAGCAGCAGGTAAACGCAGCGCGGAAACGCTGATGAGGGGAAAACCAACTTGAGGCTTATGGACATTATGATGCCCTGAAGTGTTCTGAGAATAATGCTTTAATAAAGGGGAGGGAAATAGACTCTCACCACTGCTTCTAGCACACGATACCTGTAGCTCTGACTGACTGAATTTGACATACAGTATACAGTATGGCAATATCCTCAAAAATCCTCAAGGATTTTCCTCCAGTAACAAAACAGACTAATGTCTATAGGCTACTGTGCAATGTAAAGAATATGCAACCTGTTCAATTCAATAAAATTTCACTTCTAATGGAAGCCTAAGAACATTTGCTGGGGCGATATAATCAGTTACAACCATGACACTCTAAAAACAAATGCTGTAGAAGATGCATAACCGATTCTTTTAGTTTGATATATGTAGTTTTATCTTAAAGTTAACTGTCCATCTCTAGCAATATAGTAATTCTGGCTAATAACTGGTTTTGTTGTTTTCACCAATCAGCCATAACATTACAAAGCAAAATGTTATACCCAGTATTATATATGTTCCACTTGCACCAATTGGCGCAGCACCGGCATTTTGCAAGACACCTGGAGGTGTACCGTGAGGTCTGGCCATTGGCCGTGGATTGTTTGGGTGCTGTAGGTTGCAGGATGGGGCCTGCATGGATTGGACTGTTTTTTTTTTTTTCTGGCACATCCTATGAGTGGTTAATCAGACAGGGATTTAGGGAGGTCAAATCAACAACCTTGAACTCTTTGACTGTTGGGTAAGTATCTTGCTAAGTATCTTGACATGAGTTGAACACGTAGATATTTAATATAAAATAAATTGGATTTACCCAGATGTGGTGTGCGCCAAAATCTCCTATTGCTCCTCGCTCACTCTGGAACTCACTAGGAGGGTAGTTAATCCGCACTAATGGGTCTCGGGCTTCTCCCCGCGCTTTGTCTGTCTGTCCACTGTTGGTGGTCACTGGTGTTTGTGTAGTGACCATTTTATCGCAGGTAGCTTAATAAACTAGGAAATAAACATTTGGGAAATGTATCACAATAAATGTCCAATATACATGATCTATGTGTGTTACGTTCGCTAATTTGGAATAGGGGTTAAAATTTGAGCATTTGGGCCTTTCTGTCTGGGAATCATACCTGCCACAGATAATACGCCAGGCCAAATAATGATGAATCGCCGGCTAAATTTACCCCTGCAGATGTTACTGAAAACATGACGAGAGAGAGCAGGTAATGGTGTATTGAGAAATTTGTCATTGGATATTACTTTTTTTTGATCAGGCTCTAGCTCTTAAACTTTTTAAAGGACTGGGAAATGTATGACATGGTGAAGTTAAAGCTTTTTTGATTGAAAAGCGGAATATCAGCTTAGGTCACATTCTGTTATGAAACACATCAGTTCATGACCAGGTTTTTTCTCCTTCCTGGCTATTCACCTGTCACTCTGCTATCTGTGCTGCCTTGATGAGTGACTGGGGTCGCTGTGCATCTGCTCAAACCGGTGTAATTAGCTGTTCAGTGTGTATGAATAATTTTATTAATTTTTTTAAGCAGCAAAGATTAGAAAATACTAGCGCAAAAGTTCTCTTACGTGGAAGGATGGAGACGGGCGGTGTATGAGTTAGCTTTTATGTAGCACTAGTTGTGAATTTAACAGTTGCTTTTCAGCCATTTAACATACACGCACTCGGTTTGCTGCTCTCTCTGGGCTTCTCTCTGCCAACAGAGAAAACACAAATAAATAACCTTGATAACAAGCCATAAGTGGAACGAATAACATGATACAGTGCTTGACCATACCCTTGCTGCCATAACTAGATTTAAAACATCTACCTATTGAGGAAACAGCTTTTTTAAATACAAACTGAATATAATAAGAAGCATAATAACGTTAATAAAACAATAACGATCCAATTTAACCCTGTGCGTACATGGATTATGTGCGTTACTGTGTTAGATTTACCTGGAAATGTATTTCATAATTATGCTGCCTGTGATAAAATGGTCACTACGCAAGTGCCGATAAACCCTATCAGGGGCTCATCTCTGACCAGGATTAGCCTCGTCTCCCTGCTGGCAGGCTGATAACCACAAATCTCTTTTCTTTTTGTCAGTGGGAAACTGATAAAACTGTCTTCGAGCTTTTTGCCATTCCCATGTTGTTCACAACAACTGTCCGGCATTGTAAAAACCCCACACAGACTGCCAGACAAAATGGCAGCTGGACTGGTTTCACGTCGTGTCTACTCCAGTACTTGATGGGAATCTGAATGTGAGTATGATTAACTGCGCTAAACGCATGCTGCTTTTAACAGTCCTGCCTTCATGCACTAGGATTAGCTCACATCATGTTCTAGGACTAGGTTACCTACAGTATGGGGATCTAACAAAACATAGACGAGACTGAAATCTCGTAACCTGTTATAGCACAGAAGGTGGGATTTGTTGGGAAAATATTATTGTTTTTTCATCTTGCAGCAACTTTTAAGAGAGACTAAAAAAAGTACTTTGCACTTGCACTGCTAGTTTGAAATATTCTTTAACAGATGATGTAAATGTTTATCATATACTAACGTTCGCGTTAAATTTAATTGCACACATTTTAAAAGAATTTTAAATTAACTACATGAATTTTAAATGGTGAATTTTGAAATGAACTAAAAAATTTTTCAAGGTTGTTTTTCTTTTTTGATAAGGGGTTTTCTATTAAAATTTCAAATGAGCATATCTTTTCTTCCTGTGGGCCAATTGCGATGAAACAAAGCCTAAATGTTACCTCAAGCTCGGCCGAATACACATGTTAAGACCCTATTAAAATTCGTTCAGTATTTTTTACGTGATGCATGCACAAACAAATGGACAAAAATTCCAAACAACATCTTGATGTGTTCTATTACTGTAAGATCTATCTTACATCCCCAAATATTTGTTTTCGCAAATATCTTTATTGTACAGACATGCCAACTTTACTGTTTTACTATAAGTATAGATTAAGAAATATCTAAGGTTAAGATAAGATAAAAAAAATTAATATTTGTTCATTTGTGAGACCTGCAGATGAGCACAGCTTCAAATAAGACCCTCAGTCTGCCGAATTCAAAATGATAAAGTCGCAAAAACTATTCAGAGGATCTTCTTACAGACACAGCGAGGCCAACAACACAATCATTCCTAACTGCTTCATCAATAAAACCCCTCACTGACAAATACACAGAGTTAAAATACGGCCGAACGACCGATCCGAAGTCATGCAATGTCAAATTACGCCTCCCGTTAATGAAACCTATTCTCCACCGGTCAATACCATGTCGATTTTGGTGCCAGCTCAGAGAACTGTATCTCTTTTCAGGTTTCCTGATAACACTCCACCGAGCGACTTCATCTCTTTTCACTCGATAGAATCAAACGATGCATTTTGTATGTAACTGGGTCACAGTTTTCAAAAATTCACCAGCACCGAACTGAATTTGAATATTTAAAGTTGCAGGCCTTAAGAGAAGTGTGAGGTATAGGTTTGAAAAGTTTCAGTTCCTATTCTGGAGGGAAAAAAGTAAAGGATAGTTCATTGCTTTCTATAACAGTGACATTCTGTAAATCAAAGAAGGGCATCTCTGAATGCAAACTGCATGCTGGCTAGGGTGATTTTTTTTCTTCCTTCTGATTACTTTGGATTCTCTCATGACTTTGCCTTTTATAGCAGATTTGCCCTGAGGTCAGCATATTTAATCAAATGCTACCTGCAGCCATGGGGAAACACAGCTGACATATCTCCTTCTTTATTGCAATACCACCCATCTCCTTCATTAAAAGATACAACAGACACTCTTACTAGACTTATGAGCAAATGCAAGTGGGGTGTTGATTACATTTGTACTATGCATCCAGTTCTAAGCATTTTGCAACAGAAAGAAAAACACCATCAAGAATGAGTACAGAGATAAAAAAAAAAAAAGCCAGCATATCTTGCATTAAAAAAAGTCAATTTTAATGACAATACCGAATACCCCTTCTACATTTTGCTTCCATTGAGATCTTGAGGAATAGTTCTCTAGGCTTCCTGAAGGCCTTTTTTTTTTTTTGCCTTTTATTTCCAGTCCAGTCCCTGTACCTGATCAGTGTTAGAGGAATGTTCTTTGCTTCTTAAGCCACACAGTCACAGGGACCTGGAGCCTATCCCAGGAGGCTTAGGGCACGATGCAGGATACTCATTCACACTCATTCACGCACTATGGGCAATTTGGGAACGCCAATTAGCCTAACCTGTATGTCTTTGGACTGTGGGAGTACTTGAAGGAAACCCACCAAGCACGGTGAGACCATGCAAACTCCATGCACACAGAGACGAGTATCAAGTCTGGTCGGAAATCGAACCCAGACCCTGGAGGTGCAAGGCGACAGTGCTAACCACTACACCACCGCGCCGCCCTCAAGTATCATTCAAGTATAAACTATTTTTCTTACGTAAGGCACGAACCAGTGAGAATCAGGTGCAGGTGTTGCGTTTGTGCATAAGTTGTGCGAACTTCCCGAAACCTTGCGAAAACTTGTCAGGAGAGAGCCAAGCAAAGCAAGTTTACATATTTTTGTGCCGTTTTTTTTTTTTTTTTTGCATTTTGCATTTTGTGCAAAAAGCAAGAACGATATCCAGAAAAAAGGTCACTTTAAGCACTTTTTAAAACAGCCAGTGCCAAGAGGAATCATAAATTAAGGTTAAGTGAGGTTTAATGTCTGTGGTGCAGTTTCGCTCTAAAACCTCGAGTCTGATTAAATTCGTATGCCGAGGTACGACTGTACTGTGTTACATTTTTTTTGTATAGCAGATAATACAATGCAAACGTATGTACAGTATGTGAGGTCATTACATTACTATGAACTGAAGTATGTAACTGACCTTATCGACTACGCTATATTCTATCAGAATTCATGTAAACACCAGAAGCTAAATAAACAATAAAAATCCCTTACAATACAACATCTTCCATAAGATATATAAATAGAATTTAAAGTCTACTTCAGTCTAAACTGTCCAAAATGCCTTAAATGAACACAAAAGAAGGTAAATCTACAGTATCTGTCTGGGCCACGGCAAGCTCCAAAGCCCAGAGATCTGATGAGCAGGTTAATAAAAGTCTTTCTGCAGTTCAAGCATGTAACCCCGCCAGCAGAGTGACAATTCAGCCTGACACATGCCCCAATCACAGCTTTCTGTTCTAGTCAGTAGCATGTATCCTTAACTGCTGACTGAGCTAATGACTTTAGGTTAGGTGGAACGGTTTCTGTACTGTATGGCACTGCTAGAGGAACGTTCTAAGCATATTCCAGTTGTCACGATCATTTGCTTCAAAAAAGGTTTTACGTAAGCTTTATAAACATTTTCAAATTGTTAATTCCCACATTGTAAATGTAGTTATAATTATAATAAAAGACAGGATGAAAAGGAAAAAAGTGTGCTATTTTGGGGACCGAACAGCAACACAACACAAATAAAAACTAAAAGATGCTAGTCTGATCCTACCATTCCTAGATTTGTCATGGTTCCTTTAAACACCAAAGACATTGTAAAATCTGAGCCAGAACTCGAAGAACAGAGCTGAATCTCAGCTCCAGGAACAGGAACAGGAACAGGTACAGTACAGTAGGGACTATCACAGACTGCACAGGCAGATCCTCAGCCAAGGACGATGCTGGCCAGTTCCTTTTTAATAATCAATTTTATGCATGTTCGGAAAACCTGTGCTGACCGAAACAACTTGTCCTAGAGGAGTTCACCAACATTTCTAACCTTCTCCTCACGCAGCCTGTTATCCATACCTGCTTCAAAAGATTAACTACATGACAAAGTCAAAGCAACCGGTTTTGAAGATGTTCCTAAACAACACCAGGACTAGTAACTTTATGCATGTAACTTACACAGGACATACACAGCTTTTACACATAAACTACATTTAAAACTGCAAAATATTAATCCCGATGTTGTCTAGGTTCCCCCTGTGCCATCAAACCAGCACTGACTCGACAAGACCTCTGAATGTATGCTGTAGTGTCTGGCACCAGAAGGTCTTCTAAGTGCCTATAAGGTTGCAAGGTGGAGCCTTGGGGAAACTGGAGGTCGGATCAACAACCTTCCCTGCTATGCAACAGTAAAAACCATAGCTACTGTATGTTTAATACTGAAAGCAAGAGTATGTTCATACACACAATGTGATGGGAACTTTCAGGATTAGGACTTAAAAGCTGTGTGTCCATAAGAAAACCACTCATTAGTAGGGCTAATCAGACAAAAAGCTTCAATTTCCTAATGAGCATAAAGATTTGACCTTGGAGCAATGGAAAAGGTCATGTGGTCTAATGATTCCAGACTGACCCTAACCAGTACCAGAAGGATGCACAGTGCCTGCTATACTGTACAAGCCGCTGGGTGCCGTGTTATGATCTGAGATTGCTTCTGTTGGTCGAGTCTTGGCTCAGTAACAGTACGTGACAAAAATGAAATCAGCCAATGGAGTTTTTCCTTCCATCATTTTCCTTGACAGCACTGCCATATTCCAGTACTCAAATTGTGAAGGAGTAGTTTTGGGAACGTGATGAATCATTTTCACACATGACTTGGTCAAAATGAAGAAAAAGATCTGCCTTGTATCTGAGCAACAAGCTGAATTGGAGAACCAGTACAAGAGCAAACAATACACAATTTGTATTCGCATAGGACCAAGCATTATACAGTACAAACTTCTACAAAGATGCATTGTCTGTAAAGACAGAGAAATTTGAAGCATATTCAAAGTATCCTGATGGCATGTGAATGCAGCTGCTTTAAGTCTGTAAGCGAGATGAATATTGGTGCATATACTGTAGATCAAACCTTAGATCTAGTCTTGTGTTATGGTTAGTCTACACATTGTGTCACTTTTCTTTTCTGCTCTTCTTTCCTTTCCTTGACTCTTGAGTGCACCAGAGCATTGAAATGCAGCGCATTGACACAACTGATGGCCCATTTGTGAGGACAGATGGCTGAGATAGAAGGCTTCATTTGTCAGTCCGAAGGAAAATATCACCACATCTCACATGCAGGGACAGAGCAAAAGTGACAGAGATTTCTGGTTCCAGAGTTTCGACCTTGAAGATAAGCCACACTTTGAGATAATAAAGCATGTAGCCATCTGCCTGTTTGTCTGTTGATATTAATATGCCTGTCAATAAACCTTAAGCTGCCTTTGAGGTATAATTACTGAAATTGAGCTTTCTTGGTTCAGGTACCAACATGCATTTACTGTAAGAACCTTAAAATCGAAATGTTCAAATTAAAGTATAGGAGACAACTAATGCCCAAAACACTATTTCAATTTCTAAAATTGATATACCATGCATGCAGACACACACACTAAATCTTCCTTCTTTTCCAGCACAGCAGGATTTCACAGCAGTGGCAAAGAAGCAATCAGTTGAACTGGGAATTTTCATGCTTTCGTGCTTGTCACGCCTGGAAATCAGTTCCCATATATTCAGAGGAACCATAAAAAGTACTCTACATAAAACAACCAGACATTCAAGGAACCAATTAAAACATACAGTCCAGGTACCTTACAGGCATGTCAATAAATGCATTCTTACACAATGACATAAGGCAAGAATTACAGTGGACGCATAGAGTACAGGAAGCAAATACAGTATCAGGTAGTAAAAATGGAGCCAGTGTCTCCGGTATTTGAATTTTTTTTTCTTTCACTCACATTGGAATGCTTTTAAAAGTGAAGGACTGAATGACTTTAAGCAATATCCTATCATCCATCCTTTTAAGGGAACGTACTGTAACTTCATTCACAATGAAGGTTAGATGGTCTTATGATTCAATCTAATGACCTAAAGAAGCAGAAAGAAAATTAGATGATAGCTGGACATATCTGTTGCTTAATATGAAGACACATTTACTGTAGCTACAATATCTCAGTTTTCTTTCTTTTTCTGGTAAGGGACCATAACCGGTACAGCTAACACTTTATACAAACCCTGCATTGTGTAAACTACAGTAGGACTGCAGAATATTATTCGAAATACTAGATATTAATGGTTAGCACTGTCGCCTTGCATCTCCAGGGTCTGGGTTCGATTCCCCGGCCAGGTTCGATTCCCGTCTCTGTGTGCATGGAGTTTGCATGTTCTCCCCGTGCTTGGTGGGTTTCCTCCGGGTACTCCGGTTTCCTCCCACAGTCCAGAGATATGCAGGTTAGGCTAATTGGCGTTCCTAAAATTGCCCGTAGTGTGTGATTGGGTGTGTGAGTGTGTGTATGTGTGTGTGCCCTGCGATGGATTGGCACCCTGTCTAGGGTGTACCCCGCCTAGTGCCCGAAGTCTCCTGGGATAGGCCCCAGGTCCCCCGCGACCCTGAACATAGGATGAAGCGGTATAGAAGATGAATGAATGAATGAATGAATAGATATTAATGTTTTTGGATTTTGGGATGATGCAAGATATAAACATGAATAAAACAGTGTCTTCTCTTATTAATTTTTTTGGCTGACTCTGTATATACGGTATACAGTACAGTATGTATATAATTTTCAACTGCATAGAAGAAATGTCATGAAAAGCATGTTTACTTTCACTGACACAGACCAATGGATTTCACAGTGAATAACAACTCTAAAACAAACAGAAGTTGTAGAACTGACATAAAGGTCATTGGTTCAGAAACCCACTCTGCATACCCAGCATGCTTTATTCTGTTATTTCTTTGCAATCCACTGTGGACAGAAAACCTTTGGGGGAAAAAAATCAGAAAATGCTATCGAAGCCAAAAACCTAAAAAAAAGAAAAACTGTGTAATACTTTACATACATATTTACCCGGGTAATGGTGCACTAAGCCTAAAGTACACACATTTATTTTTCTCTGAAAATAAAGTGTTTTGATTATGATTATTGGTTTATTTATTCAAAAATTTATTTTCCTAAAGATAATGATATACATATGACAGGTGAGCTCAATAGATCACCATGACCATGGGCACCCAATACTCATCCATGCCTGCGAGGACCAAAAGTCCGCCTGTCTTATCAGATCCCCCAGAAAAGTCAATATCGCACAATTTGCACAGCATTGAATTGAAAAAGGCGGCACGGTGGTGTAGTGGTTAGCACTGTCGCCTTGCACCAGGGTCCGGGTTCGATTCCCCAGGCCAGGCTCGATTCCCGTCTCTGCGTGCATGGAGTTTGCATGTTCTCCCCGTGCTTGGTGGGTTTCCTCCGGGTTCTCCGGTTTCCTCCCACAGTCCAAAGATATGCAGGTTAGGCTAATTGGCGTTCCTAAATTGCCTGTAGTGTGTGAATGAGTCTGTGTGTGCGCTCTGCGCTGTCCAGGGTGTACCCTGCCTTGTTCCCAGAGTCTGCTGGGATAGGCTCCAGGTGCCCGTGACCCTAAATACAGGATAAAGCGGTATAGAAGATGAATGAATGAATTGAAAAAATTCAATGCTGTCATGATAGAAAGGAACCAGGACACTCAGTGCACCAAAGGCTGCTGGCCCCGCCTCCATACTCTCCATACTCTCCATACTGTCCATACACCTCTGTTGCTCTTGCATTCTCAATCATCATTTATTTATTTTTTTACTTTTTTGGTTATTCACCACATCATAATGTGTTTGTTGTAGTCTGTGTTTCTAGAATAATGATATGAGTGTGAACGAAGCTTTAGGCAGCAAAACAGTTCAGCCCTGAAGAGGTGAGTGTACGTGCTACTTTCAGTGGCCTTGCTGAGAGAAACACCAGCTCGTGCAGCGGTGTTGAGACATTATAACCATATGTCATGTCTCCTGTCCTGTAGATCAGCACATCTGTGCTGCCAGAAGAAAATGGACAGTGATGAAACAGATTTCCCCTGCTCTCGCTGACTCAGGAAATTCTCGCAATCTCGAACCAGAAAAGAGAGTCGTCTTCCCGTAGACGTGCATTTCTAAGCCGAGATAAAAACCATGATGAACTGGTTTAGCTCTGTGGATGGGAGCACCTACAGTAAGTAGGTATTATAAAAATCAGCTAAATCTATGGTGCAATCAGTGAGGGTTAAATCAATTTGCTGGCAGCGCTTTGGCTTGAAATATTCCTGGGAGAGCGGCTATCGCGGGTTCATAGATAGTTCCCCTTTGACTTCCTAAAGATTAATAAACATTAAATTCTACCTATATACAAACTAGGACTATATCTATTTATGTATCTGTTTCATGTTACAAATGTTTGTGTGTGTATTTCTATTTAAACTTGAACAGGATTCTCTGGTGACATTGGGCAAAAAAAATATTCTGTGGCCAGATGTGGTAACGAAGATACTATGTTGTGGCCACGACTTACTATGGTGTGGGAACAAAATAATATAATGCATGGCCACAAGATGTTATGTTGTGGCCATGACCTAAATACTGTAAGCAAATAGGGGTAATTTATACATCTTTTCATCGCTATACATCGCCACAACATAGGATCTCATGGACACGCATTATGCTATTTTGTTTCCATGCCTTAGTCGTGTCCACAATGTAGTATTTAGTCCCCAGGCCTTTCTAAGGTGTAAAACCTTATTAAGCATGAACAAACTTTAAATGGCCATCTCGCTACCAAAGACACCTCTTTGGCTGAATACTAAGAAGTGTTCTTTGGTTACTGTAATTAAGCAATATTAGTATAATCTTGATTAAAAGTTAAAGAGAGGGATTTGGGATTCAGCCTTGTGCTAGAAGCTAGATGGCTTTATAGTTAAAACAGAGGCAATTCTGAACGACTTGGTACTGTAGCAGTTAATAAGGACAAAACGTGTTGTCTAAGATAACACAATGTTATCAGATGTGTTTTCTTGCTGAAAGTGCTTCTGTGACTGGTTTTGAATGTGGTTTTTGTCAGGCATTTGCTCTGTTGTCAGTATGGTGAACAGTACAAACCTACTTTTACCCATGCTGGTGTATGGAAGTTAGTGGATATAGGTATCACTCCTTGCAATGACTCATTGTGGAGTGTTGCATATAGTTAAACCTACTTATGTGCCAAAGATACAGGTTTATGCAACATGGAAATGACCAATCTCGCTCCCTGAAAATTATTAAGTTGCCAACTTCAACCATTTGAAGTATGTGCCCCAAAAAATGCTAATTTTTCAGCGTTATACTGTCTCACTTTAAACAATAATTATTAACAATTTAATTTAATATTTCTTTAAAACTATTAATACTAAAATTGGTTAAAGCTTCTAGAAGCATATGACTTGTAAATGTTCCTTTGTTTTTTGGTAAAAGCTTAAAAAGCAAAAACTCTGTAGTGTCAAATTCATTTAGCAATATCTTAATAATTTATCTCTTTAGAATAATAGACTTTTTTAGGTTTGTCTGTTCATGTGAAATCTAAATTGACCAACTTTCATCTGCATGACAATTAAGATCATTGAAAATGTTTAATTAAAAAAGTTAGACACTATATAAAAGGCATGAAATTGTATTTCTCTCTGCAAATGTGTTCCTTTTATCTGATAAAAACATAAGTGTGTATACATATTTACAAAAAGCAAGCACGGATCAGAAGAAAAGAAGCATTAAGTAATTATGAAAAATGGTGTTTTATGATTCTATCTGAAAATTCACTTTTTTCTACCTACTGTAGTTGAGACAATTTTTCACACCAATACAGTACCATGTTTTGGCTTCTTTCATTTTATTTACACTGTTGGTTATTATAGTGTATACAAATGTGCACTGTTTCATATAACTGTATTCTGTATCCATTCTCATATACCTCAAAGCCCTGTTTGTTTCAAATACATTATTCATTCCAAACAATGTATACATATCCTAAAACAAACCAATTACCTGATCTTTTGTCTGCCAAGATGCCCCTATTTGTCTAATGTGCTTGCAGATTAACTGGCAGTAATCTGTTTTGGTTACTCAGGAATGGGACTGTTGACTATTTGGAGATTTAATTTAATTTGACGATGCAATCTGACCCAGTTTCAGGGCCTCTCACACAAGTAAACAGATGTGCTGACATCCCATGCTGTAGATCTCATTATCATCTCCTGGTAATTGGAATAGTGGAGGGTAATTACATTGTTGTTTGTGTGTGCTTGTAAGAGTTCGTACACAGGCCTTCACTGTTTTTGCTGCTTCTGATTATAATTAATGAGTCCATATTTGGATCAGGATCAAAAAAGACTCATTTGGTTGGAATATTACTGAGGTTTGATGAGTCACTTTGTAAGACAATACATATACAGTGCACTAGGTGATAGCTAGAGCTATAGTTTATGAAGCAATAAGAATATTAAAACCACTAAGTGAATACAATTAACTGAAATAAAATATTCAATTTGTGCAATATGCATTTTTCAAATCAAACATCTAATCGTTTTATGTCTAGATGACTGGGTTTATTGCATGGAAACAAATTAGCACCAAGGCATTAGGAAACCATTAATGAATTGCACAGGTCTTAAAACAAGAAATGCGGAAAAAGTCATTTTAAACTATAAAATTAAATTTTCCAAGTAACGGGTAATACATCTCATGAATTTGCCACTATGTTTAACTTCTAGTAACCTAGCTCACGTTTCTCACACACACACACACACACACACACACACACACACACACACACACACACACACACAGAATTTATTTTTAAATCAAATTATAACAAAACTGTGATTTAGTTCATTCTTAAAATGAGCTAATCCTTGCAATTATCGTTCACATTATGTATCTCATATTTCATTCATTCATTCATCTTCTATACCGCTTAATCCTGTGTTCAGGGTCGCGGGGGACCTGGAGCCTATCCCAGGAGACTTCGGGCACTAGGCGGGGTACACCCTGGACAGGGTGCCAATCCATCGCAGGGCACACACACATACACACACACACTCACACACCCAATCACACACTACGGGCAATTTAGGAACGCCAATTAGCCTAACCTGCATGTCTTTGGACTGTGGGAGGAAACCGGAGTACCCGGAGGAAACCCACCAAGCACGGGGAGAACATGCAAACTCCATGCACACAGAGACGGGAATCGAGCCTGGCCGGGAATCGAACCCAGACCCTGGAGGTGCAAGGCGACAGTGCTTATCTCATATTTAAACAATAATAATAATAATAATAATAATAATAATAATAATAATAATTACTGTTTATGTGGTGTTTCACAGTATCCTTGGTATCGAGGGATTTCACCAGATTCTCAGGTTTACTCCTTCTTCCAAAAACATCTGCATTAAATGATCCCCTGGTGGATACGGAGTCTATACACATGCGGGCGCATGGTGCCCAGCAACAGACAGGCATCCCACCCATTTTCAAGTACTTTAACACAAAATACCAAAGCAATTTCATGATCTACTCCACAGTTTCTGTGCGAATTAAAAATCTATTTTCATCTCAGTCCTAGCAGGTACATGTGCTACCCAAGTGCTAAGTCATCGATGAAGTTCAGATTATTAGAGGTGTGAAACAGAAGCAGGTAAAAGAGGAGAATAAGGGCTGTTCCCTATGGGGTGTAAAACTGATTCATGTCGACACATTTTGACACCCGCTGTCTGTGGTGAGTTCACTCGAGCTCATCTGTGTCTGTCTGATGAGAAAACGACACACGGAGCACAGAGATCATCTCTCACAGATGGGATGAGGGACAAATGTGGCCTTCAATCGATGTCTTTTATGCTTTTTTTCCCCCCCTTGTCTGTGAGTTATATATAAATATATTATATAGTGCACACCGTGCAAGGGAAAGACGGTGAGTTGTGAAGTTGGGTTTTGTTTTATGCTAAAAGAAGTTTAAGCAGCTGTGTTTCCATATCAAATGTGACGAATGAATGAAACAGGAACAAAAGTGAACTTTCGGAAGAGAGATGATTCAACCTTGGTGCAAGCACCAGGATATGACATTTGACTGTTGCATTTCATATGCATGGTAGTTTTGTAACCAGATGTACTCTTTATTTCTCTATATACAGTAATCCCCTGCTACCCTAAAGCACTTATCCCAGACTTACATTAGTGGTAAAACGTCCTCAATGTAGAACGTTTTCTCAGTATGCCAGACTGCCTGCTTCATGTATGAAACGCTGGCCTCCCAGGAATTCCTTTAATGGACCAAACATGTGGAAATGGTTTGTTGTGAGGTCAGGACTGTTCCGGGATGTGGCAATAACTCCCAGCCGAGTTCCTGTAAGTTCCTGTAAGTGGTGTTCGTGAATGATCCACTGACTTATGATTTATTATGATTAACGTTGATTATCTTGTTACAATGGAACCTGTCATTGTAAGGGTTGGGATTTATTAGGCAGCAAGTAAATATTCAGCTCTCAAAGCTCTCAATTTGGCAAGCATAAGGACTGAGGAGCTCCAAATCTTCAGGTCTTATGAGGTGTTTCCTCAACATTCCAACCATGTTGACGCCCCCATCAATATTCGGCATGATTCCTAAAAGTCATCACAAACTTGAAGAAGAGATGCATTCTGTACACACAATCATTCACAAACACCACTTGAACGTTACTCGGCTGGAACACATCCAGGAACAGTCCTGACCTTACCCCAAACCATTTCCACATGTGTGGGCAATTGAAGGAGTTCCTGGGAGGCCAGATTTATTCATTGGTTAGTACATACCAAAAGCTGTGAAGGAACGATCAAGGTCATGGGTGATGGAAAGATCAAGGTCATGGGTGATGGAAAGATCAAGGTCATGGGTGATGGAAAGATCAAGGTCATGGGTACGGGAAGCTAAATCTAGCCCACTCACAAGGGAGAGCTACTAGTGTATAGCACAAATTTTTGAAAAAGTTGACGCTGGCTGTGACAGAAAGGTGTCAGACCACACGCTGCCTGTCAGCTTGCTGTGTATAGCGCTGCTTAGCCACAGACCCATCAGAGTGCCCATGCTGAGCCTCTTTCAGGAGAATAATGCTCCCTGCCGCATTGCAAAATCTGTTCAGGAATGGTGTGAGAAATATTACTCAGTTTCTTTTTTTGCTGTCTTTTTTTAAGGTGTTGACTTGGCCTATAAAGTCCCCAGATCTCAATCCAATCCAGCATTTGTGAGCTGTGCTGGACAAACAAGTTTAATCCACGGAGACCCCACCTCACAACTAACTGGATTTGAAGGATGTGCTGCTGATGCGAGAACACAATACACCTTTTGATGTCTTTCCTGCAAAAAGTTTACAATCACCATCAAATCCATTATTTATACTGTCTAATGGCATATTCTTTTATATATATTCAATAAACCTTGATATTATTTATGACTTAGTTGTTATAGTAGCCTGTTTATGTTTAAATCGATAGTGTAAATCCACAAAACCAGACCGATAGAAATAAAGAAGCCTAAAGAATACAACAGATCCTACACAATACCACTTCAGGTCTCAGAACTTGAGAGATCAGTGAGAGTGACACAAAAATTGGTTCTACCCCTCCAAATTACATTGGAGACATTGTAGCTCTAAATTACACTTGCAACTTGCAACCATCACCCTAAAAATCATCCATCCATCAATTATTCTTTATTGTCCTTTATTACTTTTTCTTCATGGTTAAAGCATTTGTCCAGTACACCAGAAAAGTATTCTCTAGTCTCACGGCACCCCTTTTTATCTGCATGGCTTTCTGGATATCAGACTAGAACACCATGAGACTTTGAAATTCAAATGTTCCTTTCAAAATTAAATAACAGTTCTTTTTTATACAAAAGTAACAGCTCCAGATATCCCGCTCCACTGCCAATGTAATTTCTCGTTTCTTTTATTCATGAATACTTTGAATAAGTTCAGTGGTAATTATCATGGGGTTTTTTTTTCTTTTTTGTTTAGACTACAGCTCACACTTCCTTCTTTCAAACTGCGCAGCAAGCGAGAATTAAAGGTACATTTAGGCATGTTGGCGGCTTCGGAGGCTGCGATCCTGCCTTTCGAATGGCGGAGAAAAAGTCATTTTCTAAATGCTACATCAGGACAAACCAGTCTGACCAACTGAACTGATGGAAATTGCTTTGTATTGTTTGTGCAAATGGCTTATGATGTCACGTTATCAATTTCTGAATTTGCATTTATGTATAGCGTAAAAACAAATAGTTTTACAGTTGATTGCAAGAATCTGTGTACCCTGAGAACAGAATGAAGGACAATGAGACTAAGCCTATTACAGCACCCAGATTTAAGTCCTGTATTTTTCACGAATTCTCTTTATTCTCCTACTGTATTTAGTCGTAGCCCATTCCCACCAGACATTAGGTCGCTCAAAATTAAGGCTACAACCACCCACCAAGGAGGATGAAGGCTATCATATGTTTCATCTGAGACTCGCGACACCAGCCAACTGCATCTGCTTACTCCAAACTGTTTACTGTTACAGTGCCCTCCCCCTGATCATCTCTCTAGGCTCCCCAGCTTCAGGAGGATGCTTAAGCATCACCCGGGATTCAAACCTGCGAGCTCCGGATGATAAGGCGAGCTAGATACAGTACTGCGTAAGAGAAACTCATCTGTTTGTGGTAACTGCACGCACGATCATTCAGGAAAAGTGAGTGCACAGGGGACAACGAGAGAGCTCTCTGCCTTCGCCTGGCACAGAAGCGAGTTTAAGGAACGTTCTGCTTTGACATGAAAAGGCCAGGATGGCTGTTCATGGCTCTGGCGTACGGAGACAACTTTCTACCTTGATGGTATCCAAGCACTAGTGAAACAAAGTGTAACAGGGGATTCTGTAGAGAAATAAAGACTGCACAATCAAAAATCCCAGTTTGACTTGAACACCCATCATAGATTGTCTTCTTTTCAGGATACACCCCATCCTCATTTGTAACTTCATGGAATACTGTATATTCTTATAATAATAATTTGTAAAATAGTGATTTTTGTTTTTCCCCATGCAAACGTTTGCCCTCACTCGTACTGTTTCTATAATAATAAGTCTTGTTGCTCTTCCTGTGATTAATCAACCCTGTCCCAAATCCCTCAAAAAATTCCACTTGGACTGAAGGTCTATTGTGCTTAAAGTGCTCCATTTTGAATAGGACTACAGAATAAAACGCCGTAGAAACCTCGGAGCTCAGAAAGTCTGCTGTGAAGGAGGAATATAAATATTTATAAATGAATACATGCATATCGTAGATCCATCTATTTGAAGAAATTCTAAGATTGCTTTGGGTCTCTCAGCAGCGTGGAGGACACTGGAGTGTGGAAGAACATGAATGACGAGGGAAGAAACTAAGGGAGGATGAGACAGTACGAACAATAAACCATGACGGTGAACGAGTGAGGAAAAGTAACAATAATATTAGTAGTACAGTAGGAAAATTAATAATAATAATAATAATCATCATAATAATTAGAGAGAGAGAGATATTATGAAAGAGAAGTATGTAAGACTGCTTTTGGTCACAGACTGCTATTGGAGTATGAAGGATGATGAGTGATGAAGAAAGAGCCAGAGGGAAGATGGGACAGACAGTAAGACAGATAAGGAGAGATTGGGAGAGAAGATGAGGGATGGAATGAGGTAGAAAGAAAATGGGAAAATGTATGAGAGCCAAAAAAAGAACGATAATAAAAAAAAAAGGAATAATGATGAGGAAGGGTCCAGTTGACAAATTGCACCCTCAGTCTCAGAGTTCTGATGAGCATTTAATTGGTGAAAGCGAATTTGATCCAGACTGATGTTCCATATTGTGCACACACAGAGAATGTGTGAGAGAGAGAGAGAGAGAGAGAGAGAGAGAGAGAGAGAGAGAGAGGGCACACATCTGTTTTTCTGCACAAACAGCCTGCTCCGAAAACACATCCACAAACAAATTAGGAACTGTGGATTGCTCATCTCAAGCCATTAAACATCTGCTACTTAACATGCCAGTGTACTCGGAAATAAACAGTGTGTACGTAGTGTCCAGAGTCATTTTTATCTCGTTCTCTAGACCTAAACATTGTCCGTAAATAGCTACACAATAAATCCCATCCAGCCTGGCCAGAGCATTGTGCGAAAACATCTGGGAACAGGTTGTCAACAAAGAGAATTATTTCACCTGTAAAAACGAATCCAATTTATTAGTTCTTAACAAAGCTTCTATCCAGAAAGATAGAAAGTGACAGGAAATCTTTCTGGGTTGTCGCGTGTCATTACAGAGAGTCTGATTGCAAAATAAATTTAAAAAACGCAATGGGAAAAAAAAGGGCAATATCCTCTGGAGTTTAAGGCTATACGGATCATAAGGATGCATGGGAAATAAAACTTTATCATATCAAGGACTGAGTTTTATCTTATCTAAGATAAACAGGTTTTTTTTTACAGAGAACAAAAACACTTCTCATGCGCAAGAGGTAAAAAAAATTATATATACTGTATACAGTGTATACAGTGGTGTGAAAAACTATTTGCCCCCTTCCTGATTTCTTATTCTTTTGCATGTTTGTCACACTTAAATGTTTCTGCTCATCAAAAACCGTTAACTATTAGTCAAAGATAACATAATTGAACACAAAATGCAGTTTTTAAATGAAGGTTTACGTTATTAAGGGAGAAAAAAACTCCAAATCTACATGGCCCTGTGTGAAAAAGTGATTGCCCCCCTTGATAAAAAATAACTTAACTGTGGTTTATCACACCTGAGTTCAATTTCTGTAGTCACCCCCATGCCTGATTACTGCCACACCTGTTTCAATCAAGAAATCACTTAAATAGGAGCTACCTGACACAGAGAAGTAGACCAAAAGCACCTCAAAAGCTAGACATCATGCCAAGATCCAAAGAAATTCAGGAACAAATGAGAACAAAAGTAATTGAGATCTATCAGTCTGGTAAAGGTTATAAAGCCATTTCTAAAGCTTTGGGACTCCAGCGAACCACAGTGAGAGCCATTATCCACAAATGGCAAAAACATGGAACAGTGGTGAACCTTCCCAGGAGTGGCCAGCCGACCAAAATTACCCCAAGAGCGCAGAGACAACTCATCCGAGAGGCCACAAAAGACCCCAGGACAACATCTAAAGAACTGCAGGCCTCACTTGCCTCAATTAAGGTCAGTGTTCACGACTCCACCATAAGAAAGAGACTGGGCAAAAACGACCTCCATGGCAGATTTCCAAGGCGCAAACCACTTTTAAGCAAAAAGAACATTAAGGCTCGTCTCAATTTTGCTAAAAAACATCTCAATGATTGCCAAGACTTTTGGGAACATACCTTGTGGACCGACGAGACAAAAGTTGAACTTTTTGGAAGGTGCGTGTCCCGTTACATCTGGCGTAAAAGTAACACAGCATTTCAGAAAAAGAACATCATACCAACAGTAAAATATGGTGGTGGTAGTGTGATGGTCTGGGGTTGTTTTGCTGCTTCAGGACCTGGAAGGCTTGCTGTGATAGATGGAACCATGAATTCTACTGTCTACCAAAAAATCCTGAAGGAGAATGTCCGGCCATCTGTTCGTCAACTCAAGCTGAAGCGATCTTGGGTGCTGCAGCAGGACAATGACCCAAAACACACCAGCAAATCCACCTCTGAATGGCTGAAGAAAAACAAAATGAAGACTTTGGAGTGGCCTAGTCAAAGTCCTGACCTGAATCCTATTGAGATGTTGTGGCATGACCTTAAAAAGGCGGTTCATGCTAGAAACCCCTCAAATAAAGCTGAATTACAACAATTCTGCAAAGATGAGTGGGCCAAAATTCCTCCAGAGCGCTGTAAAAGACTGGTTGCAAGTTATCGCAAACGCTTGATTGCAGTTATTGCTGCTAAGGGTGGCCCAACCAGTTATTAGGTTCAGGGGGCAATTACTTTTTCACACAGGACCATGTAGGTTTGGATTTTTTTTCTCCCTAAATAATAAAACCCCTCATTTAAAAACTGCATTTTGTGTTTACTTGTGTTATCTTTGACTAATAGTTAAATGTGTTTGATGATCAGAAACATTTTGTGTGACAAGCATGCAAAATAATAAGAAATCAGGAGGGGGGCAAATAGTTTTTCACACCACTGTATATATATATATATAGACCAATTTTGTATGAAATAATATACAAATTTACTGAAACAGTAAAATATTACTAATGCAGCTGTCTCTCGCCTGTGAGCATGTAAATAAACTAAACAAGAACGATGGATGCTGATTCCTCCGAATCCTCTATTCAGTACATAAAATTCATATCTGACATCTATACATACCATACTGTAAGCCTGTACTGCACAGTGTACTGTATGTCCCTACTGGGGTCACTGGTAGCTCAGTGGTTAAAAAGAGTTGGACTGCTGATCAGAAAGCACCAGGTTCAAACCCCAGCACCACCAAGCTGCTTCTGTTGGACCCTTGAGCAAGGCCCCTAAGACTCAGTAGTTTAATGAAATAAAATGCAAGTCGCTCTGCCAAATACCGTACACATACAGTAAAAAATAAATAAATAAATAAATAAAAAAAAAAAAAAAAAAAAAAAAAAAAATATATATATATATATATATATATATATATATATATATATACTTTTTTTACTCCAGAAAATTACACAGTACATAAAAATAGTACAGATATCACATAAAAAGGCAGGAACTCCTTTTGAAATTATTTCCTATTAAAGTGAATGACCTCATAATGTCAGGTTATATACTGCCTTACAATATAACAAAGGCTCCAGTGATATTATACTGCAAAGCTGATAAATTCACCATTCTCGCTGGCCAGTAAGTGTGAATAAATGTGAACCGACATATCAAGTTTTGTATTAAGTCGGACATGTTAGTTTTGTGCTGTGGCTACGAATGTGCACTTGGTGACATCAAATTTTCAATTTCGGCACAAAAGAGATAAGAAAGCCTTAAACCTTTAAGCGTCTGAGCGTCCCATCGTTTTTTTTTTTTCTGAGGCCAAACTTACATTGGCCAAATACGAGGCAGTGGTGACTCAAACGATTATGACTCTGGGTTACTGATCAACAGTTCAAGCCCCAGCTCTGCCAATGTTGAAAGCTTGAGCAAGGCCCTTAACCCTGTCTGCTCTGGGGCAAAATAAGCACTATGCAAAAGTTTGATAAATAACAGATTTTGGTGATTTTTAATTGAAAAGATGTTAACACAGTCTTACCACAGTGGAAATGGAAAAAAATGCACAATATTTTCAGCAAACATTGATGCATAGTTACTACTTATGCCATAAATTTAGCGTTATTATGCAACTGTGCAAAGGTTTGGGCACCTGAGAGTTCCAGAGTCTCATTCATTTAAAAAAGTTTCAGACTTTAAGCTCGTTAAATCTGATGCATGGCAACAGCTGTCATTAGTAAAAGGCAATTTCAAAGCTTTATGACTCTTTAAACCTTGTGCACACACTTGCGGACGCTCACCAACCATGGGTTCCTCTAAGCAGCTGTGTAAGACTCTGAAAATGAAAGTTATTAACATCTACAATGCAGGAGAAGGCTACAAGAAGATAGCAAACCGTTCTCAAGCTTGCAGTTTCCACAGTGAGAAATGTAATTAAGTGATGGCAGTTCAGGGGAACTGTGGAGGTCAAGATGAAATCTGGAAGACCAAGAAAACTCTCGGAGAGAACTGCTCATATGCTGGTCAGGAAGACAAATCAAAACGCCCATTTAGAAATCTAAATCTAAAAAATACTATTTGTCACACTCATACACTCACACTCACACGACCGGCACTAGGACCCGGAAGTAATGCGGTCGCGAACCCGGAAGTATAAGAGGAGTAAACAAACCACCCCATAGAGCTTAGTCACTGAGTTCGCCAGATTGTTTACTTTCTGATTCGAGTGTGTGTTTATAGGACGCGGGTTAAATGTGTGTTTTTTCCCTTGTTCCCCTTCTGTGAGAGTCCTTAAACTAATTCGCGTGGTTATCCTGCCGACTCGCTTGCTTCCGCGTTTGGGTTTACCGTCCACGCTACAAAGGGCTAACGGCTAATCGCTAAGTCTTCTGATCATCCGGGGTTAGTTCGCGACAGAATGAAGTATAAAGATATAAATTATATACAGTGGTGTGAAAAACTATTTGCCCCCCTCCTGATTTCTTATTCTTTTGCATGTTTGTCACACAAAATGTTTCTGACCATCAAACACATTTGACTATTAGTCAAAGATAACACAAGTAAACACAAAATGCAGTTTTTAAATGAGGGGTTTTATTATTTAGGGAGAAAAAAAATCCAACCATGCATGGCCCTGTGTGAAAAAGTAATTGCCCCCCTTGTTAAAAAATAACTTAACTGTGGTTTATCACACCTGAGTTCAATTTCTGTAGTCATCCCCAGGCCTGATTACTGCCACACCTGTTTCAATCAAGAAATCACTTAAATAGGAGCTACCTGACACAGAGAAGTAGACCAAAAGCACCTCAAAAGCTAGACATCATGCCAAGATCCAAAGAAATTCAGGAACAAATGAGAACAATAGTAATTGAGATCTATCAGTCTGGTAAAGGTAATAAAGCCATTTCTAAAGCTTTGGGACTCCAGCGAACCACAGTGAGAGCCATTATCCACAAATGGCAAAAACATGGAACAGTGGTGAACCTTCCCAGGAGTGGCCGGCCGACCAAAATTACCCCAAGAGTGCAGAGACAACTCATCCGAGAGGCCACAAAAGACCCCAGGACAACATCTAAAGAACTGCAGGCCTCACTTGCCTCAATTAAGGTCAGTGTTCACGACTCCACCATAAGAAAGAGACTGGGCAAAAACGGGCTGCATGGCAGATTTCCAAGGCGCAAACCACTTTTAAGCTAAAAGAACATTAAGGCTCGTCTCAATTTTGCTAAAAAAACATCTCAATGATTGCCAAGACTTTTGGGAAAATACCTTGTGGACCGACGAGACAAAAGTTGAACTTTTTGGAAGGTGCGTGTCCCGTTACATCTGGCGTAAAAGTAACACAGCATTTCAGAAAAAGAACATCATACCAACAGTAAAATATGGTGGTGGTAGTGTGATGGTCTGGGGTTGTTTTGCTGCTTCAGGACCTGGAAGGCTTGCTGTGATAGATGGAACCATGAATTCTACTGTCTACCAAAAAATCCTGAAGGAGAATGTCCGGCCATCTGTTCGTCAACTCAAGCTGAAGCGATCTTGGGTGCTGCAGCAGGACAATGACCCAAAACACATCAGCAAATCCACCTCTGAATGGCTGAAGAAAAACAAAATGAAGACTTTGGAGTGGCCTAGTCAACGTCCTGACCTGAATCCTATTGAGATGTTGTGGCATGACCTTAAATAGGCGGTTCATGCTAGAAAACCCTCAAATAAAGCTGAATTACAACAATTCTGCAAAGATGAGTGGGCCAAAATTCCTCCAGAGCGCTGTAAAAGACTCGTTGCAAGTTATCGCAAACGCTTGATTGCAGTTATTGCTGCTAAGGGTGGCCCAACCAGTTAGTAGGTTCAGGGGGCAATTACTTTTTCACACAGGGCCATGTAGGTTTGGATTTTTTTTCTCCCTAAATAATAAAACCCCTCATTTAAAAACTGCATTTTGTGTTTACTTGTGTTATCTTTGACTAATAGTTAAATGTGTTTGATGGTCAGAAACATTTTGTGTGACAAACATGCAAAAGAACAAGAAATCAGGAGGGGGGCAAATAGTTTTTCACACCACTGTATATATAAAGATATATATATATATATATATATATATATATATATATATATATATATATATATATATATATAAGCGGGTATAAACATAGTAAGGGCCCATCTGATTGGTCAAATTTGGACACACAAATGCTTGGCACATAAAGTATTTATCGCAACTATTTGCAATATGGTTATCGCACATGCCATTATCACGATAACGATATTTTTTCGATATATCGTGCAGCCCTAATCCCCATCATAAAATCCAACGTCAGAAGTATGCAATTGAACATCTACAGACGCCTGATGCATTTTAGAAACAAGTGCTGTGGACTGATGACGTTAAAATAGAACCTCTTTGGCCACTTTCAGCAAAGGCATGTTTGGAGAAAAAAGAGCAGCACTTTATGAAAAGAACACCTTCCCAACTACAGTATTAAGCATTGTGGTGGATCTATAATGCTTTAGGGTTGTGTTGCAGCCAGTTTCACAGGAAACATTGCACGAGGTGGAATTTAGTGGAAGAATGGATTCCACGAAATTTCAGCAAATTCTGGAATTATGTAAAAAAAGCTGAAGCTGAAAAGAGGAGGTGTTACTAAGTACTGATTATGTAGAGTGCCCAAACTTTTTGCGCAGTGCCACAATAATGTTTTAATTTTTTATCTTTGTTCAATTTATGCATTTTTTCCATTTCCAAGAGAGACTGTGTTAACATCTGTTATTTATCAAGGGGTGCCTAAACCTTTGCATAAGACCGTGTATACTAATATCTACTGTCATACCTTAATGTCTCATTAATCACAGCTATAAGAGTGGTTTCTAAGGAAGATTCTCCATGTAATCTAAGAACAAATTTGTTTTGTACCAGGTTAAATGGAACTATAAATAAGTAGAATTATGGCATGTCATTAATTAATTGGTAATAGTCAGCATATTGTGGTATAAGACGCATAAAATACTTTGGGGGATGCTGTTAAAAAAAAAAAAAAAGCACACCTTGTCATGTTTTATTGCTGACATATTATACGCTTGGTTTCTCATATTGTAGCTCCAGTGTTTTTAAAGGTTCAGTGGGTCATTACAGGCCTTAAGTGAACCCTGTAATTAAAGGCTTTTAACCTCTTAAATGATTTCGAAACAGTGTCTAGTAATCTTATGAATAGATATTGTACAGAACTGTACATTGTAACCTGAACCATGCTTTAAAATGCCCCATGCGCACATCATAACGTACAGTACAGTATGGCATGCATGAGATATGATGTATTGTACATAACATGTTAGAAATGTATTTATGCAGCACTATAAATAGAGGAAAATTCTATGCCCAATTACGTTAAAACTGCCAAAGATTCACTATCCACCCACGTGGAGTGCCACGAAACTGAAACAAACTGCACCTGCACTCGTTCATCATTTCAATAGCCAGAGCTGAATGCTGTTATCAAAGCTGCACACAAGAGTCGACACAGAGAACCGTCCATTAAAGAAGGAGCTTCCATCCACTTAGGATTCAAGCCATGTTTCAGAAAAAGAAAAGAAGAAACGAGAGCGAACAGAAAAACTGTGCTCATAGCTTTGTAGAGACAAGACACAGCCATTTCATGAATTGACTTAACGGTATGCGGTGATTCTGTAAGCCACATCAGGGGGAACTGCGTGCTGGGAAAAATGCATGCTTTCTTCCAAACTAATTCACCACATTCACTGGAAGAATTGATGCTGAGATGCTGCGACGGTTCAATACAATACAATACAATAAAGCATTAGACACTGTTAGGGCCGTGTATTATAGTAGCTTTTTCTGGAGTTTAAACCTGCTCCACTGAAGATCTAATCTCTGCAATTAAATCCTCATTCCTGTGTGTAGCTTCCCGTTACAACCCCAGGTGTTGTGGATTTTTTCTGGGCCATGAATGGCTTAATGCATACATAAGGGAGGAAAAAGGAGACAGCCAATAAGCTAGAAAGGAGAGAGAGAGAGAGAGAGAGAGAGAGAGAGAGAGAAGGGGGGATGAGGAAGAAAACCTGCTAACTGGTCCATACAGCTGGCATTAGCAGGGTGGGCTGGCACATGGATAAGTCACGGGCTGTTTTCCCTTCTGTTCCCAAAATGATTCGCATTTAGAAAACCCACTTAGTGCTCCAAATAATTTAAGTTGTTTTTTTTTTTCTTATCAATTTTAAGAAAACTAAGAATTATGAATATAGGTAGGTCAAGGTCTTTCTCAGATGTCCAGGTGAAGGAAGGTATGATCACTAACGATCACTAATGGGGTGATACTTTACATGGCTACTCATAGACCGAGTCAGCTCGTTCAAGGGAAATTAAATATTAATATTTTCATTGAAGCAATAAAATCACTAGTAACAGAAACTCCATTACGGCAGTGGAATGTGGACAATGCAGCCTACAAGAGATGCACTTTTATCAGCTTAGTCACGTGGAAACGAGGTACAGTACCAGTCAAAAGTATAGACGCTTTATGCACATTATGGATTTATTTTTTTATATTCACAATACAGGATTTCTTATCTTAACTAAGAACTAACACATCTGGAATTAGGTAATTAAGTAACTATAACGGCAACAGTCAGTTATGATTTTAAGACAGTTGTTCCGGAGAAGATCTAAGAACAGTATTGCTGAGTGCATTTGCAAAACCCATCAAGCACCATGTGATGAAACTGGATCTCATGAAGACCTTCCCAGAAAAGCAAGACCAAAACCTCCGTCTGATGCAGAGGAGAATTAACAGCATCTCCGATTAGAGCCGTTATGAAGGCTTTACAACGTGGCAAAACATCTAGAAAGATAAAAAAAATGTGAAACTCTGTAGTCTTTAAAAAATTTACTGCCTAAATATTTTTTCGCAGCGGCACGGTGGTGTAGTGGTTACATAGCACTGTCGCCTTGCACCTCCAGGGTTCGGGTTCGATTCCCGTCTCTGTGTGCATGGAGTTTGCATGTTCTCCCCGTGCTTGGTGGGTTTCCTCCGGGTTCTCCGGTTTCCTCCTACAGTCCAAAGACATGCAGATTAGGCTAATTGGCGTTCCCAAAATTGACCATAGTGTGTGTGTGTGTGCTCTGCGATGGATTGGCATGCTGTCCAGGGTGTACCCTGCCTCGTGCCCTGAGTCTCCTGGGATAGGCTCCAGGTCCCCGCGACCCTAAATACAGGATAAAGCGGTATAGAAGATGAATGAATGAATGAATGAATGAATATTTTTCGCATTTCGAAAAAACCCATATTACTGTGCCTTGTTCTCATCTTACTACCTAGAATATTGTCTTATTTCCAGCAGCATTAAGTATATTGAGCTCATTTACGAAATGTAAATAATAGAAGTCGACATAGTTAAATTACATTCAGAATGTTACATCATTCAAGTGATTCTTTCTTATGATGATATGGAATTTATTCTTACGAAAGAACATTACTCATTGTTAATAAATTCAATTAATTAGTATTAATATTAATACTGGGTAATAAAATTAATAAAATGTCTTTAATAAAAATATGAGTATTAATGTCCTGTTGTAAACATAAATTTCATACTGTATCTTTGTTATGCGTCTTAAACCACATGATTGTTACTTGGTGCCGCACCACGGGAAGCACAGATAATATTTACAGTATAAGATCCCTTACAGGTCTTCTGAGTGGGTCAATGAAATATGAGTGTTTATGAGACACGAGTGGGAACATCTTCCTGTTTGGGGATAACGTGGGATGATTAATTGGGAATGGAAAAGTGAGTAAAGAAAGAAAGCTGAAAACAAAACCCTAACAGAGCTCTGCTGTCTCCTCGTGCCTGATGGGGCTTGAAAAACTTAGAATAAGGCTTTTGATCCTCTTGGGGTAAGTCCTCCCTTACCGAGGATTTCTGTGTGACTTATACACTTAAACTGAGAGCACATGCTGGACTGATGCGGCCGCTCTCTCGCAATAATGTTGGCTGCTTTTGAAGACTTCGGGCTTTTGCCTTTGTCCTTTCTCTTGCTGAGTGTTAGGGCCCAAGCACTATGACATCACCCTCTGTGTCATCATAGTTTGTGAGACTTGCTGCGCACTTGGTCTTTGCCTTCGTCTTTGGCCCGGATACCTTTACAGTTGCTACCTAATGTTTACGCAAGTGCACAGGTATCAGGGCCCTTAAATAGACACGCCACCTGGTGCATCGCCTCAGCATTGACTGCCTTAGTGGCGGTGTCGCCTAGCAACCACGCGTCTGGTTAACCGCAGCACTTGTTCAGAACTCCGTGGCAGTGCAGAGTGATTTACACGGTTATGTCTTCTGAAAATATGAAAGTAAAGCCTCTTTTACTACCTTGTTAGTTTATAGGTGGCTGGTGCCATACCATCACCTACTGGACTGAAATGTGGTGCAGAAGAAAAAAATATATATATATTATTGCTTTGTATGGGACATGATATTTTAAAAGATGCATACCACAAAGCATTTCAATGCATACGATATTTTAATAGTTTTTTATACTTTAATATTTATAGCTGCTTGAGACAAATCAGACAATAAACATTGGTGCTACTGAACTGAACCAAAAATCGAACCAACAGTCTAAATGATGTATGTTTTCTATGTTTCCTTTTAGGGAAACGTTTTAGTGCATCACGGCTGTATTTTGGCTGAGAGGGCACTTAAACTGAGCAAAATGAGCAATTGATTTGCAAAGAAATGATTACAGATCATGTTTAAACATATATAATTTTTGTTAATTACACACTGCAGCTTTAGTCCGTACCTGATCACTAATTAACCTACATGCCTACATACCTAAATAAGGTACCATAATGTCCCCATTATAATTAAATGGAAACTGTACTGAGCATCTACTGCTCCAAAGTTTGTCCTAAGCTCAGCAGTGCAGCTTCCAGGAATATTAATAAAAGGTGAATTAAACTGGTAACTGAGGCAGTATTTACTGTAAGGCTAGAAGCCGATAATGAAGCACAGTGGCTTAGTGGTTAGCACTGTCGCCTTTCACCTCCAGGGTTTGAGTTTGATTCCCAACCAGGGTCCAATTCCTGCCTCAGTGTACATGGGGTTTGCATGTTTTTCCCGTGGTTGGTGGGTTTCCTCCAACAGTCCAGACATATTTGGAGTTCCCAAATTGCACGTAGTGTGTGTGTTTGTGCGCGCCATGCGATGGATTGGTCTACCAAATGTAAATGTGTGCCCTACGTCTGCTGGGAAAGGCTCAAGGTTCCCCGTATACAGGATAAAGTGGTATAGAAGATGAGTGAGTGAGTAGGAAGCCAATAATATTCTCTATGAAGATCTTTAGTTTAGGCTGTGAGCCAAAAGAGAAGCAACACTGAGCAAAGGTTTAGCCAAACCAACAGCATGCTCGTCCTTCATCTCCTTTTTTCTCTCTTTGCCCTTCATACACACCACACTTAATCGTGTATGACAAATGCTGCATGTCCACATACACATGCACATCGCATCCAACATTCTCACCTTTTTAACACAAAAAAAAAAAAACAACAATGAAAAAAAAACAAAAACAATAATGACATTTGGAAATTTTCAAACTTGATGAAGCACAGATGCTGAAATGCCACCAGGATGCAAACATTTAGTGAATCAGGGTTGCTGAATAATTGAGCATTTTGTTCATAGAGATGCTTAGGCAGTACAGTACATCTTTCATAATGCAGCAAATAAACTGAGATCAATCAAGGCTATTTTGCAACCGTTTCCAAGAGTAAAAAAAAAAACAGATTTACCCTAATAAGTAGGTTATGTAGCACACATCTATTATATCTATTGTACCTTATGTTTTGTAATATCTCACCACCAGGTTATTGTGTTATATCTTGCATTGTCCACTTTCTATGTGTACATTACTGAGTGTGGCCCATCTGCTTCGTACATTTGGTTAGACACGCTTTACCAGGGGTGGCTGGTATAAATGGATCCTGTCCTTCACAAATAATTAGGCATCAATAAAAAACTTCCATTTTGGTATCCACAACAGACATGCTGTTATATACTGTAAAGTACATTATTTTGAAGGTTTGTGAAACCTCGTGCAACACCATTAAATTGGTTAAAGTGCAAATCACTACAGGGAATATACTGTACAGGATTGGTAGCATTTTTGGTTCTTTCATTTAATCCCTAATCTATAACCTTGTCATTAGCAGTGATTAAGAAGATATGTGAAATGTACAGTACATGTAATGATCATGAGTGACGTGGATAACTTGCTTTTTTATTATTTATTTATTTATTTTTCGTTATACTTTTCCCCCGAAATACCTCTGGACGAGAAACTAAAGGTAGATAGACCAAACACAGACAGATTGTCCGATTAATGTTCAAAAAGAACAGACGACAGATGAATGAAAGGGTTCCAACATTAATGATTGGTACATTATGAACCCAGTACCACACTGGAAACGTGAAACACTTGCACATGCACCTCATCATTCCTAGTTTGTCACGAATGAGTCCTTGTAATATGATAAATCACTTGGCTGTAATAGTTTCATTGTCAAGTTATTGATAGATGTTTCCTCTTAGCCCTTCCATCTAATGTTATGACCAGCCGCCATCGCCGTCTAACCCCGTCCATCAGCGGAAAGGATCAAGCACTGACCAGATACTACTGTAAAGGAAGAACGTTCTCAGGACAGCACGGGCTATTCATCTGAAATCCAAAAATATCCACACAACATCCGTCCTGATACATCTGTATAAATATATACTTTTTTTGTCAGAATAAATGATCTTAGCAACAAAAGAATGCATGTTATTTTGCTTAATGTTTCATTTTTATTTTGCTTAATGTTTCATTTTATCACTGTGAATCTCGAAACGATTTAGCGCAAAATCTAACAACTGCACATGTGATTACTAGATCCTCAAATTATCAAGTAGAATACATTTTAATCAGAGGTAAAATAACCAGCCGTGAAATATCTTATTCTGGCCTCTAACGAAGCAGCTAACACATATTCGTCTTGACAAAGCCTTGGCTCTGCAGCAATCCCTTCTGCCCAGGGTGCTGCCTCTCAAAGCATGCTTGCCAAAATCACATGCCTCCTGCACTTCCTACTCGGCTGCTGAGTGGGCCTCCACCTGCCCCATGTGTCCTTGCCCTGAGCCAAATCAACAGAGAGCTGCCTGTTCCACCAGCACAGTACACACCCGCCTCCTCTCCTCTCCTTTCCTCTCCTCTGGAGGACTGAGGCTTATTAAAGATTCACAGTGAGATCGTCATCAAGCGCGCTTTCCCCATGTAGACACGCGAGCTTCCCTTTTCCCAGTTACATTACATATAATTCAAAGATGGTATTTTATGTAATATCTGACACAAAGGAAATTGTTAACTTCTGTACTGTATGTCAACTAGAATATGTCTGTAAACGCATGAAATAAGGAATAATTCATTCATTCATTCATTTTCTATACCGCTTAATCCTGTGTTCAGGGTCGCGGGGGACCTGGAGCCTATCCCAGGAGACTTCGGGCACTAGGCGGGGAAATAAGGAATAATATAATAATAAATTCATAATTGTAACTGTAAATTGAACTACTTCAGTTGTGTGTAATGAATCTAAAATATATGAAAGTCTAATGTTTATCAGTACATTACAGAAAATAATGAACTTTATCACAATATGCTAATTTTTTTAGAAGGACCTGTATATACAATCTAGAGCAAAGAAAACAACTATGGAGATATCTGAAATTATGTTAAGAATTGTCTTATAGGGTTTTTATAATGTATTAGACAATAGGAAAAAGCCCTGACCTAGATCTGGAATCATTTAAACGTACGATGAAGTTGCATGATAAGAAATTACAGCTATGTTCAATAGTAAAAGTGAGAGCTTTTCCACACAATGTTATTAGGACTCACAGGATTAGCACTAAACAGTGGCCATAAGAGAATAGGGTTGTGTACCGAAACCCGGTGCTAATACGGCACCGGTACCTATAGAACCGGTATGTACCGGACCGAAACAGAATGCGAATTTCGGTGCCTCATTTCGGTGCCACTTAAATGCCTGAACTGTCGATTGAAATATTTGTTCTCTAGATTCATATATTTTTGTAGATTAATAGTTTATTAGATTAAATAAAAAAATTAAAAGCACAAATCATCCGGAAATGAGAGACCATCCGACATGCGTGTGAATGCAGTAACTAACGTTACACTCGCTCTGACGGCAGCAGGCGGTCTACCGATAGCTTAGCATGCTAAATTAAACAACTTTTGTTAAAATGCCTAAACCTAAACGGTCGAAAGTGTGGCTGTATTTCACAAGAAAGGATTCCGGCACCGCAACGTGCAGCAAATGTTTCACAGCAGTTGCGTGTAAAGGCGGAAACACGTTAAATCTAATGAAACATTCGAGGGCAGACGGAATAAAGTTAAAAGCAGAATAAATACACGGAATAAAGTTAAAAGCAGAGGGAGGCACCGTGTTTAACAGCTTGTGGACAACAGCTGGCGCTATCGGTGTGGACGACCCTCAGTCCCAGTCATATCAACTGTAGCAAAAAGGAGTCACTGATTATGATGCCGACAGCAGACTTTCCACTGGTTAGCAGTAGGGTGATAATGTTAATAGCAAAATGCAAATCTTGCGTTCATGCTAACAAATAGTCAAACTATTTGTAAAAAACTAATGTAACATGGATTCTGTTTATAATTATGGCTTTCCAGCTAGTACTAGTAGTACTACAACAGTGACCCATTTACAATTGTAAAGAAGGCTATGCATGTCCTGTGCAGGGCAATAAGTCAGGAAAGGAGTCGTATTTTGACAGAAAAGGCAAATATGGTGAAATTTCTGCAAAAGAATTGCTAAAATTTGAAGCTTACATATTCATATATACTTTAAACTTTTAATATATTGTTAAATTTTAAGCATAAAATTTTTTGTTCATTAAAAATTCATTCTTGAGTCATCCACTATAATTTTGTGGCTTAAAAGTATCGGTTCAGGCACCGTTTTGGCACCGGTACCATTTTCAAAGTATCGATTTGGCACCGGTATCGAAAAAAACCCAATCGATACCCAACCCTATAAGAGAACCACTTACCACTGAGACTAATAGGAAAAAAATGCATAAATTTGCCAGAAAGCATAAAGATTGTACTTTTGACCAATGGAAAAAACTTGTGTGGTCTAATGAGTCCAGATTGACCCTATTCCAGAACAATGGGTGCATCAGGGAAGAAGTTGTAGGATTACAAATTTATAAAAATGTTAAATCTAACTTCCAACGTAATAGTATATAAACTGAACAAGTTATGTACATTGGGTTTTACATTTTAAGGTAAAGATGGTGACATTCTAAGAAGATCCAAGTCTGGTAGCCCAGGTATCAGAGACATTAACCTTGTGTCTTTATGAACTTCCTGACCGCTGGGTAGGGTCCCAAAGTCAATGTGAATGCTAATCTCAAGGCCAGGCCGTGCCTTTGTCTCTATGATAATGTAAAGGTTTGGGGGATACTGTCAGGCTGATTAGATTAGCACCTATGCATTTGAAAGCCACTGTTATGCTGATGAGATCAGGGCTGGGGAACTTCCGTCACCAGGCTGCGTCCGGTACCACACTATGCTTTGTTTAGATTGTCTCCACCTCTTTGTATCCCTCCCTCTTGTAAAGTATAAACTCTCCAGAGCTGAGTTGTAAGAGAGACTTGGATGACTACAGCGACGCTCGGCGAGTTCTCAATAAAGAGTAACTTCTGCTTGAATGATATCCCAACGTCTCCTGGTCTCTGAAAAAGTTCCCAACAAAGTGAAGCGCATGAAGCAATGAACCCATCATGCAAAGCGGTACAAGAGATACAAGCCTCTGGAGGCAATGTGTGATCTTCGGTTTCTTCAGTTGGTCAAGTCGAGGCTCATCAATGTTAATTGGCAATAAAATAAAGTCAGTTGATGACCTGAATGTGCTGTACAAGCCAATGTATTTTGTTTTTCCCGGACACACAGGAATGTTCGAGGATGACAATGTAATGTAAAATTAATCAGGCTCGAACTATGGAAGCTTGATTCTGGGAACATAAGGAATAATTTTACATGTGAATTGGCCATGATGAAGTCCTGATCTTAACCCTATTAAAAGTCTTTGGGACGTGCTGGAGAAAATTTTTCAACTCTCCAGTCATCAAGACATGATCTTGGGCAAAAATGTATGCTCTGGTTGAAAATAAATGTTGCAACATCGTATGAGGTGGTCTAACCAGTGTCGAGGCAAATGCACACCATAATCAAATATCTAAGTGTGGACCTTTTGTTTTGGCCAGAGAGCATATTATGTAGTAAAATGGTGTGTTGGTATCTGGCACCAAGACGGTATCAGCAGGTCTTTTAAGTCTTGTAAGCTGTAAAGTGTGAACCCTGACAAGTCCGCCGCGACACAGTTCCATAAGCATCAAGGTACGCTATGTTTTGTAACCTTCATCCATCAATAACAGCATAAGTTGTTCAGCTTTTTGTGCTAAGCTACTGTAGCACCTCCGTGAGATTGGACCGGATGGATCAGCCTTCCCTCCCAATGAGCCTTGAGCGCTCATGACCATGTAAACAGTTCACCAGTTGTCCTTCCTTGTACCACTTTTTGTAGATACTAATCACTGTATTCTGGGAACACCTGAAAAGACCTGCCATTCTGAACTAGATGTCTAGTAATCACGATTTGGACCTTAGTTCCTCAAGCCTTTTTCTCCAGTTCTACCACTTGATGTTCACTTGATGCCTAATGTCTCGCACCTTTTGACAGATGCCAATTTAATGACATAATCAAAGTTATTCACTTCCTTTCTGACTGGTTTTAATATTATGATTAATCTGTAAAATAGGCATAACCACAGTTCTTAGGAAACAATTTAATGTGAGAATAGAAATCATTTTTTTTCAACCAATAAAGAGAACTTCCTTAGTGAAAATCACTTTTAAATGAAAAGACTCCCACTGAAAGCACAGTGAAGAGGCTCAATCAGAGAATGTGCCTAACAGAAAAGGACTCCTTGATTTAAACCAAAGAATAACACATTGTTTTCATTCAATCAAGGCTGGAGTGTTTTAATGAACCTAGAAGAGAAGGGTGTTAACACCTTGGGAGAGGATAAGAATTACACTACCGTAGCCGAATGTGTCCCATAACTAGGGTAGAATTAAGCCAGGTACTTTATTATTATTATTTTTTTTTTTACAGGTTTTTCTATATTTAATCCAATGTATGGCTTTTTGGGGGAAATTGTATTGAATTGAGGTGAACGGCTTTGTAAATTGTAAGTGAAAATAAAAACCCATCAAGTATAACATAAACCAACTGCCAAATACTGTGCAGGACCCCTTGTGTCACTTGTGGTGTGCTATTTGCCCTCGAGGCAATACCAGAAGATCCTTTAAGTCCTGTTGAGAAATCTGGCTTCCAAGGGTCAAAACTGTTCATCCAGTACATCCAACAAATGCTGAATTCCATTGAGATCTGCAGAATTTGGAGGCCACACACTTTTTATCATGGTTTCTCACACCATCTCTGTACCATTTTTGCAGTGTGGCATCATCCTGCTGCAATGGGAGGCTGCCATTAAGGAATAAGGTTACAGTAAGAAGTTGGATTGGGAAAAGGATCCTGTTTCCTGTTTGAAAATGTTTCTTGAAAGTGCAACACTAAAAGCTTTTAAACTCCTACATAAGCAGCACTGATGTTATTGAAATTTCCATACTTAATATTATTAGTGTCTCAACTAAAAACAAATTGTCATGGTGAATTAAATGAAATGAGCTGATTGCATAAGTCATTCATGTTTGTTGGAGCCGGCAGTTACACTACACCAAGGTAGAATATCTCATATATTGCAATCACATATAACTTACACTAAAGTAGGCCTGGGCGATAAAACGATAACGATATGTTTCGCGATAGACACGTGATCGATATCAATAAAAAATGTGTTCGATAAAACGTTCGATCTTTTTTATTCTTATTCTTTGTCGGAAGAAAACAGTTCGCGAAGCTAGTTTGGTTGCCGTCATGCGCACGACCAGCTCTAGAACCCGGAAGTAGTACGGTCGCAATTCAGGAAGCATAAACGGAGACAAGATGGCGTTGACATTGGCACCCGCCAAATGCGGGTAATAACTTTAGTCTCACTAGCCACATTGGCGGGTAGTTTAATCTTTGGTATGATAATTATGTTTGCATCAATATGCACAACTAACATCTATAATATTACTTGCTTTTTGTGTGAGAAACAGAGGCATGGAGAAAAACGGTATTCTTCTTTTACTGCATTCAGTGCACACGACACATATAGTATACAGCGCGGTATTGCCCCCTGGTGGCCCGCCAGTGAATTAACATCAAACTCAAATATATTACAACAATATATTTTTGTTGTAGTTTTCTCTAAAGGCATCTGATATAATGAACGCATTGCACTATTTTATTACACTTTATTAAGCATTTCTTACTTTTTCTTTTAATTTCGCACCGTAAATGTTAAGAGATAATTGTTAAATGTTCATTGTGACTTTAGACTTATGTTTACATTTTAATTATTTGATTTTAATTATTTGATTTTTCCATGGTTGTTGACATTTCTGTCTTAATAACTGATGGGACTATGATCATAGGAAGGTTAAGTTTAAAATAAAAATGTTTAAATATAATATATTCTTCTCCTGGTCCTTATTTAAAAAAATATCAATAATTATCGATATCAACCGATATGAAACACTGATATCGTGATACAATTTTCAGCCATATCGCCCAGCCCTACACTAAACTGTAGTCCATCTCTCAAATCGCTCGTTCCATGACTCTTTCGTGTTTGTCCAGTGGGATTCCACATGCCATGCACTAACTGAACACATGCGTCCCAGTCTTATTCTCTTATCACTTGAAACTCGTCTCTCTTGAGAACAGTGGCTGCCATCCAAACCCCTCATTTGCATGAGCATTAGTCAAGGTGGTGAACAGGCTGTATTACGTGAGCCAACCCAAATTCCATTAACCTGTGGGTTAAAAGAGTCCTCCTGCCTCTTGCCTCGTCCTGTCAACTTAACAAAGCTACACATTGAAATCACAATCAGGGGGAACTGCAAGGAAAATCTTTGAGCTGTGCTGCATGATAATAATTTCTATTCTTTACTCAAGTACAGTGTTCACAAAGTATATCAACTAATCCTGATCAGATAGAAAAAAATAACTGTCATGGGCATTTAAGATTATGCTAAATAAAGATCTAATTTTTATGTGATCAAATCCCACTTTTCTGATGAAGCACACTGGAAAATGCCTGATAGATACAGCAGTTAAAACAGCAGTTATGCCATATAAGGACAAATGTCTATGTGTGGTAGCGGCATGGTTTCGCTGGCACAGATGGATAATCCTTCACTTCGACAAAAATACAAGAAGCTTTTCTCTGCTTTTCTCTAAAAGGCACCCTTGATCAAACCTCCGCATTTTCAGCATTTAACTGCAAATCAAGTGCATTTGATGACCAGTGGTTCCTGTGCATTGCAGCTCGGTTTCTCCTATGAACATTTATGCCATAAATATGGTTACATACTGTGCACCTACTAAATGAGTCAGATTTTACATTTTATATAGCAGTATAAATTGAGAAGTTAATTTACAACGGTTAACAGATTATATAATCAGAACATTAAGTACTTGTTAAAAGATCACACAGTACTGTTACAAAGATATCCAACCAGCAGTGTTCTTAAAACATCAATTGAAATAACGAGTTGGTTTACACTGTTATTAGAGTGGGAAAATTGACATCTGCTACTTTTATATGCTTAAAAATAAAGGTACCAGAACAGGCTCTTTATAATCATACCAATTCAGAAGCCTTTGTGTTTCCCTCATGAGACAGGTATTTTCACATTTTTGTTGGTGCCACACACACACTCAAAAAAAAAAGATCTTACTGTAAATATTAGCATTGAATTAAAGGAGTTTTTAGTGGCCTCCCAGTGGCGCAGTGGTAAAGCGCTCGCCTTATCATCTGGGGATCACTGGTCAGATTCCCGGGTGATGCTGTAACCTCTCAAGCCGGAGGTCTAGATAGAGCTGATTGGCCAAGCTCTCTCAGAGGGCTGGGATGAGAGGTACTTAGTGCTCCCACATTAATCACGGCTCTACAGCCAATCGGGGGCGTCTGTGAGCCCAAGCGGAAGGAGCGGATACCGCTGTCCTCCGAGTGTGTTACTCCGCCCCCAACGGTGCGTGAATGAGCAGATGCGGTCAGCTGGCGTCACATGGTTCAAAGGAAACACCTGATAGTCTTCGGCCCTCCTGACTGAGTGGTAGTAGTAGCCTTAATGTGGGAGCCCCCTAGTGACGGGGAGGACTTGGACACAACTAAATTAGTGAGAAAAATTGGGGGGGAAATCCCCCCAAAAACGAAACTGTTCACTGAGTATATATAGACTCATAAGACACTTTATTAGAGATAATGTAAGACTGCTTTTAACTAAGGACAGGACAAGCCTCGGATTTCAAGGTTTCTCAAGAAACATTCCTTGGTTTGTGTGAATAAAACAGTATCATGTAATGACTGCACATTTGTCAGCTGCAAATTATGCTGTGAATCTCCCACAGCCTAAAGATGCTTTATTGGAGTCAGATCAGGTGACGCCACTGAATTACAGTGATCTTATTAACATTTCTCATGGGACCAGTTTGGGCCAACTTGTGCTTTGTGACATCATCATGCCGAAACCAGTCATGAGATGGGAAAATTGTGGTTATAACAGGATGTACAGATTTAACAATAATACACAAATAGACTGTGGCATTCAAAAGCTGGTTGATTGGACTGCCAAGAAACCCTACCCAACACCATTACACGGCCACCAGCAACCTAAACAGTCAACACAGGGCAGATTCCTGCTGTTGTTGCAAAAATCTAATACCACCATCTGTATGTTGCAGCAGAAAATGAGATTGATCAAATCAGTCTAGCTTCACTGAGCTTGTGCACGCTGTAGCGTTAGATTTCTGTTTTTTGCTGACAGAAGTGGAACCCTGCTGTTGTAGCCCATCCACCTCAAGTTTTAAAGTGTTATGCATTCTGAGATACTTTTCTGATCATCATGGTTGGAGCCTTTCTGCCCATCCTGCTCCAAGCTATCTCATCAACAAGTCATTTTCACCCACTGCCACTGGCTGGAAAATTTGTTTCTCACACCATTCTGTTCAAACTCTAGAGACTGTTGTGTGTGAAAATCATCAGTGTCTGGCTCCAACCAGTCAGTCTGGCACCAAATAATCACAGTACTGGTAAAGTCACCGAGATGTCATCATTCTGATGTTTCATTAAATAATACTCTTGTACAGCATCTTAATGATTTTATGCATTACGACTCATGATTTGCTGACGGGATAATTGCATAAGCAGGTGTACTGATTTTAGAAAATGAACAAAAACTACGTACCTGTATGCATTTTACAAAAATGGCCCAGAATAAAAAAATAAGTAGCACTGAGAGCACACTCGTTGCAGAAATGTTACTGTAGTAGTGTATACATTTTGCATACTATTTTGAATAGTTTATTTTCAATGCAGGATTGTTCCAGGGATGGTTCTTTAGTCTTATCTTCAATTTCAATCATGAAATATTCCAGAAAACAAGCTGCTTTTATAAAAAATACTTAGAAATACTTAGACAGGGATAGTTATAAAACTGAGTTGCATCTTAATTTTGATTATTTTGGGCAGCTCTGATGTTCAGTGTCGTCATCCTCATTAACCTGCTCTCGAGATCAATAACAGGATTGCAAGGAAAGTCACACTGAACGGTGGTACAGTTTCTTACACACACAAAGAAATTATCATGAAAATTGAATTTTTAAAGGCTTTAACTGTTAATTCTAAGAAATCAGTGTGAGGTGGTATAAGGTCAGGTTTTTTATAGCTTGAGATTGATTCCACTCAGATGGGTCTTACCTTTGCCATAGCTGGAGTGGAGTTTAATGGCCCTGCCCTGGATGACATGCAGATAGGTGAAGCCAATGGCAAACGTGAGAAGCACAAGGAGCAGGAGGAGCTTGAATTGCTTGCGGATTTTCTTCAGAGGGAAGCGCATCCTCCTCAAAGAAGCATGTCACGCTCGGTGGAAAATTCAGCAGGAGACTGACGGACGCTTTTTACTGCTCTGGGACTGGAAGTGATTGAGGAAAAGAGAATGTAGACTCACACTTACAATGTGTACCTGTCAAACTGACTGTTAACGTTGAAAGCAGCAATTTACCATTGCACGAATTAATTCATGGCTTCAGGTGTTGATATAATATTGTAACTGTCAGTTAAAAACTGAGTTTATTCAGCATGTTGGTGTTATTCTGTATAACAAAGTTCTACAAAGGTTATTTGAACACCCAATGTTTATTTAGCAATATGCAAAAAAATAATATTTATGCTCAATTAATATTTCCTTAAAAGGATAAAGCAACAATATAGATTAGGATTTTTCAAACGGGGTACATGGTGATTCTGTAATGGGCTCATGACACTTCGATGGAAACCTTAATGCTGGAGACATTTAGTAAAATTTTACCAATTAAAAGTAAAAATTCACATTAATAAACCATTAATGCTGCAGATTCTATTGTAATCTCATAAACAAAAGGATATAAAATTTGATTTAATTACTCACTGTTCATTCTAAGCATGTGAGAGTTAAATGTTATGGCATTAACTAGCCAAATCATATTTAATATTTTGACCTACAGTACATGAACGGACAGTGACAAGTCGAACCCTTTACCAAACAGGTGAGATGTTTGAAGCAGCTTTCTAATGAATGCATGAAGCCTGGTTTCTTAAACAAGTCATTTGAAAGCAATAAAACAAAACAAGACAAGGGTGTATGGATTTTTAAAAAAAAGTAACAAAATGTGTAAATGAGCAAAAAAGACTTTGCTAAATGAAACAAACAAAACATGAACCTGCTTTACATCTCTGATGATAGTAGGGAAAAAATATGTTGATGGGGTACAAATGACTGGGAACTTTTGCTATAGATTGTAATACTGTAAGAATTGAATAAACATTAATTGATGCATTTTTAAATATTAATGTGTATCACGCTCAGTGCAAAACAGACAAGTCTAATTAAACTCTGCAGGTGTTAATGCAGCACTGTAAGTGTTGTTTGTTAACAAAGGTTTTAACCCAAAAGTGGAGATTTTGCTGTGTAGAAGTTTTTTTTTTTTTTTTGCAAAAGTCAGCAGGTGCTCGTGCTGCATATCTAATGTAATCAAAGCACCAATGTGATGTAGACTAACAATATACTGAGAGGCATTTGATGAGGAATTATACCAGTTCCTTTTCTCTCATTACACTGCGCATCACTTTCATTAGATCTCCTCACTGAGAACTCCTACGCTTCATCCCTGCAGAGAGAAACCAGTATTTCACTTCACATCACTGGTTTAGTTCATGTGCACAATAAAGACTTACCACTGGTGGATGTGCTGGCATGGTGTTTTCATGTTGCTTTGGGACAGAGTCAGTGCTGAAGGTGCTGTGATGGGGATGAAGGTAAAGTCACCTGCTGTATCTCTCGGTATTCAGCTCCAGGTCAGTTTGCTGTGAGATGCAGCTTGTGAGTAGATGTGACAGGGAACCAGCAGACTGCAAACTTTGCATGGTCGGTGCGGAAAGTTCGGCTCGGAAAATCAGGTCCACATCGATGTTTCCTTTTTTTTAAGTATCTTCCACTGTTTCTTGCACTAATTCCGACTCTCTAACATGCTCGCTTACACATGCATTTACTTCGGAACTGATTCGGTGTTTCCTTCATGCCATCCTATCACGGATCCGATCAGGTCTCGCGCTCACGGAACCCGGAACTCTCCGTTAGTGGTGTCCCGTCCGCGTGAACTCTGAGTGTGTGTGTGTGTGTGTGTGTGTGTGTGTGTGTGTACCGAGCCGCTCTTCGTTTTCATTAATCTCCAGATCACACGCAGCGCAGAATCCCGCCGAAATCCACGTTAAAAGCCTCTACGCGCGCGCGGGGATGAAATGAAACAGCATCCTCGCCTGCACTCTGAAGCGCTCGCGCTGCTTGTGCGCGCGCCACCATCAGCTCCAAACACAGACACACACTCGCGCGCGCGCGCGCACAGACACAGCCAGGCCAAACGGACATGAGCGCGCACGCGCGCGTTCACACAAAAGCACATCCTTCTCGATACAGTGCTTCAGCCGAGGGTAAAAGTTTAAGCACCCACTAATAATAATAACCTTAATCCTCATAATCATACTGTATATTACCGTAGGAATTATTATTATTATTAGTAGTAGTAGTAGTGATGTGTGCAAAATCTTAGGCACATTCAGAGGAATACTGTAAAGCAAAGATTAATTTATAAATAATGAAGTTAAATGTTTCTGCATAAAAAAATTCAAAAGAGTTGTAAACAATAATAAAATAAACGGTTGATATTGTCTAAAGTTGAGATGGCCTCGGCCAAACGTTTGCTATAAAAATATAAGGAACTAAACAACTCAGTAATGCAGAAGTCCTAAAATAAACATTCATTCATCTTTTATTCTGCTTATTCTGTATAGAGTTGCAGGGGTTCCTGGAGCCAATCCCAGGAGAGTTAGAGCCTGGACAATCCATCTTTATTGTTGAGTCAGTATATAAACACTTCTGATTTTCAGACATCAGTATTCCACCACCAAATTAAAAATTTACAGAAAAAATATTTATATACAAGAAAAGAATGCAGAATATTATATAAGCGACCACGTTTTAGACCAAAAAAACAAGCAAGGTTGCAACAAGCAAGGTTGCTCAAAGCATTGTCACACCAAATATCAACTGTATCTTTCATTAATTACTGTTTACAGCATTTATGTTTCATGTGCTTTTGAAACATGTTTTGCACATGTATGAACTGTACATACATCTTTTATATTTTTTCAGGGGAAACAACCCCATCTCATTTCAGTAATAAAGCAAAATAATTTATCATGCGATTTTAGCAGAAATGCAATCTGAAAAGGGATGCCAGTCTGTTGCAAACCGGGGGTGCAAACTTTGTCTCTAATTGTATACAAATGTAATGTAAAATTGTCATTCTCCTCATCCAATTCTTCTTTAAGGCTTGTAAAAAGAACATTATGATCCAAATATAAATATGAGTGCGTTTAAATTAAGACGGCACTCTCCCATTAAGAGGATGAAATTATGCCCTCAAGAATTGAACCATGCATTTTGAAAGATGATTAGAGTGGATTTTATAATAATAAAAAAATAAAAACAGCAGCCCAGATGTGCTAAGAAATAGCTTTGTTTCAGAGAGGAAAAATAAGAAGCACACGAAGAAGCAGGTGGAAACTCTTTACAGTCCATTAGGTCTTATAAATCCTGTCGAGAGCATCCTGAGCAGCTGCATCACTGTCTGGTTTGGGAATTGTGCCATCTCAGACAGCAAGACCCTAGAGTGGATAGTGAGGACAGCTGAGAAGATCATCGGGGTCTCTCTTCCTTCTATCATAGACATCTACACCACACGCCGTGTCCGCAAAGTTATCAGCATTGTGGCTGATCGGACATACCCCTCTCACTCACTCTTCACCCTCCTGAAATCTGGAAAAAGGTACCGAAGCATTCGGACCCTCACATCCAGACTGTGCAACAGCTTCTATCCACATGTAACCCAGGTTAGAAATTAGTGCATTTAAAAAATATATAAATAGTTTAGTTAGAATTACAAATAAAAATAATAATAATAACAATAAAGAAAGATGTATATTTAAGTAATTGTACTAAAATAATAATGAAGAAAAAACAGAACAGGAATATTAAATTTAAATGGGTAATTAAATTTGTTGATTTGTTGAATAGACTTTTAAACTATTGGGATAACTATGGGTTTTGTGAAATGCGCACTGTGATGATGTCATCAGAGTGACGGAAAGGCGCAGAGAGAGAGAATATGCGCTTTTCAACTGATGAGTGACAACACTGATTTAAAGACAGGTATATCGGTCATCTTTGTTTAAAATTTATAAATAATGCATTAAATAGTGTTCTAACATTTGTAAAAATCTTATTTGGGTCATCTTAGCCTGATCATTGATTTTATTGAAGTGGATGAAGTGCGATTGTAAATCCTGCAAGCGCCGACACGGTTGATTTAAAGTGTGTTGAAATTCTCCGGACTTGGTGAGTTTCAAAATATGACATGCAACTGTCTTAAATGAAGTGTTAATGTGATGTGTTAATGTTTTGAAATGTTTCATGCGAGTTTATATGCAGCTAGTGTTCACATGTCATGTTGTAACTTTTTGCATTGTAATTCTGAAGAGCTCAAAAGTGTAAATTAGCAACTAATTAATTACATAACTGATTTTAAGTGCTTCAATAGTATTTCCCAAGTAGTTTAAGTTACATGTGGAAGATGTGTTCAGTAGCAGTCATGTTAATTGTTTGTGATGTGACGCTGTTTGTATAAACAGGTCAGGTTTTTTCCTGAGTTGAGATGTTATCCTGAGATGGCGAGCCACCCAGTTAGAGAATCTTGAAATCCTGCGATTCATCAAGTGTTTGGAGTTCATCTAGTATCACAGGTGGAATTTATCCATTTTCCCCCCGTGGTGTTTTTTTCATAAAAAACTACCTCATATTGAACATTTGCACAACAAGATTTTGCACTATTGAACATTTGCACTACACCAAGACTCTTGTGCTCATTAGAATTTTCATTTAGACTAAGAAGACATTTTCTTTTTGTTTTGTTTTCTCATGTTACCTTTAAGGACCAATATTTTTTTTTCATATTACTTCATTCATTTTCATTATTAATTGTTATTGAGTGTTTGAATTATTCTGGTTAACTGATTATTTCTTAGCTTAGATTGACTTTACTGTACAATTGTTTTAATTTGTGGGTCACAAATTTAAGTCAAACGAAACCAGTAACCATAAGCAAAGCTCCAAAAAGAGTTATTATAAAATAAATAAAATAGAAAAATAATATAAATTAATAAAAATAAACAGCTATTGGAAAGGTAATAATTCTAAAATTATTGAACTAAATAATTGAATTAAAGGAACAAAATTGTGCAATAGAAATATATAGAATAACTAGCTACAAGGAGCTCAAACTTAGTCTTAAAGGAGAAGCATTATTTTATATCATCTGTGCTGTTTTGCTATTTAATTTCATGTTTTCATTTTCATTTCCTGGTTTTACACTTTAAAGTAAACAAGCAATTTGAAGTCATTCTCTTGGTCTGTCTGTCTCTGTTTGTTACTGCTGCTTACCAACACTCACATATATTTTTGCTCTCCAGTAGCGATTCTAGAATCTTGACTGGTCCATTAGTGTATCCCTTCATATAGAGCTATATAGGAAAAAAACCTGTAACCACAGTGCACTTTTAGTGGCGTGGGTTACAGAAAGTGGCGAGCCAGCCAGGAGGGCATTATATTGAATTTCTAGTGTTTTGTTTTGTGCCAGTTCAGTATTTGTGGAAATACAGGAGACCAAGAGAATCACTCTCTAATTTATAGTAGTGCAAAATGGAAGTAGTTGAGCTTGAAAGCGTTGTAATTGAGAACTCCGTGATAATTAGCGGACTGACAAATACAGAACTTGATGAAGATCTGACTGATTTCCTGAACAAATATGGCCGTATCCATAGACACATTCGTATAGACGATCCCAAATCGCCTTATCATAGGGAAGTCATAGTAGAATACAGCAGTTATTCTGCATTAATGACTCTCACACCCTTGTTGCCTTACCATTTCAAGAGTCCACACAATGTTGTTTACCATGTGAGGCTTTTATCAAACGTCTATGCTTCAGCAGTGACTGAACATGCTACTACCCATTATTTTGCTGAACTGAATCGGATAGCAAAGATCAGTGGAAGAACTTTTGACGAACTCTTGAAAGAGCAGTTTCTCTCAGCCACTGCCTCTGCTGCTAAAAATCTGGCGGATACAAAAGATCTTGAATCATCCCAAGTGACCAATCTTTCCTCACCTGACATTCCTCTTCCACCTAAGCAAGCTGAGCGTACAGAAGGGCAAAATTCTGATACAGTCCACCATGTAACCACAGAACGTTTTTCACCCACTCTTGGGGTGAATGATGTGAACCCACCCGAAGTCCAGAGAGTGGTCGTGGAACACATTCTGAGAAGTGATGGAGTTTCACCCTCTAGTGCATCATTCAGGCTAAGAGTCTTCTCAGGCAGAGTCCCTCGTCCTAGTGGCGAAGTTGATTATGACATTTGGCGAAATAGTGTAGAGTTACTCCTTCAAGATCCATCCCTGTCTGACTTACATCGGTCCAGAAAGATCTTGGACAGTCTATTGCCACCAGCATCAGAGATGGTGAAGCAGTTAGGTGTCAAAGCCTTACCTGCTGCTTACCTTGATGTTTTGGATTCAGCTTTTGACATTGTGGAAGATGGTGATGATCTTTTTGCTAAGTTTTTAAACATATTGCAAAACACAGGTGAAAAGCCTTCCTTGTACTTGCAACGATTGCACACTTACCTTCTCAAAGTGATGAAGCGAGGTGGTATCCCTGCTGGTGAAGCTGATCGACAACTACTAAAACAGTTTTGTCGGGGATGTTGGGATGACGCGCTAATAGCAAACCTTCAGCTTGAGCAAAAAATGAACAGACCGCCTCCATTCCCAGAGCTGCTTCTACAGTTACGAAGTGGGGAGAACAAACATTATGCCAAAGAAAGCCGAATGAGGCAACACCTAGGTACACAAAGACAAAGAACCAGTTCCCATACTCTAACTGTCGATCCGTCTGATTTAAAACAAGATGAAATGTCAGAAGGGACCGAGGTCACCGAATTAAAAAGACAAGTCGCCAAGCTTCAGAGCCAGCTTGCTAAACAAAAGAACAAGCAGACAGAACAAACCATGTTGTCATCCAATGATGCTGTTCTTGAATTAAAGCAACAAGTTACACAGCTCCAGAGTCAAATGACAAAATTCAGAACCCAAAAAGATCTAGAGACAAAGAGCAAACTGAAACAGACTAATACACCATTTCCCAGAGAAACCCCATCAAAAGCTGAGCAAAAGCTACCTTACAGACCTAAGCCAGGCTATTGCTTTCGATGTGGTGAGAACGGGCATGTTGTTTCAAATTGCGAGAATGATCCGAATCCATCACTGGTGACTGATAAGAGAAAGCAACTGAAAGAGCGCCAAGCCTTATGGGACCATCAATATGGTTCAAATGCCTCCGGTGTTTTAAACACCATTCAGCTCTCGTAGCGAGACATACGAGGGCTGTCAGTTGTCAAGCAAGTCTCAAGAAATCAGCAAATATGAGTAATTCTAAGCCACATCAAAAATATAATTCATCTGGTATACCCAAAGGATTAATTGGCACAAAATGTACTGCTCAAGTGAATATTGAAGGAAATCCTTGTCCTTGTTTACTTGACACAGGGTCTCAAGTGACGACCATTTCACAGTCTTTTTATGAGCAAAATTTGTCTGGATTAAGCATAACGTCTTTGAATAATTTGCTGGACGTAGAAGCGGCAAATGGGCAAGCGGTACCTTACTTGGGTTATGTTGAGGTGAGGGTCGGTTTTCCAAAAGACTTCCTTGGGTCTGATGTTGAAGTGTCTACTCTTGCTTTAGTAGTCCCAGAAACTGGTGGCACTGCCCAGCCAAAAGTGCTAATAGGCACGAACACTTTGGATCTTGCATATGACCAGTTTCTTGAGACCAATGATTCAGTTTGTCAAGCTGTTCCATTGGGGTACAGGGCTGTGATTAAGACCATTGAACACAGACGCCAGCAGAAAGTTAACAGTAGCATAGGAACCGTTAGGCTTCCAGGTTTTACTCCTACTGTTGTTCCTGCGGGTCAAAGTGTTGTTGTAGAGGGACTGGTGGGCATAAGAGGGCAGGTAGCAGAAAGATGGGCTGTAATGGAACCTCCTTCATGTTCTGCTTTTCCTGGAGGACTGTTAGTTGCCAGTTGCTTACTAAACCTTCCTCAGCATCCGTCACAGAAAGTCCCAGTTGTATTAAAAAATGAAACTGAACATGACATTATTGTTCCTGGCAAGAGTGTGATTGCAGATATTCATGCCTTTCAGAAAGTGATGTCTCACAAGGACATGAAATCTGATTATTTAGTGTCAAGTGTCCATGCAAAATCTACAGAAGAACTTTGCTTTGACTTTGGTGATAGTCTGCCAGAAGGGTGGAAAAGGAGAATCACTCGGAAACTACATGCTATGCCTGCAGTCTTTGCAATGCATGACATGGATGTTGGACACACAGACAAAGTTAAACATAGCATTAAGTTACACGATGAAACCCCCTTTAAGCATAGAGCGAGACCGATCCATCCCAACGATCTTGAAGCTGTTCGCCGTCATCTTGAGGAATTGCTTGAAGCGGGCATCATCCGTGAATCAGAATCGTCCTTTTCTTCTCCTATCGTTGTGGTAAAGAAAAAAAATGGTGACATAAGGCTTTGCATTGATTATCGCAAGCTAAATACGCAGACTATAAAAGATGCTTATGCCTTACCCAACTTGGAGGAAACTTTTTCTGCACTTCGAGGTTCAAAATGGTTCTCAGTGCTTGACCTTAAATCTGGATATTATCAAATTGAAATGGAAGAGAATGACAAACCCAAGACTGCTTTTGTATGCCCATTGGGCTTCTGGGAATTCAATAGGATGCCTCAGGGAATCACTAATGCTCCCAGCACATTCCAAAGGTTGATGGAGAAGTGCATGGGTGACATAAACCTTTCAGAAGTCTTAGTGTTCTTAGACGATTTGATTGTTTTCTCAGATACTCTTGAAGAGCATGAAAAACGGCTTCTTCATGTTCTTGGGCGTTTGAAAGACTATGGGTTAAAGCTTTCACTGGATAAATGTAAGTTTTTCCAGGCGTCAGTGAAATATCTTGGTCACATAGTCTCAGAAAATGGAGTTGAGACAGATCCCCAAAAGATACAAGCCATTAAGACCTGGCCAAGTCCACAGAACTTGAAAGAGTTACGTTCCTTTCTGGGTTTCTCCGGTTATTACCGGCGGTTTATCAAGGACTATGCAAAAATAGTAAAGCCACTGAATGAACTGACTGTTGGTTATCCTCCTCTTCGGAAAAGTTGCAAGCATAAAAGTAAGGAGAGAACTTATCTTGATCCTAAAGAGCCATTTGGAGGGCGATGGACAACTGACTGTCAGGAAGCATTCAAAACACTTATTAGTAAACTCACAGAAGCACCTGTGTTAGGATTTGCGGATCCTGGGTCGCCGTATGTGCTGCATACCGATGCAAGCACAACCGGCCTAGGTGCAGCACTTTATCAAGAGCAAGAAGGGGTGCTACGAGTTATTGCCTATGCCAGTCGAGGATTATCAAGGAGTGAGACCAGATATCCTGCTCACAAACTGGAATTTTTAGCACTGAAGTGGGCAGTTACAGAGAAGTTTTGTGACTACCTTTATGGGAGTAGTTTCAAAGTGATCACAGACAGCAACCCCCTCACTTACATTTTAACCTCAGCCAAGTTGGATGCAACCAGCTATAGGTGGTTGTCTGCTTTGTCCACTTTCTCCTTTACCCTCCAGTATCGCCCTGGAAAGAGCAATCTCGATGCGGATGCACTCTCCAGGCGGCCTCATGGTGATCTGGTAAATGACTCAGCATCTCAAAAAGAGCTAGATCGTATACGTCAGTTCACCTTGTATCACTCACCTGAGGTAGCCAATTCCACTCTGGTTTCTGCTGATGCAATCCAAGCAATCTGTGATAAGCTTTTATATCAAGCTGGTAACAGCAGCAGCTTTGCCCTCATTGAGTCACTCTCCATGTGCCCAGAGTCAATTCCGGAAGTCTATGAGAAAATGGAAGGATCTCTAATTGTTCCTTGTATGTCAGAACAGGAATTAAGGGAAAAACAGAGAAATGATCCAGCACTGCAAGAAATAATAATTCAGTTAGAATCAGGAGACCCTGTCTTACCTGCACTGAGACATGAGTTTCCAGAGCTTCCGTTCCTGTTAAGGGAATGGAGAAAGCTTGAACTGAAAAATGGTGTTCTCTACCGTAAAAGAACTCTTGGAGACAGCACAACTTACCAACTTGTTCTTCCGTTTGATTTAAGAGCCATAGCCATGGAAAGTCTGCACGATAACATGGGTCACATGGGAACAGAACGGACCCTTGATCTCGTGCGGTCACGATTCTATTGGCCCAGGATGGCAACTGATGTTGAGAACAAAGTCAAGACTTGTAGTCGTTGTGTATGTAGAAAGGCCTTGCCAGAAAGAGCAGCGCCGCTGGTAAATATCCAAGTTACCCGCCCACTTGAGTTAGTGTGCATGGATTTCTTGTCATTGGAACCCGACCGTAGCAATACCAAAGATATACTGGTGATAACTGATTTCTTTACCAAGTATGCGGTCGCAATTCCCACCCCAAACCAGAAAGCCAGAACGGTTGCCAAGAGCTTGTGGGAAAATTTCATCGTCCATTACGGTGTGCCTGAAAAGCTCCACAGTGACCAAGGACCTGATTTTGAGTCTAAGACCATCAAAGAGCTATGTGATATTGTAGGCGTTAAAAAGGTCAGAACTACACCATACCATCCAAGGGGCAACCCAGTCGAGCGCTTCAATCGTACGCTGTTGGGAATGCTGGGTACTTTGAAAGCTCAAGAGAAGGCACATTGGAAAGATTTTGTAAAACCACTTGTGCATGCTTATAACTGCACGAAACACGAGACAACCGGTTTCACACCGTACGAACTTATGTTCGGACGCCAACCCAGGCTACCAGTAGACTTGATTTTCAACACCTCAATGAGCCGTGATAGTCCCAAATTCCATTCACAATACGTGCAGTCACTGAAAACCCACCTCCAAGAGAGCTACAAGTTAGCTCAGAAGAATGCAGCCAAGATCGCTGAAAGGAACAAAGTCCGTTTTGACCGTAGAGTGACTGAGTCAACTCTTGAAGATGGTGACCGTGTGTTGGTTAGAAATGTGAGATTGCGCGGCAAACATAAACTGGCTAACAGATGGGATCCTGTGGTACATGTTGTAGTAAAACGTGCTGGCGAATTACCTGTCTACACAGTGAAACCAGAGAAGCAGGATGGTCCCCAAAGAACCCTGCATAGGGATTTACTGCTACCCTGTGGGTTTTTGTCCTCGATTGATGATGAGCCTGATGTAGCAAAACCTTCGAAAAAACGAGTAACTAGACAAAGCCTGCATGAGGAAGATGAAGAATGTCCAGAGAACTACCAAAGCTCTGATGAGGATGACTATGTACCAAAAATCTCTGATGTGTCAACTCTAACTTCAGAGAGGTTCATCCGAGGGAGTGATGTTATAAGAAAATCTGTAAGGATTCCTTTAAACTCTGATATTGCAAACCAAGGCTTGACTGACTTAGAGCCTGTCTCAGCTGTGAATACAGGCGATGTGCTAAGAAGGAAGGATCTACCTGAAGTCGAATACTTACCTGATACGGGAATCTCACCCGATACGCAGCACTTACCTAATGCTGAATCTTCACCCAGTAGCACAGAACTTGTGAGGGAAAACCTGAGGGAAATAAATAATTTACCTGAAGTAGAACCACAGATACAGAATGGCCCTGGTGATGAAGACCAAAGGGAGGGAGACAATGCAGTACAAATCGAGGAGACTGTACCTGATGTTACATTGCAGAAAACTGGATTAGAGTCAGATGAACTTGAGGAAGAAACGGAGCTAGATGAAAGTGAGGATGAAAGTTATCTGAGAAGGTCTAAAAGAGTGAAGCAGAAGTCAAAAAGGCTTACTTATCCAGAGCTGGGAAACCCAATGATATCCATCATTCAATCCTTGTTACAGGGTTTGAACACTGCTTTTGTCGAATCTCTTGCAGAACAACCCAGATCAACCAGACACCCCAAAAACCCTACAAAAATCTTGTCGCAGCCATGCAAAGGGACTTGCATAGATTTAAGGGGGGAGGGTGTAACCCAGGTTAGAAATTAGTGCATTTAAAAAATATATAAATAGTTTAGTTAGAATTACAAATAAAAATAATAATAATAACAATAAAGAAAGATGTATATTTAAGTAATTGTACTAAAATAATAATGAAGAAAAAACAGAACAGGAATATTAAATTTAAATGGGTAATTAAATTTGTTGATTTGTTGAATAGACTTTTAAACTATTGGGATAACTATGGGTTTTGTGAAATGCGCACTGTGATGATGTCATCAGAGTGACGGAAAGGCGCAGAGAGAGAGAATATGCGCTTTTCAACTGATGAGTGACAACACTGATTTAAAGACAGGTATATCGGTCATCTTTGTTTAAAATTTATAAATAATGCATTAAATAGTGTTCTAACATTTGTAAAAATCTTATTTGGGTCATCTTAGCCTGATCATTGATTTTATTGAAGTGGATGAAGTGCGATTGTAAATCCTGCAAGCGCCGACACGGTTGATTTAAAGTGTGTTGAAATTCTCCGGACTTGGTGAGTTTCAAAATATGACATGCAACTGTCTTAAATGAAGTGTTAATGTGATGTGTTAATGTTTTGAAATGTTTCATGCGAGTTTATATGCAGCTAGTGTTCACATGTCATGTTGTAACTTTTTGCATTGTAATTCTGAAGAGCTCAAAAGTGTAAATTAGCAACTAATTAATTACATAACTGATTTTAAGTGCTTCAATAGTATTTCCCAAGTAGTTTAAGTTACATGTGGAAGATGTGTTCAGTAGCAGTCATGTTAATTGTTTGTGATGTGACGCTGTTTGTATAAACAGGTCAGGTTTTTTCCTGAGTTGAGATGTTATCCTGAGATGGCGAGCCACCCAGTTAGAGAATCTTGAAATCCTGCGATTCATCAAGTGTTTGGAGTTCATCTAGTATCACAGGTGGAATTTATCCATTTTCCCCCCGTGGTGTTTTTTTCATAAAAAACTACCTCATATTGAACATTTGCACAACAAGATTTTGCACTATTGAACATTTGCACTACACCAAGACTCTTGTGCTCATTAGAATTTTCATTTAGACTAAGAAGACATTTTCTTTTTGTTTTGTTTTCTCATGTTACCTTTAAGGACCAATATTTTTTTTTTATATTACTTCATTCATTTTCATTATTAATTGTTATTGAGTGTTTGAATTATTCTGGTTAACTGATTATTTCTTAGCTTAGATTGACTTTACTGTACAATTGTTTTAATTTGTGGGTCACAAATTTAAGTCAAACGAAACCAGTAACCATAAGCAAAGCTCCAAAAAGAGTTATTATAAAATAAATAAAATAGAAAAATAATATAAATTAATAAAAATAAACAGCTATTGGAAAGGTAATAATTCTAAAATTATTGAACTAAATAATTGAATTAAAGGAACAAAATTGTGCAATAGAAATATATAGAATAACTAGCTACAAGGAGCTCAAACTTAGTCTTAAAGGAGAAGCATTATTTTATATCATCTGTGCTGTTTTGCTATTTAATTTCATGTTTTCATTTTCATTTCCTGGTTTTACACTTTAAAGTAAACAAGCAATTTGAAGTCATTCTCTTGGTCTGTCTGTCTCTGTTTGTTACTGCTGCTTACCAACACTCACATATATTTTTGCTCTCCAGTAGCGATTCTAGAATCTTGACTGGTCCATTAGTGTATCCCTTCATATAGAGCTATATAGGAAAAAAACCTGTAACCACAGTGCACTTTTAGTGGCGTGGGTTACACACATGTCATCAACAAAGGACTGGACTGACACACTCAACTCAGATAAACATTCACCTCTATAAAATGGGACTGGAATAATAAACACACATGCGCGCATACGCCGATCTACTGTACAACTTGCAGGATGTTTCAATACCAACTTGAATTAGTTTTTTTTCCCATATAAGGACTATGTCTCGTCCCTGCTAGAACAAATGTCTACTGTTTTCTATCATTCCATTAACTTGCACTACGTCAACCCACTATTACAGTACAGTATACTGTATTACAGTAAATTGCATTGTGTCATGTTGTGTTGCTGCTCCTGTTTGGACATTTGCACATGCACTTTGATTTTGGTTCTTGTGTTATCTTTTGTATAGTACTTAGAATACTCACTCACTCATCTTCTATACTGCTTTATCCTGTATTCAGGGTCACGCGGACCTGGAGGCTATCCCAGGAGGCTTAGGGCACGAGGCAAGGTACATCCCAGACAGGATGCCAATCTATCAAAGGGCACACACACACACACACACACACACACTCACACACCCATTCACACACTAAGCCTAACCTGCATATCTTTGGACTTTGGGAGGAAACCGAAGTACCCGGAGGAAACCCACCAAGCATTTATGGTGTAAAGTTGGTTGGTCTTAGATAGTAGTTTGTTTCTGTTAATTTACTGTACGTATGTTACATATATGTAGCACCTTGGTGCTGGAGGAACCCTGTTCCGTGTCACTGTGTACTGAACTGTATATGGTTGAAATGACAATAAAAGCCTACTCGACTTGACTATCTAGAGACATCTGCCTCATGTGTACTGGAATGATGACTCTCAGTTTGTAGCTTTACCAGTGGAGTTGCAGTCGAATGACTGGGGTTATGTAGTGTTTCCTGACCAGTCCATTTAGATCAAAACATTTCAGATGAGCGTGTTTCACAGAGACAGAGGCACTCTCAGTGAAGATGGATAGCAATGCCTTGCTCCTTTACAGTGATGCATGACTTTCACCATCTGGCAAAAGCTGGAATAAATCACACAAATGTTCATGCCACCATGTACTGTCACTGTCCTCAGGGGACTAGAGACAGGTTCAGGTCTACAGCTCTGTTTGCTAGCTTGAGAAATTGACTCGGCTGCTAAAGCACCTGCATCACCCGCCTCAAGATGACAGCTATTATTCCGAAAGTGTACAACCTAAAACATGACAGAATGAATAATTTAGTCAATATCTGCATCTGTTCTTATATGGATGGATCTGCTTCATGCTAGATCAGTTCGTGACTACACAGTGAGTGAAACAAATGAAGAGACGCTGCATTGTTTTGAAGGGAATTCACCTTCACTGTAGTGAGCACACATCAGAATCTGCACCACTGGCACCATCTACTGGTGGCCGAAAGTACTGCAGGCCTGGGAACATACAGTACTGTCCCATCCATGGGTTTTATATTGTATAATATAATACCTGAAGTGTGTGGAGGCTTTAAAAAGAATACAAGCATCACACAGTACATAGAATAATACTGTTATATAATTATTAATCAATTAGGTCTATTCTACTGGTAATTTTGTGCATTGCCTTCATTTGTGCTTTGCACTTTAACAAAAACAAGACAGACAGATGAGCAATTCTAGAGTCTGGGCTCTAGGTTAAAAAAAAAAAAAAATAAATAAATGCAGGGAGCCTCTCCAACCAGCCTTCATCACAATTTTCTTTATAAAATTACAAAATATCGTTCTACAAATATAAGTTTGTTAGTGCTTGGGGGGCCCTCCTACTGGCCTGGGGCCACAAGCAGTTACAGTACCTGCCTTGCCTGTTGCCTACTAACAGACAGACTGAAAATATATAATGAAAATAAACAGATGATGTATAGTCCAAAAAATGGACAAAAATGATGACAAATTAAAGGATATACAGAGAGAAAGACAGATGGATAGATACAAACAGACAGACACACAGTATCATACTGTAGACATATAGTCAGAAACAGTAATACAGACAGACAGACACATTGATGAAGCTCACTACTGAAGATTGTGAGACAGACAGACTGATGGATAGAAAAGCAGAAAGACACACCATTAAATGCAAATATAAAAATTAACACTGCTGGGGGAAAAAAAATGCTATTTCTGCCATTGAAAGCTTCAACAGCTTTGCAAATTAAATATCTTTACAGTATACAGATTGTGTAAAAACCAAAGCATTTGGGTTGAAGCTCTCGAAACTCCTTACTAAGGAAATAACATATGAATGCAGGTATCTCAAAAACCTGCACAAGAAAAAAAAAATCTGAGAAAAAAAAAAAAGAGATGTTACATAACTCTTTGTGTAAGAGCTAATATTTTGATCCGCACTTCAGTGCATTTCGAGTTACTGAGCTGACCATACAGGGAGTCTGTGGATCAGGAGAATAGCAGTGCTGCTCAGTGGGGCTGTGGACCAGCGTGACATTATTATAGAGGATTAGTTCAATTATTGAGAAATAATATCGCCAACTTCATTTTGTTAAAATTTAATTATTCTAGAAAAATCACCTGCGGTATAAACAGAGCAAGTAATTAAAAATACCATACTGATTATAGGGAGTATTATATATATATAAAAAAAAAAAAAATACAACACAAGTGTTTCAAGATGTGCAGATGCAGTAACAGAAGCACATACTGTATATGAGTCACATACATGAGTCACCCGAGCATGTGGTATTAAAGTATGTGCTTTTAACGTATGTGGTATTGATAAGAATCTGCAAAAAGATGATCAGCGGATGCCTTTAAATCGATTTAACATTTACAACTGTCCAAAAGTTTTACCATTGCACTGATGCGAGTTTTATTATTCTTACATAACCCTGTGCACCATTTTATCAAAATTATGTACATAATTCATAGAAGGCTGTATACTGTATATTGCTGTCTTACCGAGAACTGCACACAAGTTTGCAGATTTTATTTTAGACTTTGCTGCAAAATGAATCAAGGAGTATGCAAAAAAAATTCAACATAATGATAAGTCTTTCTTACAGGCAAAAGCACTAAATTCCCATCAGAGTACTACTGTAGCATGAAGCAAAAATTTATCCTTGGCTAGAAAAACTCACATTATGCCACAAATAACTGTGGCTGCATACAGAACCACTGAAAGTGGTTGACGCGTTCTGCAATGTAGCTTTCAGTTAATGTTGCACAAACATTAAGACTGATGAGACTGAACCAATATTAAATATATGTTTTTTAAAAAACACACGTGAATTTAACACAGTACTTTACTAGTATTAATATAATTTATGCTATACAAATGTCTAAAAGCCAACCGATACAAAAGCCTTGAGGCATTAAAATACAATACTGCAAAAAAGCTTACACAATTTCAAACAAAGTTCCCTTTAAGTACATTAACACTTATCATTTTACTGGCACAGAAAATATTTCTGGCACGAAAATGTTGGCTAATTCTTCCCTTACCTGGCTAGTACAGTACTGATAAAAATGCTTTTATTAAATATATCAAAATACAAAATCCTGATTTTTTTCAGATAAATGATGAATCGTCATGGTTTATGTATTTTATTACGTAATGAATGTCAAATGGCATATTACTGGTTGTTAAACAAACTTGCTTCCATCTTGCGACTTTATCCTACAGAAAAAAAGCCAAAAAAATGTCTAGAAGAGTTCTTTACTCAGTTGTCATAAATATTTAAAAGAAATGCAGCCTACCGTAGATAGAATACTTAAGTCTCACATAAAAACAAACATTTACTCATATAAATTAATTAATTCATTTCATTTATAGTCAGCTTACTGTTGTAATTGAATTAAGTTGTTTATTACTTATTTTATTAAAAATATATATATAATAAGTAATAATTTTACTTACTGCTTATTAATTCATGCTTGAACGCCTAAAAAGGCCTATTATTATTATTATTATTATTACTACTATTATTATTATAATAATCATTACTTAATTAATTATTTATTTTGGTGTTCTTTTCAAATGTTTTTCTCCCCAAGAATTTCCAATCCAGTAATTGGTAAGTTGAAACCACACACACACAAAAAAAAATAATAATATATAAACAAATAATAAATTAACAAAAATAATAAAATATATTAGACCACTCAGGATGATATTGGTGGCTCATGAATAACAGTGAGCCAGCTCATGTTATTTGAACCCTTTTCCTGATTTTACTAACAAATGATCTGTTTAAAGTTTTTTTCCCTAGAATTTGCGTAGCACCTCTCCAGGCCAAACTGATGAAATCAAGACCTTACTTCTGTAAGGCAAGTAAACCGCTGTAAACCAATTATTACCTGGTATAGAAAAACAAAACTGTTATTTTAGGACGTATCCTGCCCAGGAACAGTACAATGTATCATGTATTACAATCCCTATGTGATGTAGTAACATAGTCCTTCATTTTGGAGGTAAAATCTGGTATTCCTTTGAGACAATAAGAAATATTCAGGAAGAAAGATAATGAAAAATAACATGGAGCAGTGGGAGGGATACAGAAGATTCTAAATGCCTTAAAAAAAAAAAAGTCGAAGAATCGATAGCCAGCTTAAAAAGTCTCTGATTTGGGCAGACTGGGAAGATCATGATGCTTGAACACCGGGTCTGAGTGAACAGTCATCAGTTTCCTTCCAGCTGTGAATAATGAAGCCTCTGTGTGTGTGGAAGATGACTGTACTTCAGAGTCTGTGTGGGGAATTTGAACAATTGCAGAGTTCTGAGTTAATACCACAGACTTCTCTGAAACAAATTTCTTCACTCTTCTCGTTTCTACCTTTTCTGTATTTGGGAGGTTCTCATTTTGGGAGTCTTGCGGTGAGGCTACAGATAATGTCAACTGACTCATGCTTCTGTGCATTACAGATAAACCGTCCTCCGCGGTAGCCTGTGATGTGACTTGTGAAGTGTCCTGAGTTGCTTCTAAATGTGCTGATTCTGTTGAAGTTCCACAAGTACTCATGGTCAGTTGGGACGGAAGTGGAGGATCATTCGGTTCGGCATTTTTAGGAGGCTCATACGGTGGTGGCTGCTCTTCAGGAGCTTCCATCGATCCATCTGGGCCAAAAACTATTTCAGTATGCACTAACACTGGGTCAGGGGAGGGAAATGGCAATACACTGTCTATCTCCCTATCCTGGTAGGGCCACTTGTCTTCCGGGGAGCCCTGATCAGGAACAATCGATTCCTGGAGTGAGATCTGAAGTGAAGCTGGAGTTCGTCTGGCTAGCTGGCTCTTGTCTGGTATTTCCAGATCCAGGGTCTGGTTGTGGGTTCGCAGCGGGGTCAGCAGTACAGGACGCTCCACACCAAGCGGTTTCCGTGGCAGTTCGTCTGGCTTAGCTGGAAATGGAATAAACAGAGTCAGCAAAATACTTACAAACTGATGGATAGGAGGTCATTTAACCACTATTCAAAACATGACTTACGACTTCCAAATGTTATTTTAATATTCAGGCAGGATAAATCTCGGTAGCTGCTGAACATCTACGGTCTGAATAAAAATGCACAATTTCAGCATGAACTCCTCACTATTAAAACTTAATGCAGTCCTACAGTATGTCCTTTCTGGCTCATTATGAAACTCTTATTACACAGCGCACTACAATCATCACATAACTTGGCCTGCATGTAGATTACAAACCTGGAGAAGGAAGGTCTAGCTTCATTTTGCGCAGTTCTGTCATGGAGACCTGAAGCTGCTCGATGACCATATCATCGCTGAGCTCTAAGGATTCTGCGATCTTCTCCTGTAAGAACTCTCTCAGCTCCTCCAGTGACATCTTCAACAGACGCTCTGTAAAGGATAAGCTTCACTTCACACCAGCACAATGATGCTGTAATCTGACAATTGAAACTGATTTGGAGCTCGAATGTTCTTAGGCTTAATGCAATGATGGTCACATTGCATGAAAGGAGAGACTTTAGCTCACTCTTGTGCAGTTTAAGGATGGTGTAGGCCATGGCTGTGAGGATCTTCTCTCCCTCAAGAATGAAGATGTCCCACAGGCGTAAGGTCAGGGTGAACGGTGTCTGGAACGAGGCATTGATTCAAGCTTAAGTTTGCACAGTTATTAGTTGCAGCCACCATGTACTATGGCTAGAGGGTGCTGTTGAGTAGATGAGATGACATGAGATGAAATGTATCGCATTATCTAGTGACAGTGTACAGTGACGGAAGGAAGCGGTGTCTTAAAGACGAAGTCGTATAAGATTCTAAAGTAAAGCATAATAGGTATGAAATGTTGTGTTTGGTGATTCAGTTCATTTTCATTTAATCAAGTCCTCATAACCTATATTGAATTTAATCACTATAAAATTTTACTACATTTAACGACTATGCTCCTGGCTCCCTCCCACAGTCCAAAGACATGCAGTGTAGGCTGATGAGGTTTTCCAACACGGTAAACGTTTTCAAACACAAAAAGCAAACAGACGCGCCATTCAGCCATCCAAGCTTGGAATCAAGGCAGGGAAATATGAGGCAACGAAGCCTGCACCACTGGGCTGCATATTCAATAAACAAGGTCTATGCTTATTCATGAAAGCATCAGCTGTGTAGGACTGCTCTAATGTGATGGACATAAATAGCAGTCATTTGCTGTGCCACATGTTCATGCTGTAACAAATGGCTTGTGTCTATAGTAACATACTGAAATGTCCATGTGTGTGTGTGTGTGTGGCTGCACGTGGCGCACACTTACCCGGTCAATAAAACACTGCAGGAACCATTTAGTACTGTAAATGCCGCTGGTCATCTGCTCCTTGTCCTAGTGAGTAAGAAGAAAAACAGAAGTGAGGCAGTGTGTAAACATGAGATATAATTACTGTAATTAAGCCAAAATGCATAAGAAATGATAATGATCTTTATAAAATTATGATGAAAAGCAATTGTTTTTACTACAGTACCAGATGCTTTTTCAGCTTAGGGATGAGTTTGGACAGAATCTGATCATGGTGGTTTTGGAATCTCAGCAATTTAGGAAATCCAGGGATAAAGAAACCTATTGGCGAGGGGGAAAAAAACAAACAGACAAACCTTGATTAAAACTGAATCTCCAGATCAATACTAAACGCTTCTCAGATACAACTGTGAACTCAGCATTCCGAAGCTCTGAACATCCTGCAGGAACACTAAACACTGAAATCAATATGGTGCTTGGAGTTTAGGAAACATCTCCTGTGAGGAATGAGAAGCGGCTCACCGTGCATGGCATGCTTCTGATTGGTCAGCAGCTGGGACATGGCCCAGAATGCATCTTCCTCGTTCATGTACATTAGCAGGATGGCTGCTATCTGACTCATGCCTTGGCAATAGCTCACCTCCTGCAGACGAGCACATGTAACCACACAGACACACACATGAAACCACATGAAAATGAAAGCTATATGCAGTCATGTGCTGTAATTGTGTTGTTTATTTTTAGGCCTGAGCTTGGCTGCATACTTCCTTTCACCTGTCTGTGCCTCTATTAAATGCACGCACACACACACACACACACTGAAAATGCATGCAGGTCTTCTTCTTTAAAATGTATTAAACAATATCTTCAATACGGCAAATCACTTTTGAATGTGCACTTACCGTGTTGTATACGGAGTATGCGGTGAGCACGTGGAACAGAGACTGCTGTCTGTGTAGAAACAGTGAACACGAGCGAATCAGTTCATTCAGCAGTATCAGAGCCAATGCAGTCTCCATTAACGACACATAAATCCCCTTATACGCTAAAAAACCCCACACTGCCGTACTCTAAATCCATGACAGATTCTATTACATAGCCTGCTGTTTAAAAAGTGCTCTGCGATTCAAAAAGCCAAATTCTTGAGGTTGGAGCGTGATTCTTTCCTTTTAGCTAAAATCATAGCTGCGCCTTTCCGTAATGTTGGAGTATTAATGACAGTTTACATGTGCAAGACTTTCCATTGAACTCTAAAAGCCAGCAGTCTATTAAGCCTCCAGTGACGTCAATGCGTTTCTTGCACACTTGGGGGAAACGAGCCAAATGTCCGAATGTGAAGAAAAAAGAAAAAAAAATGACAGGGAAAAAAAAAAACTCTTAAATGTTGTGACCAAAACAAATGTGTTTCCAGGCCCGGGTCAAACTTGGCCTTTTTTCTCCCTAGAAAAGCTGTCGAAACTGTTTGCCAGAATTTCGAAACTCAAGGATGAATTGCATAAGTGCTAATCGAGAAAAAGCAATTCAACCCAAACAAATTATAATAACACACAAATACAGACAGGTGCAATAAAACAACATATTGTCCTGTAGATTGTATTCAGACAAGAAGCACCTTAGTACACAGAAGCCTAACCCTGTTAGGCAGGAAATCTATTAATACACACACGTATACACACCCTCACACTTTCACACGGTCTAAGACCGCCATGTGTAACAGGTTAGATAACAGTACTGTGCTCTTTATGAAAAGCTTCTACGTACTGTTTAAGCTCTCCTTGCCACAGTAAAGTTCACCGATCTCTCACACAAAAGTAGGAGTGTATTTTAGATACTATTTTGGCTTTGCAGAACATTTATGATATTCATTCATTCATTCATCCATTTTCTATAGCGCTTAATCCTGTGTTCAGGGTCGCGGGGGACCTGGAGCCTATCCCAGGAGACTTCGGGCACTAGGCGGGGTACACCCTGGACAGGGTGCCAATCCATCGCAGGGCACACACACACACACCCAATCACACACTACGGGCAATTTAGGAACGCCAATTAGCCTAACCTGCATATCTTTGGACTTTGGGAGGAACCCGTAGGAAACCCACCAAGCACGGGGAGAACATGCAAACTCCATGCACACAGAGACGGGAATCGAGCCTGGCCGGGGAATCGAACCCAGACCCTGGAGGTGCAAGGCGACAGTGCTAACCACTACACCCATTTATGATATATTATCATATTATTTACAATGTGTTCATAAACTTCTTACCTTATTATAACTTTGAAAATTCACATGAAATCTTTACAATAGACTAAACTAGGTTTAGACAGACCGACGGAGAGAAATTATTTTTCTTCGTCAGAGTCAAATGTCACGAACATATGAACCCATAACCTCATGGCTATGTGTTGTAAATAGGCCACTTATGCACTTCTGTATTTCATCAACTTTGTACAAGGACAATAAATGTAAATATAATATAATATAATCGAAAATGAAATGTCCAGTCAGCAAAGAGCATGTAAATCAACAAGGATCTACCATTTCAATTTTTTTGGAGCTGACAGTCTTTCTTTAATGCATGCCACAGCAATACTCTTACTGGATGTGAATGAAACACTCGAGCTCACAATGAGCTAGAAAGTCAGTGAATTTCAACAAAACCATGTCTGGGTCCCATATTATGGGATTTTATACTAATCCACGCTTAAGGACATGAGGACTACTGCATCTTATGTTGATGCTTTGTTTCGGTCATCAAATTACAGACTTGGAAGAGGACCATAATGCTACTGGGAACAGAGCCGAGACTAAAAACATTGTGCATTGTGTTTCTTTAAATGACTCATTAAGCCCCTATGCTGCATCTGAACACTGCATAGTCATGTGATGTTCCTGTCATGTTAGTACATTCATCTCTGATGGGACTCACTTTACTCCGAATCGGTCCATGAACATGATATGGTTTCGGAAGGTCCTGTTCACATCAAGATCAATCTGTTTGATTTCTGTGGAGTAGATCTTGGCTTGCTCTATCATTCTCTGTGGAAAAATTAACGCATGATTACACATAAACAGCTCTGATCAGACGGTCAGGTGCTGCTGCTGCCGCCTTATAGTGTATAATATTCCATCTCTGTGTACTGTACATGCAAATGTGAGTGTGTGTACCTCGTATTTCCCTTCATTCTCATTCTTAAGCTTCTCCACATCCAGCAGTAGGCTCCAGGCTTGACCTCGCAGCTGGAGCGGAATCCCCTTGTATACCCTCTTCATCATCTATACCAGAAGAAAAGTAGCAGTATGTATGGAAAAGTCATGTAGACATGTCCTGTAGACAATGTGCTTATTATCCGTAACAGACTGACAGATATGCATTAGACTACAGTCTTTAACAAGTATGGTATTGTCTTTGAACTTTATTCTCAGCCATAAATAAAATCGAGAGCTGGATCTCACCCGCTCGCTGTTTTTGTACTTCTCCCATTTTCTGACCATCTTTAACCATTTCTGTACACGCTCGACCTCCAGCTGTTTTTGCTGCGAAGGTAAGAACAGGCAACGTTAATCACACTAAAGCAAAAATTAGCTAAAGAACACAATATATTGTTTAAACACACAATTTTAAACTTGCCCCACATTTAATTTTAGAAATTACATAGAAATTTATCGACAATTTGTAAATTAGGTTGTTACCTAAAGAAATTGAAATGTCTTCAAGAATATCTAGAAGCAGTAAAAACTAAAACTTGTTTTTACCAACAAAAAAAAAACATCCCCGACAAAATATATAGAGTATGAATGGCCACTTTTTAACGCACTGCTGGAATAATATCTATTTTAATATATATGTAATAATAATAGATATTACTAGAGCATCAGTATGAGCATCAGTATGCATCATTTCCTGTGAGGTAAAGAGGTTTTTAAGGAATAGTTAAGCTAAAATTAGGTTCTTTTTTAGCTTTAATGTAACTAGTGATATTATTTCAGGTTGGAGCCCACGTACATGTCTGCCTGTCTTTCTGTCTGACTTATTAATACAAAGAAAACCATTTTGTAGGGTTGACTATCTTACACCTTGTTTAGGCTAAGTTGTACTTTTTTCGTCGTCAGCCAAATACACTCCCTGTTCAATAATCGGAGAGTGAATGACCGATGAAAAAAAAAAGTAGATTGGATAAAGATCAACTTTTGTCTTAAAGCGACTTATGCCACTTCAGCACTGTTAATTCAGCAAGTAAACTCCCAGTAAAAATACTCAGTTTTGCTTGTCTAATTAATATCTTTCTAACATTTTGAATTCACTTAGTGCAGGTTAAACTTCTGGCAGATATCCAAATACTGCATAAGTTTAATTAAATTCTGTCTAGCCCAGTTTTGCATGATGCTGTGACATAATCCGGCACATTACAAGCTCATAAATTTTACTTACTGGAACATTTAAATTTTGACACAACACTGGGCTCTCAGTTTGGGAATTTTTCACACCCTCACCTCTGACTGTGGCAGATATGTTTGCTCTAAACACATGTTTTATCTATGAGTGACACTTCACACTAATGCTTGATTTGTAGCAGCTTGTAGGTGCTTTACCGTTATTCCATTTCGTCAAACCATCGTGTTGAGTTACGCATATAGCAACGCCTACATTCGTCCACATAACTGCCCATGACTTCTCAACATTTTGATTTCAGATTTAACTTCAGGCAAATACCTAACTACTGCACTAGTACTGTTTTTAACATACCTTACATGTGGCTGAACAAAGCTCAAATGCATGTTAAACATTGCGTATCAGTGCTATAATAAGGCACTGTCATTAACTACTAAAGGAAAACTGAAACTGGTACAGTAGGCAGTTTTTTGTATTGTTAGTAAATTAGCCTGGGTGTTTTTATTGGGTGTCATCACACACAAAGCTTAAGCCAGGGGCTACATGAGCTACGCTACTAAATTATACACCAGCTGAAATTGAATTTAATAAGTATGATTGTTGCCATTAATTATTACAACACAGTTATTGTTTTTCTGTAAATCACTTACATAAAAATTCATTCCATCTATTTTAAATTTTGCAACCTTTGAGCCTTAAAGGAAACACCAGCTCGCAGCATGCATGGAATGTATCACATGGTAGCCGAACTCCAGGCCAAGCAGCTGTTTTTGCCATCATACTGACGCATATTTAAAACTCATCAGTGTAATTTTTGACCTCCTGGACTTGTCCGCACATGTGGGATGCATGATGGTTCTATGCTGTTGTGCTGTTCATAATTACAGAAAAACAGGTTTTCATCAAGGCTGTTTTAATTTGTCTCTCTTACCTTTTCTTCAAGAAGTGTTGGCGTGGGAAGCTCTTCCTCACTGAAAGGCAAAAAAATCTAAATGATGGGCAAAGTTATAAACGATTGTGTGTTGCACCATAATGATATCACGGTCAGTAGTGCAGCAGTAATTAAAATCACAAAAAAAAAAAACTAACGGGACAATAATAACAGCTCATTTGCCTGCACATGAACTAATGATAAAGCACATATTTTAGAAATGTGTTCGTATTTAAACAAGTCTTTATTGTTGATATACGTAGAAAGAATTTCTGTTCGATTTCTGTTATGCTGATTATTTAACATTGATGGTAGGAGTCTCCAGTGTCAGCACTGTGTAACTCTGTAAGAACAGAGGTGTCAAGTAACGAAGTACAAATACTTCGTTACCTTACTTAAGTAGAAATTTTGGGTATCTATACTTTACTGGAGTAATTATTTTTCAGCTGACTTTTTACTTCTACTCCTTACATTTTTAAGCCATTATCTGTACTTTCTACTCCTTACATTTTAAAAATAGCCTTGTTACTCTATTTTTATGATCAGAACGCGCAACCCCCCCCCGTCACATGATCAGAACGCGCAATCCCCCCTCCCAGCCGCATGATAAGAACGCACCCCCCCCAGTCGCACGATAAGAACGCCCCCCCCCAGTCGCATGATCAGAACGTGCAACCCCCCTGTCCATCCGTCGCATGATCAAAACACGTGAGCTTAATGCTTTTTTTCCCCCCTCACGATACTTTTACTTTTATACTTTAAGTAGTTTTGAAACCAGTACTTTTACACTTTTACTTGAGTAAAAAGCTTGAGTTGATACTTCAACTTCTAAAGAAGTCTTTTTAAACCCTGGTATCTATACTTCTACTCAAGTAATGAATGTGAATACTTTTGACACAACTGTGTAAGAATAGACCACCAAAGGTAAGTCTGAATTTGCATTCTCCAGTTTCCTGGTACATTAAGCAGTTGTAATTACTTATTAAATTTCTGTGGTATAAGAGAAATAAAACACTTCATGACAGGATGTACTACATTTTTAGATCTTTCTGTTGTCTTCTTATCGTAATTGTATTTTTACTTACTTGAATAATCATCATGACAGAAATCCAACAGAAATTCTTTCCATATCAACAATAAAAAAACTTCTTTAAATACAAACACATTTCTAAAAAATATATATTTTCTTATATTTCACTCACCCTTCCTGTCTATAGCAGGAATGATAAAAGTATAAATGTGAGCTATGATCAACTCTACGGGTCACCTGAGAGCAGTTTCAATGGAAATGCATTTAATGCTGAATAGATGACTTACTGCAGGAAGCCAAAGCGGTCCGTGACCTTGTAAATGCTGTAGTCTGCATCTTCCCAAGGGTCGATCTCAACACCCTCCTCCCTGCCCTGAAACACACATGTGTAAGTCATCATGGCTTCAAAAGTCAACTTACAATGGGGCACTGACAGTGTTAGTTATATCAGGTAATACCACAGCCAACTAATATACTACAGATTCATACCATACTCTACTACAGTGTGCCATTACACCCAATGTAAGCCTGTGGGTGTGGGTGTGACGAGCTAGAAATAACAATAGAATTCTAAATCTAAGCATCTAGTCAGAGAACCGATTTCCTGTTTAAGGTTGAAGCTATTTCTCATGTGATTACTGAACATGTCGCCTTACATAAACCTGTAGAGCTTATATTGTGTATTTCCTGTAATAAAAAACATTTAGCGACAAAGGTGTTGTAATTTGTCATTTCAAGGAAAACGTAGCAGAGCTCAACAGGGAGACAATGTTCTACCCATGACTGCTACCACATGGAGGTAGAGAATGCTATCACATGCTTGTGAGGCATGTGAATTGAGCCAACCACATCTTTGAAGTACTACAGTATCCACCCCTTCTTCATGGATGGATGGATGGATGGATGGATGGATGGACATTCTTGTTCCATATGAAACAACAAGAATAATACTTTTGAAAAAAAAAACATCTATTGTTGTGTAGTTGTTTCCATTAAGGCATGCTGGTGTCAGACCCTGGAGCAGAGAGGGTTAACGGCCTTACTCAAGCGCCCAACAGTGGCAGCTCTGTGGTGCTGGAGCTTAAACCCCAGACCATCCAAAATATATATATATATATATATTTTTTTTTTATTAATACCACATACAATATATTATCATACTACATAGGACTATATACTACAGTACTCCTAAACCTAAAACCCAACAATCAGAGACTGGCATGTCAATCAACGTCACAATCTTCCATTGTGGGAATCACTTGGTGGCTATGGCACATAACATCTGCTTCATATCAAATACTGTTAAGAATAACATTCTAATATTGGTCCATATCAAAGTTTGTAGAAAGCATGTAAAGGTTGAGGGAAAGCCTTTATACAGAGTGACTTACTTTTTTTATTTATCTCATTACATCTGAGCAGTTGAGGTCTAAGTGCTTTGCTCAAGCGGCCAACAATGCATGGTGATGCTGGAGTTTGAACCCAGGACCTTCTAATCAGTGGTCCAACAACCTTAATCACTAAGCTAACCCTGCCTCAATTCTATGGCATTGTTTACAATGCATTTGTAAAAGACTGTAACCACACAGCTTTGTATAATTGCCTTTTTAAAATGCAGCCATCATGTGGCCATTATTCATCCTCCATTTTGGTTTAAGCCTTAAAAACGTTTACTGTAGAGCTTGAAGAAATGTCTATGGAGATTTGCTTCTGAAATGAAGGTCGCTGAAATAGTAATCCGTCACTGTTGAGCTCTATAACCAGCACACGTGGTGAGAAACATCCGCATGTTAGAGCAGCAATGACTCTAGTAGAGCATGACAAGCAGCTGCGCATGAGGACAAAGTACAATAATGGTAAAAGAATAATGATTATTTCCTTTAATAGTGAAATCACAAATATTAATCAGAATGATTTAGGATGACAGAACCATAGGACGGCCAAAATCACAAAACAGAGTATCTCATTCATTATGTTCAATAACACTTAGATTTAAAAGCTTTTCTAAATCAGCATCGATCAACTTCAAAGGCTGATGGGGGACAGGCACGGATATCTGCCTCTTTTCTGAGAACAGGAAGGCCAATTTTTATATCCGCCATATACCGTGCTGGATATTTAATACAAACTACGCTATAATGTAATTATTGCTGCACAGCAAACGTCCCAATGTTGACATCCAGAATTATAAGAGATATAAACATACAGAGTGTTTATATTTGACCAAAAGGCCACAAATGCAATCTGAAAGTGTTGATTTAACACTGAGCGTTAATTCGACTCTGGGGATTTTGCAGTGTGTCAGTGTCAACATCCTTGCAAGATTTTATAATGGAATTGGATCGATACTGCAGGAATCAATAACATTCACTCTACATACTGTAATTGAACTAGTAAATTAGATACTTGCTTAAAATGAATAACACAGCTGTGTTTTACTAAACACAATTTGATGAGAAACGTAACTCATCACAATTAACTGACCACGTAACCATTTTTTTCCAATGTAAAATGACATTATATTGTGTTTGTTAAAAAAAAGCTATTTAAACAATGTCCAAGATGATGTGAAAATAGTTGTATATGTTTATATTTTTAAAGACATATCATGATAATACTGAATATCATGACAAAACAAGAAGTAACATTAAAAATATTATATCTGCCGAACCTACAGTATTTGTATGGTTCAGAGTTCAGAGGCCAATATTTTCTTTTATTTATTCAGTATCTCCTGTAACTGGTTCCAGTGACCATGTGCATGAGCTGGGCAGACACACTGAATGGGATGTCAGTCTATTGTAGGGCGCTACATACATCCGGGCCAGGGAGCAGACAGACAGGCTAAACCAACCGTCTGCTAGCTGCATAGAGTCGTCACTCAGGGTTCACCATATTGAGACTGTGTCTGTTCCCCGATCTAAGCAAAAATGTAGAAAGACCCAGAAAGTCTGTTTCAATAATCTAATTAACATAAAGTCCACAAACTCCGATCATACTGAATGCGCAGCCGGCACCTCTGATCTGAAGCTAGGATTGTTAAATATTAGATCTCTCACATCAAAAGCAGTTATTGTTAATGAAATTATCACAGATCAGGCGTTTGATATACTCTGTTTAACTGAAACATGGGTTAAACAGGACGAGTATGTAGCTCTAAATGAAGCTAGTCCTCCTGGATACAGCTACATACACCAGCCTCGGTTAACTGGTAGAGGAGGAGGCGTCGCAGTTATTCATAATGATAATCTGTCTATCGTACAAAAACACAGACACAAATTTAACTCATTTGAAATTCTCTATAGTAACATAAGTCTATTTAAGTATATTAAATCAGCTCAGTCGATTCCACTAATTATAATTTACAGACCTCCAGGGCCGTATTCTGAATTTCTTAGTGAATTTGCAGATTTCATCTCAGACCTGGTCATTTCTGTAGACAAAGTGTTAATTGCTGGAGATTTTAACATTCATTTTGAGAATCCAGAAGACCCTCTGAGAACAGCATTTATATCCATACTGGACTCCGTAGGTGTAAATCAGTGTGTAGTAGGACCCACTCATAAAGCAGGTCACACTTTAGATTTAGTAATATTCTTCGGATTAATTATAAGAAATGTATTCACAATTCCACTGTCTGAAATTATCTCAGATCACTATCTTGTCTCCATTCAAGTGTGTCACAGTGATAATGTACGCACAGTACCGCGCTACCGTATTAAACGTACATTCACATCAACTACCACACAGAGTTTTATCAGTAATCTCCCAGAGTTACCAACTTCGATTAGGCCACCGTCTGACCCCACAGAACTTGATCAGGCGACTGAATATTTAGAGTCGACACTTCGTTGTACCTTAGATAATGTAGCTCCAGCTAAAAGAAAAATTATTAGAGATAAGAAACTCGCTCCCTGGTATAACGATCACACGCGCACTTTAAAACAGACTGCTCGGAAATTAGAGCGTAAATGGCGTCAAACTAAATTGTTGGTATTTCAAATAGCATGGAAAGAGAGCATCCTGAACTATAGGAAAGCTCTTAGTGTAGCTAGATCAACGTATCTCTCCACTCTTATAGAAGAAAATAAAAATAATCCTAGATTTTTATTTAATACCGTAGCCAAATTAACCAGAAATAAGACCACTACAGAAATCTCCACAACAACATCATGCAATAGTGAGGACTTCATGAACTTTTTTAATAATAAAATTGTAAATATCAGGCATAAAATTGAGGCTTTGAAACCAAACAATGTAATTGATACTGATGTTAACCTAGCCATGTCAGATTCAAACCTAGAATACTTTACTCCTCTTGAAGAGAATGAACTAATTTCACTCATCTCTTCTGCAAATTCATCAACCTGTATATTAGATCCTATACCGACACATTTTCTTAAACAGATAGTACCAGTAATAACAGAACCGATGTTGAGAATAATTAATTCCTCACTCAGCATTGGTTATGTTCCAAAATCTTTTAAAGTAGCAGTTATTAAACCAATAATTAAGAAACCTGACCTTGACCCCTGTCAGCTGTCCAATTACAGGCCAATATCAAACCTCCCCTTTATCTCTAAGATTCTGGAAAAGATAGTAGCGGAGCAGCTATGCTCATATCTACATAGAAATGGCATACATGAACTGTATCAGTCAGGATTTAGGCCTCATCACAGCACAGAAACAGCACTCGTTAAAGTAGTAAATGACCTCCTATTGGCCTCTGATCAGGGTTGTGTAACTATGCTTGTATTACTCGACCTCAGTGCAGCTTTTGACACTATTGATCATGCTATTCTTCTTCACAGATTAGAAAATTTAGTAGGAATTAAGGGTACAGCCCTCTCCTGGCTCAGATCCTATTTGACCGATCGTTATCAGTATGTAGACTTAAATGGTGATTATTCTGCATGTTCTCTAGTGGAGTTTGGCGTTCCGCAGGGTTCAGTTTTAGGCCCACTGCTTTTTTCCCTTTACATGCTTCCTCTGGGCAACATAATCCGTAAGCATGGTATTAGTTTTCATTGTTATGCTGACGACACACAGCTATACGTCTCAACAAAACCTGATGAGAAAAACCATCTTACTAAAGTTGAGCAATGTGTTCAGGACATAAGAAATTGGATGCTAATTAACTTCCTTCTGCTTAATCCGGATAAGACAGAAGTTCTAGTCATAGGACCGCATACAGCTAGAAGTAAAATCTTAGATCACACCGTAACTTTAGATGGCCTTTCCGTTCCGCCAAGTGCAACAGTAAAAGACCTCGGCGTGATTATAGATTCCAGCCTTTCATTTGAAGCTCATGTAGATAATATCACCAGGATAGCATTCTTTCACCTTAGAAATATCGCCAAAATAAGAAATATATTGTCGCTAAATGATGCAGAAAAACTAGTTCATGCTTTTATCACTTCTAGGTTGGACTATTGTAATGCCTTACTGTCTGGTTGTTCAGTTAGGTGCATAAACAAGCTTCAGCTAGTCCAAAATGCAGCAGCGAGAGTCCTCACTAGAACCAGAAGATATGAGCACATCACCCCTATCCTATCTTCACTGCATTGGCTCCCTGTGAAATTTCGCATTGATTTTAAAATACTACTCTTGACATATAAGGCATTAAATGGTCTCGCGCCACAGTATCTGAGCGAACTGCTAGTGTCTTACGATCCGCCACGCCTACTTCGGTCAAAGGATGCAGGCTGCTTGTCAGTACCGTGTATTATGAAAACAAAAGCTGGGGGCAGAGCTTTTTCTTACAAAGCCCCAAAATTATGGAATAGTCTTCCAAATAGTGTTCGGGACTCAGACACAGTCTCAGTGTTTAAGTCTAGGCTAAAAACCTATTTATTTAACCAAGCATTTTATAAATAGATTTGCCATAAGGTAAAGGAGCAGATCTGGGGGACTCATGGACGTAGAGTATTATGGTGAACTGGTATGTTTAGATGCTGTCTTCCTCAGTCTCATTTGATCACTCAGGTTTGTTGACGGTGAGGTGATTGTTTGCTTTACATCTCAGGGAGCCCTCATGTTTGTGTTTCCTTCTGGCTCTCCCTTTTAGTTATGCTGTCATAATTAGTCCTGCCGGAGTCCCTGCTTGCACTCTACAGTAAATATACATTCACGTTAGACATTGTGACTGTGACCATACCTAATTGCAATCTCTCCTCCTCTTCTCTTCCTCCCCCTCTTTCTCTTTCCTCTCTCCCCCTGTCTCCCCCTTTCACTCTTTCTCTCTCTCTCTCTGTCGAGCTACACATGTGGTTCCTGAGCTGCCAGTGATCCAGACTCCCTCTGCCCTTCGGACCTGTCTGATCCATCCTGGTGCCCGGTTTCTGGTTGGAGGTCTCATCGCATGGATGCCCCGTGTGTCTCTTTAGGATGCGTCTGGTGTCTGGGGATGATTCTCTATACTTAGAAGATGGTTCTGGCCTCGACTGGTGTGGTCAGCTGTTTCTCTGAGGACTTGACAATTCGATAGTTCAGGACTGGAACTTTCTACAAGTCTATCTGAGTCTCGAATAACTACTGGACTCCATTTTACATCAAGTATTATAACATCAATTAACATCAACTATTATAGCTGAACCTAACACTTAACACTGTATAAATGCAGATCATTTCCTGCTATCTGTTTCACCCAGATGAGGATGGGTTCCCTGTCGAGTCTGGTTCCTCTCAAGGTTTCTTCCTATTACCGTCTCAGGGAGTTTTTCCTTGCCACTGTCGCCCTCGGGCTTGCTCGCCAGGGAATATCTGAACATTTTGATTCATACACATTCACATTCCATACAAACTTAAATAATTCTTTTGATTGTGTAAAGCTGTTTTGAGACAATGTCAATTGTTAAAAGCGCTATACAAATAAAATTGAATTGAATTGAATTGAATTGAATTACATACACAAATTCAACATTTGATAATTTAACATTAGGAAACTACCTGTTGACATGTTTTTGGGAGACGAAGATAACCGAAGGACCTGGAATATAAACCCATGGCTATGAATTCATTAGCCAAAAATGATCAGAAAAGGGCAATTTCATTTGTAATGATAGGCAATAGAACAATTAATCATTTATTTCAGAGGATATGCCATGATTTAAAGCATTCCTGAAGCATACTGTAACCGAAAGCACATCTATGAATCCTTGCACTTTACTACATGAAACAGCTAGATATTAAAAATAAAAAAACCCACAAGGCAAACAAAAAACACACTTCCAACACCTACACCCGCATTTTGACATGAGCAATTTGTGACTCAGGAGCAGTCGAGCAACACAAAGCAGCAGCCACAGCATGAGTATAAAGCACCTTTGTGTAAAAATTTCACTCTCTAGAAATAAAGCAACAGCAGGTCTCTGATCAGCTTTATTGAGCACGCACACACACACACACACACATCTTTACATGAACTTTAGCTTTGGCCACTTGTTCTCTCCGTGAGCGATCTATTTCATTAAAGTGATCAAAAATGCTCCTCCTCCTGCAAGTATACAGTACATGTACAATTTTAAAACATGCACACAAAACAAAAACTAAATATAATCGAGTCATTACTTCATGTGAACACAGAATAATGAGTGCAAAGTTTCCTACCTTATCATATTTACAGATGATCTGTGCACGTTCCTCTGCTATTAGCACCTCTAGATCTTTCTTCATGTCAATATCTGAAAACACAAACACATCTATTAATGATTAAGTGCTTGTTAAAATGTTTAAAAAGCTAATGTATCCTCCATCTTCCTGAAATGGCAGAAAAAGTGAATGAACGGAATTATCTAAAGTATACGATCAAGTGTTTAATCTTAATTAATGTAACAAATATGGTATGAACATACAGTAGCACTTGTTTCATCTTCATATTTTTTGTTTTACGGTTCCTTAAAACTACACATACTGTATACTCAATTCATTACTTGAATTAAGAGTCTGAACCGGAAGCCTATATACACACACACCACCCACAATACACCTTGCTAGTACTGGATTGAACCCCCTTTTGCCAGCAGAACCGCCCTAATTCTTTGTGGCATGGATTCAAACAAGGTGCTGAAGACTTTGGTCGATATTGACATTATTGGCCCTGGCAGTCCCCTGTGACAAGCTTGTATGTGCGGACTGGATGGTGCGCTGTAGCGACCCCTTACCGGGAGCAGCCGAAAAACCAACACTGACTTGATAACATCCAACATTTGTTGGCTGCACGTGCATTATGCAAATGATGAACTCAAGACTGATCAGACCAGGCAACAATCTGACAGGAGTGACACTTGGTGTGATTTTCCGCTGCTGTAGCTCATCTGCTTTAAGATCTGATGTGTTGTGTGTTCAACAATGCTTTTTGACATACTTCGATTGTAAAGAGATGCCTTTCTATCAGCTCTAACCAGTCTCACCATTCCTCCTCTGACCCCTGGCATCAACAAGGCATTTTCTCACAGACAACTGGATATTTCCTCTTTTTCAGACTATTCTCTATAAACCCTGGAGATGGCTGTGTGTAAAAATCCCAGCAATTTCAGAAATATTCAGAATAGCCCATTTGGTACCAACAACCATGCCACGGTCAAAGTAATTTAAACCTCCTTTGCTTCATGTCTACATTCTTACATGTCTAAATGTGCTGCTGCCATTTGATTGGCTGATTTAGATATTTGCGTTAGTCAGCAGTTAAACAGGCGTACCTAATGAAGCAGATGGGGAGTGTATGTTTTAGCGAAATAAGTTTTTTATCATTAAGTAAACAGGATTCTTTACGCTGTGTTCCAGTATTATTTGCGATGCACCCATAAATATTGGAACATGGGTGCTTTCTATTGTATCAGAATCAATATATTACGCCATGCTATGATTTCCAACCATTCATTTATCTTATTCTCCCATTCAGATATACCACGAATCCAGAGTCGTTCCAGGAAAGACAGGGCATGAGGGAGGAATACAACATACGTACATAATTTACAAAAAACTTAAATGGCATGCCTTATAGAAGTGGGAGGGAAAACAGAAGATACAGGGAGAATATTTACAGAAGCTTCACAGAAACAGTACATTGAGCTCAGGATTGAACCAAAAAGCCATGTGATGGCAACATTACCGACTGCATAACTGTGATGCTATTCTATAATTTTCATTCCAATCAAATTATAGTATTTGAGCTCAGCATTGCTTGCGATCACATAAGCCAAAGATGCTGAACCACCACACTGTGGATGAAAAATTCCTCACCATAGTCTGTTCCTGCTAGTTTCACCGGTTAACATTCATGATTCGATATAATTGATATAATAATAATATTTAGGGCTGCAACTAACGATTATTTTGATAATCGATTAGTTGGCCGATTATTGTTTCGATTAATCGATTAATCGGATACCGTTAAGCGCTTCTTTTATTTGATGTTTTGCTTATAATTATATATAAAACCATACCAACATTTGTTTTGTTTTTAACAATAATTGCAGATGGCAAGTTGACTGTTATATTTATATATATAAATAAAACACTGTCAACTTGCCATCTGTATACATACAGTACATACATACATACATACATACATTATATGTATATCGATTAAATTGGATAAAAGCTAGACGCTTTAATTTGATGTTTTGCTTAACTATATAAAACCATAAATCAGGGTATTATTTATGTATAAAAGTAAACTTTAAAAAATGCAATAGCCACATAGTTTAATTATCTTTAATTTTGACATTTAAACCTTATTTTATGTAAATCAACATTTTTGTTTTTAACAATAATTGCAGATAGCAAGTTTACAGTGTGTGTATGTGTGTGTATATAAACAAAAATACATTCAGTTGTTAAGAATGACTTAAATTCTCTTAAATTAATTCAACTTAATAATAATAAGAATAGATTTCTAGATTGATATTATTTTTAATTGAAGTGTCTACTACATCCTTTTCACGGTTTATACATTATTTCGATCCTCTCGTGTATTTTATCCTCTTTTTTTTTTTTGTCTCAATAAAAAAAAATATAAAAAAATAAATACTAGATATTCTCGTAATACGGTGACGTAGGGAGAAAAAAAACTCGCCGCTACTGGATTTACTCTGTTTATTTTGCCCTTTTCCCCTCTGTATAGCAGCGTGTAGGATGATGGGATATATCTGGTCCTCCGAAGTGTAAAATGAACGTGAAGAAAACGCACTAGAAGTGTTTTCCTCGCGTTCGTTGTTATTTGAACGCAAAGAAAAAGCTGCATGCAACGGTTTTTTAAATTTTTTTTATTACCCCGTATAACCGCGCAGCCGGTGAGAGTGTTCACACGGGCTTTGGTGACGTCACCGAAGCCCGTGTGAACTCTCTCACTGACTCCTATGTACAGTGGTGTGAAAAACTATTTGCCCCCCTCCTAATTTCTTATTCTTTTGCATGTTTGTCACACAAAATGTTTCTGATCATCAAACACATTTAACTATTAGTCAAAGATAACACAAGTAAACACAAAATGCAGTTTTTAAATGAGGGGTTTTATTATTTAGGGAGAAAAAAAAATCCAAACCTACAAGGCCCTGTGTGAAAAAGTAATTGCCCCCTGAACCTAATAACTGGTTGGGCCACCCTTAGCAGCAATAACTGCAATCATGCGTTTGCGATAACTTGCAACGAGTCTTTTACAGCACTCTGGAGGAATTTTGGCCCACTCATCTTTGCAGAATTGTTGTAATTCAGCTTTATTTGAGGGTTTTCTAGCATGAACCGCCTTTTTAAGGTCATGCCACAACATCTCAATAGGATTCAGGTCAGGACTTTGACTAGGCCACTCCAAAGTCTTCATTTTGTTTTTCTTCAGCCATTCAGAGGTGGATTTGCTGGTGTGTTTTGGGTCATTGTCCTGCTGCAGCACCCAAGATCGCTTCAGCTTGAGTTGACGAACAGATGGCCGGACATTCTCCTTCAGGATTTTTTGGTAGACAGTAGAATTCATGGTTCCATCTATCACAGCAAGCCTTCCAGCTCCTGAAGCAGCCAAACAACCCCAGACCATCACACTACCACCACCATATTTTACTGTTGGTATGATGTTCTTTTTCTGAAATGCTGTGTTACTTTTACGCAAGATGTAACGGGACACGCACCTTCCAAAAAGTTCAACTTTTGTCTCGTCGGTCCACAAGGTATTTTCCCAAAAGTCTTGGCAATCATTGAGATGTTTTTTAGCAAAATTGAGACGAGCCTTAATGTTCTTTTGGCTTAAAAGTGGTTTGCGCCTTGGAAATCTGCCATGCAGGCCGTTTTTGCCCAGTCTCTTTCTTATGGTGGAGTCGTGAACACTGACCTTAATTGAGGCAAGTGAGGCCTGCAGTTCTTTAGATGTTGTCCTGGGGTCTTTTGTGGCCTCTCGGATGAGTCGTCTCTGCGCTCTTGGGGTAATTTTGGTCGGCCGGCCACTCCTGGGAAGGTTCACCACTGTTCCATGTTTTTGCCATTTGTGGATAATGGCTCTCACTGTGGTTCGCTGGAGTCCCAAAGCTTTAGAAATGGCTTTATAACCTTTACCAGACTGATAGATCTCTATTACTTTTGTTCTCATTTGTTCCTGAATTTTTTTGGATCTTGGCATGATGTCTAGCTTTTGAGGTGCTTTTGGTCTACTTCTCTGTGTCAGGTAGCTCCTATTTAAGTGATTTCTTGATTGAAACAGGTGTGGCAGTAATCAGGCCTGGGGGTGACTACAGAAATTGAACTCAGGTGTGATAAACCACAGTTAAGTTATTTTTTAACAAGGGGGGCAATCAGTTTTTCACACAGGGCCATGTAGATTTGGAGTTTTTTTTTCTCCCTTAATAACGTAAACCTTCATTTAAAAACTGCATTTTGTGTTCAGTTATGTTATCTTTGACTAATAGTTAATGGTTTTTGATGAGCAGAAACATTTAAGTGTGACAAACATGCATAAGAATAAGAAATCAGGAAGGGGGCAAATAGTTTTTCACACCACTGTATGTGTAGAAAACCCTCGGCACTTCATCCGCGCTCACCGGACACTACGACCGGCAGAAAAACGGTCGATTTTAACACCCGATAAGAGGCTTTTAATGTAAATTGCTCCCATACCTTGGAGGACTTGGGGCGCGCGCTTTTTCCTGCAAACGCTTCTGTAAACTCCATTGCTAGTGTTAGTGTGTATCTGTGTGTGTATTTGTGCATCTTGTGGTCGCGCGCCTCAATAACGTGAGCAGCCCAACTAATCGATAACGGCATTCGTTGACAACGAATTTCATTATCGATAATTATCGATTTTATCGATTAGTTGTTGCAGCCCTAATAATATTAATAATGAATTTTTTTGAAAACCTTCTGTTACATTTTTAAAAGGTGCTACATTTTGTAACTGCATCATCTATACCACTATAGCATGATTATGGAAGTCCAATTAGCTGGTTAATAAACAAATCCAGGGAGCGGTAATCTGAGATGTGTACTAGTGAACACAATCTGACAAAACGTCATGAGATCTGTTTTGGAAATTTAAAGGCTGCCTCTTTTCAGCCTGAGAAATGCAGTATTAGCCTCGTGGGAACTTCAGGCCCTAGAGCTAACAGGAACTTGTGCCAAGCTTCAGCTGCGAGTGTGCTGACGCTGTCCCCTTTCCTCCGAGCCACAGACATCTGCAGCACATACACAAACACTGAAATAGACTCCAGCGCCCACACTGGGCATGACACACTGTTACGTTAAGCAGCCACAGCAAAACTGAGACACAGACAGACACAGCTAGATAATCAGCGGAGTGCTCAGTTTACGTATAACACAACGTTTACATTTAAATAATTGTTTAAGAAATGAAACATGGGAAATCGTGGTATGCTTTTGGAGGTAAATAATCAGTGATGGCATGGTGTGATATCACTAGGAAAGACAAATTAGTTTTGGAATTGTCACTTACATTACAGCAGTTACAACCAATCATTTTTATTAGCCTCTCTTGTAGTTAATAAAACAAAACATTTACATAACAGTTTTCCCACATGACCAGAACGACGAATACACAAAGTCTTCTCTACTGAGAACTTTCACTCACTCACACACACACACATCATTTATTCTGCTTTATCCTGTATTCTGGGTCAGGCCTATCCCAGGAAACTTACTGTAGGGCACGAGGTGGGGTGCACCCTGAGCAGGGTCCCAATCCATCGCAAGGCACACACACATTCTCACACTCATTCACACACTGTGGGCAATTTGGGAACCCCAATTAGCCTAATCTGCACGTCTTTGGACTGTGGGAGGAAACCGGAGTACCTGGAGGAAACCCACCAAACATTGGGAGAACATGCAAACTCCAACCCTGGAGGTTCAAGGCAACAGTGCTATAAAAAAAAATGTAGGAAAGTCTTTACAAAAGTGTCACCATATCAGTGATTGATGAAGGAGTTTTTATTGATGTTAAACATCAATTGTGTGTTGAGTTACACAATTATTGTTAAACATTTGCTTGTTTCAGCAATATCATGATCGAGGACGTGTTGTACTGAATATCAGAGCGGCTGTGATGTGGAAGGCGGAGCAGGAGTGCCATAGCCATTCTGATATTCAGTACAACAGCATGTATACAGTTGAAACTTGAAGTACAATATACTGTATATATGCTGTTACGGTATATAAACTGAGGATATTATGTTCAATATTTATGGGTAAAAATTATATATATATATATATATATATATATATATATATATATATATATATATATATATTTATTTATTTATTTATTTATTTTTTTTTTTTCTCTCTTCTCAAAAAAATAAAAAAAATAATTTAAAATATATTTAAATATTTAAAATTATAAAATAAAATATATGATGGCTATGGCACTCCTGCTCCGCCTTCCACATCACATACCTGATTTTTTTTCCCCCCTTGATTACAAATTGCTAACAAATTCTGTCAGTAGTGTCTCCAACTGATGAGTAATTTGTTCTTCCTGCTGCTTTGCCACCTCTCATCTACTCCACACCTACTGTATACTACACCACTTGTGCAGCTGACAGTTGTTTCTGTCATGTGTGCTTAGAAACCGTTCTCGTTATGTCAGTTGTTATAACGCGCTCACCCTGTTCTCAGTTTGAACCTCTCCAGAAGGCTGTGACCTCACACACACAACTGCACGCTGCTGTCGATTTTACCAGAGCAACTGTTTGAGAATTCCGCATACCTTTCATTTCTTTACCCTTTCATTAAGACTTTTCTCTTCTTTTCACGGATCATAACTGCTTATTCAGATGAAAGTGCCAGGCAGCTAAAAGGCTGAGGGTTTCTTGTACAAAGTTACAAAACTATGAGACTAGTAGGTTGTAATGAGATACAATTTGAATTATGTGCCAGTTGCTGCTTGCTAAGACTAGGTTCACATTACGTGCCTGAAGAGACTCAAATCCGATTTTTTTACCCTAATGTGGCACAGATTTGAAAGATTGTGGGGTTTTTTTCCTTAACACAAAGAGATGATGTTTTTCAGTTCAGATGATAGTCATTTTAGTACGTGGTCCTAGATCAGATATATACATCTGATATGCGACTTAAATGAGAACAGGAAGATCAAAATCCATGTAAAAAAAAAAAATTCTACGCATGCATAGGGCATAGGACTTAAAAGTAGTCAGAGGAGGAAATTTGGAATAGGAAGAGGAAGTTTGAAATTTGAATATATTTGAACCCTTTGAATATAACATATATTGTGTTATAAATTGATGAACCCAAGGCATGAAAGCAGACCCCACATTTCTCATGTAGCTACACATTTGTAGCACAACTGCATACTCCTGTTCATTCAACATTTGAGCAGACGGAGAAAAAAAAAGGCCCAAGGGTTCACATGAAACAGTCTGATGCATTTTGTGAGTGCTGTAAATGACACCATGTGCAGAGCCCTCTCCTTTGTATTCCTCCCTCCTCACCCGGGCTGGTCGTACTGGCACATCTCTGTTTCAACAGGAGTGTGTTACTGTATGTGAGCGAGCATGCTATGAATGAATAAGATGAATTCATTCATAGATACTATTCATTTAATCATTCATCTTCACCAACCATTTAAGCTTGGTCTGGTCATGATGGATCCAAATCCTATCCTGAGAACTTTGGGTGGTGAGAGGTGAAGATGCATCTTAGGCATGCCAGCCCCATCTAGGCTACCATGTGCTCTCACACAGGACATGAGAGAGGTGAGAGAAAAGCGGAGAACCAGGAGAAAACCAATGCAGTGAAAACCTCAAACAGACCCAAGCTCAGGATCGAATCAACAACCATGGAGCTGCCAGGTGGAAACCTTCCCGGTGCACCACCAAATTTAAACCATTCATTCAAAATAACATAATGTCTTAAATATTTTTGACAATTCTAAGGCAATACCAAAACAAGAACTGTAGGGTTAAAAATTTGTTTAGGATACGATTCAGCATTTCATCCTTTTATATTTCAGAATATCATTTCTTATTAATTTTATAGCTAAATTTAAACAAGCTCAACTGATTACAGATCCTTCTAACAGCCTCTTTAATTTAGACCTTCCCTATATACACACTTAAGCTTCCAAGTCTGTGCTGAGAATAAAAGACTTCAATCTGGCACTACAGTATGTGCGAAAGACATTCACCATCTGGATCAAAGTATTTTACAAGAAGCACTGGATTATAACTCTAAAGGATGTCATTCCAAACTGGCAAGGAGGAAACGTTCTACTGGAACACATTCAAGAAAGCTTTAATTTCCATCCATATCAATCTCTACTCAAATGCCTGGAGAGGGTATAATTTCACCATCGGTCTGACAGAATGCTGAAATAAGGCTTGAGTGACGGCATCCTGCCTTGTTAAATTTCTGTGGTTATTGGATTCCCTGGAAATATAATTTACATTTAAAAGGAATCTCTCCTTCTAAGAATTACTAATGACTATAGTTCAGTGATGTGCAGATAGATAGGTTTCCTAACAGATGTTCTAACCACTGAATGGCTGATTAATTTTTTTTTGTTTTTTTTAATACAAGACCTACTGTTACTAGAGCTATTAAACAGTGAAAAAGATTTCATACTCAGCAAGACAATGTTAGGACTGTAGCACTGGTAACTTTAGACTCCTGCAACAATGTAAGCAGATGTCTATCCTGCAAGCAGAGGTGGAAAGTAACGAATTACATTTACTCGCGTTACTGTAATTGAGTAGATTTTTTGTGTATTTCTACTTTTTAAAGTAGTTTTAAAAATCTGTAATTTTACTTTTACTTAAGTACGTTTTGTTTGAAGTATTGTAATTCGCTACATTTTAAATCATATTCGCTACTGAGTAAAAAATAAATGAATGAAAATGATAAAATAATAAAAATATTATGCTTTATAAATGCTCCGTTGCGCCGCGTGTGTGTGTATCATGTCCTGGTCGCGCGCCGCTCCAGACTCCACTCCAGGTTTTCCGACATCGGCATCTTCCTGACCTTCCACACGGTCGCTTCCGCCTTGAGAGTGACGTCATCGACTAGCGCGACCATATATAAACCGGAGAGAGACGCGGGAAAGATGAAAGAGGTTGTGATTTTGGCGTTTTGATATTTGGTTGTGTATTCCGGTTTGACTTTTTGCCTTCAATTGACTTTGATTATTGCTTTGTCCCTTTGGTTTGGTTGGTCTTTGTATATATTTGTAGATAAATTCACTGTTTTTGGTTTAGGGAGTCCGTACAGGGAAGGTACAGTACCTGTATTTTTGTTTGTGTTTTTTTTTTTTTTTTTTGCAAATAATCTAGCTACTAAATATAAATACCATTTTGTTTATTATTTTGGCCTGGGTCCATCCTGAATCTGATCCTCCTCCTCCTGTTGTGTGTGTGTGTGTGTGTGTGTGTGTGTGTGTGTGTGTATACAAACCACATTATTTCATCAGTTAATGATTGGATCTAGTTCTTTCTGCCATATACCACCATTTCCATACAGTTTAAAATAGAACCCTGAACCATTCTTTTGCTGTATGACCCTAGACTGGGACGTAACACCATATTTAAGTGACTACTTTGATTTTCAAGCACAAGAAAGACAACAGCTTTATTATGCAAAAGTCTTCCTTCAGTTAAAAACAACTAGTTTGAGATTTATATCAGCTCATCTTTTTTTGAACTACGCTAGAATGCCTCATCCCACCCCCGCTGTTAAAAAAATAAAAAAGTAACTCGGTAACTTTTACTCTGAGTAAATTTTTTAATGAGCTACTTTTTACTTTTACTTGAGTAGATTTTTATAATGGTAACTTTACTTGTACTTAAGTAAAATTTCACTGAATTAACAGTACTTGTACTTGAGTACAAAATTTTATTACTCTTTCCACCTCTGCCTGCAAGTATGTAGTTTGCAGAGATGGCAGAATACACAAACTTAGTACTCAAGAAAAAGTTCAAGTAGCCTACTTCCTAAACATCTACTCCACTACAAGTAGAAGTACCACTTCAAATTTTACTCAAGTTGAAGCACCAAGTGTATGCTATAAAAATTTACTTTATGAAATCCCAAAACTTTAATGGAGATCTCTCTGAACGAGTTACTTACAGTATAAACAGTATTTTAAGGATGTTTTCACATTAGAGGCTCAGGATCATTTCCAAGAACACTTGACCCTGAAGTGTCTACTTCTTTTTGATCAGTAACATTCCACGAGCATTGATAATGGACAGTCGTTAACCATACGCATCACTCCAAATCCCAGGAGTTCTAACTAGATTTGGGTATCAATTGGGTTTTTTTCGATACCGGTGCCAAATCGATACTTTGAAAACGGTACCGGTGCCAAAACGGTGCCTGAACCGATACTTTTAAGCCAAAAAATTATAGTGGATGACTCAAGAATGAATTTTTATTGAACAAAAAATTTTATGCTTAAAATTTAACAATATATTAAAAGTTTAAAGTATATATATGAATATGTAAGCTTCAAATTTTAGCAATTCTTTTGCAGAAATGTCACCATATTTGCCTTTTCTGTCAAAATACGACTCCTTTCCTGACTTATTGCTCTGCACAGGACATACATAGCCTTCTTTACAATGGTAAATGGGGTCACTGTTGTAGTACTACTAGTACAGGCTGGAAAGCCATAATTATAAACAGAATCCATGTTACATTAGTTTTTTACAAATAGTTCGACTATTTGTTAGCATAAATGCAAGATTTGCATTTTGCTATTAACATTACATTATCCTACTACTAACCTGCGGAAAGGCTGCTGACGTCATCATAATCGGTGACTCCTTTTTGCTACAGTTGATATGACTGGGACTGGGGTCGTCCACACTGATAGCGCCAGCTGTTGTCCGCAAGCTGTTAAACACGGTGCCTCCCTCTGCTTTTAACTTTATTCCGTCTGCCCTCGAATGTTTCGTTAGATTTGACGTGTTTCCGCCTTTACACGCAACTGCTGTAAAACATTCGCTGCACGTCGCGGTGCCGGAATACTTTATTGTGAAATACAGCCACACTTTCTACCGTTTAGTTTTAGGCATTTTAACGAGAGTTGTTTACTTTAGCATGCTAAGCTATCGGTAGACCGCCTGCTGCCGTCAGAGCGAGTGTAACATTAGTTGCTGCATTCATGCGCATGTCAGATGGTCTCTCATTTCCGGATGATTTGTGCTTTTAATTTTATTTTTTTATCTAATAAACGATTAATCTACAAAAATATATGAATCTAGAGAACAAATATTTCAATCGACAGTTCAGGCATTTAAGTGGCACCGAAATGAGGCACCGAAATTCGCGTTCTGTTTCGGTCCGGTACATACCGGTTCTGTAGGTACCGGTTCCGTATTGGCACCGGGTTTCGGTACACAACCCTAGTTCTAACAATCGTTAATTACGGTAATTACGGTAACAGCTGTCTGCCAAAACCCACATCAAGAAAATACATCTGATAATGTCAATCTTAAACACTTTATCTCCTTCATAATTCCCTCAAAGTCATTCCGAATTGCCTCTGTGTTGTTTGATTTATGCCTAAAGCTACAAAGCTATCTAGCGTCTAACAACTAACCCCTAATTAAGGGCAATACTTGGTGTCTTCAACCCTAGCAACCTTGTTTTGTACATCCTAGCAACCATTTAATGCTATTTTGCATACCCTAGAACCTGAAGGTTACAAGCTGATATTCTGAAGCATAATAAGCGGAAATACAAAAAGAAGAGTTACAGGACTGTCCACCACTTCCATGATTCATTCTCCTCACCTTTTGAACAAAATTGGAACAGGTAATAAGGTACCTGAAATTTATAAAGCAGAGAAAGCATATAAAATTATCTCTCAACACTTGAAAATGGCAGTCAGTACTGTTCAAACTCTGATAAAGAGACGGAAAAAAAGAGTTTCTGTTGATACTACGCCACGGTCAGTGGCTTAGACTAAGAACCCACTGCTCCCAGACAAATTGTTCAGGTCGCAAAGAAAAACCGACTACAAGAGAAATACGGGCTGCTCGGTGGTGCTGTTTCAAGTAGTGTTGTTGAGCACAACAAGGAGGTACTTGTACACAAACGAGCTGCTAGGACACAAAATGACACAAAACGGCCCACTTGCAGTACGCCAGACAGCACCCAGACAAGCCTCACAACTTCAGGAGCAGAGGCATTTGGAGTGACCACAATTGAACTTTATGTTTGGAGAGTAGTCAACAAGGCCTATGGTGGAAAGAACCCCATCCCTACTGTAAAGCATGGTAAAGGATTTCGTCTGTTTTGATGTGTGAGCCCCAGCGGCACAAGGGAAGTTAGTCAAAAATGATGGCAAGATGAATGGAGCAGATTATTAGAAAATACTAGCAGCCAATTAGCATACTATAGCGCGAAAACTACGCATGGGACGCTCTTGGATGTTCTTTCATAACAATGACCCAAGCACAAGGCCAAGTTGGCCTTCCTATAGCTACAGCAAAAAAGGCGAAGGTGCTGGAGTGGCGATCACAGTCTCCTGAGCTCAATATCATTGAACCACTTTGGGGAGATCTCAAGCGTGCAGTTCATGCAAGACAACTAAAAAATGTAAAGGAACTGGAGTCATTTTGCCAAAAAGAATGGGCAGCTGTACCAACTGACAGAATGAAGGACCTCATGCACAATTATTACAAAAGACTAAATCAAATTCAAATTTTATTGGTCACATACACAATCATACACAGTATAATATGCAGTGAAATGCTTTATACGACCGCCAGTGACCTTAAAAAAAGAAAATAAAAGCTTGTACGTAAAATAAATAATCAATAAAAAGTAAATACTAAAGAAATAATTTTAACTAGTAAAATTAACTGTGCATAAGGGCATAATAAAATATTGCAAAAATATATGATTAAAGTGTCAGTGGTTGTGCAAATATGCATGGAGGTGACATGTGCAATTGTCCAGATGTATGAGTATTTAGTGCAAGTGTGTATGAATGTGTCCATGATTGTTCAGTCAGTGTTGTGAGCTTAAAAGATGTTATTAGTCCTGTGTGGTGTAGTGATGATTGAGAGACCTTATCGCCTGGGGGAAGAAGCTCCTCCTCAGTCTCTCTGTGTTGGCCTTTAGGGAGCGGAATCGCTTCCCAGACCGCAACAAAGAGAACAGTCCATTACTGGGGTGACTGAGGTCCTTCATGATCTTCCTGGCCTTAGTCCAGCACCGCTTGCTGTAGATGGAGTGTAGGTCAGGGAGCTCAGTGCGGATGATGCGCTCGGCTGATCGCACCACCCTCTGTAGAGCTCGTCTGTCCTGCATGGTGCTGTTCCCGAACCAGGTCGTGATATTTCCCGTCAGGATGCTCTCTATGGTGCAGGAGTAGAAGTTCCTGAGCACCTTGGAGGGCAGTCTAAAGTCTCTCAAGCGTCTGAGGTGGTAGAGACGCTGCCGGGCTTTTTTCACCACGGTGCTGATGTGACAGGACCATGATAGGTCCTGCGTGATGTGAACACCGAGGTATCTGAAGCTGTCCACTCTCTCCACTGGGCTCCTGTTGATGACGGGGGTCTGGTAGTTCCTCTCCTGCTTTGTACTAAAGTCCACTATCAGCTCCTTTGTCTTACTGACGTTCAGGAGGAGATTGTTCCTCTGGCACCAGTTCTCCAGATTTCCAATCTCCTCTAAGTAGTCCGACTCATCATTGTTGGTGATCAGTCCGACCACGACGGTGTCGTCAGCAAACTTGATGATGGAGGTGGAGTTGGTAGTGGCCACGCAGTCGTGGGTGTACAAAGAGTACAGCAGGGGGCTCAGAACACAACCCTGGGGGGCTCCAGTGCTAAGAGTGAGTGTGGCTGAGACATGTCCGCCCATCCTTACTGCCTGTGGTCTGCCAGTCAGAAAATTGGAGATCCACTGACATATAGATGAACTCAGTCCCAGGTGCTCCAGCTTGGTGGTGAGTGTGGAGGGAATTATTGTGTTAAAAGCAGAGCTGTAGTCGATGAAGAGCATTTTAACATAATTCCCTTTCCTAGTGTCCAGGTGAGTGAGTGATGTGTGGAGGAGATGAGAGATTGCATCGTCTGTGGAGCGGTTCTGACGGTATGCAAACTGTAGTGGGTCCAGTGTGTCGGGTAGTGAAGAAATGATGAAGTCTCTGATAAGGCGTTCAAAGCACTTCATCACTACTGAGGTGAGAGCTACAGGGCGATAGTCATTGAGGGAAGCAGGATGTGGTTTCTTTGGAACAGGAACAATGATGGACTCTTTGAAGCATGTGGGGATCACCGACTGAGATAAAGAGATGTTGAATATCTCAGTGAACATAGTGCTAGCTGGTCTGCGCAGGCTCTGAGAATACGACCTGAGATGCCGTCTGGTCCTGCTGCTTTCCTGGTGTTCACTCTCTTGAAGGCTCTCCTCACGTCGTGCTCGGAGATGATGAGCGCGTTCCCGGTGCTGGCTGTGTCTTCCTGTCTGCAGCCGTTAGCGCCGCTAGCATTAGCGCTGTTAGCATTAGCGCCGTTAGCATTAGCATCGCTAGCGTCTTTAGCTGCAGCCTCGAAGCGAGCATAGAAGATGTTGAGCTCGTCTGCCAGAGTCGCGTCCGCGTTCGTCATACCGGATGCTGGTGCTTTATAGTCCGTTATTGTTCTCAGTCCCTGCCATAGGCTCCTAGAGTCACTCTGTTGAAGCTGTGACTCTAGTTTTCTCCCGTAGCGCTGCTTCGCCTCTTTCACCGCCTTCCGGACGTTATATGACGCAGCCTTGTACGGTTCCATGTGCCCCGATGCAAGTCCCGTGTTGTAGGCAGCTGTGCGAGATCTCAGAGCGTCGCGGATGGTTTTATCCACCCACGGCTTCTGGTTGGGAAACGTTCTGATAGTCTTTTTCTCTACCGTATCGTCTACCAGCTTTTCAATAAATCCCACAACCGCTTCCGTAAACACGCTGACGTCATCATCGGAGCTGTTTCTGAACATGTCCCAGTCTGCGTCATCGAGTGCGTCCTGTAACGCGGCCACCGATTGGTCCGTCCAGCGCGCGACCTCCCTCTGGACCGGAACTTCCTGTTTCAGCCTTTGTTTATATTTTCGCATGAGGAAGATGGCGGCGTGGTCGGATTTACCAAACGCTGGACGAGATTGTGCCTTGTAACCGTCTTTGACCGTGGTATAACAGTGTCCTTTCGCCCCTGGTGGGGCAGGTGATGTGCTGATAAAAGTTCGGCGCTGCGCGTTTGAGGTTGGCACTATTAAAATCCCCCGCCACAATGAGCGCAGCGTCCTGGTGTTGTGTCTGGTGCTGTGTGAGTGCCTCATGCAGCTCGCATAAGGCAGTGTTAGTGTCTGCTTGTGGAGGAATGTAAACGGCACTGATTATGACCGATGTGAACTCCCGTGGAAGATAAAATGGACGACACATGATGGACAGTAGTTCCAGGTTTGGTGTGCAGGAGCGTGTAAGAGGAACAACGCTCGCGCTGTTGCACCAGCTGTTGTTCACCATTAAGCACACGCCGCCTCCCCTTGACTTCCCCGAGTCCCGCGTCCTGTCCATGCGGTGAACCAAGAAGAACTCGGCCGGCTGTATGGCGTGGTCTGGCACCGCTGGGTTCAGCCATGTCTCGGTGAAGCAAAGGAGATTGCGCGACTCTGATAGAAATAGACCGCGCTGACCATCAAAATACATTTTACCCCGCTGGGATGCGCATGTACAAACCAGGCATGGCAAGGCGGAAACCATATTAAACAACCCAGACATTTTAAATAAATAGTTTTAAAATAAAAAACAGTGGGTCGCGCAGGTTTGTGATTCGAGCGGCGCTGCTCAACTTAGTCCGCGCTGCACGATCCACCGGGCTGCGCAAACAAACCAGATCATCTCTGCGCTATTCAGATAGTCGCACTGCGTTGTCCACTGGGACGCGCAGATATTTGGTTTAATCGGGTGCCACAGTTTCATCCCAGTTTTGATGTGTTTGGCTTCACATACACTTCGACAATGGAAGAAGACGCTGCAGCAGCAGCGAGTTTGCTTACATGTTACAAAACCAACAACGAGGAGATTGTAAAGAAAAAAGGTGCATCGTCTGTGGTGTGGAATTGGTTTAGGTATAAGAAAAGTGATACGAATGAGATGAACGTGATTTGCAAGGTACGCAAGTGCACTGTTTTAACAAGTGGTGGAAACACGTCAAACCTTTTCTATCATCTGAAATCCAAGCATCCAATCGAATATGGCCAAAGTAAAAAAATGCGGCAAACCTCAGCAATTCACAGTTTAAATAAAATTACATTACGTAAAGCAGTTTCTTTGTGTTAGAATTTTTATTTATGCATTTTCAGATACAAATTGCTATATTGTGATATATATCGTTATCGAGGTAGAAAATTGCTTCTACCGTGATAGAAGATTTTGGTTATATCGCCCACCCCTAATCTAAAGGTATGAAAACTTTTAAACACATCTTGCAAAAACTGTATGCAACACAAGTACATCATGTACAGCAAACCAGATGCATGTACATTTCTAAGTCAATTAGTCAGTCATTTTGGAATACTGCCTTCTAGGCTAGTCCACTTACAGTACCACTCCTGAAAAATCCTAGAAGAGGCCAGTCTACAAGCGGTGAAGTTGTGGCTGGATCTCTCTAGTAATGTGTCTTGCATTCATAACCACGATCTGTCAGATTCAAATCCCCTCTCAATATACACACAAATTAAATATGACTGTTAAATATGACTGAATGTTGGAAATTTGCAGTGTCTGGTCTTATAATATATTATGTACCAGCTCAGATAAGTCATATTTGAATAGGGTTGAAAAGAAAAACAGTGTGGTGCATTTGTGTCCTGAATTCCCCCTTGTCAGCATGCAGCGAGTTTCCCAGAATGATGTCGGGATGCTACTCTTGTCTCTGCTCTGTTTTGAATTCACTCCACGTGCTTTTGCTTTTTTTTTTTTGTTCAGTTTTATTGGTCTAGTCCCATCTACATCCCTGTCCTGTTATTGGTTGATTACCCTAATGTGTACACCTGTTCTGTGTTAAGCCTTCGAAGAATTATCTCTGTAAGCCATCTTTTATATTGTCGCTTGTTGTGAAGGCTTATTATGCCCTGTGTTAGATCTCGGAAAACTATTCATTTAATTCCTCTAATGAAACACATTCGGTTGTCATCATCACTCATCATGATTTCAAGAGAATGGTTTAGCTGAGACAAGAACAAGCTGGAGAACTTCAAAATCACTTGATTTGTGTTGATAGACAGCATGGTATTTCACAGAATTTGCTGCAATCAGGTCACATTGGTCTTGAAATAGTTTGTACTCATAAAATTAGTTTTTTTACAAAGCTATTTCTTGTGGGCTGACTAGCAGAAGTCTCTGTTCTTTTGCCAAACAAATGCTTTCATCTGTGAAGTGATATGTGCAGGAAAAGTCAGGTCTGTGAGGTCATCAGCAGCACTTAACATCAGTGAAGACTTGAGAAAAGTGCTTGACTGCTTGACTGACGGCAGATGACTGAAGGCCTTGTACAAAGGGCAGGAGAAGTCTGCAGTACAGACTAGAGGACACTCTGCTGTTGTCTTTGAACCTCAGACGCCCTGCAGTCGCCTATGCTGCAGAAAAAAAATGCTGTGGTCACATGTGGAAACGATCTGCTTTTCAGAATACAGGTCCCTGGGTTCATCTGTCTTTGAGGCAATGGGAAAGTGGAAAATGAAAAACTGTGGTTTTGCATCCTCCTATTGCATGCTTCACTATGTGCCTTAGACAAGTCGGAATATGAGACACAAAAAAAGATGCAATGTCAGGCTTTATGATTGTACTAATGAGTACATGGCATGTCAACATGCTAAAATGTCACCATACAGCACAATTAAGTTCAATTGAACATCTGTCTTGTGCACTCTGAGAATACACTTCTGGGATAATCATTCAGGTATATACAATTTCATTCATTCATTCATTTTCTATACCGCTTTATCCTGTATTTAGGGTCGCGGGGGACCTGGAGCCTATCCCAGGAGACTCAGGGCACGAGGCAGGGTACACCCTGGACAGGGTGCCAATCTATCGCAGGGCACACACACACACACACACACATTCACACGCTATGGTCAATTTGGGAACGCCAATTAGCCTAACCTGCATGTCTTTGGACTGTGGGAGGAAACCGGAGTACCCGGAGGAAACCCACCAAGCACGGGGAGAACATGCAAACTCCATGCACACAGAGACGGGAATCGAGCCTGGCCGGGGAATCGAACCCAGACCCTGGAGGTGCAAGGCGACAGTGCTAACCACTACACCACCGCGCCGCCTGTATATACAATTTATACACCATAAATAAATTAAATCTTTTTTTTTTATTTTATTTTTTATGGGGCGTTCCAATTTTCTCCCCAATATTAGTCGTAGCCAATTCCTCCCACATTAAGGCTACCACTACCACTCAGGCGGGAGTATCCCGTCTTTCCTCCGAACCGCATGCCAACCGCATCTTTTCGAACTGCTTGCTCACGCACCATTAGGGGCGAAATAACACACTCGGAGGAAAGCGCTAGCCGCTCCTTCCGCGTGCGAAAGCTCACAGACGCCCCTGATTGGCTGTAGAGCCGTGATTATTGTGGGAGCACAAGTAACTCTCATCCCTCCCCCCTGAGAGAGCTCAGCCAATCAGCTCTCTCTATGCCTCCGGCTGAGAGAGGAAACCCGGGGTTCGAACCAGCGATCTCCGGATAAATATAATCTTTATATACTATGGACTAAATCTGATATACTCCTTGTACCCTGTGGAATAAATATTTACAGTGAAACCTTGGACTGCTAGAAACCCGGTCTGCGAGTGTCATCAAGTATCATATGGGACACATGTGCTCCTTGTTTTGATGCCAAGCGCCACGTGACTACAACTGAGCCAATGGTTCTTCACTCTCTCGTACTGTCGAATTGTGGGTAATTGTCTCCCATACGCGGTCTCAGTGCGTGTGAGTCCCTCGTTTAGCATGTAGTGTTATGTGAACATGTGTGTGCGCGTAAAGCATGTTTTATTTTGTGTTTGTATGTACAGTATGTGTGTGTGCTGTGTAGGACGACTTTCGCACACACACACCAGTATACCGAATACTGTGCGCTTGTGTGAGGGCAAGTCGTCCTACACAGCAGCCGCCTTCGTCCCTTGTCTGCAAGCTATTGTGTGTGTGTGTGTGTGTGTTCTTGTGTCTGTGCGAGCGCGGGCATCGTTAAGTGAGAATCACTTTCGGTAAACTGATGTGTGTGTGAAATTTGTCCTACCTAGCAGCCCCCTTCCCCCTCCTTGCTCCTCTCCTCTCTCTGGTCTCAATCACTACAGCCACAATTCTTTTTAAAGGAAAAGTGCAGGTTAATTAGTTTTATTTTTACGATTTTGCATTAATTATTTTTATATGGATATTTTTGGGAACGAATCGTCGGAGTTTCCATAATTTCTTATTGGGGAAATTCATTTTGATAAACAAGCATGCTTCCAGAACGATTTATGCTCGCAATCCAAGGTTCCACTGTATATTCTAAGAGATATTTACTACTGGGTAAATCCTACCTACTGTATACACTAGGACATAAATCTCTAAATACTGCTGAATACGTGTTATGTGACACATGTTAAAATATATATCAGGGGTACTGAATTACAATTTAACAAAAAACTAAAGCTTTAAATCTTGCTTATAAAATTTTCCAAAATCGTATACAACAATCACATCTGATGTATAAAATAATAACTCAAAATAAAGAAATAGTAATTTTTAAAAAACCATATGAAAAAAAAACAACTCAAACAATATGTTAGGATATAGATCTCCATATCTGCAGTCAATGTAAGTCAATAAATGTATTTATTTTTTTAATGATTTCCATACAGTAGCTGTTTAATAATATATATTATGGCAAACATACATACAGCGTATATATATATGGGGTTTTATATAGTTATATATATATATATATATATATATATATATATATATATATATATATATACAGTGTATATATATATATATATATATATATATATATATATATATATATACACAGTATATATATATATATATATATATATATATATATATATATATATATATATATATATATATATTCACCCTATATTCATATATTATAATATATTATGGGGTTAATATAGTACATGCATGTTAAAATTAATACATTTTCAAATTTCAAATCTGCATTAAGAGCAAAATTCTGCCACCACAAGTCAGATAATCGCTCATCATAATTACTGTACATTGGCAAATAGTAAACAAATAATGTCTCTCTGTTGTAAATGATGCACTCAGACAGTAGACTGACTGGGGGTATGATAACAATAGTATTTAGAGGCTTAAAAAAAATTATGGTTCTTAGCTGGTACTGTAACAAAGGAACTGTGTTTTGAGGAAAGAGGAACTGCCACTGACCTACCCATGCACTAAGGCCTGGTCCATGTATTTTTTCAGCTTTGTTTTCAAACAAACAAAAAAACAAACAAAAAAAGGAAATAAATAAATAATCCACATGAAAATGAAAATACATGCTTTCTAAGCATGCCAAACCAATAGGCGATGCTTGGCTTGTGTTATAACCCTAACCATGAAGCCATACTGGCCAATCAGAAGCCTGAAAAAACTTCTCACTTATCTAACTACCTCACACTTTGACTTGAAACACAGAAGATATGGCTCATGTAGTGCATGCTCTCAAAAGTATAAAAAATACTGTTTGCCCTGACCACAAACCATCTTTATCCTGGAAGATGTTTTCTCAAAGTGATTTAAGCAAAGAAGAAACCAAATTGCATAGAAAATCTCCAGGTATTAATAACCTTATGTACGTATGGATGAGGCCTAAATGTCTCTGTTCCCCTTTCCCTCTGTGGATTGGTGTGGCTAGAAATGAGAGTTCTAATACCACTTTATAAACGGTTATTCCATGTAAAGGAAGTGGAAAACCTGGCTAAAGAGTAGAGACTTAAGATAGGATAATTAAGATAAGGTAATTATTAAGATTTTTAAGATAATTTCTACTTATATTGTTGTTCCACTAAATTTAAGGCTGATTGAGTTCCTGGTTTCACCAGAATAAAACCTTGAGGACATTTTAGTGTGGCTGGGCTTTTCACATTAACGGGCCGCCTACCTTTTTTCAACTGGTCCATGTTTATGGGAAAATGGAAGGAAAATGTTGACCTGTGGGCATGTATCTTACAGCATCTTCTATAAATAGAGCTGTGCCGGGGGAGCTGAAGCCTAACGACTAGTGCTCTCTCTCTTTTTCCTCTCTTCTTTCGCCTACAGTACTCCTTGGCCTATTATACTAGGTAGATGACTTCCCAGATAGATGTTGGTTTCTATGCTGACCTACGGCATCCTGGTATCTAGGAGATGAAAATATTTCCTCAGCAGGAAGAGAGATATAGACCACTGTGTGAATGTGAAACACCTTTACACAGGAAAACTGACAAAATCCAAAGATATAATAATTTAACACCTAAAAACCTGATTTACAATTAAAGAGAAAAAAAACTTAGTATGTAACTATATTACTTGTACTTATAGGAAAAAGTAGTCACAAGAGTGGAAAAGGAAGGTACAGACGCACTTACATGTCCCGTTAGTTCAAGGGAGTTAAATCTGGCTACATTCTATAGAATCAAATTAATTTTACATCTAACATGCTGAATCTAAATTATTGTGGATTATGTGTCTTCGTCTAGCAAGTATCTAATGCTTTTCCAAGTTACATATTTTCAGAATTCAGTGCAGCAATCTTCATGCCCCAAAATTGTGTCTACCCAGCAGTCTGCTTCTTAAAGTATTACTACATTCAGACGGTGATGGAGACTAAACCTGGTATATCAAAAATGGATAAGGAAATATCCCAAATTTCCTTGGCCTACGTTTCTGCAACAGAACAGTAGCTTTCACAGAAAGATGATATTGTGACTACCCTAAGAGTTCAATACAGTTAAACCTTGGCTTGCGAGGAGCTTGGTCTGCGAGTGTTTTGCAAGATGAGCAAATATTTTCAAGAAATTTAACTTGATAAACAAGCGAGGTCTTGCAATACAAGTAGCATGCATACATTTTGTCTGCCCAGCATCATGTGCTCACAACTGAGCCAATGGTTCCTCTCTCTATCACTGCAGGATTGTGCGTAATCGTCTCCCATGCTCGGTCTCTGTGTGCGTGCCTCACTCGTATATAGCCAACATCTGTGCAAGTGAATACTGTTTACTATAACATTAGGGCACTGGTGGCTCAGTGGTAGGTGTTTCGCCTGCCATGCGGACGGCCCGGGTTCAATTCCAGCCAGTGCCCACACCCCAGCCACTGGATACAGTGCCGGTCCCAAGCCCGGATAAAATGGGAGGGTTGCGTCAGGAAGGGCATCCGGCGTAAAACCTGTGCCAAGTTGTAGTGCGGACTGGATATTCCGCTGTGGCGACCCCTTGCCGGGAGCAGCCGAAAGACCAACAACAACATAACATTTGTAAATTGTTTTGTAAATTGTTTTCAATGTAGGGACTGTTCTTTAGTAACTTTAGTGCAACAACGGCCCTTGTGGTGAAAAACGTTAAAAAGGCTGTAGCAGATTTATCTTTCAAAGACTATGCAATGTCACATTTCTTCGAAATCCTCAGAAGGATTTTTGGGTTGTGGAACAAATCATCTGAGTTTCATTTATTTCTTTTGGAGAAATTCGCATTGATACAAGAATGTTTCCGGAACGAATTACGTTTGCAATCCAAGGTTTAACTGTACAGCACATGCAAACTTACCAGTAAAACAGTCAGCATGTTTACATGACGTTGTGTTCGTCTGATTAAAACTGGATTTATAAAAAAAATGTGAACATTAGAGATATGAAAAAACAAACCAAAAAAAAAAAAAAGATTCAGTGATGTGGCAATTCACGTATCGTCGTCACAGTGACTCCAAAAACAATTAAAAAAATATATTTTCTAAAGTTACAATTTACTGTAGGTGGTAAAATGTTGCTGTTCCTCTATAGTCCTACAGGTGGTGCACTCTGAACAATTCAGACTAGTGATGCGTCTGGTAACCCGCGGACCTCGTGGGTAACCCGCGGGTCGGGTTGGGTCGGGTAAAGAAATTGTCACTTTATTTGTGGGGCGGGTTGGGGCGGGTCATTAAAAACAAAATTAAATAAAAAAATCCATGTATGTTGCGTGCAATTCCCTATAGCCTTTATTAAATATTTGGGAATATCTATTTAAGTTCTTTGATAAGGTTACGCCACATAAGTCACGAAAGCACCAAGCAGCTACCGCTGCCAGTCACAACAAAAACAAACAAATAAAAGTGAAGATGGAAGACGAGGTGCGGGAGAAATTGAGGTCGGGAATTTACATCATTAAAAGAAAAAAGGTCAGGCTGCTACATCTAATGTTTGGGAGTCCAAAGTATGTCTATTTAACGGTCACGGGTGCGGGGCGGGTTGTAAAAATATATACAGTGGTGCGGGGCGGGCTGGGGCGGGCCAAATAATTTCATAAACGCGGGACACGCGGGCTGGAAAAATACCCGACCCGCGCATCACTAATTCAGACATTGTCATGCACCAAAGCATCCTGTGTGGCTAAAGCAAATTGTTTTTCGGGTTAACCAAATCTAAAAAACATAAATAAAATAAAAAAAATACTGAATGGGCATATTTATACAATCGTGATCAGGACATAAAAAATTAATCGGCACCTAAGTATCATCATAATCTAATCTAATCTAATGACATAATATGTTATATTATATAATATAACAATTTCTCCTTAACGTATACATCAATTAGACACAAAAATCGCTCGCGATCTCCACAGGCCTCACCCTGGGCTTTGACCTGGAAGTCGTAGACCAGGCGTAACAGCAGAAGAGGCTGCTAACAATACAGTGGTGTCATCTGCCTTAGTAAAACACCAAAAACACAAGAGACAGCTACTGTAGCATCTCATTTGTACCAAAAGTAAAGCATACAGTACCAAGGAAATGTACAGTGCTGTAAAGTTGCCCATGTATTCACAGCTCAACATGCTTGCCACAAGCTAAATTGTTTGTTTATTGTTTCGATGTGTGACATAATAGGTCAATACAATAATAACAAGATGAAACTAGGCATTACATCGCACCTTTTGTAGAAGAGTCGGACAAACTTCAGTCAAATCGATTTTCCTGCCGTGTTTGTACACTGAGACAAGGACTGTAGTCCAATTACATGAGCTATAACCGTACAGTAGCTCGAATTTACTGTGCATGTAAATGTACCGAGTGAATATACGGTGGTTAGGGATTTAGTAGGTTTCCCTTCTGCTTTAAAGACTTTCTGACCGCCAGAGAGTGTACCTCATACCATGAACATGTGAAACGTGCAACATGTGAAACACAGCCTGTGTAAATTATTCCTTACTTGTGTTGTGTTTATTACATAAAAAGTATGAGAAACTACACTTTACGGAGTGCTGTAAAGTCTCTCAGCATGACATGAAAGTCTAGATTGCACCCAAACAGTCTGGTTTATCAGTGTTGTGTTTGTGCTGTTTTCAGGAACATTTGTGCTGTTTCATTTCTCTTAACCTGCACAAACAAAGCTCAGATAAACCACAATATTTTAGAGTGAACGGGAAAAACTGATAAGGTTCTGGTAAGTGACATCACAGGTGATTAAATAATTTTAGTTTAGTTTGTTTGAGTTTTTTTTTTTTTTGAAAAACATTGTTTTTTTTATTGATTGTAAAAGAAAACTTAAACCCCAATGAAACAAAATGCTTTTTAATTTTAGAATGACAAGCAGACAGTCAGCCTTTTTAATGTTATATATAGTGTTAGGCAAAAATTTCAGGGGGATGCGAAAAAATGCTCACTCGCTCACTCATCGTCTATCCTGCTTAATCCTGTAGTCAGGGTTACGGGGGGGCCTGGAGCCTATCCCAGGAGACTTAGGGAACGAGGCGGGGTACACCCTGGACAGGGTGCCAATCCATCGCAGGGCACACACACACACACACACCACATGCAACTTGAGAACGCCAATTAACCTAACCTACTGTACATGTCTTTGGACTGTGGGAGGAAACCAACCAAGCACGGGGAAAAACATGCAAACTCCATACCCACAGACACGGGAATCGAACATGGACCCTGGAGGTGCAAGGCAACAGTGCTAACCACTACACCACTGAGACGCTTGAAAAAATGCTGTAAAATAAAAATGCAATGTGTGCAAACCGAAGATCTCTTTTTACCCCTTGGCTTCAATCTGGAATCAATATTTACAATTGCACAGTTGCACAAAGTCAGGGATTTTGTAGAATCAGAGTCAGGTGGATGATTAACCTGTTATAACAAACCGGTACTAATGATCATCAATTTCATATGTAGGATGAAATACAGTCATGAACTGAAAAGTAAACAGCTGAGTAGGAAGCTTAAACATGCTAAGGTGAGGAGTTGTGGAGGACAGGTCATACACCATGGCAAGACTGACCACTGCAACAAGTTTGAAGCTGCATTTCTGCAAACAGAATTGGATATTTGGTCAAGATTAATGCTGTCCTTAATGCTGAGAAATACAGATAAATGCTTACTGATCATGCAGTACCATCAGGGAGGTGTCTGATTAGCCCCAAATTCATTCTGCAGGAGACAACAACCCCAAACATACAGCCAATGTCATTAAGAACTATCTTCAGTGTAGAGAAGAACTAAGAGTCCCAGAAGTGATGGCTTGGCCCCTACAGAGCCCTGGTGTTAACATTATCACCTCTGTCTGAGATTACATGAAGAGACCAAAGGATTTGAAACAGCCAACATCCACAGAAGATCTTTTTCACACCTTCCTAAAACTTGTGCACAGTATCTTCCATTATTGGTTGTTTTGACACTTACAAGATTTCAATTATCGTTGTTTGGAAATTCTTTAGTTTCATTTTGCATCACCACAGGGACTTCGTGTTTAGCTCCCCACAGTAAAGTGTTTGAGTCGCCCCTTTGGGTCTGTGTGCATGGAGTTTGCATGTTCTCCCCATGCTTGGTGGTTTTCCGCTAAGGTCCACAGACATCCAGATTAGGTTCATTGGTGTTTCTGAATTGCCCGTACTGTGTGACCATGTGCTTGTTCCCTGTGATGGAAACACTGCCCAGGCCCCCCGGGGACCCTGTACAGGATAAGACGTATACACAAACATTGCTGAGTGGGTAAGAGCAAGTAGTTTCACTTCACCAGTTTTCTTTAGTATATGCACATAAGAGATACCTAGCCAAGCCTAGCTGCTAAGGATTCATAAATAATATGACTGAGTTTGTTAAAAGCCCCGCTTTTGTTCACAGCTAGAGTGTGTTAGTTGACAACACGGAAAACAGCTTGAGGTCAATAGGCTTGCTGTGTCTATGTTTTGCCTGGCAAAAGCTTCTCTATAAATCTCCCTCTCCTCTTGCAGTAATAAAGAGTTTCTTTACAAATCCTGCCATCAACCTGGTTTGCAGTAAATCAGAGAACCGACGGTGGCCAAACTCAAACACTCAAGGCAATGGTTTCTTTAGCTACAGTGCCATACAACAGACAGACAGACAGACAACAAAATGCATACATTACTGGAAAGAAACACTGTAATCTGGCCCGAATTATTCTTCTCTGTGGTTAACATACTCTAAGGCTCTAGGTGAAGCCAGCAGAAAGCGACATGGGCGCTGGGCCAGTCAATGGGCTGGCATGGATGCCAATCCTCGCACTGCCATCTGGATGGGCCGTCTCTGCCTTGTACCAATGCACACATACAGTACACAGCACTTCAGCTAACTGAAGGAGCCTTGTCCTAGCTGAGAGGTGCTGTCACACACAACATGCATATCATCAGAAACTTTTCAAGTGTTGCTTGACATCAGAAATAAATGTACATTCTTAAGCACCAGAGTGGATTCATTCCGTATTCCTACTTGGTTATTACTTAATAATGATACTAATAATAATGATAGAAACAAAGTTGTCACCTCATGACCATGTCCTTTCGGTTGGACAAGAACACCATAGACAAGCACTTCCTCAGCCTGTCCTAACTGCAATAGAATAACAACTGCAGGATATCGGGATTTATATTGTGATCCTGACAGAATTGCACTACAAATCGAATCGGCATCTATGTATTGTGATCGGCTGATTCCTGGTGATTCCCATCCCTACAAACTAATCTGGGCAGTAGTGACTAAAAAGCTACTGATTAGAAGGTTTGGGATTTAAGCCCCAGCACCAGCAACATGTCTGCTTCATAGTAAAGTGTATCATCGCTTTCCCTGCACCTTAACCATAGCTTCCTCACAAGCTGCGATGTGTCAACAAAATCAATTTTATTGTACTATAATGTATATAAAACAATTTGTCATACAATCAAAAAACAGATTATATTGAAAATTGATCCAAACAAGGAAGGGTCAAAGGTCAACTGTCTGGAAATAGCGTTTTCTTTTTCTTCCTTTCCTGTTTGTTCTCCAAAATTGTTGGTTAAACATTTAATGTCCAAATGTTACATGTCCAGTAACTTAAGGCCCATTTTCAGGGAAGTTACAATTTGTGCCAGGCATCTGTTTATGAGTCCTGCTTTTTAGAGTGATATATCTTAGGAACGAGTTTTGATGCTCGTAGGATTTTTTTTTCAAATTATTATCGTTTATACTCATCTGTCAAGTCAAATAGGCTTTTATTGTCACTTCAACCATATACAATTTAGTACACAGTGAAACGAGACAACATTCCTCAAGAACCAAGATGCTACAAGCATTCATTCATTCATTCATTCATTCATTTTCTATACCGCTTAATCCTGTGTTCAGGGTCGCGGGGGACCTGGAGACATCAGGCACTAGGCGGAGTACACCCTGGACAGGGTGCCAATCCATCGCAGGGCACACACACATACACACACTCACACACCCAATCACACACTACGGGCAATTTAGGAACGCCAATTAGCCTAACCTGCATATCTTTGGACTGTGGGAGGAAACCGGAGTACCCGGAGGAAACCCACCAAGCACGGGGAGAACATGCAAACTCCATGCACACAGAGACGGGAATCGAGCCTGGCCGGGGAATCGAACCCAGACCCTGGAGGTGCAAGGCGACAGTGCTAACCACTACACCACCGCGCCGCCCCCTATACCGCTTAATCCTGTGTTCAGGGTATGCTACAAGCAACATAATTGAAATAGGAATTGTTTGATACACAATTGTCACAGACACATCACAGCAAGGACAAATGTTTGAAACTGTTTTTTTTTCATAGGTTCCTTCCTGATTGGAATATATTTTAAGAGTTATTTGGGCATACAATATAACCATAAAAATCAGGAGGTGGTCGAGGCATCGCTGTCAATGATGTTAATGTTGGCATTGATGTCGACTTACTGTAAACATGCTATAGCTTCTATAAAGAACCTTAGATAGAGCATTGACAACATGGTTTACTATGGAATAAATATACTGTAGTACAAAGCACCATAATGATATAAAGCATAGTGTAGACTTTTCTTTACAGATGGATGGACCTATTAAAAAAAAAATGGAAATAAATTAGCAGGTCGTTCTACTCACTATTCAACACTATTTCACACGTTTGAGATGACCTCTCTGAGCAGGCTCTGAGCTCTTAAAGAAAGTCCAAACCTTTAGCTCAGGGCGCCAGCAGTGTTTCTGTTTTTCTATACAGTGTAAACATCCAGTGTGAGTGTGATTGCCAAAAGTAAATACAATTCAAGGAAAGGAATCACAAGATTCTGTGTTTTACACAAGACTCAAGCTCAGTCCACAAAAAGCAACATTGCTTTATCCCTTTAAAGCGTGTAATAGCAGACACTAAACGAAATTCTGAAATCCATGAAACAGTACAGTAGGCTTTAACGACTAAAGGGGTGTAGGTGGTTAATGGGCACATTTTCATGCCCGGAGATAAAACAAAAGCAATCCTTTCAAGTAAAAGGGAGTGAACTGCATTAAGACCACTGCAAACTGCAACTGTTTAAATATTTTACTAAGATAAAATATAGCCATAAAGAATCATCCATCCGATTTTACATTTTCAAATGAAGTCACAAAAAAGCACCACTGAGCTTTTAACACAGCAATTAAACGACACATGTTTTCAATAAGCTAGGACAATGGCTCTAAGGCTCGGATGCAAACATGTGACCCTGAATAGAACATCTGTTGTCAGTGTGAAGAGTTAAAAGAATAGTCATGGCCCCTGACACAAAGATAAAACGCTGGTGGAAACACAGCATCTGCCATCCTGGGTTATATGAGTAGGTGCTTATGACCAGGTCCATTATCACCTTCAGCAAAATAATTCCTAATACTTTATAAGGATATTCAATACAACATATTTTAGTCAAATTACAAACATAAAAGGTTATAATGAATTAACGGTAGCCAGGAAAATCTCGGCTTAATGCTTTGTTCAATACAGGACACTAGGGGTGGGCGATATACCGGTATACACGGTTAACCGGTAGAAATTTGTCAACCGATAGAGATTTTGGTCTATCATCTTAATCGCGGTCGAGATCACGTGACGTTGCACGTTACGTCACCACGCAATAGACATTCACTTCTATGGGAAGCCAAACACATCTAAAGTGGGATGAAACCGTGGCACCCGATTGAACCAGCTTGGGCAGAACAAATATCCAGAACCGGTGGATAGTGCAGCGCGGACCAACTTGAGCAGCACCGCTCGAATCACAAACCTGCACAACGCTGATAGAAATAGACCGCGCCGACCATCAAAATACATTTTACCCCGCTGGGATGCGCACGTACAAACCAGGCATGGCAAGGCGGAAACAGTCCTGACATTTTAAATAAATCGTTTTAAAATAAAAAACAGTGGGCGATCCACCGGGCTCCACCGCGATCCACCGGGCTGCGCAAACAAACCAGATCATCTCTGCACTATTCAGATAGTCGCACTGCGCTGTCCACTGAGCCGCGCATATATTTGGTTCAATCGAGTGTAAAAACAATAAAAACGTGAGCACACAAAATCCTTATCAACTGTTTAATCTCCTTTATTCACAAAAACAAACTGAAACTCCAACACATGCGACACTCTAGAGCAGGAAGTGCGCATGCGCCTTTTGCCCTTCTACGGCAAGCCCCGAGGGGATAAAAACCTCACACACACATATGCACCTCACAAGCGCCTGTGCATCTAACATTAGCACAATGTAACAAAATCAAATTAGGTTTGTTACACATCCAATCGAATATGGCCAAAGTAAAAAAAATGCGGCAAACCTCAGCAATCCCCAGTTTAAATAAAATTACATTATGTAAAACAGTTTCTTTGTGTTTGAATTTTTATTTATGCATTTTCAGATACAAATTGCTATATTGTGATATATATCGTTATCGAGGTAGAAAAAAGCTTCTACCGTGATAGAAGATTTTCATTATATCGCCCACCCCTACAGGACACTTATCACTTTCCTCAGGTGTTTCCTCAGTAATTAAACAATATGCATCCATAAGTATTAATAATTAATGTATTCCTTTTTCAAACTCCTTATTCTGTGTAGGGTGCGGGGATCCTGCATCCTATTATACTGAAACCAACGCTACTTACGACCACAAACCCAGGGAACTACGTAAGGGACACCCCTCCCCCATCAAAGGACACAGGCACAAAGGCGCATAACCACTTGCACACCTAATTGTAAATCGCACCCAATTGTTAAGCCTACAATGTATATGCTTGGACTGTGGGAGGAAACCCAACAAGCATGAGAATAAATTGTAAACTCCATGCACACAGACGGAGGATTTAAACCCTCAGCCCTAGTGGTCTGAGGCAACAATGCTAGTCTGTACACTGTGGAATACATGTAGGCTGTACTGTAGACTGTAAGCTGGCAAAATAAATAAAAAGGAATTGAACAAGTGGAAAATGAGGTGGGGTTGCCAGCTTTTTAGACCACTTAAAAATAAGGGGTGAACGATTATACACTTACACAGTATATATGAAAATACTGGAAGACTCATCTTCCTTACAGCCTGGGAGTATAACACAGTTCATGGTACTACATTATAAGATACTGTATAAAGCAACTACAAGGACCTATTAGTAAACAAAAGGCCCAAGCTAAATTTTCATTCATACACTGTTTCCAAAAAAAAGGGGCATTGGTGGCTCAGTAGTAGGTTTCTCGCCTGGCTTGTGGAAAACCCAGGTTCAATTCCCACCCAATGCACAAACCACAGCCACTGGATGCAGTGCCGGTCTCAAAACCGAATAAAATGTCAAGACAAGTGGTCGACCCCTGAATGGGAGCAGCTGAAAGTCCAACACTGTTCCAAAAAATAACACTCTGTTTTGTAAACACAGTACAACCGCCAGTGTACACAAACCCTGTACAATCCAAAGGAGGAACAATGCAGGTGTTGCGCTTCAGATGGAATATAATTGGAATATTTAAGCACACTGACGGCACGGTGGCTTAGTGGTTAGCACTGCACCTCCAGTACCCTGGTTCGATTCTTTCCTCTGGGTCTGCACTTGGAGGGTTTCCACTGGGTGCTCCAGTTGTCTCCAAAGACTTACAAGTTCTTGCTCGTAGTGTGTGAATGTGTGTGAAGTGGAGGTCTTACCATGGTTGTAAAAATGAGAAAAAATACATTGGTTTACCATTGGCCTCCACTGACCCTAATTAGATGGATGGATTTTAGCACACACTATTAACCCATTCACTATGTAGATTATAGTGTGTTATAAATCTTACTTTTATAAACCAAACACCCATTTTTACACATTCGTACTTTCTTTTTCCCTAATACAATAGCTGGTGAGCCAACATCTGTCCTGTTATTAATGTAAAATTATCCAGTGACTTTCAATCGTCAACACTGCACACCTAATGCGCATACAGGACTTTATGTAGTTATTATGGCCACGGCTATAAGCGCATACTGCTCTACTGAAGAGTATGAGAAAACAGCGCGCTACTTACGTCGGCGAAGATCAAAATACAATCCAATCAAAAATCTGTTGCTTTGAATGACTAATATTTAAAAACAAAATCAACACCGACATTTACAAGAGCATTAAAATAAGCGGGAATTATCTTAAATAATAACGAACCAAATTAAATGAAAGATGTTTAGCGAATAACGGGCAATAAACAGTTATCAGACTGGTTACCCTGGGAGACGGAGCGAGGAGAAACAATGCTGTAAATATGCTCATTAACACACTGGGTGAAGAAACGTTACCGTTTAAGGAGGATACACTCCTGCGCTTCCCGTGCAGCCGCTACAATCCGGTCTTTTCATTCTGTAAACGCGGACATCGTGCCGAGCAACGCTCCGGTAACACGGGAGTCCGCGGTGTTCTCAGCGCGAGCGCAGCGGCAACTGGCGGCGACGCGAGGACGCAGCGATGAGCGGGCAGGACGCTACGGAGCATGCGCGACACGACACCACATGGCGCCTCACAACACAGTCGGCGCATAAACAAGTCAAACGCTCAATGGCAGAAGTAGAAATGTTCTCTACTGCGCCACCTGATGCAGGTGTTCAGACCATTAAGTCCCTTATTCAAGTATTAATTCATCAACTCATTTATATTTATTTCATGTATTTATTGGTTTACATTAAACATTTGATCCAGAGGCAGCTCTAAGCAGTGCAGGACCACAAACTGGCATATGCATTAGGCTTTTTGTTCTTGTTTGTTTGTTTGTTTTACATTTGCATAACTTCACACAGGCTTCAAGATAACACCTATGGTGAACAGTGCATTTCAAAAAATATATAAAAAATTATTTTACAATTCACAATAAACTGCAAGTGCAGAACATTTCGAGCATTATAAATGCATTGAGGACCCCCCCCCCCCCCCCTTTCAGGTCAAATTGCAATGCAGAAAAATTCTAAATTTTTATTGCACAAGTTTTTTTTTTTCTTTTTTTTTTTTCGTTTATGTCATGTATGAATGTAATTTAAAGTGGTATTTTGCTTTGAGACAACACACTAAATCTTCTATGGCCAGTTAGACACAGTAATATCATGGGCAATAAACCATGTTAGTGGTAGTTTTGGTGCTGTGGGAAGGTGAGAAGGTGTTCTTTTTTTCTTAGACCAGGTAGGACGCTTCTGAAGTCATCCATAGTTTAGGAATGAAACAGGAATGCAACAGTTGTTACTAGGAATGCAACAGTTGTAGTCCATTTCCTGAAGACTGTGTGGTGGCTCTTTATGCACTGATTCCAACCTCAATCCACTTCTTTCGAAGTTTGCCTTATTACGGTTGCTTGTACACCTTTGTCTATCACTCTTTACCCTGAAGATGAAGATACCTCAATACAGGCTAAGCTGTGGCTTACAATCCTTGTGTAGGGTGTTAATAAATGTCTATTTGTCAAGTCAGCACCCTTCCCCATGCGTGTACTGAACTATACCAAGTGATACAGTTGGTATAGAAAAGAATAACCCCACATTAATTAAATAATCACATTTTGTTGCTTTGACAAGAGGATATCACTCCAAACTGGGAGAAAGAGGCAGGAGGAAACTAGACAGAGGCTACCAAGAGGCCTACAGCAAGTCTGAAGCATGTTGCAGGAATTTATTTCAAAGTGTGGTCATTGTGTGCATGTGACAACAATATCACAAATTCTCCACAAACATTTCTTGTATGGGAGGGTTGCTAGAAAATAGCCACTTCTCAAGAAAAGCCACATGCAGTCACAACTGAGCTTTTCATAAATGCACGAGGTCAGATGAGACAAAAATATCATAATTATTTGGCCACATCACCAAACGATATGTTTTGAGAAAATTCAATACCGCTTACCATCCAAATAACACCATTCCTACAGTAAAGTATGTAGACGGTAATATCCTGTTATGTGATTGTTTCTCTGTAGCAGGGACTGGACCACGTGTCAGGATAGAAGGAAAATGGATGTTGCAAATACCATCAAATTCTTGAGGAAAATCTGCTGAGAAAGTCTTCAATTGGAAGAACATTTACCTTCCAATATGACAATGACCCAAAGCACCCAGCAAAACTCTCAACACAGTGGTTGAAGGAGAAAAAGGCGAATGTTCTGCAAAGGTGAAAAGGTGAAGGCAAAAGGCAGTCCACAAATGGTCACCATCAAATTTAATTCAACTTGAGCAGTTCTGCAAAGAAGAGTGGCAAATATTGCAAAGTCTAGATGTGCAAAGATTTGTGTGCCATTGAGAAGCTTCATCTGATTGAGATTACAAGTCATTTTAGGAAGGGTAATCGCTTTCCAATTCAGTGATTCAGTTTTTTTTTTTCTGACATGTTTCTAATATATCTTTCAATGGGATGTTAAAATTAGCACAGAGTAAATACAACCAGATGAAACAAACAGTCTTCATTTCAGTCTGCAAAGCAACAAACTGATTATTTTAAAGGGGGTGATTATTTTATTTAATTGTACATTTGTTTTTGTACTGTATGCATAGAAAATTATTCAAACTTAAAATTAAATATTCTAATATTTAGGAAAATCTAAATTAAAACAAAAGGCTTGTAATGTTTCACTTTACATTGAATAAATCTTGAATATGAGTTTTACTTTTTAAATTAAATTATGAAAGACAATTAACCTATTCAGGCGGCGCGGTGGTGTAGTGGTTAGCACTGTCGCCTTGCACCTCCAGGGTCTGGGTTCGATTCCCCGGCCAGGCTCGATTCCCGTCTCTGTGTGCATGGAGTTTGCATGTTCTCCCCGTGCTTGGTGGGTTTCCTCCGGGTACTCCGGGTTCCTCCCAAAGTCCAAAGATATGCAGGTTAGGCTAATTGGCGTTCCTAAATTGCCTGTAGTGTGTGATTGGGTGTGTGTGTATGTGTGTGCCCTGCGATGGATTGGCACCCTGTCCAGGGTGTACCCCGCCTAGTGCCCGAAGTCCCCTGGGATAGGCTCCAGGTCCCCCGCGACCCTGAACACAGGATTAAGCGGTATAGAAAATGAATGAATGAATGAATTAACCTATTCATGATATTCCAATTTTTTGAGATGCAATGTTTGTATACTAAAACCAAAGTTGCCAACGGATTGGGGATGAGAGAGAGAGACTAAGGCCAAGCTGTCAAGGCAATCTGAACAACCAATTCTCCCAAGAAAGCTAACCAATGATAAATAAACATGACATGCACCAAACTTAAAGTCCTTACCTAATAGCTAACAGAAAAGTATGTTGGAATATGTTAATTCATGGCTTTACCTTATTGTAAAGTCATCACTTACCATAGTTCTGCTTTTCCTCTATTTCCTGTTTTTACTTTCTATTCTGGGTTTCAGAGAACTTTCCAGAGCTAAGTTCTATTCATTTTGAAAAGCGATAAACTTGCACATGCTAGCCAGATGGGCCTTCTTTAGGCCCATCTGGCTAGCATGATACTGCTTTGTGCATTACCCATTACACAGTTTTGGAGGAGTTCTGCACATTTAAATTAGACATTCTCATAGACTTAGTTTTTGGTACCACTGTGACCACTCAAAAACATATTGCTCGAAAGTAGATGCCGGTCTTGCATGTTCTATAGCTCTATTTCTGACTTTATCTTGAGCAGGATTTGCAGTCTATCCTGAGAATACACCTTGGATGGGATGCCAGTCCATTTGTGAGCACTATGCATACACACCTAGAATACACACGCAACTGTAGCCAATCCTCCTACGAACATGTTTTTGAGGAGGCAGAAAGAAACCCACATACACAGAAATTAATCCAGCTCAGGAGCTGTGAAGTAGCTATGCTACCTGCTTCATTTTTCCAAACCAATGTTTAATTTTATTTCCCCACACGGAAAGAACCTATATAAACATATATGTTTTAATATAGGTTTTGATATAGGTTTTTAATATATGTGACATATATAAAATTGGCCGTTTTCCTATATTATATGTACATATATGCGTGCATATACAGTATGCGTGCATATATGTACCTATATAGACATATATAAAATTGGCCGTTTTCCTATATTATATGTGCATATATGCGTACATATATGTACCTATATAGTAATACAGTATATGTGACATATATAAAATTGGCCGTTTTCCTATATTATATGTGCATATATGCGTGCATATATGAACCTATATAGTAATACAGTATATGTGACATATAAAATTGGCCGTTTTCCTATATTTTATGTACATATATGCACATATATAGGTACATATATGCATGTATATATGTGTGCATATATGCACCTATATGTTTACCTAGATTAGTAAAAAAAATCCATAGCTGCTAGACAACATAAATAAAAGCCCAAAATGTAGAAATTAATTTTTTTTATTTTCTTAAGAACAATCAACTAGTAAAAGAACAAAAACATGACAAAAAACTGAACAGGAAGAAAAAAATATATTTTGTGGATCTTCCCAGCTCCGTGAGCTTTGAATTGATAGATGTGCCTATCTGCCTTCGGGTGGCTGCCGACCACTTCTTCAATGTAGCATCTAGAGAAGACAAAAATAATAAGACAGTATAATAATAATAAATTATTATTTATTAAAACTTCAGACGACAACAATTAGTGCCACGAGTTTATTTGCAACACTATATGTTCTAAAAAATAGAGGACTACACACCCTACAGCGCAATACCCCAGAAATGTGGCTTTAGAAGAGGAAAGGTAGGATTAAGAAGTGAGCAAGCGATGAATTAGTATTATAGGTACCAAGCAGATACAGTAACAATAATGGGTGCCCTACCTTATGCAGTCTCCATTGATGGCTAATAAACATTGATACAAGTAGGCTATGGTTAAAGTGGTGAACTTATAATGTTTTTTTCCCTTCTCAATGCATTATGCATTTACTCACCAATAATGGCTACCTTTTTAATTTGGTCCAGTCTCCAATTCGAAGGAGCCCAGCAGCAGATTCCGTACCATGGCAGTAGCAGAGGTGGCAAGGCGGGTTGCTCTCCACGATTCTGCCTGGCAAAACACCCCAGAGCCCTTTATAACTTCAATCTGAAAAATAATTTCACATCACAATATTAATTTATTGGCAACTTTTAGAAACTTTTCATGTTTCATACTGATTCTCATGTTTAGCTTCCCAATAGTTAATAGGATTTTATGTATAAATGCAGATTAATGATAAAGATACATGCAGGGTAAAACTGCAACAAGAACAGTACAAAATAAAAACTGAAAAAAGACGGACATTCAGAGTAAAACAGTGCAAGATAAAAAAAAAAAAAACTGTACAAAACATATATGCAGGGTAAGCATTGGTTGGAGCAATGTCCAAGCAGTGTAGAGAAATATTTCTGTACGACTTCATTGTTTTGTGCTGTGTAGTATAGTATTGTAATAGCTGATCAGAGTGATCAACTCCCCATGTGCTGGTTGTACGCAGTCACAGGAAATGTCTTTGTAGTCCATGTACCTTGTAATTTCACCCTCATCTTCACCGCGTCTACTGTAAAGCAGAATGGATGGTACAACATGTAGATACTTCTCGTGTGTCCATCCACTTCACAAATACAAGAGGTCCATCTGAACGGAGCTTGCGTGTCCTGATGTGAGGGGCTGGTGAAGGCAAGGGTGATGCAGACACATTCTTAAAAACAAATAAATAAAAAAATGTTAGCCTATACTGTTCAGAGTAAATGGATGTGCAATTAATATGGATGCACAATATATACAGTACAGAGATGACCAAAAATGTATCCACACTTCAACATGAAAAATATACACCTGTCTTCTGTAGGTCACATGACCGCATCAATGATGGTGATAGATAATACTACACACTGCTGCCATAATTCAATTTGAGTTTAAAAAAAGGCCATAGATAACAATTGTGAAAGTGTGTATACATTTTTGTGCCCCTCTGTATTTTTGATGGGCAATAGGCTGGGCAAATATCTGTTGATGGACAACAGACCATGTAGTGGATCTCAAACATTTACAACTGAGACATTAGCAAAAACTATCCATTGGACATTACACACATATTGAACACATTCTAAACAATTACATCTTATCAGGCATTTGTAAATACACGCTAAACAAAAGGGATTATATACATTTACACCAAAGAAATATTCATAAGCATCACTTAGCTACATAAGGCTGTATTTTAGCCACCTGGAACTAGCTTGTTTGTGCTAAATAACATTACCGATAGCAGTGTTATAAGCTAACCAAAACAAAGCCAAATACATATTAGCAACTGTAATCTAAAGCTATCCAAAACAAGGTGAAATACATTAGAACATTTATAAACATCTGTAAACTACATAAGGCATTAGCTTAGCCACCGGGAAATATCATGTTTGTGCTACATGAGGCAGCATATTAGCATGATTTACCTAAACTATATAAATGGCATTGAAAGCCAATGTGTCACACAAGCTGACAAGAGCTAGCTGTAGTGAGGAAAATATTTACTAATATTAGTTTAATATTATCAGAATAAGAGTTATATAAGACTTAATAACTTACCCAGTGTAGCATGGGTCTATTCTCTGTTCAAAATGCTCCTGTTCGTCGTCGAAGTCACACAGTCTTCTTCTGAGGTAAATGTAAACTCCTCCAACTTTCCAGGAGTTTCCTCGGATGTGTAAGCGCGTGCCGTCTTCCAAAACGTGCAGAAAACTCACTGAATCTGAGTGTTTTCAAACCTGTCTCTCTGTGTGTGTGTGTGTGTGTGTGTGTGTTGATCAGGCCGGTGTCCGGGGGCGTGGCCTAGTATGTAAATTACCCTGACTGATTTCCGTGTGATTGGCGTGTGGGCGTGTCCTGCCTCGGGTCATTAGCAGATAAGTGCGACAGAAATTCTGTGCCTCTCCTTGGTTTCATACGGACATAAACTGAGAATATTTGTTTTCAATGTGACTTGCATCATTTAAAAGTAGACACTTTAAGATATATAGATATATTTCTCATTTCACAGGTGGCTCAGTGGTCCGGGTTCGATTCCAGCCAGTGCCACGGAGACTGAGGTTTCATATATGTGCATATATCCTCATATACTGTATGTGGGCAATTAGGATACCAATTTCATGTGTTCGCACATAAGTTTTTTGCATTTTTTTTAAAGTTAGTTCTTAGTTATTGCCTTGATAATAGACAATATGAACTAGGCATCATGTATGACAGTTGCCAAAGTGAGATATGAGCTAATATGACCAGATCCTGCGAAAGGAGACATATCTTGTATGTACATATACAGTAGGGCTTATATGTGGATATAAAGAAGCAATACAGGAGACCTTTATGGCCTGTATATGCACATATATGCACCTCAATGTTGCCTATATGTGGCATATATACGCATATATGCAGCATATATATTATCATATATATGCATATATACTGCATATAGGTTTCATATATGCGTATATATCCTCATATAGGTGCGGATATATACGCATATATACTGCATATAGGTTTCATATATGCGCATATATCCTCATATAGGTGTGGATATATGCACATATATACTGCATATAGGTTTCATATATGCGCATATATCCTCATATAGGTTCTTTCCATGTGGGTCTACAGAACTTTTACGTAACTATAGGCATTTTCCACATTGTCAAAAGTATTTGAAGAACAGATCATCACATTAAAATTGTCCAGAATGTCTTCACTCCAACTAAAGGAAAAAAAAAATTTGAAAATATGATTTAGATGTGTTTATGTGTAACTCTTAAATTTTCAGTGTTTACATTAAAGTGTATGTTTTAGAAAAGTGTGAGAATGCAACCCTGCCCTCATCTAAAAGAACTGTAATAAACAGTCCATTTTCCAAATTAGTTTGCTTGTTTCTTTTCTCCCATTAACAACAGGGTACATTTGCTCAAAATGACCCAATTTCCTTTTCTAACTCATTAATTCCTTTCCATTAATACAAGTTTATGGGACCTTTCTTTGTTCTATTTACATCCTACACAGTAAATTCAGGTACAGTTCAGTTCCTTTATAAGTTCACCAGGTTTCCTACACGTTTGTTGCCTAAGGACAGGAATCAGACTGCTGTAAATGAAGTAAATTCTTTTACAAGGACTAGTAGTTAATAGGATGAAGTTGCATGTTGAGCTTAAATACATTTCCATGCTTTTCTTCTGTCTGGAGTAAGTGATTACAAAATGATACAAAAATATTGAAACTGAGACTTCCAGTAAAACAGCGCACCATAATTGTTCCCGTTAGTTTCACACGTCAAATATGACCTTACAAAAAAATTTATGAGGATTGCCTCATTCTGTCCGTTGTTAAGTGTCTTTAACTGGTAAAATCTTTAAGCTATTAAACAACAACAATGGAATGTCTTTAAATTGACACATCGAAGTGCTGAACTTTTCAATATGTAATTTTCAAGCAATGTAGACCATTTATGGCACGGTGGCGTAGTGGTACTCACAACTCCAGGGTCGAGTGTTTGATTCCTGCATCAGGTCTGTTGTATTATTCCATAGTGTGTGAATGAGTGTGTGTGTGTGCCCAGTGATGGATTAGCACCCCATCTGAGGTGTACCCCGCCTCGTGTCCTAGGCCTCCTGGGATAGTCTCCAGGCTCCATGCGACCGCAGTATGGAAGAGGATGAAGATGTAACCTATTTATTCGAGCTATAGTATTGGGTTGAGGTTTACATTAGTTTGCCACAAGGGGGAAGCAAATTCAAAGAAAAGGACACCATCCTTTGGAAACTCATAAAACCCTACAACACTTAATCCTTCAAGATACAAGAGTGGGGATTTGTAAAGCGATGATTAAAACTTCCTAGTGGTGTTGTCTCCGTGTTTTCTTTATGCTGCCTTGGCCCCTTCAAATTAGTATGAGACATTCCCCCAGTCTCCAAAAGGTCACAACTCTTCATTTCTCATTCATTATAGTATGCATCCTACTAACATAACTAGTGGCAAAGTTCAGCATTATGTAATTGCAGATAAAAGAAGCTCTGCATCATGATTGCTTCACATTTTGTATTATGATAGTTGGTTTGGGACTTCTTTCAAATCCACCCATTGAAACGCTGTGGCTTTTAAGTTTTCTTTGCTTGCTGCAGGTGCACAGTGGGTTATATAAGGCTATTTTTCTGAGGGGATTTGCTGTCTCTGGTTAGAAACAGCGGCTACGCCTTTCCCTTTGTTCCTTTGCCTGGTTCAGCATAACTTATTGCCTTGCTTTATCCAAGATATTTTTAAAAAATCTATTCTCAGAAAAAAAGAAAAAATTGCTCTTTACCTAACTTGACCTGTCCAAACATGTTCATCATAGAGTCTTATGAATGGCATAAGAAGCAATATGCCCTGACAGGTGTACCAACAGACATGAACCGGACATTGTATTTGATGTAACTAGAGAAATGCCATGACTTGGTAAACATTTCTAGGAATGGGATTATACAGAAACACAGGATGAAGTGTTATTATGACCATACATAAATATAATATGAAAACATACTGTAGCAGCTCATCATTTAGCTATATACGGTTTAAATTAGCCCTAACAATTCAGCACAAGCCATGAGAATCCAAGCTTGCTCAGTAGGTGAGCTTACTAGCCTAGCTTTCTCTCAATATATTATGATTAAATAATAAGTAAATAAATTAACAGAACAAGCAACAATTATAGTCTATGTGCTGATACACCACTTACGTAAATTTACTATTCACTTTCTAGGCAAATTTTAGTTTGCAATTCATTTGTCAATTTTACATTTTCAATTTTTAGAAATCATCCTTATTCAGAGCGATTGATTTTGAAGTTCACAAACTTTTTTATTTCCTAATCTTCAATTGATAGGATAGCTTTCACACATTAATACACTTTTGCTTAGTAGATTTGCTTGCATTTGCCAGGTTGTGTTCCTTTTTATTATAGCTATATGAATATTGCTGATTTTAAGTATTTCTTTAGTACACACGGAGATCAATATCACATTCTGGTCTTTTCCCTAAGAATATGATCATTTTATTATCAACTGCACTTCCTAGATACAATAAATATTTGTTCTTTAGCTATCCTCTGGGTGAGAGCACTGGGACACAGTAATCAAAGAAGGTTTAATCCTAATAAGGGCTTATGGTTTTGATTTTGAGAGAATTTCACAGAACAGAAATTGCAAGAAGTTCTAAAGTTTGTAAGAAGAGAACAGGCCAGAGGCACTGTAACCCGATTCAGTACAGTTAAGTAAACCCTGTGCCTGGTCATGGCATGGCAGTTCTACTGCCACCACACTTACAGTACTTCGAGATAATCTTTGTAAAATGGGCATTTCAAGACTTCACTTAACAGTAAATCCCAGCACAGGTGCACAGCAGCTTTAAGAGAATATTGTTTGCCGTTTTATTTGGTGCAAAGCAGAGATCAATTCAATTAAAAGACAAAAGAACAAAAAAAAACAAAGGTACAGAGGAGAGCAAAATTATTTGTTGAGTGTCCAGTCAAATCCCACAGAAAAGCCAATGCAATGAAAAAAGGTTGATGCTGGTCACAATAGAGAAGTCACCAAAACACCAAGAGAAACACATATGGGGCTTAGCAGGCAAAAAGTCAGAGTACACTGAGCCAGCCTCAAAATTCTGTAGATTCCAATATATATATATATATATAATATGTCCCCTGTCAGGACGAGCTTCAACTCCCACCTCCGGCAAAGCTTCAACCACGTTCTGGGAGAGGTGGGGGACATTGAGTCCGAATGGACTATGTTCCGCGCCTCCATTGTCGAGGCAACCGACCGGAGCTGTGGCCGTAAGGTGGTCGGTGCCTGTTGCGGTGGCAACCCAAGAACCCGTTGGTGGACACCGGCGGTGAGGGATGCCATCAAGCTGAAGAAGGAGTCTTACCGGGCCTTTTTGGCTGGTGGCACTCCGGAGGCAGCTGATAGGTACCGGCAAGCCAAGCGAAATGCAGCTTCGGTGGTTGCTGAGGCAAAAACCCGGGCGTGGGAGGAGTTTGGGGAGGCCATGGAGAATGACTTCCAGATGACTTCGAAGAGATTCTGGTCCACCATCAGGCGTCTCAGGAGGGGAAGTGCACGTGGGGTCAGGGGTAGCTCAGTGGTTAAGTCATTGGACTACGGTACTGAAGGTCTCAGGTTCAAACCCCAGAACCACCAAGTTGCCACTGTTGGGCCCTTGAGCAAGGCCCTTAACCCTCAACTGCTCAGATGTATAATAAGATAAAAATGTAAGTCGCTCTGCATAAGAGCGTCTGCCAAATGCCTAAATGTAAATGTAAATGCACGGTCAACACAGTGTATAGTGGGGATGGTGCGCTGCTGACCTCGACTCGGAACGTTGTGGGTCGGTGGGGGGAGTACTTCGAAGACCTCCTTAATTCCACCAACATGCCTTCCGATGAGGACGCAGAGTCTGGGGACATAGAGGAGGACTCTTCCATCTCTGGGGCCGAGGTCGCCGAGGTGATCAAAAAGCTCCATGGTGGCGGGGCCCCGGGGGTGGATGAGTTCCACCCGGAGTTCCTCAAGGCTCTGGATGTTGTAGGGCTGTCATGGTTGACACATCTCTGCAACATTGCATGGACATCGGGGACTTGCCTCTGGTTCTGATTCTGGACTGGCAAACCAGGGTGGTGGTCCCCCTCTTCAAGAAGGGGAGAGTGTGTTCCAACTACAGAGGGATCACACTCCTCAGCCTCCCCGGGAAAGTCTATTCAGGGATCCTGGTCCGTCGGATAGTCGAACCTCGGATTCAGGAGGAGCAGTGTGGTTTCGTCCAGGTCGCGGAACAGTGGACCAGCTCTACCTTAGCAGGGTCCTGGAAGGGATGGGAGTTTGCCCAACCAATGTGCTTTGTGGACTTGGAGAAGGCATTCGACCATGTCCCTCGGGAAGTCCTGTGGGGGGTACTCCGGGAGTATGGGATATCGGATTCCCTGTTAAGGGCTGTCCGGTCCCTGTACAACCCGTGTCGGAGCTTGGTCCGCATTGCTGGTAGTAAGTTGGACCTGTTTCCGGTGAGAGTAGTAAAAAAATAATTTTTATGGACAGGATTTCTAGGCGCAGTCAGGGCGTTGAGGGGGTACAGTTTGGTGGGCTCAGGATTGGGTCACTGCTTTTTGCAGATGACGTTGTTCTGTTGGCCTCATCATCCTGCAACCTACAGCTCTCACTGGATCGGTTCGCAGCCGAGTGTGAAGCGGCTGGGATGAGAATCAGCACCTCCAAATCTGAGGCCATGGTCCTCAGCCGGAAAAGGGTGTAGTGCCCTCTCAGGGTTGGGAGTGAGATCCTGCCCCAAGTGGAGGAGTTTAAGTATCTCGGGGTCTTGTTCACGAGTGAGGATAAAATGGAACGGGAGATCGACAGGCAGATCGGGGCAGCATCTGCCGTGATGCAGGCTCTGTATCGGTCCGTCGTGATGAAGAAGGAGCTGAGCCAAAAGGCAAAGCTCTCAATTTACTGGTCGATCTACGTTCCTACCCTCACCTATGGTCATGAGCTGTGGGTAGTGACCGAAAGAACAGGATCGCGAATACAAGCGGCCGAAATGAGTTTCCTCCGCAGGGTGTCTGGGCTCTCCCTTAGAGATAGGGTGAGAAGCTCGGTCATCCGGGAGGGGCTCAGAGTAGAGCCACTGCTCCTCCGCATCGAGAAGAGCCAGATGAGGTGGCTTGGGCAACTATTTAGGATGCCCCCTGGACGCCTCCCTTGTGAGGTGTTTCGGACACAGACCCCGGGGAAGACCCAGGACACGCTGGAGGGACTATGTCTCTCGGCTGGCCTGGGAACGCCTTGGGATCCCCCCCGGAAGAGCTGGAAGAAGTGGCCAGGGAGAGGGAAGTCTGGGCATCCCTGCTGAAGCTGCTGCCCCCACGACCCGACCTCGGATAAGTGGAAGAAAATGGATGGATGGATGGATGGATTAGATATTACTTTTGTATATTCAGAACCTAACAGGACTTAATAATAAACATGTTGCAATATTTGCCTGGCTGATATTATGTAATCAAAAATGAACTCATGCTTTATTGAGCACTGAATGATCTTTTAAAAGTGCAACCTGGGTTAAATATCACTATGATCCTGTTGATTTTGTATTTTAGTGAGAGGCATCTGACTTCAAATCACGAGAACAAGTTTCCTTGCACACTCTGATTTCTTGTTTTCCCGTTCTGGTTGTGTGGACAGATTGGATTCCAGGGCATTTCCTCATTGCTGGCAAACTGAGGAAAGGCCAGTTGGACAGAATAAGGAGCATGGCTGCCATTCCTGACCCCAATTTCCTTTTTCCCCTCTGCTAGCTGGTGCAAAAATCCAGACCACAAACAACAGAGGGTGGTTCCATTAACTTGACCATGTAGGTGTGCATTGAGGGGTCAGAAAAGACAACTGGGGCAGCAAATTTACAAGGCCATGAAAAAAGACCATGTCAGTGGGAACAAGTTTCCACTGCTGAGAAGCGTCGAGGTGGATGCTTGTGTCTGTGATAATAATTAGCTTCTTCATTGCAATGGCCTGGAAATCATTTCGCACTTAATTTGCACTGATTATTTGCTCTCGAAGAACATTTCTCTGCTACTATGCATGACTAATGAATTGAAACATGTTTATGGAGTCTCAATGGTAACAGTCCACTAGCTTTCTTGAATGTTGGCTGCACCAAAAAAATGGTGGATTTATAATTTCCTGGAAGTAAAAATAAAACTATATTTAAGGTTTAGTTTTTTCCATTTCACAAATGTTGTTTTAACAATTTTAGATGACAAAAATATTTTGTACTTGAAATTAATAATGTTATAGTAACTGACAGGCAATGACCTAAAATGAACTGATTATGAATTGCCAATAAGTAAATTATGTTACGGGAAAGAAGTCTAGTACATGTTTACATTTAAATATTTTAATTTCAATTTTATTAATGATGGCTTTGGAGTCGAACTCAGATTATAATAGAACTACAACTTAATACAATAAAGAACATTTTCTCTGACTCTCCACCTGCTTCCAGAGTGAAATTAAACAAGTCCTCTGTGGAGACAGTAAGCCAGATGGAAAGCATAAGGAAGGTGGGAACACTGTTTCATATTATTGCCTTCATCTAGGGCTTCCACCCACTGAGTCAATGTGGAGAAGTACTATAGGTGCTGTGCGTTATGTGGTCAGCAGCTGTTTCAGATTAACATTGGAAAGAGTAAATTAAGAGTGTTTAAAAACTGTCTGAGTGTTCTAGACTTTGTGTCAGTCCATGGGTATCTTGCGCCTAAGTTATCTATTTATTAACCGTCTCTGTTGTGAGCGACAGAAATTGATTTGAGGATAAGATTAAGATCATAAAATGTACTTTGTTTTACAGACCATTTGTTTTAAAATTCAACAGCTTCATTTCTGGGTTAGAAAATTATAATCATTAACCCCATGCATAAATACTTGATTCAGGAAATAATTTTGTGATAGTCCTGATTTGGTCTATAATAGTTTGTGTTTTGTTTCACAGTTTTGTTCCAGGTCAAAGTATACTGTAACGTATAACGTGAGCTAGATTCAACTTGAGCTGGGTTTGACACAGAGCATCAATTTATCCAAAGTGTATTTAAGCACAGTGTTCAGACTTTTCCTACTGTAAAGTAAAAGTGGGCTCAGTTCCAAAGTGTTTCTTAGGTCATGCGTAAAGACTATGAGTAACTTCTCTGTGTGTCTGAATAGAGAGGTTCACGAACAACAGAGGATTGTAAGCAGGATTTCGCTTTCCATGAGCCATGCTTCCTCTCCTCTCTTTCACCCATGACAGAGAACACCAGGTTGTTTCCACCAGCATAGAAACATGACCCTGTTAATAATAATACACTAAATCTACAGTGTATTATAGCAACAACAAATACAGAAAGAGTTTCCCAAACACTTGAACCCCTGTTGAGGCCTCTATGGAGAAAAAGAGGGGGTTCTGTTTAATGACTCTGTAAAGGGTTTCCCCTCAGTGTTTACAGGTGAGGGCTGCATTCACAGCACATGTAAACTTCAGTGCCTCAGTAGGCGGGAACACTTCTTACTTTATTGAGCATGAAAAGGCTATTGAAAACATCAGCAATATTGGAAATGATGAAGCAGTAGTTCTTGGAAAAAGCTCCTGTCCAAAGTTACCCATTGTTGGTAAATAAAAAAGTGGCTCGTTTGATTGTCTTCACATAGTAATTTTTTTGTGTGATTGTAATTGCTTGTGGTTATGCAGTAAAAGTCGAAGTTTGACCTTTAAACGATATTTTGGGACACAGAAAACTTGTTTTACTCATTTTCTTAACCAGGAACCACTGTGAAAATAAAACTATATAACTATATATAACTAAATTACCTCAGGCGGCAAAGTGGCGTAGTGGTTAGCATTGTGGCCTCACATCTCCAGGGTCAAGCGTAAATACTCTGGTTTTCTCCCACAATCCAAAGACATGCAGATTAAGATAATTAGTTTTTTCCAAATTGACTGTAGTGTGTGAAAGTGTGTTTTCTTGTGCCCTGCGATGGATTGGCACAGTGTCCAGGGTGTACCCTGTCTTCTTCCCCTAGTCCACTGGGATAGGCTCCAGGCCTCCTGCTGCCTTGTAGAGGATAAGCCACATGAATGAATGAACCTTCACCTTTTTACATTTAAAAATCCTAGACAGTGCACTTCCTGGAGTCAGGAATTGAGTTTGCATGTTCTCCCCGTGCTTGGTGGGTTTCTCCTAGGTACTTCAGTTCCTCCTACTCCAAAGACATGCAGATTAGGCGTGTACCCTGTGATGGATTGGTACCCTGTCCAGGGTGTACCCCACCTCCTGCCCTAAGTTTCCTGGAATAGGCACAAGGCCCCCCCCCCCCCCCCGCAACCCTAAATACAGGATTAAGGGGTATAGGCGAGGAGTGAGTGAGTTAATCCTAGTCAATATCGTGATTAGCTTTATTATTAATCATGCCCTACTTGTCCATTTAAAAAAAGAGGTGAAGTTTGGTCACTTTATTTTCATATTGATGGTTAATGGATACATTTTCATTGTGTAAAAATCCTATCAAAAATATGATGAGAATTGCATGTGCATACTGCATAGACACTATTATATTAAATATCTATACAACTAATTTTTCTAGTTGGTCACTTACATTTGGTAAAATGTCCAGCAATGTATTTTTTTCTTTGCATTTACACAAGTATTGCTATTTGGTATTTTAAAGAATTTGGTTTATCTGTGTTATCTATATAAATAAAAGAGAGTTTTGCCTGTACAGAGTTTTGCCTGTACATTGGTCAGAACAATATCTTTACGTTTCATTGGAAACCAGTCTCAGAAAACTTTCTGTTTGTATATCTGTCCTGTCAGATTTTGTCATAGTATCATGCAAAACTGTCTGGACAGAATTTAATAAAGATTTTGGCAGTACTTGAGTATTTGCAGAAAGTTAAACCTGCACCATAAATTAAATCAAAATGTTTAGTAGAATTTTTGCAGTTTTGTGCCAGGAAGTTTGGACAGTATACTATACAGGTTTCAAACTGTGGGCGCATCTTAAATCGGTTGCTGGACAGAATTTAACTGATCTTTTGCAGTACTTTAAAATAAGCTACTAATAAGCTACTTGCCCAATGTGATCAAACACCTGCAACAATAGATATTAATGAGAAAAGCTAAACTTAATATTTTTACTAGGATTACTTAGTATTTTCACCGCTGAAATAACATCGCTGAAGTGATATAAGTGAATTTTAACATGCATGTCTTTTTAAGACGAAACTGAATCTTTATCTGATCTACATTTGTGATTTCTCATCTGTGATTCACTCTCCAATTACCGAACAGGGAGTGTATTTGGCTGATGATGAAAGAAGTACAACTTAGCTTAAACAAGGCATGATATACTCAAAATTTTAAAAATGTATTGAAGTTAGGTAGAGAGTTTTACCATACAGAAAGTAAGGCAGGCATGTACTTACTGTAGGCTTCAACCTAAAATAATAATATCACTGATTACACTAAAGCTGATCAGCGTATGTTTAGCTTTAACCTTTAAACTATTTCTAAAAACTCTTTTCCCATCAATGACGGGTACTTACGCTAGTTTAAGTATATATTAAACCATGACTTGTTTACACCAGAGAATTTTCTGCAGTCACATGTGCCAGTTGTAAAAAGGGAAGGAGGAGGAGAGAGTAAAGAAGAACTTGGAAAAAGCTACACTTCAGGTAATTTAGTTTAAAAAAAAAAAAGTAAAGAAGTTAAGGAAAAAGGAGTTGCTGAACCTGAGGATTTAGTGTCTGCAGCAGGCAAATGTTATGATGTTCCCATAGTATGGTGCTCTGTCTCATCAAAGACAGAGAATTGACAAGAAAACCCTACAAGTCTCACATGAGCTTTGATTATACTGGTTACATTCCAAAATGTATTTAAATTAATTTATCGTAATGGGGGTATCAATACATTGTCCTTTCTTTCCTCAACCCCCTCACTGTCTCTCACACTTTTGTCAAGCCCTGCCACGTTTCAAATCTGGTTCGCGGACAGGCCATGTTGGGTCAACTAGGGGTGAACAAAAAGATGTAATGGCAACTTGCTTAGTAGTTCTCTGCATGAATATGTCTGAATAGTCAGCTGAATAGTTTAAATAGCCTGGTCAGGGTTGTTTGGATAGACATAATCAAAAACAACACAAGCACTTGCATGTGTTAATCAGTGAAAATCAACATATTGTTCTAGAGGGCTATAAACTCCTAAAAATTTCCAAACCGTTCCAATGTTCTTAATTGGAATTCTTAACCCGTAATCTGGCAAAGAAGCACATTAGGTAACTTGTGCGGACAAAACTAAAAATATGTTTTAAAACTGTTCTGGGCAGTTCTTAAAGCCTTAATAAGCTATTCCAGAAGTCCTAAATGGGGAGTGTTGCCTAAGTGACCGGTTTGAATTGGACTGGACTGGACTTTGATATGCGTGTGCATTTTTTTTTACAAGTGGCATATTAGTACCTGAAGAAAAAAACACATTTGTAGAAACATTAATATTTAGCACATTTTTATATGTAAATAACTTTATCACTTTATCTGTGTTTTTAGATATGTTTTATATATACACTTTATTGAACAATTATTACCTAGATGGGCAAGGAACCATATATGGTAACTTCACTGACCTTGATTTGCAACATAAAAATGACAACAAATGAAAAAAAAAAAAAAAGTAACCAGTTTTAAGAGTGTATAAAATTATTCTGGGGCAAACTGTAGTAGTGGAATGAACTGATTGCATAGGGAACATAACAGTGTGACTAGAGTACTGGTCATACAGTATATGCCCTCTGTTGACAATGGCAACTTGAATGCCCCTACATGGACAGAGCAACCTACTCAGATGTGTCTTTTGAACTACTGGATAATGCACCAGGTCCTGAGGTGGTTGACTATAGTCTTACAGCAGGGACACAAAGGGGTCCCTGAGTCTGCAAATGTAGACATGTGTTTCTTATTCACCTGGATGGTGTCAACCTGAGAACAGCAGTGGTTGTGACAACTAAGGCTGTTAGTTTCAAGCTAAATTTCCAGCCCAATTATGTCTCAAAATCAAAGCAAAAGACCTGAAACTACCTCCAAATTTGGAGAACTGGTAAAGGGACATATGTTTCTTTTTTCTCTCTCTGTCTTTACATGGTAACACAAATCTTTCATAAATCATAACATAAGGCCATATTCTCTTCTCTATCTTTGCAATATAATCTCTGACAATGCTTTGCACACGGCATGCAGTTACTCAATGCAATTTTTAACAAAATGTATTCGATTTAATTCAGTCATTTGGAATAAAGCAAAAACTTGCAAGCTAGAGAGAGAGAGTGAGAATTTTCACACAAATCCAATCTGGCAACCCTGTGACTAAACCTGAAATGAAACTACATGGGGAAGTGCAAGTCTTGTTCCTACAGACATCTGTTAATGCTAAGTGCAGTTCCCATTTTTGACCACTAGATACACTCACTCACTCATCATCTGTACCGCTGTATCCTGTGTTGACGGTCGGTGGGAATAGAGGCTATCCCAGTAGACTTAGGGCATGAGGTGGGGTACAACCTGAACGGGGTGCCAATGTGGTTTATGGTAATGGACCTATTCCAAGGTACCAGCAGGAAGAATCATATTGCCCCAACATGGACAGACCAACCCACTTAAGCATGCCTCTTTAAATTATAGGATTCTCCTGCCAGTTCTCAGGTGGAGAGGGAATTATTTAGTTAGAAAAGCCTGGATTTTGAGCCTCGGCCAGGCACCACACACTGAGGCACAAACATATCCTGGGATAATTTGGTATCATCCTCTGGTGTCATCCTGAGGAGGGAGCTTCTTGGTGGTGTTCTTAAAACTTTGTTCTTACCAACAATTACTCTTTTGCTTCTAGTGAAAAAACTTTGACTTGCCAAAACTTTCTGTTAACAGCCCCTTTGACCCCATGGCCTTGGTTTGTGCAATGTACTGTAGATCACTACACTAAAAATTATGATGAAAAATAATTATTTGGTCAATAACAAAATTTCATTTCAATACTTTGTTATATACCCGGGGTACTCAATAGGCGGACTCTGGTCTGCATCCGGACCCAAATACGGTTAAATCTGGACAGACGGCAAAACAAACAAAAAAAAAATGCTAATTTAATCATAATCAAATGAGTTCCCAATGAAGTGCGCAACTGTGTTTCCGCGCGATGTATCTTTGAGTCTTCTAGTGATGGGTCGTTCATGAACAATTCGTTCTTTTTGAACGAATCTTTAACGTGACAGAAGAACGAGTCATCTCAGAGAGTGATTCGTTCACTTTCTACTGGACGTGCATTCGCAAATCATCGCAAAACCTCCTTAGGCTATGTACAGAATTGAACGTTTATCAACGAATCGCCAAGTCCCGAGTTGTTCGTTCGTTTGTCACGTGACTCCCATAGACGCAATGCGGTGCAGTAGATTCAAAAGAACGAACGACTCAGACTGGAAGATATAAGAGGTGAGCTACTCATTCAGTTTAGTATAAAATGTCCTTAATATCCTAATGGTGTGCTCAAAGCTGGCCATTGATACAAGTTGATTTTGAAAACAGCGAATTTAAGAGTGGGTGGACAGAAAAATATGCATTCGTGCTCCCCGTGGGAAGCAGAAAACCAATGTGCTTACTGTAATCTAGCAATCAAAAGTGGTCACCTTCTCACCTTCTGGACAAAGATGGTTACTGCAGCAGGTGCTCCTGTCCTGCAGAAAATGGCCCTTCAAATTCTGACAATGTTTTCCTCAATGTACTGCTATGAATCTGCCGTTTCAACTATGAGCATGGTGAAAAACACATATCGCAGCTCCCTCACCAATGAACATTTACATCAGTGCCTCCACCTGGTCCTCACACCTTTTATGCCCAAGTTCAACCAACTGGTGGCACAAAGAATTTTGGGTTTGACTTTTTTTGTAGTTCTCTATTTGAAATTGGACTGTCATTTTTGCGGACCTCGGACTGAATAGAAATTTGGAAAGTGGACCTTTCAAATTTATATTTGAGTACCCCTGTTATATACCGTTTGTTTGCAATGACGTTTTCTGTAAGGTTTTCATCACAAGGTTTTCACACACTGTATTTTGGCCAATTCCTCCATGCAGATCTCCTCTAGAGCAGTGATGTTTGGGGCTGTCGCTGGGCAACACAGACTTTCAACTTCCTCCAAAGATTTTCTATGGGTTTGAGATCTGGAGACTGGCTAGGCAACTCCAGGACCTTGAAATGCTTCTTATGAAGCCACCCATTCACTGCCCGGGTGGTGTGTCATTGTCATCCTGAAGGACCCAGCCACGTTTCATTTTCAATGCCCTTGCTGATGGAAGGAGGTTTTCACTCAAAATCTCACGATACATGGCCCCATTCATTCTTTCCTTTACATGTATCAGTCATCCTGGTCCCTTTGCAGAAAAACAGCCCCAAAACATGATGTTTCCACCCCCATACTTCACAGTTGGTATGCTGTTTTTTGGATGCAACTCAGCATTCTTTCTGAACAAGTTCTATTTTGGTTTCATCAGACCATATGACATTCTCCCAATCCTCTTCTGGATCTAGCAAACTTCAGATGGGCCTGGACATGTACTGGCTTAAGCATGGGGAAACGTCTGGCACTGCAGGATTTGAGTCCCTGGCGGCGCAGTATGTTACGGATGGTAGCCTTTGTTACTTTGGTCACAGCTCTCTGCAGGTTATTCACTAGGTTCCCCCGTGTGGTTCTGTGATTTTTGCTCACAGTTCTTGTGATCATTTTGACTCCACAGTGTGAGATCTTGCGTGGAGACCCAGATCGAGAGAGATTATAAGTGGTCTTGTATGTCTTTTCTAATAATTGCTCCCAAAGTTGATTTCTTCACACCAAGCTACTTACCTATTGCAGATTCAGTCTTCCCAGCTTGGTGCAGGTCTACAGTTTTGTTTCCTTTGACAGCTCTTTGGTCTTGGCCATAGTGGAGTTTGGAGTGTGACTGTTTGAGGTCATGGACAGGTGTCTTTTATACTGATAATGAGTTCAAACAGATGCCATTATTACAGGTAACGAGTGGAGGACAGAGGAGCCTCTTAAAGAAGGAGTTACAGGTCTGTGAGAGCCAGAAATCTTTCTTGTTTGTAGGTGACCAAATACTTATTTTACAGAGGAATTTACCAATTAATTCATTAAAAATCCTACAATTAGATTTTCTGTATTTTTTTTTTTCTTATTTTGTCTCTCATAGTCGAGGTATACCTCTGATGAAAATTACAGGCCTCTCTTATCTTTTTAAGTGGCAGAACATGCACAATTGGTGGCTGATAAAATACTTTTTTGCCCCACTGTACAATGCTGACAAAAGGTTTTCAGATGCTGTCCACATTTTTTTACAATTCAAATTCTTTTAAAAAATGTTTTATTATTTTTTATTTTTATTTTAAGTAATCCATTTTAAGATGTTTGTGAAACATAAGTATGATGAAAGTGCCTGTGTCATGGAAGACCAGGGTTTCATTTCCCAACAGGGAAAATCTGCCTTGGGGGCGCACAAGCCAGCCCAGGCAAAACGGGGGGGATTGTGTCTGGAAATGCATCCAGAGTGAATATTTCTGTCACATCAAATAGGTGGGCCCAATGATCCATTGTGGGGATCACTAATTGGAGCAGCCAAAAGAACGAAACAGTAAAATGTAAACATTTGAGATGACTGCACATCCTACCAAAATGTTGGGGGGAATATGGTTGTTATGCAAAAATATTAATTGTTGTACAGTATATTTATGCTAACATTTTTGCTCACTTTATGACTTTATCACTACTAATTCAGATGGGCGCTGTATTTTTCTTGGAGGGGGGGGGGGTGAGATTACATTCTGAAGGTTATTTGCAATTAATATGTAGTGTTTATGTCATGACTGGTATACAGTCTGGTATACTGGTATATTGTACAATAATACCAGTCTGGTAGTCTGGCATACTGGTATACAATTCAACATGCATAGGTAAAAGCTAGTAATATATTACTAAGAAAATATTTTAAAATTGTATCAAATGTCTACATACAGTATTATGAATTATATATGTATTACTGTAGGTGTCTCATGTCCAAATTATAATTTTATTAAAAAAAATTTTTTTTTAAATTTTGTATAAAATTAAATTGATTAGTTGTTTTTGCATAACCACAGTATTTTTATGCAGTAGAATTTTCATAGTGTTTCTATAGTTTATTTTATTATAACAATTTCTATAGTATTTGTATGATCTACGGTATAACACAAAACAGGATGGCTATACAATTAACACAGAAATTAATTATGTGTGACTATGATTCATTCACTTTGGTAAATTCTGCTCAACAGAAGTATTAAAAACCAAGCAGTCGGAATAGATACAATGTAGATAAGGGCAATTATTAAAAAGGTTTTACCTCCATATTACTATATGTGTACAGACCATTCTAGATTTAGTGCCTCATGTGCTGCTATAATAACCTCCACTCTTCTGGGAAGGTTTTCCAATTGATTTTTGAGCATAGTTGGTGAGTGTTCCGTATCAACAACATTAGTGAGGTTGGGTCCCATTTAATGCCATAATTGGGTCCCAATTAATGCCAAATGTCTTCAAGGTCAGGTTAGGGTCAGGTCTCTATTCAGGTCACTCAACTTCCTGTGCCCCAACCTTGGCAAACTATGTCTTCATAGACTGTGCTTTGTTCACAAGTGTATTGTCATATTGCAACATTTCAATTCAATTAAGTCTTATATATATACACTCAGCAAAAAAAGAAACGTCCTCTGACTTTCAACTGTTTTTACTTTCAGTAAACTTAATGTGTAAATATTTGTATGAACACTAAAAGAGTCAACACATAAACTAAAAATGTTTCACAATGTGTCCCTGAATGAAGGGAGGCTCAAAATCAGTCAGTACCAGTCAGTATCTGGTGGCCACCAGCTGCTTGAAGTACTGCAGTGCATCTCCTCCTCATGGACTGGACCAGATTTGTCAGTTCTTGCTGTGAGATGGAGGGATTGTGTGTTCCTGGTGTGACTCGGGCAGTTGTTGTGGCCATCCTGTCCCTCCCACATGGAAAGAACCTATATGAGGATATATGCGCATATATGAAACCTATATGCAGTATATATGTGCATATATCCACACCTATATGAGGATATAGGCGCATATATGAAACCTATATGCAGTATATATGCGTATATATCCGCACCTATATGAGGATATAGACGCATATATGAAACCTATATGCAGTATATATGCATATATATGATAATATATATGCTGCATATATGCGTATATATGCCATACAGTATATGAGGATATATGCACATATATGAAACCTCAGTCTCCGTGAAAATCTTTTTGAAACACGTCACTAAAATTAACTGAAATGAGAAATGTTGTTGGTCTTTCGGCTGCTCCCGGCAAGGGGTCGCCACAGCGGAATATCCAGTCCGCACTACAACTTGGCACAGGTTTTACGCCGGATGCCCTTCCTGATGCAACCCTCCCATTTTATCCGGGCTTGGGACCGACACTGCATCCAGTGGCTGGGGTGTGGGCACTGGCTGGAATCGAACCCGGACCACTGAGCCACCAGTGAAATGAGAACTATATCTATATATCTTAAAGTGTCTACTTTTAAATGATGCAAGTCACATTGAAAACAAATATTCTCAGTTTATGTAATCCGTATGAAACCAAGGAGAGGCACAGAATTTCTGTCGCACTTATCTGCTAATGACCCGAGGCAGGACACGCCCACACGCCAATCACACGGAAATCAGTCAGGGTAATTTACATACTAGGCCACGCCCCCGGACACCGGCCTGATCAACACACACACACACACACACACAGAGAGACAGGTTTGAAAACACTCAAATTCAGTGAGTTTTCTGCACGTTTTGGAAGATGGCACGCGCTTACACATCCGAGGAAACTCTTCAGAATGTTCTGGAAAGTTTACATTTACCTCAGTGACTCCGATGCCTAACAGGAGCATTTTGAACAGAGAATAGACCCATGCTACACTGGGTAAGTTATTAAGTCTTATATAACTCGTATTCTGATAATATTAAACTAATATTAGTAAATATTTTCCTCACTACAGCTAGCTCTTGTCAGCTTGTGTGACATGTTGGCTTTCAATGCCATTTATATAGTTTAGGTAAGTCATGCTAATATGCAGCCTCATGTAGCACAAACATGATATTTCCCGGTGGCTAAGCTAATGCCTTATGGAGTTTACAGATGTTTATAAATGTTCTAATGTATTTCACCTTGTTTTGGATAGCTTTAGATTATAGTTGCTAATATGTATTTGGCTCTGTTTTGGTTAGCTTATAACACTGCTATCGGTAATGTTATTTAGCACAAACAAGCTAGTTCCAGGTGGTTAAAATACAGCCTTATGTAGCTAAGTGATGCTTATGAATATTTCTTTGGTGTAAATGTATATAATCCCTTTTGTTTAGCGTGTATTTACAAATGCCTGATAAGATGTAATTGTTTAGAATGTGTTCAATATGTGTGTAATGTCCAATGGATGGTGTTTGCTAATGTCTCAGTTGTAAATGTTTGAGATCCACTACATGGTCTGTTGTCCATCAACAGATATTTGCCCAGCCTATTGCCCATCAAAAATACAGAGGGGCACAAAAATGTATACACACTTTCACAATTGTTATCTATGGCCTTTTTTAAAACTCAAATTGAATTATGGCAGCAGTGTGTAGTATTATCTATCACCATCATTGATGCTGTCATGTGACCTACAGAAGAGAGGTGTATATTTTTCATGTTGAAGTGTGGATACATTTTTGGTCATCTCTGTACTGTATATATTGTGCATCCATATTAATTGCACATCCATTTACTCTGAACAGTATAGGCTAACATTTTTTTATTTATTTGTTTTTAAGAATGTGTCTGCATCACCCTTGCCTTCACCAGCCCCTCACATCAGGACACGCAAGCTCCGTTCAGATGGACCTCTTGTATTTGTGAAGTGGATGGACACACGAGAAGTATCTACATGTTGTACCATCCATTCTGCTTATACAGTAGACGCGGTGAAGATGAGGGTGAAATTACAAGGTACATGGACTACAAAGACATTTCCTGTGACTGCGTACAACCAGCACATGGGGAGTTGATCCCTCTGATCAGCTATTACAATACTATACTACACAGCACAAAACAATGAAGTCGTACAGAAATATTTCTCTACACTGCTTGGACATTGCTCCAACCAATGCTTACCCTGCATATATGTTTTGTACAGTTTTTTTTTTATCTTGCACTGTTTTACTCTGAATGTCCGTCTTTTTTCAGTTTTTATTTTGTACTGTTCCTGTTGCAGTTTTACCCTGCATGTATCTTTATCATTAATCTGCATTTATACATAAAATCCTATTAACTATTGGGAAGCTAAACATGAGAATCAGTATGAAACATGAAAAGTTTCTAAAAGTTGCCAATAAATTAATATTGTGATGTGAAATTATTTTTCAGATTGAAGTTATAAAGGGCTCTGGGGTGTTTTGCCAGGCAGAAGCGTGGAGAGCAGCCCGCCTTGCCACCTCTGCTACTGCCATGGTACGGAATCTGCTGCTGGGCACCTTCGAATTGGAGACTGGACCAAATTAAAAAGGTAGCCATTATTGGTGAGTAAATGCATAATGCGTTGAGAAGGGAAAAAAACATTATAAGTTCACCACTTTAACCATAGCCTACTTGTATCAATGTTTATTAGCCATCAATGGAGACTGCATAACGTAGGGCACCCATTATTGCTACTGTATCTGCTTGGGACCTATAATACTAATTCATCGCTTGCTCACTTCTTAATCCTACCTTTCCTCTTCTAAAGCCACATTTCTGGGGTATTGCGCTGTAGGGTGTGTAGTCCTCTATTTTGTAGAACATATAGTGTTGCAAATAACCTCGTGGCACTAATTGTTGTCGTCTGAAGTTTTAATAAATAATAATTTATTATTATTATACTGTCTTATTATTTTTGTCTTCTCTAGATGCTACATTGAAGAAGTGGTCGGCAGCCACCCGAAGGCAGATAGGCACATCTATCAATTCAAAGCTCACAGAGCTGGGAAGATCCACAAAATATATTTTTTTCTTCCTGTTCAGTTTTTTGTCATGTTTTTGTTCTTTTACTAGTTATAATATAAAAATAAAAAAATTTAATTTCTACATTTTGGGCTTTTATTTATGTTGTCTAGCAGCTATGGATTTTTTTGACTAATCTAGGTAAACATATAGGTGCATATATGCACACATATATACATGCATATATGTACCTATATATGTGCATATATGTACATAAAATATAGGAAAATGGGCAATTTTATATGTCACATATACTGTATTACTATATAGGTTCATATATGCACGCATATATGCACATATAATATAGGAAAACGGCCAATTTTATATATGTCATATACTGTATTACTATATACTGTAGGTACATATATGTACGCATATATGCACGCATATATGCACATATAATATAGGAAAACGGCCAATTTTATATATGTCACATATACTGTATTACTATATAGGTACATATATGTACGCATATATGCACGCATATATGTACATATAATATAGGAAAACGGCCAATTTTATATATGTCTATATAGGTACATATATGCATGCATACTGTATATGCATGCATATATGTACATATATGTACATATAATATAGGAAAACGGCCAATTTTATATATGTCACATATATTAAAAACCTATATCAAAACCTATATTAAAACATATATGTTTATATAGGTTCTTTCCGTGTGGGCTGTCACGCAGGTGTGATATTCGGATGTACCCATCCTGTGCAGGTGTTGTTACACGTGGTCTTCCACTGCGAGAATGATCAGCTGTCCTTCCTGTCTCCCTGTAGCGCCGTCTTAGGCGTCTCACAGTGCGGACATGGTGATTTATTGCCCTAGCCACATCAGCAGTCCTCATGCCTCCCAGCAGCATGCCTAATGCACGTTCACGCAGATGAGCAGGGACCCTGGGCATCTTTCTTTGGGTGTTTTTCACAGTCGGTAGACAAGTCTCTTTAGTGTCCTGCGTTTTTAGAACTGTGACCTTAAATGCCTACTTTCTGTAAGCTGTTAAGGTCTTAACGACCATTCCACAGGTGCATGTTAATTAATTGATTATGGTTAATTGAACATGCATGGAAAACATTGTCATTTACAATGAAAATCTGTAAAGTTATTTGGATTTTTACAACATATATATATATATATATATATATATATATATATATATATATATATATATAAGTATTATAGTTTAACTTCCAGTATTGTATATTATAGTTTAGCTTCCAGTATTGTATATTATAGTTTAGCTTCCAGTATTGTGATACCAGTTCGTGGAAGAACCACATATGGGTGTGATGCTCAGGTGTGGTCAAACTCTGGCAAATGTGCATCCATTAGCCTGAGAATATGTGGCGTGTCCGTAATGCAGTTCCCTCTAAATGAGCTATTAGAAACAATAATGCATTAAAATGAAAGCATTCATGTGAAACTAAAATTAGCATTATGTTACATATATATTTTCTGAGCTGTGCTGTTCACCTCCTGGTCAAATCAGATCTGAGAATTCAACAGCAGGCACGATAAATGCTTTTGGTATTTAGACACTATTAGAAAAGCATATTTCAGAGGTAACCTGTATGAATAAACTGTCATTTGAGAAAAAATGAGATGATGAGAGTTCATGTTTTAGCCTTTGAAGTCTTTCTTTGTTTAAATGTGAGTAAACAGTGGTGCAATTTATGTAAAATTGAACTACTGCCCATTTCTCTGGCAGGTCTGGCCAACAAACAACAGCCCTAAGAGCCTTCCTTTCTATTCAGTGGTGGGTAAAAACAAGATTTTTTTTTCTAATTGAGACCACATGTGTATGTGTGTGTGTAGGGGTAGGGGGTGGGTGGGATGTTCTGTGGTTTGACAGTCATTCCCCCCCACACAATCCCATAGACTGAAGAAATGATGTGAGGACTTTCTCCTGAAACTCCCTGCTCTCGTTATAATCTCTTCTCTTTTAAAAAAATATTAATGTAAATGATGATTCTGGATACAATCCTGTTGCTTTTATAGTTCAGCAGTTAAAGCAGTTTCAATGGTCATGATGGTTTTTGAAGATTACCGAAATACCAAATTATCAGTGTGAGAAACTTGCAGGTTTTTGCCGTTCCACTGTTTGCAGTTATAGCAAATACAATAATTCTCTAACTATAATAAAAAAGTATCAAGGCGCAGGACTTCCCACTTTCTCCCTCATCTGTTAGTCCTTAAAGAGCCTATTTAACTCTGATAAGGATTTTGTGAATTGACACCAAAAATGTTCTCTGACGTTTAAAAAGAAAGAAAAAAAAAGCGTCTTAACATAGTTCTGTCCTGGAAAGGAAGGAAGATTTCACCAGTTCTATCTTTTTGTCCCTGTTTCTACATAGTGCACATGCATACTGTGAAGGAAGGTGACTGGGGGCATGGTGGCAGCTTGCCAGAACAGGGAGGTCTGGAAAAGGGGAGAGTAAATGAACAAGACTTTGTTAGTCCTTTGACAATTTAACTCTGAAGTCAAGGGCAAAGCCAGGAAGCAGTGATGTCAAGTCTCACAGTTTAACTTTGATGCAGTGACCTCTGAGACGCACCTTGTGTGAATGCTGCTCTGAGCTTTAAAATGATCCAGTGACCCTTATGATCGCTTATGATATTAATGCACCGGTTCTGTTATGCAGATTTCCCTTGAAGTCACTTAAGTGACCCTTCAGCAGTCACTTAATAACATGCTGTTTTCCTCTATGCTTGTGGTTTTCCTCTGTTACAGTATGTTGACAATGTAGTTTTATGATCGAGCGCTTAATGATGTTATTAATGATATTATGATTAAAGCTACAAGCAGTTAAACTGCAAATGTCGTACATTAAATGACAAGCACAGAGTACGAGATTGCACATGATCTTACCACAAGCTTTATTATAGTGGAGTTTACTGTGTTGTTTCTGTATTGGACTCAGCAGTAAAGAGACCAAGGTGATCAAGGTGTTCTGCCTGCAGTCATGGGCTCAGCTCAGCTCAATTAATGTTAAACAATACTCATTTAAGCATGATGTTTGTAAAAGCTTAACACTTTTTTTTTTATCGTTAATCATCTTCTCATTGTACTGTATGTTTATATCTTCAGGCAAACTGACACGACCAATGTATTTTAATATATTTTTAAGGAAACTCGCTTCGCTCAGAAACCAACACTTTCAAGAACTCCCTCACTTTTACTAACTTAACTGTCGTTGTTTCTCATTTAAGTATAATTAGGCCCGGTGTTGTTTAATCTCAAGTCATCTGAATTCTCTTCCTTTCAAAGGTTGACACCAGGTTTTATGCCAAAAAACAGCTTACCCCGCCCCAGGAAAACCTAAAGACCTTGTCAGCAAATTTGGCCCAAATGGAAATCCTGCTTATCACTGTGGAATTTTATTATTTTGTCACCTGGTGTCTTTCCTTTCCCTTCTCTGTCACGAGATAAAAAGGAGGGGTCGGTCTCTGTTCGTGTTTGTCCAGTAATAATATGTTCAGCGATGTCTTTTACACTACGTATATGACCATTACATTTTTCACAGGTCACACGTTAGCAGAAGGGAGGATGATTTCAAATGGAATAATACTGTATATTTATCATTATAAGATCATGCTATTTTTTTTGGCTCTGTGAGATGGAAAAATGTCACAGATGCCCTCAGGGCTTCATTCCTCTAACTTAGTGTTGACAGTTTAGAGATTGACAGCTATCTGGTGGGTGTCCTGCCGTAAATATTGTTCATTTGTTTTATTAGTCTATCACAATTTAGACATTTAAAATCACCAGCTACGATCTGTTGGTAAACTTTGGGTACTGCTCTGCCATCTCTCTCTTTCTTTCTCTCTCTCCTCTCTCTCACTCTCTCTCGCTCTCTTTGTGTGTGTGTGTGTGTGTGTGTGTGTGTGTGTGTGTGTGTGTGTGTGTGTGTGTGTGTGTGTGTGTGTGTGAAAAGGTAAATGTGTGCTTTTCTCCCCCTTGACATCCTCACCCGTGTGATATTTGATAATGTTGGCTTTATCAGCCTCTTTGGCTGCTGAGATCCAGTTGCAGCCCAATCGAGAAAAACAGGATGTACAACGTAATGTAAAAGAAGCCACACAGCTTCAGCCCAGAGGTCTATATATAGAAAGTCATTCTTTGAGAGAGAACAGACTTTTGACACGCCCTGACATTTCTAGGAATTGTTTTGTTAATTTATATGAATTATTGATTTGATTTGTGGTCGTACTTTCCCCCCATATATTAGTATAATAAAGCAGGCAGATGGAGTGTGTGTGTGTGTGTGTATATATATATACACACTCACTCATCGTCTATACTGCTTTATCCTGTATTCAGGGCCGCGGGAGACTGGAGCCTATCCCAGGAGACTTAGGGCACAAGGTGGGGACTCTGCACCTTGACCCTGGACCCTCATTCACACACTACAGGCAATTTGGGAACGTCGATTAACCTAACCTACATGTTTTTGGACTGTGGGAGGAAACCGGAGTACCTGGAGGAAACCCACCAATCATAGGGGGAACATGCAAACTCCATGCACACAGAGACGTGAATCTAGCCTGGCATCGAACATGGACCTGGAGGTGCAAGGCGACAATGCTAACCACTACACCACCGTGTGTGTGTGTTTATATACTAATGTATACATAATATGTATATGTATATACAAACTATTGTTAGTACCCATCGCTGATCAGAATTTTTTTTTTTGTAGAAATTGTTAAAGGTTAAAGCTAAAAATAAGCTGATCCACCTTAATGTAATCAGTGTTGATAGTATTTCAGGTTGAAGCCAACTTACATGTCTACCTGTGCTACTTATTAATACAAAAAAATGTAATTGAGTTGAGGTTGAGTATCTTACACCTTGTTTATGTTAAGTTGTACTTTTTTCAGCATCAGCCAAATACATTCCCTGTTCAGTAATCAGAAAATGAATTACAGATTAGAAATCGAATGGAATGGGAAGTAGATGGGATAAAGTAGATTGTCTCTGAAGTTTTGTCTTCAGACGATTCCATTAAAATTCACTTATACCATTTCAGCACTGTTATTTCAGCAGTGAAAATATGAATGAATACTAAAATATTTAGTTAAGCTTTTCTAATTTATATCTACAGCCGCAGGTATTTGTTTACATCGAGCAAGTAGCTTATTAGTAGTTTATTATAAAGTAGAATTATTAAATCTGCACATAAGCACATACCTTTTCATAACATCACTTTTACTCAACATTTTGATTTGAGCGCATAACACTGGGGTCTCAGTTTGGGTACAAAACGTGCCCTCACCTCAGCCTGCTGCAGATACAGTATGTTTGCTCTAATAACCCATGTGCCCTTTCAATCGATTCACTTGGAACAACACATAGCGTATGGGATATCACGCCCTCTCATATCCTGGCCGAAGCCACCTATATTCACGCCTTAAAGGCAGTCAAACCTGTGGTGACACGCCTACACCTATGAGCCATTGTCACCACGGTTGACTTTCAGTTCTTATGCTCTTCACCTCGCTGTGAACACCTTTTTCCGTAGAATTTCCTAGCTGCTGTTAGTCAACTTTACATTTTACATTGCAAGACTGAGCTTAAAATCAGCTTAACTGTTCCTGTAGGTGTTAGCGACAGCAGCCTCATTTGGTGAGTCGTCTACCTGCGGAGTGCTGACTTTAAGTGCACTGTTGGTCCGAGTATTAGCGAGATCTCAGTTTAGCCATGTTAATGGTTCTAGCTAGTATGAGCATGGAAGCTAATGTGGAAAAGAAGAAGTCCGCTGTTCGCCCCTGTCCTCAGAAGTGCAGCTTCTCTTTGCACTAGCTGAGCCTGAGTCATATGCGCATTGTTGCCAGCTCTGGCGTTCAACGCTAGAAAGACAGGTCACGTTCATGGAGAGAATCCTGGGGAAAAATACGGTCATTCGGCAGGACCCCCTCCTCTCCGAAGTAGCAGTTCCAGCTTTGCGTGTGTCTGCTGACGAGGAGTTTTTGGCAGAAGTCCCCGCTCTTTGCTGGGCAGACCAAATGGAGTACTTTGAGAGGTCTGAGGACCGTGAGCTCTCCTACAGCGTTGGCCAGCAGCCAGGCGCTGAGCAGCGTGCTTTCGAGGATGATGACGTGCTCGACATCGGTCTGGAAATGCACGGCATGTCGGAGGACAAGCATGAAATTTTGCCGTCTGCCCAGAGATCCGCTGCTACTCCTTTAGGTGCTCAGGAGGACACTTCATTTTTTGCTTTCTACCACCGAGAAGCTGGAGGTGGAGTGACTCTCCCCACAGCCGGCTCAGAAACCGATGAGGTTTGGGGGATTTTTTCTTCCTCCTGAACCGACAACCGTTAAAAACTGCTTGCCCATGATTCCCAACTTTATCGGTGAGTTAACGACATTGTGCAAGCTGCTGTCGACCCGCGTATCAGTGCCTGGTTACGGACAGTATTTGGAATTAGATGGAGCTAAGAAAGCAGGACTGGTTGGCTGACCGCCAATGGAGCCGTCTTTGGCTGCTTATTTGGCACCCTCGCATAATCATGGAGTGTCTGACTCTACAGTCCTTCCGTCCAAACACTGTAGATTCTCCTCTGCCCAGCCGGAGAAGAATTACTGTGTTCCAGCGGGCACTGCAATTCCGTTACGCTGATTCAAACGTATCAGGCAAAGTGTTTGGCAGAACTCAGCTCATTGGTGCCTCAAGAGATATGTCTGCTGCTTAACGAGTTCAGAACCACGACAGACTACATTTTGCGCATGTCTCATTGTGCGGCTTTCTCCCTCAACAGGGGGATGGCGAGCGCAGTGGTAGCACAGAGGCCTCTATTGCTCATGCTCTCACATCCCAGATAGAGACAGGGCCAACCGCTGTCTGCTGAGGTTTTGTTTGGCCAGTCACTTGATGCCATTCAGGCAAAGTTTGACTTCAAGAGAAAATAGGCTAAGCCGTTGCGAGACATCATTCCACGACGAGAGGTGAAGCCCAAACAGGCTCAACAACCTCCCGGGTAAAACCCACAGCAGTCAGCCTGGAGTATGGGCCTCCCACTGGGCCTCCGGAAGGATTCAGCGACTTGGAGAAAGAATCCTCGCTCCTCCTATCTCAGATTTTAAAGCTCTTGCAGTAGGGAGACTCTGTTTCTCCTCTCTCAATGCCGCCCTATGTTATGGTACAGTATGTAATGGAATCAGTCACAAATGGCGTTGCACTTCCCTAACACAATCTCCCACACACAAGTGTATCTTCTTAAGTTAGGTTCAAAATGCTTACACTGAGGTAACTGATAAATGCAATAGGCCCGGGGGATTGGTTCACTACGATCCATTTCACAGATGCTTACTTTCATATAGTGTCTTTCCGCACCACAGAAATTATCTGAAGTTTACAAACGAGGGCGTGGCCTACGTATGTGGTTCGCAGTAAACATGCAGAAAAACTCACTGACTCGAAGGCAACAGGTTTCATTCCTGGGTCTGGAAATATGCTCCGTTACCAGCCGAACACATCTGTCAGAGCACTTCGTTTCTCCGTGTTTTTTACAGTTAATGGCAATGATGGTGTCTATGATCGCTGTGGTGCCTCTCGGGCTGTTGAATATGCGTGTGTTTCATCGCTGGGTGCACTCTCACCGCTTATGTGCGGCGCACCACCTCACAGGAGGCGGACAGTGACTCCGTCAAGCTCTTCTGTCCTGGAGGGAACCCAGGCTGTTATGCCAGGACTCTCCGATAGGCAGGGTGTCGGTTCGCAAAGTGGTGTCACCAGATACCTCTCTCAGCGGGTGGGGCGCTCTATGTCATGGCTCCACGGTAAGAGGGGCGTAGTCACAGGAACAACGCAGGCTTCACATCAACTATTTGGAGCTGTTGGCGGTGTTTTCGTCAGACTCTGACAGATCATCATGTTCTGATCAGAACGGACAATACGACAGTCGTATATAAACAGGCAAGGGGGACTCGTCCACTCCCCCTGCTGAAGCTATCTCAATTTTCAATGGTCCAGTCTTCATGTTCTGTCACTCAGGGCCACTCACGTTCCGGGGCACCTGAATCTTGGGGCAGATCTTCTCTACAAGGGCCCACTTGTGAGGGAATGAAGGTTATACCCATGGGTGGTAGCTCAGTTCTTGGAGCGCTTCGGCAGGGCAGTAGTGGATCTCTTTGCATCCAAAGAAAATGCTTACTGCCCACTATTCTTCTTCATTACAGATCGCAATGCCTCACTGAGGATCGATGCGCAAGCACACTCATGGCCCCCAGCTCAATTGTATGCTTTTCCACCAGTAGAACTGATTCTGCCTGTCACAGAGATGGTGCACCAGCAGGGCCTGTCCCTAATCCTGGTGGCCCTTCGTTGACCGGCAAAGTCGTGGTATGCAGAAATAGTCAGCCTGCTAGCAGCAGAACCATGGAAACTTCCTCTCCTACAATGCCCCCCTCGGTGGCCCACTGTGTCATCTCTGCGGGGTCCATCATGTAGCAGAGTAGCTATCAAGGTTCTTGTTCCTAACTTGGTATATGCTCAGCGGGGCGTGAATATATGTCCCATACTTTATGTGATGTATTGTACCTCGTTCTTCTCTCTCAAGGAATAGAGGTTATAGTCATAACCATTCATTTTATCTCACATTACCGCTTATTGTTAGCACCACGATTTCAGAACATACTGTATGTGACACGCTGATTCTAAACTTTCCACAGGAATAATAAACATACATTGATCCTTCCATTTATCTTTTTCCATTTATTCAGGTTTCATAATGTACTTGCCTTTTTTATGGCATGTCACGCTTTCATTTCTGTTCAGTGGGGATTTGCACAGTAAACTGTTGCGTTGATTGTACGCATCCCTCAACAGAGCCAATCAATCCCACCTTGAGGGAAAAAGGCCTATATTTGTCCAAAAAAGTCCTAGATGCTGTAACGTTATCTGGCACATAACTGCTCATAAAATTCCTTCTACTCAACATTTTGATTTCATTTATGGTGCATGTTTAATTTCAGGCAAATACACAACTGTAAAGTTTCTTTAAATTATGTTCAGCTGGTTTTGCATGATGCTGTGACAAATTCTGGCTGAACAGACATACAGAATGAAATGGAGACTTTCGGGTCCTCCAATATATGAAATGTAAAGATATCAGTGAAAGTTCTCCTGATTGTACAGACAAAACCTTTCTTTATTATTCATTCACTTACTCATTGTCTGTACTACTTTATCCTGCATACATAGGCCTGGAGACTTAGGGCACGAGGCGGGATTCACCTTGCATGGGGTGCCAGTCCATCACAGGGCACATACACACATTTACTCACTCATTCACACACTACGGGCAATTTAGAAATGCCAATTAGCCTAATCTACATGCTTTAGAGTTTATAGAAATAGTTAAATGGTTAAAGCTAAAATAATGATAATAAACATTAACATACAGTAGTTGCTTATAACTTCCCTTCTACTCAACATTTTGATTTAGTTTATGGTGCAATGCAAAAGTTTATGTATCCTTATTTTGGAGTAAATCATGCTGTGTTACAAGTTTGTTTGTGTTTTGTAAGGATTTGGGCAGTACGTGAGTTCCGTTGTGTTCTGTATACTCTGTGTATATATGGTAAATTATCAACTAATTGGCTCTGCAGAGTGACACTATAGCGATGCCCACCTCGCTAAATTTGTCCAAAAAAGTGCTAGATGCTGTGATGTAATCTGGCACAAAACTGGTCATAACTTTCCTTCTACTCAACATTTTGAATTCATTTATTTCGCAGATTTAACTTCAGCCAAATACCAAAGTGGCGGCGCGGTGGTGTAGTGGTTAGCACTGTCGCCTTGCACCTCCAGGGTCTGGGTTCGATTCCCCGGCCAGGCTCGATTCCCGTCTCTGTGTGCATGGAGTTTGCATGTTCTCCCCGTGCTTGGTGGGTTTCCTCCGGGTACTCTGGTTTCCTCTCACAGTCCAAAGATATGCAGGTTAGGCTAATTGGCATTCCTAAAAAAATTAAATAAAATTGCCCGTAGTGTGTGATTGGGTGTGTGTATGTGTGTGTGTCCTGCGATGGATTGGCACCCTGTCCAGGGTGTACCCCGCCTAGTGCCCGAAGTCTCCTGGGATAGGCTCCAGGTCCCCTGTGACCCTGAACACAGGATTAAGCGGTATAGAAAATGAATGAATGAATGAACAAATACCAAAGTACTAGCAAACTTCCATTAAATTCTGTCCACCCAGTTTTGCGTGATGCTGTGACAAATCCGTCTGGACAGCGATACAAACATACAGGCAGATTTTCAGAAACTGGTTTCTCGTCCTCCAATATATGAAACATAAAGATATCATTGAAAGAGCGAATTCCGCCCAATGTACTGACTTTTATGGACACACCATCTGCAATAATCTCCTTTGAACAGTTGATAGAAATCTATTGCCTAATTATGCTCTGCAAAGCCTTCATAATGGCTCTAGGTGTTAATTTGTGATTTCTGAGGGTGGTAACTTTAAATTAACTTCTCTGCAGGAGAGAGGTTTTGCTCTTGCTTTCCTGAGATAGCCAGTTTCATCATGGTGCTTGAAAAATGCACTTGGAAAGTGCATGAAAAATGCGAAAATGCACTTGGAAAGGTCTTTACAAGAACTGATCCGGAACAGCTGACCATCGTGACTTAAAATAGCAACTCATTGGTTGTTGTTACTTAATAATCAGCCTTGCTATTTAAACCATTTACATTAAAACCAGTTCGGGTTGGCAGCCTTGGGCTCTTGGGCTCTCTGCTGGGGCGAATACTAGCAGGCTGACTTAGCAGGTAGACTCCCTTTGGTGACCAAGATCCTGTCACCGGTTTACTGGTATAATTAATATTATTTGGTTCACCTGACAGTCGTGTTACTGGTATGGCTGATCGTTGTATACTGTATGTAATCAGCATTTTCACTTACACAATGTGACGAGAACTGACAGTATTGGGACTATTGTGACTGACACACAGCTGTGAGGCCATTAAAAACATCATAAAAAGAACTTGTTAGTGAGTCTATTCAGAAAATAAATTAAAAGAATTGCTAGGGAACATAAAGACATTGAAGCAATGGAGTGATAGAAGAAGAGAATTGATGGATCCATCATGCATTGTGCCCACTGTACAGTACAAGCCACTGTGTCATGCAATATTCAGAATGTCTACCAGAATGTGCTGAATGACCAAGTTATTGCATCAATATGTTTTTTCCCCTAATGGCATTGACATATTCCAGAACTGAAATTGTGTAAGAGTGGTTCTGGGAGCATGAGGAATCATTTTTACACATAAGTTGGCCACTTCACTGCATGCTGTAATCAAATCTAGGCCTGGTCAAATGAAATATTACTGTGCAGTTTCATTTATTTATTATAGGCAGTGTATACACACATACACACAAAGCACTTTTTAGGAACACTAAATCTTGTAGGAATGGGCAAGCAGCAAAAATTTATGTTTACAGTTACTATCAGAATGGAAATTGATATGATCTCACTGATGTTGACCATGGCATGAATGTTGGTGCCAGACATTGTTCACATACAACACTCTCTAGGGTTTTCTTAAAAGTAGAACAAAATGCCTTGTTAATAACCTAGATAAGTTACTCTGTACCATTCTGGTGAGCAGAAAAGCACCCAAATGTCAAAACCTAAGGTGGATGGGCTATAACAGCAACAGACCAGGTCAATTTCTAATTTTGTCAGCCAAGAACCAAAAGCAGACTCACCAAAACTACATAGCTGAAGACAAAATGTAGCTTGATCGGATGAATCTTCATTTCTACTGAGGGACACAGATTGGGAAAGGTGCCTTTTGAAAGCAGGTCGGGCTGGTAGAGGTGGTGGAAGGGTGTGAGGGATGGTTGCTTGGCACATTTTGGATCAATCATTATGAATGATACAGATTATTTGAGTATTGCTGCTGACAATATTTCAACAAATCTGAATCCTATAGAACCTATCCTATCCTGGGATGTTATAGAATGGGAGATTTGCATGAAAGTGCTACTAAAAAATCTGAAGTAATTGGACTCGAATCTCAAAGAAATGTTTTCAACATCTTGTAAAATCCCTGCCATGAAGAACTGATGCTTTATTCGATCAATTGGGGGGCCCTAAACCAACATTAATCATTATTTAGTTCGCACCCATTTAGGTGGTCTGCATCTCCTTCAACCTCAAGTCCTTTTCCAGAGGCCTGGGAGTTTAAGGGTCCTGCTCAGTATCTTAATTGTTCCTAGTACTCAACACTTCTGTAAAGAGACTCTCGTAGTTTAGGAGTCACAGCTCCAGCACTGGGACCGCTTTGGTGTTTTTACATTCTCTCCAGTTGCTTTTCCAGCATTTCATTCCCCTTCTTACTGATGTTGCTGTTACTTGGGACTGCTACATCTATCACCACTACTGCTTTCTGTTCCTTGTCTACTACCGTAATGTCAGGTTAGTTAGCCAGTACCTGCTTGTCTGTCTGGATCTGGAAGACCCACAGGATTGTTTCCCTGTTATTGTCCATGACCTCCTAAGGATTCTCCCATCTGGAATTGCGCAGATGTTTTTGTGTTCTGTATTCTGATCTTAAAATTTTCCTTTTGTCAGTTTGATTTCCGATGAATTAAACATTGTAAGCATTACGAAGTGTTTTCTACAAAGTCAAATTATGTGTGCAAATTTAATGTTGATGTATGGACTGGAATTATATTAAATAAATATAATAAACATATCTGAGTACCTATTTTACATCAACACCTGTTATATAATGATATTATCTCTTATTATAAACTTTATGTTAAATGGAATATATAGATTGGCAATGATAAAAATGTTTCAAGGTGGGAATGTTTGAGCATGGTGTGATGGATTGGAGTTTTTTTTCAAGGGTGTATTCCTGCCACATAAATAACGTTCCTTAGACAACCTCTGGATCTGAACCAACTAGGACAAACTGCTCAATGAAAATGAATGAATGAATGAATGAATGAATGAATGAAGATATCAGTCATGAAACAGTTTAAATTACGGCAACATCTTTGAGTGAATTATAGGGAACAAAGGAAGCATCTAATTTGAATGTGGTTTCAGAGCCTTGAGTAATTACTGTAATACTATTGTATGTTAATGGAAACCAGATTATGTTTTTGTTTCCATGTGGCACATGTAATAACTTAGTGATGTAAATGCAGTGATTGATTAAGCCTGTGAGGATGATTGATCAAATCCTTTTCACAGTGAAAAATATTTGCAAAAACACTGATGTCCTGCCATGCAGTTCATCCAAAATTTCTTCCAAGCTGTTAGTGAGAAAAGCAAAGAGATACAATACACTCCTTTAGAGCCAAATACCTGTGGTTTTTCAATATCAATATGGAGCAGAGGTTTGGAGACCATAGAGGCCATGGGAGAGGCCACCCAAAGTGTCTGGCAGTGTCAGGACAATGCATTAATGGAGTGCTGACCAGGAGCTGCTAATATTTTTGTTTTGTGAGGTCTGGAAGAAGGCAGGGTGACGATGTGCGCACTTCCTCTGCAGCAAGTGTCAAATGTGGCAAGCGTATGGCTGGGTGTCTTTGCGTATTTGGCTTTCGGCAGCAGCCTGTTACACAATGTGGGCCTCAACTCCTCTTAAAGAACATACTTGGCTGCCGTTGCCAGGTTGCCGGCAGCGTATCCCTCCGCTGTGGTTTCATGGGTGAAGATGTGCTTGTCAGGGTGGAATGTATGATTCACTTTAATAGTTTTAATTTACTGCTGTCGGGACTGTCTCATCTGCTGCCAAACACCCAGGTTCTTCTTGCACTGCTCTTAACTCTGCTTTTATGCGTGCACACACACACACACACACATGCACACACACACACACACACACACACACGCACGCACACACACACACACGCACTACGAAGAGCATTCACTGATTTCCCCCACTTGTACATGGGGCCAATTGAATTGTTTGAGGGAAAAATAAATAACTAGGATAAGTTGAAGGGGGCCTGAAGTTCGCCTCTGGCAGTCAGTTGGACACTTGGCCTGATATCCAAGTTGGGGTCATCTGAGGAGAGAAAATTGCATTTAAAAAAAAAAGAAGAAGAAGAAAAACAAGAAGAAGCAGACGAATAAGGGAAAATATTGAATACATGTGTAAATATTAGATTAATTTATGATGAGCCTATTGATAGCTATGCTGCCCCTTTTTTTGGAAAGAAAATGTCAGTGTGTATAATTCCTTTTAGGGCATATGGCCTATGCATATGACTTTACCAAGCCAAATGAGTGGTGGGTAATTTTGGGTTTGGTTCAACTACAACATTTGTGCTTCAAATGTGTTCTTTTTTCTGTTACCTTGTTCACATCCAGAAAAAAATATTATGTGCTAGATTAACCCTATTGCAGGGAAAAGATTGGTGCATGTAGCTTTTTACTTACTAAAAACAGTTTATACCCAAGACTCACTTTTGGTTTAGTGTATAATTATGCCTGGATTCTATAAACTTCTACCTAAGAACGCCTGTTCCACTCATAAAGACCGTCATAATGAACATGTTTTTCAACATGCTTGAAAATGTTAGACTTATTATAAGAGTAATATTTCTGCTCACAGCATGACACCCACAAGAAGGTTGATTGTCTGTTTTATTTTGGTTCCTCTCATGTTTTCATCTTCATGTTGTTCCTGGGCATTTTTCCCTGCCACTGTTACTGCTGGCGTGGTCATTAGCAACATGTGGATATTCCTAAAGCTTCCTTGAGATAATGTACATTTTCAAAAATCCTTTACAAATGAAATTGAATTCAACGAGTGTCCTTGGTGTCAGACGTACAGTTCAGAGCACCACGAGTCAGACTGCCTGTGGAAGAAAACACCCGGATGTTCCTCAATGTGCATTATACAGTCCAAGTAGAACATTACCCTTTCACTCTAACATTCAACTAAACTGTGTAAAGTTCCTCAACAGCTGTGGATAAAGCTTGCGCACCAAGCCAACAATAAGAGAATCGTCAAAAGTGTGTAAATGTTTTGGTGGTCTTCAGAGATTGTTAGGCGGTACTTTTTTTTTTTTTTTTTGATGAATCAGTGCATTACCGGCTAATTCATGTTTGTTTATTTCAGACTTGTTTAAGTCTCCATTGGGCTGAAGAATTTATAAATGTGAGCGTGTGTCCTTTACCTCCCTGATCTCACATGCAATAGAGCAACAAGCAGACACTGTTTAGCTTGGACTGTGTGAAATTAATACTTGGGCTCACTATAATAGTTTTGGTATTTTTTCCGGCACTTGGCTGTCTTTTCTGTTTAAAGTGAGGACTTTTGTGTTCCTAGAAGCTCGGGTTGGAGCCATGCCCCTGGGCCAAGGGAGGACGATCTCTGTTGTCTTAAAGGATGTGCACCTCCGAGGAAGACAGGTTCTGTGCATGCGCCCTGCTGCTTTGGTTCTTGGAATAGTGTGTCTGGGGAGGCCATGCTCCTCATTTGACTTGGGTTGCACATTGCTGCCTCCCTGATTGGTTTCTTCAATTGTCTGGGGGAAAGAAAATCCAAGAGGAACAACAACAGTATACGCATCTGTATCCTGATGAGGAGAACTAGAATACCAATTATAGGACACATCAGGTTCATGTTATATTTTTACTCTCATTACACCATTCTTTCTTAATGAACATCCTTTTCTGGTCCTGATTATGCATCATTAGATTCCCAATAAGGAATAATAACGTAGAAAAACGCAGCCTTGGTTGCGAGGCCAAATGCTAAAACCGTACCTGATGTTCATCATCATCATAACTTTAACCTGAGTTATAGTCAAATGAATGAGGGGATATTTTTGAAGAAGAAAAAAAAAAGTCCTTATTAAATATCATCTTTTGATGCCGTGAAAACCATTTCTTTTGAGACACAGATGCTATGCAGCACTCTGAGAGCTGGCGTACCCAAGCTCTGGTTGGCGTCAGGCCAGCTTGTGCAGCTGTGCTTACTCTCATTGTGAGGGAAGGCCACTCAGATCAGGCAGGAGGGTGTGGACAGCGTGGTCCGTCAGCCCCGTGTTCTCTGAGCATCTCTCACATCCTTAAACCAGCTTCTCTTCAAAAACAACCGCCACTGTGGAACTGCAGCTGGACAAAAAAAAAAAGAAAATAGTAAATGTTTTTCTCCCTCTGAAACACAAGCCTAAGATTAGGTGATAGGGCTGCGAAATGTTCAGCAAGGTGCTCAACACCCTGTTTTCTTTACCTTTGTAGCATATGTGCATTTTCAAGGCAAGATTCCGTCTCTGTGACCTAATTCTCTGCTCAGGCAGTTCAGAGAGTCCAAGAAAGAAGGGGCCAGGAGGAGCGGTGGCGTGATGAACAGATCTGCGGTTTGCACATGGGCCCGTGTGAGAGGAAAGGAGAGATTTGCAAGGGCAGGAAAAGTCCATGCTGACATCTGTATCAGGGGTCATGTGCTTGATGAAAAGGGTCGGCTCGGTCCTCCTCTGCCTAACTACAGAGAGTTTTTCACCTCACACGACCCTGATAGAAGTTTTTTACAATCCATACAGCTCCTATCGGCTCTTGCATCTTCTTAGCCCTGTCTCCGGCCCCTGTCTAGACTGTTTTATTTCATCCCTCAGATGTTTTTCACAGAGCGAGAAATGTCATTCTGGGCCAGGCTGGCCTAAAATTTGGCTTTTGTAAGCCACCAATCTGTTTCAGTTATGAGGTATAAGAAAATCTCTTTTATTTTATCAGCATGTCGATGACAAAAGAAAGAAAGAAACAAACAACAACAAAACAAGTTTACGATGAATGTGTGGGGAATTACTGCGGTGTACTACAACTGCAAATATCAGCCCTCTCCATCACCCGGACACTTACACACACCGCCAACTTCTACAGCTTGACGATAGGCAACTGCTGAGAGATGGAATTCAGCATAATGTCAAATGCCTTATTTGGAAGCATCAAGTCTCCAGGTCATGGGCAGGGAAAAAAAGGAGAAAGAAAGGATGAAAGGAAGAAAATGTTTATTTGCGGTGGATAGATCCCCAGGAGGTGATGTGAGGTAGGGAGGCATTCCAGGAGAATGAGGCAGAGTAGGGTCAACAAAGGATCACGAAGGACATTATCCAAAAGTTTCACACTGCTGCTTGTAACGGAGACATGGTATTTTATTTAGGCACAGAGCTGAAAAATAGCGAATGCCTGCACGAAGAAAGGAGAAGGAAATATTAATCAAAATGACAAATATCCAGCAGGAAGACAAATATTCAACATGAATTATATGTAAGCAGTAAGAAACATTCAGAAGGCTGCATAACAGTTATGGAGGATGATAAAGTAGTATTTTTTTTTTCTGCTATACTCAATCTGAATCCTTTTACAGGTGTTCCACAGAAAGCTATTATGCAAAATGTCTGTGAAATCGTCTAAAGGTGGTTGGGGTTATGACTGTTATTGCAACCGATGTTTGCCGAGGTCGGGAAGAGTAGTCAGAGTTTGAGAGCAAGAAAATATAAAGGTTAATTGGACATGCACATCAGAAAGCAAAGAGGCCAGGTTGAATAAAGGCCCAGTGGGAGTCTGCAACACTTTAAAATGGTTCAAGATTATGTTTGGAGAGTCTTAAACGTCTGAGAATGTTGTGGTTGGCAGTTTAATGAACACAACATCTTGGTCTACTTCAGGCAGATTGGAGGAAGTGCTGAAAACAAATTTGCAACAGAAGCATTCTCACTGTGCAGAGAGGCAGAAAGAACAAACAATTCAGGCTCGGTTTCTAAGAGTAGCGCAAAACTCATGGGACACTAGAAGACCTGCGTCAACTGACATGTACGTAGGATGCAATGATGCGCACAGCCAGTGGTATGTATTAGGAACTTAAAATGCTGTTTGTGCTCGATGTGTCATCACACAGGGTTATCGGTAAAGGGTTTAGCTAGGTAGTGGGAGCAGTGTGATTCCAGCGCTGCTTGGAATCCAAAGGTCATAATTAACGTTCAACGGAGCTGAAGGAACTGTGGGGATTCCACTCATTCTGATTGGTTGCTTTAATCATGTGGCACCTCCTCTTCCCTTTGAAGTCTAAGTGAATGTGCTTAAATGGCCATTGTTGAAGACATAAGCAGACTTGATTACAACAAACAAATGCGAGGCAGGGTAGGGAACCTCCGCCTTTGAAAAGCAGTGTGGTTCTGGTTAGGCTGCGGTTGTGGCCTCTAGAAAGCAGAATACATGGGGCCGGCACTGCAGAGCACGCACACGTCATTTTAATGAGCCTTCCTTAGGGACGTAATAGACTTCCAAAATCACTTCCTGCAACGTAGGTAGGCATGTTTGATTCTGCTCGCTCAGGCGTCCATGGTGTTCCCGTGACAGAGATGATCAAGACAGATTAGAGGGGCCATAACAATCAGAGCCAGCTGGCAGAGTGAGAGACCCCAAAAAGAGCCCCAACCAGAAATCTGACCTTACTGACCCTGTAGTTCTTTTCCAGTGTAAAGGTGGTAAGCATTTTCTCCTCACCAGCAGGGACTGAAGGGGACTTTTCCAAGGGAAAGTGTGTAGTTAAATGCACTTAGTCATATTTTTTTAACACTCTTACTAGGATTAACTAAAAAAGATGGGGATTCTGCAATATTAAGAAAAAGTTCTCTGAAAGTTTTTATTTTTTCCATTATTGCCTGAAAGATGGTGTTTTTGCGTCACCAATATCAGTGTGGTCATACAGAATAGCTGTGGTCCTATGACGGTGCATAATTACAATGGTGCCATTTAGTTTTCTTGTAATGACATTATAATGTATATATTTTATAACAGCTCAATCCATTTACAATAACTGTACTGGTGGTACATGTATACCACTATGTGTATGTCTATTTATAATTTAAGTTTTTGTCTTGACTTTAGTGTGACTGCAGTTTCATTTCAGACATCCAGACAAAAAGCAGCAGACGGACAATACAACAGACACAAATGGCGGATTCAACAAAGAACAAAACATACAAACAAAAAAACACCCTAACGCGCCCAACCCTCCACCCACAAGCGTTAAACCGATCAACCTGTGGCAGCAAGTAAAAAGGAGACCAAGTGTAAACCACAGAACCCTGCTGTTCCCACCAGCGATCTCCTATTGGGAGGGGTTTGGGTTGTCCAACATGGCCTGGAGAGAAAAATGAAACTAGATCAGGAATCAAATTGAAATCTGTTATATAGATTTCATCTTATATTTTTTTTATATCTTTTATATTTAAAGATGCATGAAACAACCAAATGTAGGATTCCATTCTGTGGGACACTGAGACTCAGTCTTTCAAACCACAACATTATGCCTGTTTACACCCTTCTACTTTGTCAATCATCCAAAACCCTCAGGAAATAAGAAATACCATCAAATTTGTTAATTAAATTCCAGTGGTAAGTGAAATTTGGTCAACAACAATCTTTTAGCAGTGCATTCATATAGGAGTGTCCATAATCATTGACAATTAGATTATGGTCCAGATCTGCAGTGAATTTTCTCAACAGGTATATTAAATTTATATCGAAGCTGTAAAAAAAAAAAAAAAAGAAGAAGAAGAAATGGAAAGAAAAAAACGGCATATTGATTACTGTCCCAACATCAAGATGTGTGTATGCATGAGCACATGATGAAAACGTGCACATACTGTATGAGGGCAAATGTGTAATTCTTTCTTCTGACACCACTCTTTGAAACAGAATGAAGAGCAGACTGAGAAAGATGCAGCTGGCACGTGAGGACACACGTGTTAGCCTACACTCTCAAACACAGCTGTTGGTAGCTGTTGTCTGATATGGGAGAGCTGGCTGGTGCATGAGAATTGGCAGGTGACCACACTTAAAAAAAAAAAAAAAGACAAAATTATAAAAGAAAAACATTTATTTGAAGGAATAGTTTTATGGGAATTATTTATCTTAATCTTATTCTTAATCTTCTCTTTAGTAAATATGTAAAAACAGAGATGTACTTTTTTCCAAGTTGAAACAAGTCCTGGTTTTCATTGGAAAATTAAACTGCGTGCATGCACTAGATGTAGTAATACAGAGAAATTATTCTATACCGTAAGTAGAATGAAAGAAATGTGTAAGAAAAAAAAATCAGCTATGTTTTCATTTGAGGCTCTTGATTTCACGCTGTCACATTTCAGAAACTCGCCACCAACCGTGCCCGTCTTTCACTGTGCCATCAGATGCTTCAGATGATTTAGTTTAACCAGCCACAAACCACAGAGCAGCAATACAGCTCTTCCTGAATGACTGTCTTACATCGTCAGCAACACTTTTAAGGCTGTACTTAACATATATACTGTACAACTACACTTTCATGGAGAAAACATTACTTTTGACAACTAGATAAACTGAAAATGGATCTCAAAATTGAATTATTTATAGTATAGGACATAAGAATTAGATCACTCTGGGGCATGCAGTTATATAAAAACAATCACTGATGGAGTGGAGTGATGCCTTTAATCAAGTGTTTTATCCTTTCTCAGCTATTTTAGTAAGTTGTACTTTTTATCATTCATTCATTCATTCATTTTCTATACCGCTTAATCCTGTGTTCAGGGTCGCGGGGGACCTGGAGCCTATCCCAGGAGACTTCGGGCACTAGGCGGGGTACACCCTGGACAGGGTGCCAATCCATCGCAGGGCACACACACATACACACACTCACATACCCAATCACACACTACGGGCAATTTAGGAACGCCAATTAGCCTAACCTGCATGTCTTTGAACTGTGGGATGAAACCGGAGTACCCGGAGGAAACCCACCAAGCACGGGGAGAACATGCAAACTCCATGTACACAGAGACGGGAATCGAACCCAGACCCTGGAGGTGCAAGGCAACAGTGCTAACCACTACACCACCGCGCCGCCCTACTTTTTATCATTTATAAATCAATTTAATACTGGTGAATAGCTATAAATCATGTTTCTATAACTTATGCTCCAGTCGCTTTCAACAGTCTTTTATTCACCAGCCTGTTTTTCTCTGTCTCTCTCTCTCTCTCTCTCTTTTTTAAAGTTAAGACAAATGCAAAAACAAAACAGTTTGTCATGTTACCTAGAAACTGCAAAGCCTTCCAACCCAAGACTGTCCTGTGTCTGAAAGCTTAAAAGTTATGTACAGCTTTAACTCTGACCATTACAAAAGGGCAGACACTGGATTTCTCTTTACAGAAATGTTCACAAAAAATATGTTGATGTGAAGATTGTACTACACAAGTCACTATGAAAACGATACAGTATTAGAATGAGTGCACAAATATAAACCGTGCAGCTGTATTTTTACTGTATGTCGATCAGCACACATGTATGACCGGATACTACAAATCATCTGCACACATCAAAGGAGAGCTTTGTTTATCCATGCAGCCTAGAAATGAAGTGCATAATTTTCGCTTCTATTCTCAGTTTATTCGATAATTTGCGATGAGGCTCTTAAACCTATTCATAGTTCAGCATTTCTGCCAACTTGGCCCAAAGTACAGTTCAATCCTCTCTCATGAAGGGCAGTTACTGAATAACCTGACATTTTGGACTTGATTTTCACCTCAGACCGAACATCCTGGCCCTCATATGTTAAGTTAACACATCGTTTTAGTATTTTCCCATGGCACTGTGCTAAACCCATACCCACTACAAGGCTGTTTACAACAGCAAACAACTGGCATGTGAGCAGAGATCATATTAACTAAAACATGTTGTGCAAATTGGGAATAGTGTTTTTTTCCTCCTTGTTTTTTTTTTTTTTTTAAATGAGTACCGTGCTAATGTTTTAATTGGCACATGGGCTCTGGCAGAGGTCACTGTTTGTGAGTCAGTGGTTTTTGTTTTTCCTTTTTCAATCACACTATGTTTCTGTGTCTCTCTGCCTTTTTCTCACGCACGCATTCTCCGCTGTTGTCTACAAAGGGCAGAGGGAGTGAGACGATGTGACTACGGCGTGACTACAGCTACGGCATATGGTTTTGCCTTGGTCAGATTCCTTTCCTAGGTTTCACTCAGTGACCGTCATGCGTTGTTTGTCTCTCCGTTTTGGATGAGGAAACAATGAAATGCAGAGGAAGTTTGGTGAGACACTCACCGTGTGATTATGTCTGTGGCTCATCAGCGACACTTGTGCCTACTTAAAATATTTTACATGCTGTCTGTGGACATAACCAGACAGAAAGGAAAAGAGGAAAATGAGTTGCATCGGAATAACACGAATAACACACCAGGGACACATTAGGGAAAAATTAGGTGTGTGTGTGTGTATGTGTATATGTATGTATATATATATATATCCTTATATACAGGGTCGCGGGGGACCTGGAGCCTATCCCAGGAAACTTAGGGCACAAGGCGGGGTACACCCTGGACAGGGTGCCAATCCATCGCAGGGCACACACACATACACACATTCATTCACACACTACGGGCAATTTGGAATGTCAATTAACCTAACCTACACGTCTTTGGGCTGTGGGAGGAAACCGGAGTACCCAGAGTAAACCCACCAAGCACAGGGAGAACATGCAAACTCCATGCACACAGAGACGGGAATCGAGCCTGGCTGGGGAATCGACCCGGACCCTGGCGGTGCAAGGCGACAGTGCTAACCACTACACCACCGTGCCGCCCAGTAAAATTTTTAACATTTAAAATATTCTTTCCGGATATGGCGCATTAAAATCCAAAGACACTCTGCACTACCATTATACTGATAATGTTAGCTAGAAATTTTATTTTGGGAATTTTGCTGTCTCCAATCACATAGTCCTTAAAAAGAGTATTCTATTTAGGGAGGTTTGCCGCACAATGTAGACAAAAACAAATGTGACCTTACATTCCCTTAGCATATGACAAGAACAACTTATGTACAGCCCTACCAGGAATTAGGTCAAGGTTTTTTTTGTTTTGTTTTGCTTTGAAAAAAAATATTGCTGAGATAAAGTCCTGAGCATGATATGTCTGTAGCGGGTAGTTCCATATCGAATATCATGCATTTAATCAATAAATCTCCAGACAGTGTGCCTCACACTGCACTGTATTTTCCTTTTTTAAACAAACACTGCAGCTATTGCTGAAATTTGCCACATATTGTGCATTGTATAGAACATGGAGGTCCAGATTGCTTCAATTAACCATCCGTCGAGGCTGTTTCTGGTTAAATCTTGGCAAACCCAAGGTGATTCCTTCCTTAATGGAAAGCACTAGGGAGACCGAATACAAAACACTGGCTATCAAAGAATAATAGGCTCACTTGAGAAAGTCTCCTGCTCTCCTCACATTTCCCAGGGAATTTCTTTACATGTAGCCTACATACATGCGGACATGCCAAAGTATATGAACTGACACATGAAATGGATGAGAGCCTTGTGCAATGTTAGGTCAAGGCTAGGTCATCACAGTTCACCTCATATAGGTTACACGGTTGCATAGTTACCGAATAGATAGCTTCCCCTAAAACCTTGGCATCCTCCGTGTGGACAGTAGGTTATTGATGCGGCAGTGTTTTAATCTTTCTGCCGCTCCGGTGTAAGGTAAGCCTACAAGATGGCGTCTGTTAACTTGTTTTTCTCGCCGCCGCGTGATTCAGTCAGGATGTGCTGGTTGCTTGCGTGCAGCCAGAGAGACACCCTGCAGATCAACAGTGAAACAGAGGAACAGGATGGTGCCCTGTGCCAACTCTGGGCCTTCGCCTGCCCAACCACGCTAACAGACGACCAGTCAGGAGGGTCAGGAGCAGAGTTCATACTCACACACGAGAGGAAACCAAGCCAGAGGATGCAGCTATTATAAGGGAGGGATATTTATACAAGTAGAAAACTGAAGGAAAAAGGCAGATGAGATACAGAGACGAGATCCAAATCACAAAAATCTATTTGATTGTTGCCTCTTATTTTAATCGTCATATTCACATATTTGTTGTATTGTTTTCCAGGTTTCTTATAAACCGTACTTTTATGCACAATCACCAGATACCATAGTATGTGGATCCCATGATCCCATGGGATCCCAAAGAGCCCATGTCTACAAGTCTAGTATGTCAAAGATCCATGCCTATTTACTTTCACAGAGAAAAATAAAAAAAAACCTTTCTTGTGTAATGAAACAAAAGGGTCACCCTTCTCCAGCTGATCAACTACGTACTGTATTAGGATACAAATCCAGGAACACAGCACTGGGATAACCCTGGGAGGTCATACAAAGTCAGAAGACAATTCAAAAAGCTGGCGCTTGTTTCTTGATTACAACGTAGGTACAAATAGTTACAAGATTGTAGTTGTAGCACATATTTGCCATGTATGCCCTTTACTGATTAAAGCCTTCTTCCAGTACGTGGATGCAGCAAATATACTGAGAAGCATCTGCATGCAAACAGCGGGAAACCCATTCACTATAATTAAATTGCCATTTTTTTTTTTGTCCACATCCTCTGTTCTGCACTTGCACATGCAACAATGAGGCAAATTTGAGGACATGTGAACTAAAACAGTCCTCTTCTACACTAGCACTTCCCTGTGAACCCTGTTCTGTCAGTCCTCGGTAGACCCCGAGCCAAAATGTCTCGTCGGGTTGTAATTGTAGTGCTGGAAGCCTCAGATTGCAGTGTAAGAATGGCAGCCCACAAGCTTGCAGAGGAGACAAAGGTCTTGGCTTTACTGACCCTTCTAGGAACCGAGTTTGGCGTACACATACACTAACCATATGAAGGACAATGTGGAGTGAGCAATGCAGGGATTTCATGGGCAGGTTTTAAAAGGTCAACAGACCAGTGAAGGACAACAAATGTCATTTCTGTTTACTTAGTGAAGAAACAGTGAAGAACTCTTGCCGATGTGCTCCTAAGATCCTTGTTTTTTCTAATCTTGATTAAAATTCATATTTAACTAAATTCAATAGCACTTTTTAAAAGGAGACTGATTAGATTTAGATTAGTGATTAGATTTAGATTAGTGATTAGATTTAACACCCCGTTTCAGAATGAATTAGCAACTGAAATATCCTTTGAGATAGCTAACTTTGCATGAAATGTAGCTTTCCATTAGCTCACTCTTCCACTTTTCTATTTTGAAATTGAAACACCACAGGAAAATACCATTAGTTTAGCGACTGAGGTTTTCATTCAGTTCTTGGAGCTCAGAATACATCTGAGGTTAAACCGGGTTCCACAGAGAAGCACAGGCCCAACAGCTGGATTTCTTAATACGGTTATGGTAAACAGTGACCTGGCATTCATGGGAAAAGCTGTGGGCCTCTTGTGCTGTACGGTTTTATTTAGTCTGAAGAGAAGCCGATAGCCATGCTGTGGAGTGCAGCTGTCTTGTTGTTTTCTGTGCTGTGTTACACTGGTTACTTTCCTAAAAACAGACACTCAAGAAATTGCATTAAAAACTAAAATGCATGGAAGGTGGTTATAATAAGCTGTGGTACAAAGTGAAACCATGTAGGTATTATAGAGTATATGTAACACTATTAGACTTGAGCGAATTGATGATAGTTTCCGAAATAACCAGATTCAAAGACAGTGATGGACTTCAAGTTTCCTGTGCTGAGATGCTAGACACATTTGGATTGCTGGAGGTTTGAGGTAAACAGATCATATTTACTGAAGGTGATATGAGCTCTGTTTCTTCTCACTTCCCTCGTAATCATTTGTACCACCATGCTTGCAGTGATTGGCTGCTGGCCACAGAGTGTTAGAAAGAGAGAGTCAAATGAAGGTGAAAATCAGCACTGCAGCGCATATGCATGCCAAGACTTTCCAACAAAGTCACAAAGTGACCTCATGACATGGTATTCAATATAAATATTGTTGTTTTACCGCCATCTTTTATTTTACTTGACTCATCCTTGTACAAATGTGTGACCTCTTGTATAACTTAGGAATTTATCCATTTAACAGCCTGTGATTATGTTTACTACAGGTTCCCTGTACTCCAAAGATAACAAGACTCGCAAAAAAAAAAAAAAAAGATCTGTTCATTTTCATAACTATTGAGTTGAGTTTCAGCTTTCTAGCTTTTGTTAACTCTCGCAATACTGTATGTGCAACACTGTATAAAAAAATAAATAAATAAACGGTCAAATGACCGACTGCCAAACAAAAAACATAAACAAATTAAGGTAAAATACTCTAGTTTATATTATTTACAAAAATATAACATTTAAACAGAGAAACACTGTTATTTTAAAGATTTTTCCTAAATTTATACGATTAAACACCTTCATTAAACAGCACTAGCCGTTTAGCAGTGAAATAGTTATTTTACAGATTTTTGCTGAATTTATACGATTAAAGACCTTCAATACAGCAACAGCACCAGAAGTTTAGCAGATAAAAAAAACTTTATTTTACAGATTTTTCGCAAATTTATACGATTTAACACCTTAATTAAAATAGCATTACTGTAGATGTGTAGGAGCAAAATGTTTTTATTTTACAGTTTTTTCCTAAATTATCAAACACCTTCAATAAAGCAAAAGCTTTAGACATTTAGCAGAGAAACACTGTTATTTTACAGATTTTTCCAAAAAAAATGTTCAAAAAAGTGTTAACACAAACTCAAGATTATAATATTTGTAAAATAGTCTGTAGAACTGTGACACAGTATAGTACAGGTACTGTATGATGCAAAATACAATAAAAAAAGTTCTGTTTTATAGTATTACAGTAAAATCCTAAAATGAAAAACAAAATTAAATATTTACACTATTATGCTATAACGGTGGAACATTCTTTCTCACAAACTTAAACAAGATTACCAATGTTCCAATTAAAGTAGGATTGGAAACTTTATTACAAATAAAGTACAATGTGGTCCCTTTTTTACTCTATAGTTCTTATATAATGTATGTGTACAAATAACTTTCATTCATTCATTCATTCATTCATTTTCTATACCGCTTAATCCTGTCACGAGTCACGGTCTGCCGGCCGTCTTTTTCCCACGCTGTCACTCCCCCACGCGCTCATGTTTTGTCTAGCCGTCACGTGCGCTCTCACGCCCCCGTCCCCGCCCCGTCTGCTCACCTGTTCCTCGTTCCCTACGCTGATTTCTCCAGTGATTTAAGCACGCACACTGCGCTGCTCAAATCGCTGGATTATCTTGTGTTTTCATGCCCCGATCTTCTCGCGTTTATTTTCCCTTGATCTCACGTTGCCAAGTTCGCTTTGTTTCTCGTTTTTCTCTTTCGGTTTCTCGTCTTGGATTTGTTTGCCTCGTCTATTGATCTCCCGGTTTTGACTTAACGCTTCCTCTTTTGACCACGGCTCTTGCTTTACGATTTGGCTTAGACGCTACGCTGACTGATCGCCCGATATTGACTTCCGCATTCCGACCACGCTCTCGCCTGACATTGTGGCACGTCATCTGCACTTGGATTCACCTCGTTTCGCCACTCCCCGTGACAGAATAATCCAGCCACGATATGAATCCAGCAGATGTCGACTGCATGAAAGCAGCACTGGCACATCAGGGTGCTCTTCCTGGAGCTCACCACCAGGGGCTGCTCAACACCAAGCAAACCCTTGCTGACGTCACGACCCAGCCCCAAAGACTCCAGCTCTCTCCAACGCGACATGGGGAAGCCACCATGCAACGCGAACCACGCCTCCCTGCCCAACCCCCCCCCCCGGCACATGTCGCTCATTTCTCTCTCAGTGTACGCTGATATTCGAGCTCCAACCCTCCACATTCTCCACCGAACGCTCCAAGGTAGCATATGTGATAACGCTGCTCTCAGGACGGGCTCAAGAATGGAGCACTGCTCTCTGGGACTCTCGCGACCCCTGCTGCTCCAACTACGAGGACTTCGCTGAGGAGATGAAGAGGGTGTTTGATCGCTCATGTCACGGAAGGGATGCTGGTCACAAACTGTTAAAGCTTCAACAAGGCTCGCGCTCTGCCTATGATTACGCCATAGAATTCCAGACCCTAGCTCTCTCCAGCGGGTGGAATAACCGTGCTTTGAGTGATGTTTTCTTTGAAGGACTGACAGAAGCACTTCAGGATGAGCTAATCTCTCGTGAACTACCGTCATCACTCCAAGATCTCATGGATCTGGCCGGCCGAGTGGATTCACGTCTCCGCCTTCGGAAAGTGGCCAGGATTGCATCACCTAGAACCTTCCCGCGATCCCACCCTCAGGAAGAACCCATACAACTGGGCAGAACCCGCGTTTCACCAGAGGAGCGATGACGTCGTCGAGTGGAGGGAGCCTGCTTCTACTGTGGGAAATTGAACCATTTACTTAAGAACTGTACAGTAAGGAGGAGGAGTCCTCAAGTTCAGCTGGGAGCACTGGAGGGCACTTCTCAAAAGAAACCTCCAGACCAACGCCGACTGTTTCCCATCTTCCTCATCCACGAGCAACGAACCCACCTGGTGCAGGCACTGATCGACTCCGGTTCAGACCGTAACCTAATCAATGCCGCCTCAGCCAAAGCCCTGGGAATCCCTGCTCTGCCTTTAGAGACTCATCTCAAGGTTCAGGCCCTCGATGGGAGCATCACCCACAGGACCCCTCTTCTCGGCCTAAGGATCTCAGGTAACCATTCTGAGCAGACCTCGCTATCTATCATGGAGGGATCTCATGCCACGGTCGTCTTGGGCCTCCCCTGGTTGATCCGACATAACCCACAAATTGACTGGGCCGGAAACTCGATCTCAGCCTGGAGCCCATCATGTTCCACGACCTGCCTACGTGCTGCCCTGACGTCATGCCCCAACCCCGCCCAGGCGGATGAATCACTGGAGCTCACCCACGTGCCACCTGAGTATCACGACCTCAAGGCTGTGTTCAGCAAATCGCGCGCCATTTCCCTTCCCCCCCCATCGGCCATACGACTGCGCTATTGATCTGCTCCCAGGCACCTCTCCCCCCAAGGGCCGTCTATACTCATTGTCACCCAAGGAACGCCAAGCCATGGACCTTTACATCACCGAATCCCTCGCGGCGGGGATCATTCGTCCTTCTTCCTCTCCAGCGGGGGCCGGGTTCTTTTTCGTGGGCAAAAAAGATGGTTCCCTTCGTCCCTGCATAGATTACAGGGGCTTGAATGAGATCACTGTGAAGAACCGGTACCCCCTCCCACTAATGGCCACCGCCTTTGAGCTTCTCCAAGGAGCCAAGATCTTCACCAAGCTCGACTTATGCAATGCTTACCACCTTGTCCGCATCCGAGAAGGTGACGAGTGGAAAACGGCCTTCAATACCCCTACAGGGCACTACGAATACCTTGTGGTTCCTTTTGGCCTCACTAATGCCCCCGCAGTCTTCCAGGCCTTCATTAACGATATACTCAGAGACTTTCTCAATTTATCGGTGTTTGTCTACCTGGATGACATCCTGATCTTTTCTCGGGACCTGGAGGAGCATCAACATTATGTCCAACAGGTATTACAGAGGCTCCTAGAGAAGAAATTATTTGCAAAACCAGAAAAGTGCGAATTCCATACCACATCCACCACATTCCTTGGATTTGGCATCGGACCTTCAGGAATCCAGATGGAACCCGCCAAGCTTCAAGCCGTCACGAACTGGCCCACGCCCACCTCACGACAGGAACTCCAGAGATTCCTGGGATTCTCAAATTTCTATCGCCGTTTCATCCGCGGCTACAGTTCTATCGCTGCCCCCCTAACCGCCCTAACCTCTCCCAAGGTTCGCTTTCGTTGGAACCAGGAATCTGAAGGAGCCTTCACCGAACTTAAGACACTATTCACATCCGCTCCTATCCTCACCATCCCGGCAGTTCATTGTGGAGGTCGACGCCTCCAGCACGGGAGTAGGAGGCATTCTCTCTCAAAGATCCGCCCATGACAACAAGCTGCACCCCTGCTCCTTCTTCTCCCACCGCTTAACCCCCACTGAAAGAAATTATGGCATCGGAGATCGCGAGCTCCTGGCCATAAAACTAGCCCTGGAGGAGTGGAGACACTTGCTAGAAGGAACGGAGGTCCCATTCTTGGTCTGGACTGACCACAAAAACCTTGAGTACCTTCGAGGCGCCAAGCGGCTGAACTCCCGCCAGGCCCGTTGGTCGCTATTTTTCACCAGGTTCAATTTCATCCTCTCCTACCGTCCAGGATCCAAGAATACCAAACCAGATGCTCTCTCCAGACAGTTCACCCCCACCCAAGACTCCACTATCAGCAACACCATCCTCCCTTCGCCTTGCCTACTTGCAGCGGCTGAGCTAGACATAGAGACTAGGGTGAAGCAGGCTTTGTCCCATGAACCAGGCCCCAGTAATGGACCCCCTAATCGGCTATTCGTCCCACTCACTCTACGCTCCCAGGTTCTGGAATGGGCACATTGCTCCAAACTCTCTTGCCATCCTGGCTCTGCCCGAACCCTGTCCCAAGTCCAGCAGCGTTTTTGGTGGCCAACCATAAAGGAGGATGTCCCCGGCTTTGTGGCAGCTTGTGATGTTTGTCAGCGATATAAACACCTCAACACAGCCCCAGCAGGCCTCCTCAGACCTTTACCAACCCCGCACCGCCCATGGTCCGATATCGCGCTTGATTTTGTGACAGGATTACCCCCCTCTGATGGCCACACCTGTATCATGACCGTAGTGGATCGGTTCTCCAAGGCAGCCCACTTCATTCCCATCCCAAAACTCCCGTCCGCCAAGGAGACTGCAGAACTCATGATCCTCCATGTTTTTAAGCTCCACGGCCTGCCCAAAGATATCGTCTCTGATCGTGGCCCACAGTTCACCTCTCAATTCTGGAAGGCATTCTGTAAGCTCATCGGAGCTACCCCTAGTCTATCTTCAGGATTTCACCCTCAAACCAACGGACAAACTGAAAGGAAGAACCAGGCTCTCGAGGTCGCCCTTAGGTGCATGACCTCCCGGGACGTCACTTCCTGGAGCAGGTTCCTGCCTTGGGTGGAATATGCACACAACTCCCAAACCTCATCATCCACTGGCCTGTCCCCCTTCCAGTGCTGCTTGGGCTACCAACCACCTTTGTTTCCTTCCCTAGAGGAAGAAGTAAACGTACCATCAGCACAGCATTTCATCCGACGATGTAAGAAGACCTGGCTACAAGCTAGAAGAACGTTACTACGATCCAGCAGGGCCTACAAGAAACAAGCGGATCGGAGACGTTCTCAAGCCCCAAAGTACAGGGTGGGTCAGAGAGTCATGCTCGCCACCAAAGATATCTCACTAAAGACCATTTCCCGTAAACTCTCCCCCCGATATGTAGGCCCATTCACAATTACCAAGGTCATCAATCCATGCGCTGTCAAACTGTTACTCCCCTCAACCATGCGAAGAATAAACCCCACGTTCCATGTATCCCAGCTACGCCGTCTTGCCTCAAGCCCATTAAGAATAAATAAATAAATTGGCCTCAAAATGTTCCAAGGTTGAAGGAGTTAACTTTTAAATCACCATGAAAAGATTCAAAGTAGTCTTATATTGCACTCCATACTTACTAGTGATGGACTTGTCTCTCTACTGGATGCCGCTTCTCCCATGGTAAATGTTTGATGTAAAAATGTAAGCAAGTTTCATTATCACTGGCAGTAATCAAAGCCAGAAACTGTTCATGTACAGTAAATATCACACAGAATAAGTTTAATATATTGATCTCTATGGAATTAGAATAAGATGTGTCAATGTATATACTGTATTATATTTGCGAGAATATTTACATGAATATACATTTATTTTGACTGAAGTATTGACATTAATTTACTGAATGGAATGAGTCGTTTAAAAGTACAAATTCACAATGTTTGTGGAACTTTACATTTTGGAGAGTAAAGGCATCTGTTAATGTAACATAAGTCATCTCTGATCCCGTCAGACTTACAGACTGCGTTTCTCCTCACCTGTAGCTCACCAATGTGTCTTCACTCTTCTGTATTTACACAGAAACCGTTTACCGGCTGCAGACAACCTCTGCACGCGCAAAAAGTTTGCAGGGCGCCTGTTTCCAATTGGCTGGTGGTTCATATCACGTTACAACTGTGTCTGATCCCTGAGCAATAAACTCATGCGTATTTCACGTCAGTAAATAACGCCATACTGTAGTTCCCCTCATACAAGCAAAATACTGTATCAAGGCGTTGCTTTAAAACAACTACACAGCAAATACATTATCCTTATGTCAGGATATTCAGGCCTGCATTAAGAAACCTGATGGCTAGATTGCCATGGTGATAATTAAGAGCAAATGTCATCAAAACAAAACAAAAAAATATTTGTGGCGTTTACAGCGTGTACATGGGTGATGCACGGAGTATCCGTCTCCTACATTCTCTTCACATTCTTTGAAGGCATAAACGCGATACTATAGCCTACATGTAAGTACAGTATGGAAACCACTTATCTGTCTGGATTTATTATATTTATTTATTTAAGTTAAAGTGCAGGTTAATTTGTTTTATTTTTAATTTATATTTTGTGTTAATTATTTTTATGTATTTATTTTTTGGGGATGTGGAACAAACAATTTGAGCTTCCATTATTTCTTATGGAAAAAGTACGAGCCCACTTCCGGCACTAATTACGCTCGTAATCCAAGTCTCCACTGTAGTTTTTTTTTTTTTTTTTTTTTTTAAAGGAAAAATCCTATAAAATGTTAAAGTTATATTCTGTAAAATTTGGACTTTTTACAGTGTACATGTCAGTAGCTGCTGTTTTGTGGCTCACTCACTTCTTACTCTTTTCTTTTCTAAGTTGTTTAAATTCCCCCCATCTGGTGACCGTGTCTATAGCTATGTGCCATGTGTGTTTCAATAGTCTCACTCTTGCCAGGAAGACTGCAGTGGGGGGTATTTCCTTACCATCTCAGCTTAAACTCTTCCAACACATCAAGTATTAAGACATACACATCCCGACCACCTGAAGACTAGCAGACCTGTGATTATATACTGATTGTGTGTTTGAGGGTCTTTTCCAGACCAAAACTCATGACTCATAATACATGTCACAGTGACTCACAAGCCATGAAATCTGATTTGCATTTGTATCTGGACCCCCCCAGAAGATGATTTGGCTTCAGCATTGACTATCAATAAAGGAAGCAATCTCTGGCTTGGACATCCTCTGTGCTGAATGCCTGGCAATCTCAATGACGACACAGCTGATAGATGCAAGTTCTAAGCTCTAAGTTGGAGAGGAATCTGACCCAAGAGCCTCAACCTAAACCGCATACTAGTTGCAAAACATCCTCATTCTTTGATGACTAATAAGCAGATAAGAAAAAGAAGAAAATTAACTCAAAACATATGCGCTCTACCTGATGTCATGCATAGCACAGCTGATCTTGTAGATTCTGAAAGTAAAACTCATGTGGTAAAGGCTTGCACTCAGTGGTTGAACACTGATGTTGGTCTCCAGTTACAGCAGGGTTCAAAACAATTTCTGCCAGCATGCTTGTACTGCTAGCATTTACATTTACGCATTTGGCAGCCGCTCTTATCCAGAGAGACTTACATTTTTATCTCATTATACATCTGAGCAGTTGAGGGTTAAAGGCCTTGCTCAAGGGTCCAACAGTGGCCTTAACCACTGAGCTACCCCTGACCCCTGCACATGGGGAGCAAAGTCTGCCCTGTGTAGTCTGATCCAATAGAAGCTCTAGTATAGATCAAATTGCTGAAAAGTTAATGGTGTTTGTGATAGAAAGGTATCAGAACACACAATGCATCACTGTCATTGTGGGGGAAAAAAAGGGGGGGGGTACTCAATATTAGGCAGGTGGTCATAATGGTATCTGATACAGTGTATGGTACATGAAAAATGCAGTTTATGAGCAACTTTTCTGCTTTCATTTAAACAATTTCTTTAATCTGCAGTTTTTAATCTCTTGATCCTTGATCAGCTCTTGTGGAAAAACTGATCAAAGCCTCATTGCTAGCAGTGGAACATCTAGGACAGATTGATACTATCATCCATGAAATTCACCAACAAAACAAGGGTTCATGAAGCATTCAGGATTTAGTATCATGGGCATTTTGGAGATGTACACAGGTAGCCCTGTCATCTCCAATAACCACAGCCATCTAGCAGTAAACTTTGGGGAAAAAAGATCCATAACACTAAGACAGGCCACACAAATAACTGATGTTAGATTCAGTTCCTGAATAATGGTAATGGTATGCACTCTGGTTACATATCTGTGTTAATAGTTTATGTTAAAGTTGCTACAATCATTGACTGCAGCTGCTGTTGTAGTTAAGGGACATCCAGAACTCGGTTATCAGCTTGAGGTTACCTCATTATCCCTATCATGTCATTCTTTGAACAATCAAGATAATATGAATTTTACTTAATTTTTTTTGTATGCAATGAAACTGATGTACATCAATCAATATTTAGTAAGAAGTAATTTATTCTTAAGAACCTGCTGGATCCAGAGTCCATAAGACATCTGCAGTACTCTTGTGTCACTTGCTCAATCCATGGCTGCTTCATTGCTTCTTGGAGAGCATATACTGTACTAAAATTGGCCACAGAACTTTGCCCCGGCTTCAGAAAGCACAATCCTGCCACATATTTGTTCCATTCATTATTTAAACCAGCTGATTCTAATTATACAACAATTAGTTCCAACTGTATAATTTGATTGGAACGAGAGGAATTACACGATGGTTAATAAAGAACATAAAATCACTGGGATGTCTAACTATATGTAACACTCTACCACTTCACAGGTGTTCTAATAACATTAATTACACTCAGTCACCAACAGAACAGTCACCAACAGAACTGTAGGGCACATGACACACATGTGTGCCTGTGCATGGTTATAACAAGAACGGTAACAGCTTTAAATTAAAGAATGATTTAATGCTTCTTCATTTCATTAGTTAATGTTAGCTAGTTAACTGACTCCATAAGGATGTAATGTGCGCGCCCACAGATGAATACACAGACGTGTAAAGCAACCAGGATTTCAGGTGATTGCAAATGACCCAGTCTCTCAAATGAGTCACTATTAAAATAGAGTGCACTACATAGAGCATAGAAAAGGATGATACACAGCCTACCTACTAGTAGGAAATTAGAAGTTAATTGTTACTTTGGCAAGCATCGAGGCTTAGTGGTTAGCAATGTTGCCTAGCACCTCCAAGGTCTGGGTTTGAGTGATATGTTCCCCCTAACACCTTTGTACCTGATGTTGAGAAGAAAGTTGGCCAGTGTCAGGTGGGACTGATTTGATCAGGCAAACCCTGATCTGAAAAGAGCTACGCCCACCTTCCTTGTCCCACTGAGAAAGTCTTCCTCTGCTCCACAGAGGACACTATTTTGGCTCATAGTCTTGCCATGGGGATCATGGCCTCAGATGTCACTAGATTCCCCGGCTCCATGTCAGATGTTGCCTCTTTGTTCCATTGAAGACATCACCCTGCCTCCCTGCTTGACAATACTCTGTCTCCTTTCTTTGAAGTGGACATTACTCTGTCTCCTTGCTCCACTGAGGACTCCTCCAACCAGCTTCACAGAATACATTCTTCTCCTCTCTTGCTCTCTTGGATCTCACTCTCCCTGTTGGTTCAACATTGGACTTTACTCCCCTACTGGTTTCACAGTGGCTATTTATCCATTATCATGCTTTGCCTGAGGCAGTGGTGTGTATTGGTTTATTAAAATAAAAAAACACCACTTTGGTAACATACTGTATACCTAGGATGCAGAATACCCACTGTTGAGGCAGCACATACAGAGCAAGCACGATAGTGATATTTGCACAAGTGGTGTGCAAGTATTACAGTGGTAGAATACTCTAAAGCCATGGATGAATGCTTAGGTACATGCGCTGCTGAGGACTTGAGACATCAAGTGACAAGGTATTCTAAAGAATAGCGAGAGCCAAACTTTCCTTTACCTGCCTGACGCAGAGACGCCTCCTTTCCAAATGCAGAACTTTGAGCAATAAAATTTAAGAAATGGGAACATAGTTCAAACTTTATATGCTAGTAAAGGTTTGAAAAGCTCAGGATTCTCTGTAGTCCTTTAATTTTTCAAAGTTTGAAGCCATCACTTCACTCTTTGTTTTGACATTCATAACACCATGGCTATCCAGACCGTGTTCAAAAACACTTTGAGGGCTTGTAAAACTAAAAATGATTGAAATAGTTTAACCGAAGCTTGGTAGAACTTTCTACAAATTAGTCATATGTTGTTGGTCCTTATGTTTCATTTTAGACAATCACAAATTGGTTTTAAAATAAAGGATATCATTCACCATAAAGAAGAGAATGTGATTTGATGGAGGTACCAAAAAAGCACCTGACTCCGTTATAAATCTGAACCAAATACCAATGGCGCAATCTCCAGGCCATGTGTGAGCAGTTCAGATGTTTAGTTTTTGGTTAGTTTTATGGTTTTAAGTTTTAGGTTGTAAGTAAGGTTTAGAAAAAAAGCCAGAACCATAACACTTTAACCAACCTCAGGGCTATTCGTAATTCTGGCTCAGCCCCACCTTTCTGAGTGGCAAGGGTGTGGAAACTAAATATATATCGAGCTTCAGAATGTCCTCCGTGACTTAGCGACAAGACTTATCCCTAGGATCCCTCCCTAACACTCATTGATCAAAAGCTCCGTGAAGGCCTTCCTGAAAGTGTTGGAATGTTTATTGGAGTGTGGATGAATGGAAACTAGCAAGGGGGAAAAAGCACTTTTCTTTAATCATTTTCTTTAAAAACTATCATATGTTTTGTGTGGAGCAAAACAAAACTTTTTATGCTTAGCTCCAAGTTAGTGGCTTGTACTTGGTTACTCACAGCTGGCTCTAGTGTCTGAATAGCTGATGTAACACTGCTTCAACAAATATAGATAAGTTCTTCCATGAGATCTACTGACGTATGCTTTTAAGGGTTGGCCTTGAAAATCTATGGACAAATGTTTAAGATTTATGCACATAGGAGTTTAGAAATCTTTAGGAAAAGAAGGAAATAGCCATTTGACTTTGAAGTACAATCCAAAGGAGTAATAAAAAACAGCAAAAGTCTAAACACCATAATGACATTTAGAACAGAACACAGCTCAACCACAAAACACAGGGAACTACAAGGAGCCTACTTGCATTGAAGGTGTAGGCTATTAGTTGGTACCTCAAGTAGTGATCGCTACAGCGGCCGCTTATGGAATAGCTTCTATTTAATGTTCAGGACTTGAGGAAGGCTAATCTTGCTGAAGTTCTTGGTGGTCGTCCTTGACTTACAAAACAACGATCATACCAAATAACTTGCATTTCCCACTCCCTCTACCCTCTTCTCAATCTCTTTCAAGCTACACATGCCAAGTTTGAGATATGAGTAATCCTGACCCCTTCTGCGCTCCAGACCTGCCTGATCCGTCCTGATGCCCTACTTTTGGTTGGCTTCTTATCACTTGGAAAGCACTTACTGCTGCTGAGTTTGGTCCCCTCATAGACAGCTTTAAGATATACTTGGTAACCTTAAAGATTTTTTGAGCTATAATTGCTATGAAAAAAAGTGCATCAATAAACAGCGGATAAATTCAGCTGTTGTGTGTTGAAACAGACTATTTTCAGAAAATCGCACCACTTTCAATAATCATGGAGGAACAGCGTTGCTTTGTGCTCATGGCGCTGATCCTCGCGCACTACATTGTACGTGCAAATGATTATTTTCAGATAATTAATTTCGTACACGATTCGCGGCTGCGACTCCAAACCAGCTTCCTGCTCCACTTCAGGGAGAAGAGACGTGTCCTCCTCCTGAATGATCATTTTGTTATTAGCCGGCGATCATCCTGCAGATCCATCAGGTACATAATCCGTTGGCCTATCAAAACAGCCCAGCCACACATTTTTCATCTTTAATGTGAATACAGAGAGGCACTTAATTTCTTCGGCACTCCATGTTTCTCCGCGGTTTGATTTCATCGCGAGTCGATAGCTTGAAATATTTAATGGAGTCAACAGGACGTGAAAAGAATTTTACCCACAACCCCGTATCCCTTATACCCAAAGTGCATTAAACTATACCATTTCGTCAGATTTGGTTTGATTGCTTTCACAACAGACAAACCGTACCAAAGTAGCAGTAAAGACTGCAATAAAGCAGTCCGAGACCACCCCTTCAGGCAGGTCTCGGAGCGATTGATTTGGTGCGCACCAAAGTACCGAGATTGCATTCACATCAACACAAACGTACCGAACCAAGGGACCAAACACGTTTGGTGCGCACCAAATGCTGTAGGTGTGAAAGCACCCGTAATATCTTAATGTTAAAATAAAAGTGATGAATTTCCTGGTTATATAATAACACATGTTACATATTATAGAAGGGAATATATATTATACTGTAGAACAAATGTCCCAAAACATCTTAGAAGTATTCTACAGTTGATGGCTGGGGGGCACAGTGGGAGAATGTTATATATTTCACAACCTCCCAAGACTAAACAGTATTGTTTTTTACGTTTAGTTCAATTTGTTTCAGTATTGACAGTTGGCGTGTGCTTCAAAACAATAGCAGGAAGTCTTGGTTTCTGCTGGATTCCCTACAATTGAGTCATGACCCCAGATGTTGATCAGAGTTTTTTTTTTTTCAGGAGTTTTTGAGCTGCACTCCACACACTTAAGGTTTTATTACTGCACATATGTGAATGCTTGATTTCAGTGTCATGTACGGTTGTAATTACTAACATCCAGTGAGTTAGTAATCATCATCCATCACATGTGCCCCACCCCACTTATTTTTTTTTAAACAAAGGATAATCTGTATTTCCTTCAGAAAAATGACAGCTATTTCTAGCTAAAGGATGAAAGGTTAATTCTGTTTTACCAAAGAGTTAAAGCTTTAAAATGTCCTGGGATTAACAAGGACATATAACCTTAATACCCATAACTATGACCTAAAATGAATCTCTCTTTTCTCTTTCAACAATACTTTGACTCACACGATTTTTTCCTGCCACTTCATTTACTTTCTTCCCAAAATGATGCATGTCACTATATTCTCTTACCTCATCAAAGGCCCCATGAAAACAAACCTGTGTCTTATGCCAGTTTTTATCCTGCTGGTGTGTTCTTCACAAACTGGGGCCAGGGCCACAAACAATGAGCTCAAGCCAAGAAAGAGTTTGGAGCACCATGTTGTTTTCCTCCCAGCTCAGCTCACATTTCTGGGACGGATGCTTCTAGTTTAGTGATCCACTCAAGAGGTGAAGGGGTTCTTCCTCATTCTTTTGGAAACTCCCATTTGAATTTTGATTATTTTGCACTTGATTGCACATGATTTTGATCGAGCCAGTTGTCGAGGAGGCGTGTTTGATCACTTGCAATCAATAAGCAGGAAGCTTTATTTATCAAATATACATTACAGTACTGCAAAAAAAAAGCATGTTTAGACAGGGTCAGCATGATACAGAACCTCTGGGACAGAGAGGTTTTAAGGGTCTTGCTAAAGGGCCAACCAGTTGCAACTTAGCAGTGGGGTGATCCCCCAACCTTCTGATCAGTAACCCTCAGACTTAACCATTGAGTCACAACTGCTCCATGCATATATTCCTAATTGCATATGTTTTATAGATGTTGTCATGTCCTGAGTCGACATGTTTTGCTAATCAACACATAATTAGCCAATGTGGTTATTTTGGCCATTCAGCCTCAGGCCTGTGGAGTCCTATTGTTATTGTTGCCAAGAATACTAACGTTAGCACTGAAATGTTGCAAACTAGGCAGTGAAGTAGGAGCTATGTCCCAACTATAGTCCGCTAATAAGGTAAAGGAAAGTGGTGAGCTGGCAAAAAATCAGCGGGACATCCCTTTAAGACAGTGGTAACAAAATGGAAAGCAGTTTCCCCTGTTGTGGAGATGTGGAGAAACGCAGTGGGGAACTCTATCAACACAATGATGTCATCTATCAAGCGTTCAGACAACAGACCTTAAACTGCATCACCTACTATTGCTTTCTACCCAAGCATCTCCCAGACCTTATCCAATAGTGTTTTTATGGAAAGACAGAAAATAGCTTAAGTAGGTCAGGCCACAGGACTTGTTATTGCCAGTGAGCTTACAGTGAGGCCAGGGAAAATGACTCTGTTTACTCTATTTCTCTTTCTTTCTCCCTCTCTTTGTGTGGTCAGAGACTTAATCTAAAAGGCAGAAAGATTAGACAGATTTGATTCACCAACAACAATATCCTGGTAAGATATTGTAAGAGTACAAGAAAATATTTATTTAATTATTAAAAGCTTCATTTCCTGTTCATACATAACAACGTGAAAGTGGGAGTAGAAAATGGGGAAGTATGCAAGGCACAAGTTACGCAGAGACATAAGAGATAAACAGACACCTCCTGTTTTTTTTTATAAAATGCATGCAACAAAATTAATAACTAATTATTATGACTACATTTCTATTTACTCATCTTTAAGCATGGTCCATAGACATTTCTGATTTTTAAAGAGGCCAGGATGATGGTCAGTCAATCTGGGCGTGGACTGCCTCAGAGACAAATAGCTAAGAACATAACCATTAACAGGATTAATTAACATAAAAATGACTTAGAAAATGTCAAATATCAACAGATCTGTCGAGAACAACCCTCGCATTATCCTATAATGCTATCATCCAGAGATTGCGAGTTCAATTCCCGGGTGATGCTATAACCTCTCGCAGCCGGAGGTCTAGAGAGAACTGATTGGCTGAGCTCTCTCAGAGGACAGGGCTGAGAGGTACTGTACTTAGTGCTCTCACATTAATCACGGCTCTACAACCAATCATGGGCGTCTGTGAGCTCATGCTATCGTAAGGAGCGGATAGCGCTGTCCTCCGAGCGCTGTCCCGCCACCCCCAATGGTGCATGAGCGAGCAGTTTGAAAAGGTGCGGGTGACGTCATGTGCATCGTAGGAAACATGTGATAGTCTACGGCCCTCTCGACTGAGTGGTAGTAGCAGCTTAATGTGGGGGCCCCCTAGTGACTGGGAGGAATTGGACATGACTAAAATAGGGAGATAATCGGGGGGGGGGAATAAATAAAATTACTGTATTTGAATCGTATGCTTGTGTAAAAAATATAAAACATATTGTATAGAGAAAAAATATGTTATAATTCTTTATATGTTTAATTCTTTTAGATTTCAATAAAGTACTCACATGTTTCATTGTCCTCTTCCATCAACCCATTTAACCCCTTCTATTATCTTTGGGGTCATTTTGAAACCATTTAAAGTCTCTTTTTTGCTTTATATACAGTGATTTTTATACATAAAATTGGGTAACAATTTTAATGATGATAAGTTTCTGGAGGTTGAAATTGCTGAGGTCAAATTGAGCCCAGGGATAGACGATGTTAGTAAATTTGTAGGTAACAGGAGGGTTAAGCACTTTTCATGTTATTGTATACAAGATGGCATCTGTCAGATAACCTTGCTATGTGTATAGCAACACATTTAGATACCTGCTCTTGACCAATTAAAACTTGCCACTACATTTCTCTTCCTAATTACCTCACAGTCAGACCACTAATTTGATTAACCTTATATTTTATTTATACAGTACATGGTCACTTCAAGCACCTTGTAGCTGCATTGCACTATAATCAGCTCAAATTAGTCAGGTAATACTATAAACAGTATTATCAATTATTATACTGTCCAGATGTTAACCCACAATTTAGACTTATGATCCAGCAGCCAGTGCTCCAATTAAACCCCAGTGTTACTGACATTAACATACACAATATTCCAATGTCCAAGTTCATACATAAATTATATACTCAGCAAAAAAAAGAAACGTCCTCTGACTTTCAACTGTTTTTACTTTCAGTAAACTTAATGTGTAAATATTTGTATGAACACTAAAAGAGTCAACACCATAAGACATAAACTTAAAATGTTTCACAATGTGTCCCTGAATGAAGGGAGGCTCAAAATCAGTCAGTACCAGTCAGTATCTGGTGTGGCCACCAGCTGCTTGAAGTACTGCAGTGCATCTTGCTGTGAGATGGAGGGATTGTGAGTTCCTGGTGTGACTCGGGCAGTTGTTGTGGCCATCCTGTACCTGTCACACAGGTGTGATATTCGGATGTACCCATCCTGTGCAGGTGTTGTTACACGTGGTCTTCCACTGCGAGGATGATCAGCTGTCCTTCCTGTCTCCCTGTAGCGCTGTCTTAGGTGTCTCACAGTGCGGACATGGCAATTTAATTCAATTCAATTCAAGTAAACTTTATTTGTATAGCACTTTTAACAATTGACATTGTCTCAAAACAGCTTTACACAATCAAAAGAATTATTAAGTTTGTATGGAATGTGGCGGCACAGTGGTATAGTGGTTAGCACTGTCGCCTTGCACCTCAAGGGTCCGGGTACGATTCCCGGCCAGGCTCGATTCCCGTCTCTGTGTGCATGGAGAATGCATGTTCTCCCCGTGTTTGGTGGGTTTCATCCAGGTACTCCGGTTTCCTCTCACAGTCCAAAGACATGCAGATTAGGCTAATTGTCGTTCCCAAATTGACCATAGTGTGTGTGTGTGTGTGTGCTCTGCGATGGATTGGCACACTGCTGGGATAGGCTGCAGGTCCCTGCGACCCTAATACAGGATAAAGCTGTATAGAAGATGAATGAATGAATGAATGAATGAACGTATGGAATGTGAATGTGTATGAATCAAAATGGTCAGATAGTCCCTGGTGAGCAAGCCGCGGGCGACAGTGGCAAGGAAAAACTCCCTGAAATGGTAATAGTAAGAAACCTTGAGAGGAACCAGACTCAACAGGGTACCCATCCTCATCTGGGTGAAACAGTTAGCAGTAAATGATCTGCATTTATACAGTGTGTTAGGTGGCAGGCAGTTCAGCTATAATATTAATTAATATTATAATAAAAATATTCAATTCAATATTCAATAATATTAAATTGATGTTAATTGATGTTAAAATGGAGTCCAGGTAGTTATTGGAGACTCAGATAGACTTGTAGAAAAGTTCCAGTCCTGAACTATCGAATTGTCAAGTCCTCAGAGAAACAGCTGCCAACACCAGTCAAGGCCAGAACCATCTTCTAAGTAGAGAGAATCATCCCCAGACACCAGACGCATCCCAAAGAGAAACACGGGGCATCCAGGATGGGTCAGACAGGTCCGGAGGGCAGAGGGAGTCTGGGTCTGTGTAGCTCGACAGAGAGAGAGAAAGAGTGAAAGGGGGAGACAGGGGGAGAGAGGAAAGAGAAAGAGGGGGAGAAAGAGAAGAAGAGGAGAGATGGCAGTTAGGTATGGTCACAGTCACATAATGTCTAATGTGAATGTATATTTACTGTAGAGTGCAAGCAGGGACTCCGGCAGGACTAACTATGACAGCACAACTAAAAGGGAGAGCCAGAAGGAAACACAAACATGAGGGCTCCCTGAGATGTAAAGCAAACAATCACCTCACCGTCAACAAACCTTAGTGATCAATGAGTGTGAGGAAGACAGCATCTAAACATACCAGTTCACCATAATACTCTACGTCCATGAGTCCCCCAGATCTGCTCCTTTACCTAAGGCAAATCTATTTTAAAAAATGCTTGGCTAAATAAATAGGTTTTTAGCCTAGACTTAAACACTGAGGCTGTGTCTGAGTCCCAAACACTATTTGGAAGACTATTCCATAATTTTGGGGCTTTGTAAGAAAAAGATCTGCTATGGTATGTTTTCATAATACGCGGTACTGACAAGCAGCCTGCATCCTTTGATCGAAGTAGGCGTGGCGGATCTTAAGACACTAGCAGTTCGCTCAGATACTGCGGCGCGAGACCATTTAATGCTTTATATGTCAAGAGTAGTATTTTAAAATCAATGCAAAATTTCACAGGGAGCCAATGCAGTGAAGATAGGATAGGGGGGATGTGCTCATATCTTCTGGTTCTAGTGAGGACTCTCACTGCTGCATTCTGGACTAGCTGAAGCTTGTTTATGGACCTAACTGAACAACCAGACAGTAAGGCTTTACAATTGTCCAGCCTAGAGGTGATAAAAGCATGAACTAGTTTTTCTGCATCGTTTAGCGACAATATATTTCTTATCTTCGCAATATTTCTGAGGTAAAAGAATGCTATCCTGGTAATATTATCTACATGAGCTTCAACTGAAAGGCTGGAATCTATAATCACGCTGAGGTCTTTTACTGTTGCACTTGATGGTCTTGATTATGCTTTTAATACCATAATTCCCTCCACACTCACCACCAAGCTGGAGCACCTGGGACTGAGCTCATCTATATGTCAGTGGATCTCCAATTTTCTGACTGGCAGACCACAGGCAGTAAGGATGGGCGGACATGTCTCAACTACACTCACTTTCAGCACTGGAGCCCCCCAGGGTTGTGTTCTGATCCCCCTGCTGTACTCTTTGTACACCCACGACTGCGTGGCCACTACCAACTCCACCTCCATCATCAAGTTTGCTGACGACACCGTCGTGGTCGGACTGATCACCAACAATGATGAGTCGGACTACCTAGAGGAGATTGAAAATCTGGAGAACTGATGCCAGAGGAACAATCTCCTCCTGAACGTCAGTAAGACAAAGGAGCTGATAGTGGACTTTAGTACAAAGCAGGAGAGGAACTACCAGACCCCCGTCATCAACAGGAGCCCAGTGGAGAGAGTGGACAGCTTCAGATACCTCGGTGTTCACATCACGCAGGACCTGTCATGGTCCTGTCACATCAACACCGTGGTGAAAAAAGCCCGGCAGCGTCTCTACCACCTCAGACGCTTGAGAGACTTTAGACTGCCCTCCAGGGTGCTCAGGAACTTCTACTCCTGCACCATAGAGAGCATCCTGACGGGAAACATCACGACCTGGTTCGGGAACAGCACCATGGAGGACAGACGAGCTCTACAGAGGGTGGTGCGATCAGCCAAGCACATCATCCGCACTGAGCTCCCTGACCTGCACTCGATCTACAGCAAGCGGTGCTGGACTAAGACCAGGAAAATCATGAAGGACATCAGTCACCCCAGTAATGGACTGTTCTCTTTGTTGCGATCTGGGAAGCGATTCCGCTCCCTAAAGGCCAACACAGAGAGGCTGAGGAGGAGCTTCTTCCCGCAGGCGATAAGGTCTCTCAATCACACCTCCACACAGGACTAATAACATCTTTTTAAGCTCACAACACTGACTGGACAATCGTGGACACATTCATACACACTTGCACTAAATATTTATACATCTGGACAATTGCACATGTCACTTTCATTAGTCACCTTTCATGCATACAGTATTTGCACAACCACTGACACTTTAAATTCTATATACATATACCCTATATTTCTATATTCTGCAATATTTTATTATGCCCTTATTGTACAGTTAATTTTACTAGTTAAATTTATTTCTTTAGTATTTCCTTTTTATTGATTATTTATTTTACGTACAAGCTTTTATTTTCTTTTTAAGGTCACTGGCGATCGTGTAAGCATTTCACTGCATATTATATTGTGTATGACTGTGTATGTGACAAATAAAATTTGAATTTGATTCATGTATGCCATTTCTATGTACTGTAGATATGAGCATAGCTGCTCCGCTACTATCTTTTCCAGGACCTTAGAGATAAAGAGGAGGTTTGCAATTGGACAGCTGTAATTGGACAGCTGACAGGGGTCGAAGTCAGGTTTCTTAATTATTGGTTTGATAACTGCTAATTTAAAAGATTTTGGAACATAACCAATGCTGAGTGAGGAATTAATTATTCTCAACAGCGGTTCTGTTATTACTGGTACTATCTGTTTAAGAAAATGTGTCGGTATAGGATCTAATATACAGGTTGATGAATTTGCAGAAGAGATGAATGAAATTAGTTCATTCTCTTCAAGAGGAGTAAAGTATTCTAGGTTTGAATCTGACATGGCTAGGTTAACATCTGCATCAATTACATTGTTCGGTTTCAAAGCCTCAATTTTATGCCTGATATTTACAATTTTATTATTAAAAAAGTTCATGAAATCCTCACTATTGCATGATGTTGTTGTGGAGATTTCTGTAGTGGTCTTATTTCTGGTTAATTTGGCTACGGTATTAAATAAAAATCTAGGATTATTTTTATTTTCTTCTATAAGAGTGGAGAGATACGTTGATCTAGCTACACTAAGTGCTTTCCTATAGTTCAGGATGCTCTCTTTCCATGCTATTTGAAATACTAACAATTTAGTTTGACGCCATTTACTCTCTAATTTCCGAGCGGTCTGTTTTAAAGTGCGCGTGTGATCGTTATACCAGGGAGCAAGTTTCTTATCTCTAATAATTTTTCTTTTAACTGGAGCTACATTATCTAAGGTACAACGAAGTGTCGACTCTAAATATTAAGTCGCCTGATCGAGTTCTCTGGTGTCAGACGGTGATCTAATCAAAGTTGGTAACTCTGGGAGATTACTGATAAAACTCTGTGTGGTAGTTGATGTGAATGTACGTTTAATACGGTAGCGCGGTGCTGTGCGTACATTATCACTGTGACACACTTGAATGGAGACAAGATAGTGATCTGAGATAATTTCAGACAGTGGAATTGTGAATACATTTCTTATACTTAATCCGAAGAATATTATTAAATCTAAAGTGTGACCTGCTTTATGAGTGGGTCCTACTACACACTAAATGCTGTTCTCAGAGGGTCTTCTGAATTCATTCATTTTCTGTACCGCTTTATCCTTATATACAGGGTCGCGGGGACCTGGAGCCCATCCCAGGAAACTTAGGGCACAAGGCGGGGTACACCCTGGACAGGGTGCCAATCCATCGCAGGGCACACACATACTCACATACACACACTCATTCACACACTACGGGCAATTTGGAATGTCAATTAACCTAACCTACATGTCTTTGGATTGTGGGAGGAAACAGGAGTAACCGGAGGAAACCCACCAAGCACGGGGAGAACATGCAAACTCCATGCACACAGAGACGGGAATCGAGCCTGGCCGGGGAATCGAACCCAGACCCTGGTGGTGCAAGGCGACAGTGCTAACCACTACACCACCGTGCCGCCCCTTCTGAAGTCTCAAAATTAATATTAAAATCTCCAGCAATTAACACTTTGTCTACAGAAACGACTAGGTTTGAGATGAAATCTGCAAATTCACTAAGAAATTTATTGCCCTAGCCACATCGGCAGTCCTCATGCCTCCCTGCAGCATTCCTAATGCACATTCACGCAGATGAGCAGGGACCCTGGGCATCTTTCTTTGGGTGTTTTTCACAGTCGGTAGACAAGTCTCTTTAGTGTCCTGCGTTTTTAGAACTGTGACCTTAAATGCCTACTTTCTGTAAGCTGTTAAGGTCTTAACGACCATTCCACAGGTGCATGTTAATTAATTTATTATGGTTAATTGAACATGCATGGAAAACATTGTTTAAACCCTTTACAATGAAGATCTGTAAAGTTATTTGGATTTTTACAACATTATTGTTGAAATACACCGGCCTGAAAAAGGGATGTTTCTTTTTTTGCTGAGTATATAAATAAAAACCAACATAATTTAATAATAGAAATGAATAAAGGATGGTCTTCCCATGTGTTACCTATCTGACCATTGCCTAATCAGACTTTCCACCACATGATCAAATAGCCCTATCTGTTCAAGGCCACCCAGAGCAAAGTTTTCTCATCCCCATTTATCACGTTCTGCAAATTACCCAGAAATATGTTTCTGCGAAGGCAGTTTTTGTTCAGGCATTATGCTTTTAACAAGACTTTGAATAACATTTTGTTCTTTCCTTTAAAAAAAGAAAAAATAATAATTCAATATATTTCTTTCTTTCCATATATTTTCATATTTTATTACTATTTTAGAGATAAAGCGTAATGATGATGCATAATGCAAAGTGGAAAGTCTGAATTTAAACAAGTGACTAAGAGATGAAAATGATATTAATAAAACAGTATTTTTAAAACTGTACACGTGTTAGAAGGTATACAAATAGAAGGGAAACAAATGTAATGTAATACAAATGTATTTCAAATAAAATCACGTGTCTTTAAGTACCCCCCAAATTATAAAATGTGATACAGTAGAAAATGTGGGCTAATGATTGTGTCTCGTATACTGCTAATATACTCAATAGGCATGCACAATTATCAGATAAATAATTGAATATTTGTAATAATTAAATATTATAACTTTCATAATTTCACTCTTTGCTTCCATGTGAAGGTCTAATGACTGGCTGGACCAAATGAGACTTATGAAGAACAGTACAAGTATACATTCAAAAGGTGTGTGACTGAAAATGATAGTTAATATTACACTTCTACTAACATTTTGAATGCAAAATGTCAACCCATGCTATGGTAAAATTGGCTCAAATACAGTAGATATCTGTGGCCAAAATCTATATTTCCTGGTTGCTCATCAGAACAATTTGCCAATTACCTTTCATGGAATTGGTTGGAATTTAAACCACTGCCCTCTTAAAATCTAAAAGAGGGAAACAAAATCTAAAATGGCTAATAATAAGCTTTTTTAAGTTGATCTGGATGATGGCATCTGTCTAATGCTGCAAATAAAGATGTATTAATATATAGTGTGGTAAAAATCACTTAATAAACTAGTTTGTTCACTAGCACTGTCGCCTTGCACCTCCTGGGTCCGGGTTTGATTCCCAGCCAGGCTTGATTCCCGTATCTGTGTGCATGGAGTTTGCATGTTTTCCATGTGCTTTTGGGTTTCCTCTGGGTACTCCGGTTTCCTCCCACAGTCCAAAGACATGCAGATTAGGCTAATTGGTGTTTCCAAATTTCCTGTAGTGTGTGAATGAGTGTGTGAGGGAGTGTATGTGTGTGCCCTGCGATGGATCGGCACCCTGTACAGGGTGTACTCCGCCTCGTGCCCTAAGTCTCCTGTGATAGGCTCCAAGTCCCCCGCGACCCTGAATACAGGATAAAGTGGTATAGAAGATGAGTAAGGGTGCTTTCACACCTATAGTTCGATTGCTTTAGTCCGCACCAGTCAGAAAAATGTTACAATGTAGTAAACAGACGTGGGTACGGTTTGCTTTCACATATGCAGAGTTCTAAACGAACCAAAATAGATCACGAAGCCCATCGGCACTGGAAACAGACTATTTTCAGAAAATCGCGCCAATTTCAATAATCCAGGAGGAACAGCTTTGCTTTGCGCTCATGGTGCTGATCTTCGCGCACTGCATTGTACGTGCAAATCATTATTTTCAGATAATTAATTTTGAACACGATTCGCGGCTGCGACTCCAAACCAGCTTCCTGGTTTATTCATCTCGCCGACGGTGCATTGCGCACCACTTCAGGGAGAGACAAGCCCTCCTCCTGAATGATCATTTTGTTATTAGCCGGCGATCTTCCTGCAGATCCATCAGGTAATCCGTTGGCCGATTGAAACAGCCCAGCCACACATTTTTTCATCTTTAATGTGAATACAGAGAGGCACTTAATTTCCTCGGCACTCCACGTTTCTCCGCGGTTTGATTTCATCGCGAGTCGAGCTTGAAAAATTTAATCGAGTCATCAGGAAGGGAAAATAATTTTACCCGCAACCCCAAAGTGCATTAAACTATACCATTTCATCAGATTTGGTTTGGTTGCTTTCACACCAGACGAACTGTACCAAAGTAGAGCGGATAAAGCGGTCCGAGACCACCCCTTCAGGCAGGTCTCGGATCGATTGATTTGGTGCGCACCAAAGTACCGAGATTGCATTCACATCAACACAAACGAAGTGAACCAAGGGACCAAACACGTTTGGTGCGCACCAAATGCTGTAGGTGTGAAAGCACCCTAAATGAGTTTGTTCAGTTTAGGCCAGTTGTCAAAAATAAGAGGAAATAATTTTTTTATGCAAACATAAAACTCATCTGATCTTACATTGTATATGCCTGCATATCACGATTTACATTATATAAAAAAATCAGGTTTTATATCACCATTGGTGCCATTGGTCTTATACTGTTTAAATTGTACATTATCTTTAGTAATCATAAACGACCTGAAATTTCTTTTTGAGGATGAGGACACATTGTAGTTACATTATGTATAACAATTTTAACTATGTGTCAAGGATTTAATCCAAAATAACTGTGCAACTTGTGTCTATCCAATTAGCACATAAGTCTGTACATATGCCTGAGGTCTGAATAATGATGTAGTAAACTTTCATATTACCTCCTGAATGTGACCTACAGTGTCCATTGGTCAAAGTAAACTGGTACAATCTGGTATTTTGTGCCACTTAAAGATTCAGTGGTCGTACGCAGTACTGGAAAGAGAGAAACGTACCTGTCACATTCAAAACTTTCAGCAAGAAAGCATAATAGTCTGATAGTGTTGTTTCATCTTTAACTCACCTCACTGCCAGTGTTGCCAACTCCTCAGTAAGGAAAGTAGACATTGGTTGTCCTAATAGTCGCTAGAAGTCACTAAATGACATCATAACTTAATTTATATAATGTCATGACAAAAAGTGAGTAGGTAAAAACACCCTAAATACACTTAGAACTATACAAATTAAATATAATTTTTTAAATTTTATTTATTTATTTTTAATTAAAGCACTCAAAAAAGAGCAATGATATGCAAGTGCTATAACAAGTCTCAGTTAGCTTAACACAGTGCATATAGCAAGGTTTTATTATTATTATTATTATTATTATTATTATCCATCCATCCATACATACATTTTCTTCCGCTTATCCGAGGTCGGATCGCGGAGGCAGCAGCTTCAGCAGGGATGCCCAGACTTCCCTCTCCCTGGCCACTTCTTCCAGCTCTTCCGGGGGGATCCCAAGGCGTTCCCAGGCCAGCCGAGAGACATAGTCCCTCCAGCGTATCCTAGGTCTTCCCCGGGGTCTCTTTCTGGTGGGGCGTGTCCGGAACACCTCACAAGGGAGGCGTCCAGGGGGCATCCTAAATAGATGCCCAAGCCACCTCATCTGGCTCCTCTCGATGCGGAGGAGCAGTGGCTCTACTCTGAGCCCCTCCCGGATGACTGAGCTTCTCACCCTATCTCTAAGGGACAGCCCAGACACCCTGTGGAGGAAACTCATTTCGGCCGCTTGTATTCGCGATCTTGTTCTTTCGGTCACTACCCAACGCTCATGACCATAGGTGAGGGTAGGAACGTAGATCGACCGGTAAACTGAGAGCTTTGCCTTTTGGCTCAGCTCCTTCTTCACCATGATGGACCGATACAGAGCCCGCATCACTGCAGACGCTGCCCCAATCCGCCTGTTGATCTCCCGTTCCATTTTACCCTCACTCGTGAACAAGACCCAGAAATACTTAAACTCCTCCACTTGGGGCAGGATCTCACTCCCAACCCTGAGAGGTCACTCCACCCTTTTTCGGCTGAGGACCATGGCCTCAGATTTGGAGGTGCTGATTCTCATCCCAGCCGCTTCACACTCGGCTGCGAACCGTTCCAGTGAGAGCTGTAGATCGCAGGATGATGAGGCCAACAGAACAACGTCTGCAAAAAGAAGTGACCCAATCCTGAGCCCACCAAACTGTACCCCCTCAACGCCCTGGCTGCGCCTAGAAATCCTGTCCATAAAAATTATGAACAGGATCGGTCACAAAGGGCAGCCCTGTCGGAGTCCTACTCTCACCGGAAACAGGTCCGACTTACTATCGGCAATGCGGACTAAGCTACGACAGCGGTTGTACAGGGACCGGACAGCCCTTAACAGGGAATCCGATATCCCATACTCTCGGAGTACCCCCCACAGGACTCCCCGAGGGACACGGTCGAATGCCTTCTCCAAGTCCACAAAGCACATGTAGACTGGTTGGGCAAACTCCCAGGACCCTGCTAAGGGTGTAGAGCTGGTCCACTGTTCCGCGACCTGGACGAAAACCACACTGCTTCTCCTGAATCCGAGGTTTGACTATCCGACGGACCCTCCTTTCCAGGACCCCTGAATAGACTTTCCCGGGGAGGCTGAGGAGTGTGATCCCTCTGTAGTTCTTGAAGAGGGGGACTGGTTTGCCAGTCCAGAGGCACTGTCCCCGATGTCCATGCAATGTTGCAGAAACGTGTCAAACATGACAGCCCTACAACATCCAGAGCCTTGAGGAACTCTGGGCAGATCTCATAGTCCATTCGGACTCAATGTCCCCCACCTCGCCCAGGACGTGGTTTCCGGAGGTGGGAGTGGAAGCTCGTCCTGACAGGGGACTCTGCCAGACGTTCCCAGCAGACCCTCACAATACATTTGAGTCTACCAGGCCTGACCGGCATCCTACCCCGGCAACGAAGCCAACTCACCACCAGGTGGTGATCAGTTGACAGCTCCGCCCCTCTCTTCACCCGAGTGTCCAAGACATGTGGCCGCAAGTCCGACAACACGACCACAAAGTCGATCATCGAACTGCGGCCTAGGGTGTCCTGGTGCCAGGTGCACATGTGGACACCCTTATGCCTGAACATGGTGTTCGTTATGGACAATCCGTGACGAGCACAGAAGTCCAATAACAAAACACCGCTCTGGTTCAGATCGGGGGGGCCGTTCATCCCAATCACGCCCTTCCAGGTCTCACTGTCATTGCCCACGTGAGCATTGAAGTCCCCCAACAGAACGATGGAGTCCCCAGGAGGGACGTTCTCTAGCGCCCCCTCCAGAGACCCCAAAAAATGGTGGGTACTCCAAACTGCTGTTCGGCGCATAAGCGCAAACAACAGTAAGGATCCGTCCCCTCACCCGAAGACGGAGGGAGGCCACCCTCTCGTCCACTGCGGTGAACCCCAATGTACAGGCCCCGAGCCGGGGGGCAATAAGTATGCCCACACCTGCTCGTCGCCTCTCACCGGTGGCAACTCCAGAGTAGAAGAGAGTCCAGCCCCTCTCAAGGAGACTGGTTCCAGAGTCCAAGCTGTGCGTCGAGGTGAGTCCAACTATATCTAGCTGGAACTTCTCAACCCCACGCACAACCTCAGGCTCCTTCCCCGCCAGAGAGGTGACATTCCACGTCCCTAGAGCCAGCTTCTGCAGCCGAGGATCAGACCGCCAAGGCCCCTGTCTTCGGCCACCGCCCAGCTCACACTTTACCCGACCTCTTTGGCCCCTCCTACAGGTGGTGAGCCCATGGGAAGGGGGACCCACGTTGCCTCTTTGGGCTGTGCCCGGCATGGCCTCATGGGTGCAGGCCCGACCACCAGGCGCTTGCCATCGGGCCCCACCTCCAGGCCTGGCTCCAGAGGGAGACCCCGGTGACCTACATCCGGGCGAGGGAAAACGTTTTCCAAGGGTTTTAATCATCATAAGAGGTCGTCTGAACCACTCTTTGTCTGTTCCCTCACCTAGGAACAGATTGCCATGGGTGACCCTGCCGGGGGCATGAAGCCCCCGACAACATATCTCCCAGGATCATTGGGACACGCAAACCCCTCCACCACGATAAGGTGGTGGTTCAAGGAGGGGTATTATTATTATGTAATAAATTAAATTAAATGAGATGGAATAATAGAAATAATAGAAATAATAGAAACAACTAATGTTAGGGACCTGTTTTGCTTTTGTTAATTGTATAATAAAGAAAAAGAAAATAAATAGATAGAATTACAAAAGGAACATAGAAGCTAGTATTAATTAGTTAATGCTTTTTTAGTTAATTAGTTAATTAGTTTTTTGTTGTTGTCACTATTCCAACCCTCGTCCTTTATTCGGGCTTGGGACTGACTAAAGTGACCCAAAAGAGACACTCTGGCGGAGTTAGGTTTATATACGAACACATGAAAATCTCAAAAAAGTCTCCAGTAACACCAGAAAAAGTCGCTACAGTTGCTTTTTTAAAAATGTGTCGCTAGAGAGTTCTGAATACTTGCTAAATATAGCGACAAAGTCGCTAAGTTGGCGACACTGCTCACTGCTTTGTTCACGGCTACAATGAACTACGAAACTAACTAGCCTGATCTAGGGCACTACTTGGTATGTGGAACAAAGCATTCTACACCCTACACAGTTCACTAGCCTTCCATTTTACAGTATTTGCAACTCAGCCCTAGAACAGTGGCACTCATTTACACCGAAAGTGTAAGCAACAAGGTATCCACATGTTTTAGTTTTGCCTGAAGCCAGATAGATCATAAATTTTTTTACAGAACCATACACACAAGTGTACACACTACAGACTATAACAAAGCAATTACATGAAATTAATACATAAATAAATCAATCAAAAATAAATAAATAGATTTCAGAATATGATATTTAACAATCCAAAGAAAAGTCTCTAAAAACCTCGAGTTTTGTCTGTTTATGCAACACTTAGTTCTGACCAAGCAACCTGATTGGACGAGAGGTTTTCCACGAATAGTGATAATAGACAATGACATCACTGGGACATTTAACTATATGTACTTTGTATCACTTATACTGAGGAGAGAGCAGCTGCCTGCCAACAAAAAAAATTCAAAACCAGTCACAGAAGCACTTTCATCAGGAAAACACATTTGACAATATTGTCTGTTATTAAAGGTAGGGGAGGTAGAGCAAAGTCGGGGCTCTGTGCAGGCCACATGAGTTCTTCCACACCAACCTTGGCAAATCTATGTCTCTACCATCCTTGCTTTGTGGCAAGATTTGGGAAGGCACTCATATAGATGTAATAGCCAACTGTCCATATAATTTTGGCCACATATTGTGTCTGATGCAATTTTCCAAATATACAGAATGTTACAGTTTTAAGATGAGAACTGTAGAGATGTATACAAGAAGCCAGAATGTGCTCCAAAGAGTAATGACAACTTTATGAATCCATTGTTGTTGCTGACAAATGCAGTGTCATAAAGATATAAGAGGGTAATTAGGAAATACTTCTTTATGAAAAGGAATTTTGGACTACAGTAAAAGTGTATATTATTATTATTATTATTATTATTATTATTATTATTATTATTATTATTATTATTATTTCTCGAATCGATTCTCTATATCACTTATCCTGTGTAGAGTTATCATGGCTTAGAGTGTATCCCAGGAAGCTTAGGGCACATGATGGGGTACACCATGGATGGGGTGCCAACACACAAACATACAGACCCAATCACAGACTACAGGCAATTTGGAAACATCAGTAAAACTACTGTGCAGGTCTTTGAACTTATTATTGTTATTATTATTATTAGTAGTAGTAGTAGTAGTAGTAGTAGTAGTAGTAGTAGTAGCAGCAGCAGCAGCAGCAGCAAATTCAGAAAAAAATCTCTCATATATATAAATTTGCTGCTACTCTCTCTCTCTCTCTCTCTCTCTGTGTATTTATGCTAATTGTGTATGGATGTAAGTTGTTTATATTTTTAAGTTACACTGGGTTCAGTTTATAGGCAATTGTTTAATTGCTAGATTTCATTGAAAATGAACGGCTTCACTACTGTGTTATACTTAGAAAGAGTATCAAAGTCTCAGTTCCATGTCCCAATGCTAAATTCTGTGTAATTTAAGGTTTCCAGAAAGACTTCTGACTGTTCAGCAAATTACAGTTGCGAAATTTGACCCTTTTTTTTCTCCTCCGGTGCCTATCTGTTATATGTAGACTGGTGTCAAAGTTCCAATAAACGATTAGTCAGTGCTCAATTCAGCTCACTGCAAAAACCACAGATAGTCTAAAATTGGCATGATCATTCTTTTTTGTTCAGTCGTGCAAATTCAGACAGATGAGTAATACATCCTCAGCAGCCCATAGCAAATAAAAATATGAAATAACTCTTAAACAACTTGGTTTAAATGTTAATCAATGGTATTGTATAACCTTAACCATTTTTGGAAGTTGCATATCTATTAGTGCCCCAATGATACGCTATTGACAATTTAGTAAGTGTGTGCCAAACTCTTTGCTTTCACATGAAGGTCTTATGACTGGCTGCACAAAAATGAGACAAATAAAGAACAGTATGCATTTAAAAAGTGTGGGGCTAAAATGGTAGTTAATATCATACTTCTACAGACATTTTGATTGCAGCCCATGCAATCAGTTTGAGACAAGTGTTGAGGATACATATCCTGAATGTTCGAGTGCTGGCTCATATCATTATCTTTGGCCAAAGTCTATATTTTCTGGTTGCTCACCATTACAATTTGCCAATTACCTTTCATGGAACTGTTGGTATTTAAAGTGACCTTACAGCCCTCCTAAAACCCCAATGTGGAAAAAAAAATTTAAATAGGTAATTATAAACTTTTGTAAGTGGATCTAGATGTTGCCATCTGCGTAATGCTAATGTAGATGAACTTGTATCTATTGTGGTAAAAATCATTAAAATAGTTTGTTCAATTAAACCAGTTATTATTGACAATAATATATATATTATATATTAACAATATATAATAGTTATATATTAACAATAATAATAATAATAATAATAATAAGCGGAAATTATTTCTGATGCAAGCATAAAAACATCTTATATACTTTCATATCACTAATCATATTATATTAAAAATAAGGTCTTATATTACCATTAATGTCATTGGTTTTATGCTGTTTAATTTGTACCTCCTTTTTGGTGATCATCACAGATTATCTAAATTCAGTTAAAGTTTGACTGATCGAAGAACTGTTCGGTTATTGCACTGTTGGGGAAGTCTGCCAAAAAAACTGAGGGGAATATAACCCAGGAATTGGGATGTTTAAAGAGTCTAGGTCAATATTTGCCTTCGTTTGGTTAGCTCATAGTTCAAAACTTGGGAAGATCAAACTGTGAGGAGGACAACTCACATTTCAACAGTGTTTTTCAAGACCAAAATGGATGCCTTCCAAGAAGGTTTTAGACATTCTTGGGCAGATGGTTGTGATTTTGTTAACTTTTTTTTTTCAATCGTGGCTACTCATGCAGTGTATTTTGCCAACTTTACCACATATCAGGAGTTCACTGATTCACTCATTCTCTGTATTTATTGGTTATCAATTCTCATTGTTATTTACTGTTGCTTCTAAAGTCATGCAGAAAGTTCTCAAAGCTCCATGGGTTATCTAGCAAATCCCCCAGCACAGACAAACTTTTCTGATGCACAACGCAACACTATTCAGTACCAATTGGTAGTCTTTTAAGTCTAAAGCTAACATACTGTCTCATTATTTGCAGTGAAAACAGGGTTGGAGTCTTCAGCAATGGATCTTCTTCTTACAGCAATGACTGCTGGTGTGAAGTCATAGGTCATAGAAGCTGTGCTTGTGACTTGAGTTGGATTTTGGAATGGATATTTATAGAGAGTATGTGAGTTTGAAGTTTTTGAAGATGCGCCATGCTGACAAATTTTTTTTTTATTTTCTAAAATCTAAAGTTTCATCACCTGGGTCAAAACAAAGGGACTAAGCTGTTATTAATTGACAACATTTTGTGGATTGATAACCAATTTGTGGAACAGGCATATGTTATATGATCTTTCACTAGGAGTAGGCGAGGTTTTTTTCAGCACCATGGACAGCACACAAGTTGTTTTCTGAGACATTAGGAGAAAAATATCAAATGGTCAAGAAGTATGGATAATCAAGGTTATCATTTGTGATTGATTATGAAGGCAACATAAATTTTATATGGATCTGAGGTTGAGGGGTACAAACTGTTTTCCGTAGATAAGAACTACTCATATTAAATATTCATCATGCTTACTGGATGCAAGGCTGTGTGATCATGAATGTGTTAGACACAGTAGTGTGAAGTATGCATGACAGCATTCTGTCCAACTCTCTTCGTCATTCCAGCTCCCAAGAAGTCTTCTTTTGGGAACAGATCGCTCATTCATATAATTAAAATTTAAAATTGTACCCAGACTTGTGTTTCCAGATTAGGCTCTGAAATCCTGACCAGCATAAACCAGAAAAAGGTGAACGTTTGCAACATACAAACATGTACAGTAAATCTTAGAACTTAGAGCTTAGAACTGAACCATGGACTCTGGAACCATGAAATAGCAACACCACCCACTACAACACTATTTATTGGAAAAAAAAAAAGCTTAGGCATGTTATATTGTTTGATTAAGATATTTTTTACATAGACAGACAGTTATCTACAGTATGGAATATTTGTGTCTGAATTGTTCATTTAATCACATATGTTTTTATCACTGAGTTTAATTGAATTTAAAATTTCCTTAGAATGGAGGCAAATGTTGAACCATTAATAGTTATCAGGCATACAATATGTGCTTATTGAATTATTTATAGCTAGGCATGATTGTATACTTCGGCATACATGTACTGCCACAAATACATTGTGTGTATAAGTGGGTGTGAATGCATTCACACCCATTTATTCAGTACATGCATTCTCTGAACTTGCCATTCTCTCAGTTTGCTCTCTTTACCTCTGACACACTTTTCTCAGTAAAGGGAACTGTGATGGGAACGCACCTTGTACTCACAGTACTCAATTTGTTGAAGTAGCTGGGATGTCACAACTAATGTCTGTCCTACTCTAGGAACATGTATGCTAAAGCAATTTTTTTGCTTTGTGTAATCAGATTACACAATATGACGTTGAGGGTAAGGAAACATGTCCCAGGTTGTTAATGAAGTGACCTGTGCACCAAACAAAAGCGAGCCCCTTTTTAAGAAGCTGGAAACTCTGTATGAAAAAATGTTAATTTAGCATAACAGAGGCTTTTAGAGTGCTGGGTTATTACCACTGCTATTATATAGATGGCATCTTTATGCAATAAAATTGTGTAAGAAAAAACGTAATCAAATACACGATTAAAAAGTAATTGAACAAATGTAAAGAAAATTTAAATGTTTTTTAATATTCAATATTTTGATACAATATTTGAACACTGAATTAATCCTGTATCCACATATCTGTGTGCAACAGGAATGGAAGAAATGGACCACCAGCATGGTTAATACTAAAAAGTCTAAAGTTAGCACTGTAGAATGGGTCAGATTTAATTTCTAGCACTACACCAGCATTTATATGAAATTTAACTACATCAGCCATACTTCTTTAAATTTGTAGAAAATTGTTGAGATCAAGAAATAACAGCAATTTTCAGTGAAGGAGTACTTCTGTACTTTAAATTGATGTTTTAAAATTCTATGTCTATAGTTATCTTCCTATACACACAATAAACACATTACTATTGGACATGATGGAATAGTGAAGAAACACTACTGTGTTGCTAGCAGACATCTTGTCACGACCCATCACCAGATGGTAACAAGGACTGATCCAATCTTTCTGACTAATACTTCTCACTATAGCTCTGATCTGGCAATAATTATGCTCTTTCATCGATTTGAACTGTGAAACATTATTCACTAGCTGGCTTTTTTGTGTGGTTGCGTATTTCTCAAGTCACTTCTTGTTTGGTTATAAGCGTGTTTTAATACTTGCCCACATATCGAGTGACAGATATCTCGCTCAGTGGGGCATTAGTAGTTGTGGTCATCAATTCTCACAATAGAGTGACTAACAGGCACAGTGTGTCAGTGTGAATCTGTACTTTGGGGTTTGGATTGTTTTTGGTTAACTCTTTCCTAGTCAGCGAATATAGTCATGTTAACCACAGACAGGTAAAACAATTATCCTAATTAATACCACAATTATTTATAAGCCCAATTGTTGAACTGATTTACACACCATATTTCATGAACAGGTCACAGACCATGAAGTAAGACCTGTAGATAAAAACAAATATGTCAACAACAAGACATGCTGATTTAAAGTTCTTAAATTTGCCATGAACTTACACTTCATAGCAACTTTACACTTAAGGACATACATTTTGGGCTTGTGGTAAGGAATGTACTGTCCCCATTTAAACCTGGACCTTAAGGACCACCGCTGTAGTTTTGAGTATGTATTTACGCTGATTGGGCAACTGTCAAAGGAAAAAAGAAAAAAACACTGAATAATATCTGAAGCCTCTTGATTAAGCCCTTGAGTAAATCATAATAACACTTTTGTTACTATGTACTTTTCACAGAAACTTTAAGTTATGTTTCCAATTTTTTTAATCTCTGCTCTGCTGAAAGTTGTCCAAACCTCAAAAACCTTCAGAGAAAACAAGAATGTCCTTAAATTACATCTCGTGCTCATGAAACATGTTATATAAACACCTGTGGGGCAAAAACATAGGTAAATTAATATGTGGCATTTTGGGCTTTTCAAGTATTCATAAGGTATGAAGATAAGCAGTAAATGCAAGTTTAGGCCCGCAAGATTGACAAGGCTGGAAGCTAGGTTAAACAAGGTAAGATGGAGACACGTATCTGAAGGACAGGTAGTTATGTAAAAAAAAATAAAAAATCGTATGCACTAAGATAGTTTACTTTTTCACACTGACACACTGAGAAATATCTTCATTTGAAGGTGCAGAGTTAATACATCCATAGGTGTATAAGGCATATACAGGTAATTATATGTGAATGATGCATGCCTTTGAGCTGACCTTCTGACCTTGTGAAAATGAGTCTCTAAATGACGAACAGCAAATGTTCTCTAGCCTTTACCCTCCCCTGAGGGAGGCCAGGTCACTGCCTGCATAAAATGTTCAGTATTAAAACAAAAATGCTCAGCACTTAAGGTGTGTGTGTGTGTGTAGCCATTTCCTACTATATAAGGATTTTTAAAGACTTCTTGCTGGTTTAGATTCAACAAACAAGTTTGCCATCAAGGCTGCATACAAAGTGAGACAAGATTCTTTTGAAGCTTCCACTGACTTTACTTAAAAAAGAGACTTTTTGGTACAAAGCATCTACATACATAAGCAGTACAAATAAAACCATTGTGTAACACGTATCTACCAGTTATAAATGTGTGCTATCATTGGGACCATTTATATGTTTATTTCAAAATAAATAATGCCTTTTTACAGTGCCATTACTATCTGAACCAAGAAACACGCTTGGCGGCTCATTTTTTGCAAGAAAACTGCTCATATGGACTACTCATCTATGACATGATGTCCCTGGAGACCAATTACATATACAGATTCAAGTATTTCATTTCAAGCAAAAGCACTGGAATACTACTCTTGTACATTGAAAATATGCAAGAAGACATTATTGCTGTTTTCCCTTTGAAATGATTGTTCCATTAATTTTGTACTGTATATATGCATTAAAGACAGGGAAGTATGGATAAAATGTCAAAGATGTAGACTGGAAAGAGGAATATTAATATTATGGTACAAGTGTGTGGCATTGTAAAACTGCTCTTGCTCAAAGTTCAATCTTGAGATGGTCGCAAACGTCCTTAGTGGTGGTATTCCCTGTTGTTCCCTTCATCTCTCCTGATACCACCTTGGACTTCACCTTCATTCTCCACAGCCCATGTAATAGATCTTAAGAGCACAGTTCAGGTCTCTTGAGCTCATTCCTAATTAAACCACTCTTGATTTACCTCTCTGACAACGTCTTGCTTTTCCTAAAACGGAAAGTTTAACATGATGACAAGAGTTGGTTGCTTTGAGCCTCTTCTTTGAGTTTATTCCCAAAAAGGTAGCACCATAATATTACCATATGGAGCAGTTCATTAAAAAAAAAAAAACAATAGTGCCATTAAAATTGTCCGTGGCATTGTGCAATCTGCCGATGTTTTTTTTTTTCTTTCTTCATTATTGCACCGCAGGGGGTAGGGTGAATGAAGGTGCATATAAAGCAAATATCATTTTTAATAATAAAAAAAAAAAAAAAAATGTTCCCAATAGTGTAACTTTAGAATCGCAGGTGCAAATGAGACAGAGGCACTCCGTCTTAGGGTTGGGATTTTGAGGAATGAAGACCGCCATACTCACTGCTATACACACTCCATTGGTAATTCATTGGGAATTCTCTGTGAATCAGAGACTTCATTAATCTTTTCTGTCACCTTGATCCATCACTCTTACATTCAGCCCCATCAACTAAAGTCTCTTCGGCTGGGTAAGGCAGGAAATAACACAGAATGTTCGTATCTGTATTTGTAAAGGATGATCGATGACAGGGTTCATTAAAAAAAAAAAAAAAAAAGCCTCGGTTGATCAAGGTCAAGGCTTTATAATCCCTTTAAATCTTGCCAGTCTTTGCTTCACTTATGGACAGCGAGGCTCTGGAGGCGTGGGGGATTTGAGAGCTTCTCTTGGACACAGTCATCAGAGGCCGATGAAATTCGGGCTGCTCCTGGTCTTGGATTTTCTTGGCAAGCCTTTTAAACTTCCTGGAGCGGAGGATGGGGGGGATTCCTCTTCTCAGCCTTTGAGCAGCTGTCCGTTGCCACAGCTCATATCTGGAAAACCTCACGTTAGGAGGCTTCCTTGTGCTATCCTGCAAAAGAAAATGGATGCATTAAATTGGGGGAGCAGCCTCTTGAACTGCAGTAACTCTAGAAGTCATCTATGCATCTTTGCCTCATATTCTCTGTTTGCTAACCCACTTCCTGAATTAGTTCACCATTGCTGTTAAAGTTCCATTAGCAATAATTGAGTTTTAGCTTTAGAGTAGAGTAGGTTTGGCTCAAATGTGGCATGTAGCACTTCATAATGCTGTTGCTATGATGATCCATGTCTCACGGATATTTGTTCTATCCTCCACTACTCCGTTGTTTAAGCACTGCTCTTATTAGTGTGATTTTACGTCGAGTGTGTGCTTCTGTACATGTACTCGGTGTCAATGTTCTGTTCTTAAACTCAGCCCAATTGTTGTTCTGCTGGTTATCTTGTTTTTGTTGTTTTGAAATTCAAGCCTTGGCCAGCCAGCTGGCCTACACTCTTTGCCAGTGCTTAACATATTTTCTTGCCAAGACCACATGGCATAGCCACGCACCAGAATGTGGCACGGCACTTGTTTTGGTGTTTTGAATAATGACATCATTCCAAGTGCGGCCCAACAGCATTGTGTTACTATGTGTTTGTCTCCATGCAGCCAGTATATTTTCTTTAAAACTGTCAAGCCTTTTCATTATCTTTTCTGTGTGTGTGTGGGTTTTTTTTCCACATTACTCAGCTGTTTTAGATGGAACACATGCTTGACACTGATGTTCCTCTGATAAAATGTCCTGTGTATGTTGGCTCAGCAGAATCAGCAGATTGGCAGTAGATTGGTGGAGATAGGCTGCCGTACGTACCTTCTGAAGAGTTTGTAACACTGGGACGGCCTGCAGCGTAGTGGCACTGATGTCTCTCTCAGACTTTGCAGGTTTTGCACAATACTGCTCAAGAAGATACAAATCACAGCTCCGAAAACAGCATTCCTCAACTATTCCTCTGTGAGGACGACGACCGTTTGATCTGTACGGCCGGCCTGGGGAAAGAAGCAGAGAGAAACCATTAACGCTGAGCGAATTTTACTTGTACTTATTGCACAGTTTGCACCTCATATACGTAGGGGAGTGGAAATTGTCATGTTTATTGCACTGTTCACAATAAAAACCTAAATCTGCTGCACAAGTACACTTCTACGATCACTCAGAAAGAAAGCATTCACCTTTTATTAATAGTAGTAGTAATAGTATCAGCTGTAGTATTAGTAAAAATGAAGAAAGAAAAAAAATCAACTGTGTTTACTGTGTAAAATTAGTTTCTGTATTAAAAAGAAACAAAAATCCAAGGATGTGAATCAGGGGTTTATTTTTTACATTGCCTAATTATTCTTTCAATTTAAACATATTTTTAAATCTTTTAAAAGTTTTAAAAAGTGCATAAGATGAAAGAGTTTTATAAATCAAAGATTTGAAAAGATTAGTCTATAATATATATAATGATCACTCAATTTTAGTTTATTGTTTATAATAATAACAATAATAATAATTATTAGTAGTAGTAGAAGGTAGCAACAGTAGAAGTGTTAATGGTAATAGGTGTGTAACATGCAATATTTCTAGTAGTAATAGAAAATCAAGTAATAGGAAAAAAATTGTTTATGAAAAAAAGCATCTAAATATCTAACATTCATTCATTCATTCATTTTCTGTACCGCTTTATCCTTATATACAGGGTCGCGGGGGCCTGGAGCCTATCCCAGGAAACTTAGGGCACTAGGCGGGGTACACCCTGGACAGGGTGCCAATCCATCGCAGGGCACACACACATACTCACATACACACTAAATATCTAACAGTTCCCACAAAATAAAGCAAAGGGCAAGCAAATAACCTTGCCCTTTGTCTATTGAACAAAGATAAGAGGTAAAGAGTTAGAGGAGGAAGTCCACTGTCAGTTCACAGAAATGAGATGGGAGGTGGGAAGGGAAGCTAATCTAATCCGATCTTTCATATTAAACACCACCAGACAGTCCAAAGTTAAAAGATGTAAAGAACAAAGACACATGCTGTAATATGCAGGCATGAAAAACTGAGTATGCGTATGAAAATTCTCCTGATATAAAAATGATAACAATGTACATCATGTTCAAGGTACAGTATAAATCAGGTAAATTGAAGGTGTGAGCGCTTGACCACATGAATTATATACTGTATGAATAATATTCGATTCCTGCACCAAGCAGGAAACACACACCAGTAAATTTGGATGAATATCCATTACGCATTTAAAAGGCACAGTCTGGACAATTGCATCTACTTAATGCAGTGGAGATGGCCGTTTTAGTGGCCTGTGTGAATCCGTAGTGGCTAGTTCAAACCTGTTAGCACTCAGCATGCACCACGGGAAGTGTCATTAAAACTTACTAAAGTAAAAGCCTCTGTCTCCACACACGAACTGCAGAGTGTCCACCAGCTCCCCGCCGCACAAGGTCTCCGCCGAGACTTGAGACGAATACAGCGACAGTGCCACCGTGAAAAGTAAAAGTCTACAGGACGAAGACATCTGGAAGAAGAAGAAGAAAAAAAAAAAGCAACAAACAAACAATTTTTTTTTAGTATGAATCAATTTTAACTGAGCAATCCAAGTATCCAGGCTGGGTCCGAAAGCGAAGCCACATTTTCCATATGATTTAAAGCATCTGTTCCAGTCAAAGCAGTAGAGGACTGGGCTATGTGATGAAATCCCCCGTGTTAACACCCACAGTGTTTATGTAAGTCCAGCTGGACACAAATGATCATTGACGGAGTTCGCTCAACACTGTAAGAGTTAATTAACCACTGGAGATTTTTACTCTGCATCTCCAAAAACAAGCATATAACATGTCTATGTCTATATAAACAGGCAGCATCATTCATTTAAAGACAAAAAGCACATACAATCTGAGAATCATAACACATAGTGAATGAAATAGTGAATGATTTATGGATGAGTTAATTCAGCCTCCTTTTCTTGTTGAGAAACACTGTAGATTGTGCTGGATCTCGAACATCTACTGTATGTTCCATTCATGCTTGATGTCTTTTCAGGTAACATTGTTACAGATTGCTTTATCAGGACTGATACCATCCGATTCTGACTCCAGGATACATGGTGTTACAATGTATCACATTATAAATAACAGAGAGGGGGGGGGGGGAGAAGGAGGGGAAAAAAACATCAAAGAGTTTGCTCTCACCATTGTTGTGTGTCTCTCTGCTCTTCTGCAAGATCTGCACACTGGATGATCTGGGCTGACTTTCTGCTCCTCCATCGCTTTCATTTATCCTGCATTAAAAAGAAAAAGTCTCCGCTCGGTCTTTAGTTTCCAGGCTGCTGCATTTAGTCTGAGGATGGAAAAAGATTAGGATGAGGGAGATGATGATGAGGAGGAGGAGGAGGAGGAGGAGGATGATGATGATCACGATGCTGATGCTCGAGGTTCTTACTCGAAGTTCACAGGACAAAGTCGGGGGCGGATTGGTAGCGAGAGGCATTTTATACGTGCCCCCACCCCTCCGCCCCTATCTGCCCCCGAGCAAGGTTGCCAGGTTCAGCAATGCAAGGCTTTTCAACCCCGCCCAATTCAGTGGGATCAACCCCAAGCTGTTTCCCAGTCAAATAACTCTTAAGTCACGAGCAAGTCTCTGGTTTACTATCGAAGCAAATCGCGAATAAATACCCAATCGGAATTTCTACGCATCCAAACAGACTTCTTGTTAAAATAACATAAAAGGCTTCGCTTAAATCGGGTCAATCTGGCAACTTTTTTACCCCGTTCTGGCCCCGTGCGCATGTGTGAGGCGCGAGACAGGACAACCGAGCTCGAACCAGAGAGAGAGAGAGAGAGAACTTGAGAAGTCATGTTGTAACAGTCCCTAAGATGACATCTGTCAGATTGTGCAGAAAAAACAGTAGTTAATCCGACCATCTTAAACACCTACAATGATGAATTCACTCATCTACTACAGTGATGAAATCATTCTTAGTAATGACGTGATGATTTAACACTTTGTAGGCACATGCAGTCTACAGTGCTGGATAATCATCTACCTTACATATGGATTCATTTACCTCTTTTTTTTTTTCCTCATGGAATTGATTTCAATCAAGCATGACTGCATAACAAACCCATCCGACAATTCTTTCAAAAGATAAACTGCACACCAAACATTGTTATCCCAGACACTGGAACAAGTGTTAAGTGGTGTGTATTGTGTTGTGTTCACACCCTGCTTTCATATGCGTACCAGCCGTAATAGACAAGACAACTGTACATCAGGTAACCGAGTGCATTCTTAGTCAAATAGGCTTTCTGTTTTAAAACGGCCTACCTTTTGGCAAGAGGTCAGTGAAAGGAATTTTAATTGAGGGTAGACCACATTCTTGCTTCTCACCATAACAAAAGACGGGGGGTTTGGGGGGGGGGGTGCATTCCAGTGTATGCAAACACACGAGAGTGAGAATTCACCTTCACCAGAGACAAGAGTGACTGATGGTCTGGATGAGACGGTGCACATCGGTGTGCTGCACCCAGCCAAAAAGAAAAAAAAAAAAGGCCTATGTTTGAATTAACATCTACTAGGGGTCATAAGTCCAAGCAGATACAAAAGAACACTGGAAGTATGTGTTAATTCTACGCTGTGAGAGTTAATTCGATGTTGTAGCCGTTAATTCAGCACTGTGGATTTAATGTGGCCCAAGTGGCCTGGATGGCAGCCTGTAGTCAGTCTGGTTTTAACCAGTTTGGTTTTAACACCCTGTTATACTTGTAGTGTGAACAAGGGACTTTTCCAAAATTACTTTTGTTTAAAAAAAAATCATAGTATTTTAAAGGCAGACAGTGTTCAGTTTAGGGAGTCATGTATACAAATTGCTGAGATGTGTTTTTTCTGCTTTTGTTTGGTGGAAATTCTGTAATTAAATGAATTCAAGGTCTTGCATGTAATTGTACATTTAGGATCCAATTTGAGCATTCATATTATAAAATGAACAGGGGATGTGTCTCAACATGCCCTGGCTACAGACATTCTCAGAACCACTATTTTCCTGCTAGATGGAGCTAGAGCATGTGTATCCTCCCCCTAGTGCACTCCCTCAGGCCTGACGGTTGCAGCCAAAGTGCACAGGCCTACAGACAAGTGCCAGAAATACCCAGAATAAATGGATGGAGAAACGAAAGGGCAGATTACCCATGCTAGCATGGTTTGGCTCTACTTGTCATAGTGCAGAGAAATGTCACTGCAAAATCAATAGAAAGTTCTTCGAACTGATCGCATTTATCCCAAGGTGAAACATTTCTACCCTGATGGGAGTGGTTTCTTCCAGGATGACAACATCCCCATCCACAGGGCATGAGGCCTCACCGAATGATGAAGATGAAACGATGGAAAGTTGTGGCCTTCACTCACCTATGGTAGATCTAGGATCTACTTTATTTAACAGCATCATTAAAACAGATTCTAAGGAAATAACTTTGGAAAGAATCATACATTTCTCTAGTGCAGTACCAGAAAACTGATACCAAGGCATAATTAAGTGGTTTTGTTGGCTTATAGTGGCACAACACCTTACGACTTGGTTTTTCCTTACAAGTGAAAGCATTTGCACAACCCAAAATGACTCAGTACAAGGCTGGTTTGTTAGACTTTCCTTCTTCTAAGCCAGACGAGGGGAAGCAGACACCATAGAGCAGAAAAATCACCTGGACTACAGTTGCACATCTTTGAAACAGATCATGGCTTATTTTGTTACAAACCTGAAGATCCCTAGGGATCCCTGGATCATGTAAAATGTCATGATGTTTTGTTGCATCTTTGAATCTCTGTTCTTTCAGCACTAATCAAAAGCAAGAACTACATTCCCTTTGTGTTTTCTTTGTTTCAGTGTCTGTGATATGACTATTGCACTCTGACACCCTCTAGTGGCAAGACAAGATATGAAAAGTTGTATTAAACCATAATTGAATTGAATCGAATCATAATAATCAGTTTATAGAGTATTCTATAAGTAATAATAATAAATTTCTTCTTTGTCTTTCGGCTGTTCCCTTTAAGGGTCGCCACAGCGAATCATCTGCCTCCATCATCGGGGGTCAGGGGTAGCTCAGTGGTTAAGGCATTGGACTACGGTTCGGAAGATCCCAGGTTCAAACCCCACAACCACCAAGTTGCCACTGTTGGGCCCTTGAGCAAGGCCCTTAACCCTCAACTGCTTAGATGTGTAATGAGATAAAAAAAAAAATAATAATGTAAGTCGCTCTGGATAAGAGCGTCTGCCAAATGCCTAAATGTAAATGCATCTAACCCTATCCTCTGCATCCTCTTCTCTCACACCAACTAACTTCATGTCCTCTCTCACTGCATCCATAAATCTCCTCTTTGGTCTTCCTCTAGACCTCCTGCCTGGCAGTTCCAACCTCAGCATCCTTCTACTGATATATTCACACTCTCTCCTCTGAACATGTCCAAACCACCTCAATCTGGCCTCTCTGACTTTATCTCCAAAACATCTAACATGGGTTGTCCCTCTGATGAACTCATTCTTGATCCTATCCATCCTTGTCACTCACAAGGAGAACCTCAACATCTTCAGCTCTGCTACCTCCAACTCTGCCTGGCTTTTCTTCAGTGCCGCTGTCTCTAAGCCGTAGAGCATTGCTGGTCTCACCACTGTCCTGTAAACTTTTCCTTTCATTCTCGCTGATACTCTTTTATCGTACAACACACCTGACACTTTTCTCCACCCATTCCAACCTGCCTGTACTCGTCTCTTCACCTCCTTTGAACACTCTCCGTTGCTCTCGACCGTTGACCCTAAGTACTGAAAAATCCAGCGTACCTCCACCTCTCCAAATTTTCTTCCACCTGTAATAATAATAATAATTAAATAAATACAATTCTGCAAATGTTTAAATTGACAGACCCTGATTTCACAGCCCTTCTGTATGCTGAAGTCATTAGACATTTCTTCTTTCAATTGTCTATTGTTATTTTTGAAACCATCTTCGATTGGGTGTTCGGAGATGCTCTTCAGCATACCTCAGTCGTAACAGGATGTTATTTGAGGTACTATTGTACTATTATTTCAAAAGAAAAGCATCCTGATTCTAAATCCTTGTTTTCTGCATTCATTACAGACATGGAAAATTGGTCTCATTTTGACGTTTGTTCCATGTTCCCATGGACTGTGACTGTGCTTCTGGGTAGAAAGTTGTCAGGTTGTTATTTATAGAGCAAAGTGAAATTAAAGCTAAGTGTAATACACTGTAAACCACTATACACTCCACTCACAGCTTTACTTATAGTAAAATGGCTGGAAAGTAAACAGGGTTCGTAAGTAAACATGTTAGCACTAAACAGATCTCTGCCCAACATTCTTCTTCGTTTTCAACTGTGTAGTATTTTGAGGCAGAACTGATTTGAGACCTACTTGACCTAGGAATGAATGGCATAAATAGTTAAGCCATTAGACGCAAGATTGCAAGTGTAATAAAACAATGAAAATTGGGGATCCCATGTCCATATATATATATATATATATATATATATATACAAACTCATTTTAGGGTGCGGGCCGAATAAGTTTGTTGTTTTTTTAATCATAGTGCATCAAATTACAACAAATAAACGATATTCTGTAAAACTGCATTTAACAAGTCCTCAGAAACCTTTCATTAACACTCTTAGACTTTATTTAATACTACTACTACTACTAATAATGATAAAAAAGATTTGATATTTAATCTACTCCGGTTTCCTCCCACAGTCCAAAGATATGCAGGTTAGGCTAATTGGCGTTCCTAAATTGCCCGTAGTGTGTGATTGGGTGTGTGAGTGTGTGTGTATACCCTGCGATGGATTGGCACCCTGTCCAGGGTGTACCCCGCCTAGTGCCCGAAGTCTCCTGGGATAGGCTCCAGGTCCCCCGCGACCCTGAACACAGGATTAAGCGGTATAGAAGATGAAAGAATGAATGATATTTTATCGTATGTTTGGCACCCCTGCACTAAAGCATATTTTGACAAATACAATAAAAAGCCAAGAAAAGATTTTTGAATAGTGATTTATTTCACAGTATTCAATATTTACATGGGTGTAGTTACCATGGGTCTTGCTATTGATGTTATTTGATTGGTTCCTAAACCTATGATAAATCTGGTCTCCGATAATGTGAATTTTGATTCATATATACACAAAAGTTACAGTTCTACTAAAATGTTACAGTTTGAATTTATGATTTGTCTTCATTTTATTAATATTTTCCTTCCAAACAACCATGAAACAATTTACTTTGCATTTCTAGTTTTAATCTGCTTCTGTAACATAACATTAATGTCCATAACATTCTTATTTTGTAAATTGTTAAATTCAGGCCCTGAAGTACTGTACATAAAAGAAAAAAAGACAAGAAAACCCCCGAAAAATAACCTTCTAATTGAGATCACTTCAAAAGCTAAAATTGCTTAAACAAACCAAACTACTAAAATAATCAAATAAATGTACATTATTTTAACTAAACAAATAAACAAACAATTAACTGTTAAGTTATTATAAAATAAAAATAACTGCACAATAACATCATGTCCTTTGATATTTTTTAGGCCGGTTATGAAACAGAAACCTTTCCCTATTATTATTATTATTTGTAAACAACAATAAACCGAAATTGAATTCAAGCTTCTCCATTCCATTCAATAGCATTCACTCCTGTTCTCTAATATGTAATGTTCATATACCAGTATAATATTTCATATACTACAGTAATACATACTTTGACATGACTCGATATTGTAAAATGTGTGCCAGAAAAGTGTTAGCTGCGGAGCCAAGGAGGTCCGATTCCAGAGAAATCACGTTGCGTAAGCTTTACCACAATGATGCCATTACCCACACTGAAGGGTTAGCCAAGGTAAAAAGAAGTGCTTCCTCACTGACCTACAGTATGCTTGGGTGGTTATTTTGTCTACTGAAAAGTAAGCTGAAATGTAAGCAGAATGTTGGACTGTGTGGTTTAAGGGTTCAGTACCATTCAAAGCTGAAAGTGAGTGTTAAGCATGAGATCACTGCCTTCCTAAACGACTCTTATTACTTCAATTAATTTGTTTTGTTTAAAGTGGCTGCTGCTTGGCCCTTATTCTACTGAAAGAACACAAACTCACTCATTCCCACTCTCCACTTAATTTCTTTTTAAACACCCGTTATATTAACATCAATCAAGAATTTCAATCCCTCCACCTAAAAGTCCAACTCAAATGTCATAACCATTTGAACCTTAACACAGAAAAAACACAATTAGGTAAGTGGCAGCATCCTCTTCTCACTACAGCACCCTTGGCTTCAGCTCGAACAATTGCAGCATGTCAAGCATCGCGTGTTTGATGTTGCTGCCAAAGCGTTGAGCATCCTGCATTGAAAAAGACTCTCAGTCAACACTTTGGATATTCCTTATTGAAGTGTCACTATGTTGAACACATTTGTATTGGGTTAAAGAAAAAACAAAAAGAAAACTGGCAGCACACTCACTGTTGCTGGGCTGGAACACTTGCAGGAGATATGGAAGTTAATGAGGTTTTCTCCCACAATGGTATAAGCTACTCCATAACCGTCATCAGCCACCTGTAAAAGCAAAGCATGAATTTCTAAAATCCCCTAAATCAATGACACTTCATCAAAGTGATAAATCTAGCAATAAAAAACATTCAGTAAATCAAATCTTTTTATGATGAGATGATAAATTATTGTAGCTATGTAACCAAACTCTTCTATCACGGTAGAAGCAATTTTCTACCTCGATAACGATATACACATACATATAGATATCACAATATAGCAATTTGTATCTGAAAATGCATAAATAAAAATTCATACTCAAAGAAACTGTGCTACATAATGTAATTTCATTTGCCGCATTTTTTTTACTTTGTCCATATTCGTTTGGAAGCTTGGATTTCAGATGATAGAAAAGGTTTGACGTGTTTTCACCACTTGTTAAAACAGTGCATTGCATACCTTGCAAATCACGTTCGTCTCATTCGTATCACTTTTCTTATACCCAAACCAATTCCACAACACAGACGATATATATATATATATTCCCTCCCCACTATTTAATGTACTGTGCTGTGTTGTGACTGATTATCATTTTTACATCCATGATGTGCCCCTAGTTTAAACTAGTTAGTTTGAAACAGACTACACAATATGAATCGTGGCATAAGTTGATTGTATATTATTTATAATATATTATCACAACATGAAGAGCATCAACATTAGGCCGGATAATATTACCCTGATATAATAGTTCATACTGCAATATCATGTCAATTAGCCCTGCATGAGGCACTTAAAAAGGAGTCAATTTTTAAATATTAACTACTAAAAGTAACCTTTAAATGACTGCAGCTGACTTACCGGGCCAAAACCACCACCGCTGGTGACATACTCAGGATGGTTCACCAGGTCAAACAGCTCCGGTTGCTGCAGTGGCGTCTGACTGGTAGACAACCGCCATGGTTCAGACAGCACCTGAACATACATTAAACAATGTGTGAGTGGTACAGTGCTAGACTGACAGCATAGTGGTTTGACAGAAGTCTTCTAAACTATTTTGTATCGCACTTAAGTCTGTACTAATACGAGAAAGGGTTTTAGTGCCAATAATATTCCAAGCAATAATTGCTTATAATAATAATAATAATAATAATTGAAAAGCTGTATGTTTACCCACAGAATAAAACAACCATAAGTTGTTTTTAACCATTTTAAACAAAACAAAAAATCAAATGAACCTGCATGCTAGGGAAATACCATAATACCTACGAAAATAGAATAAATCAGAGTTTGTATATTGTAAGGGGAAGGAGCTGCATAGGCATGTTAACAACTGCATCTTCACAGTCCTTGGATTACTTAATGAGGTTAAAAATCTAAGTACTTCTGCATTCGTTCATCTAAATGCCATGTTTTAGCAGGTTATTGCATAATATGGAATGAGTATGAGTTTTTCAAATGGGAAGATTAACAGAAAACATCACATCAGTTATTTTAACCCATGGTCAGCTTCATTCTCAGCCCACCTTTTTGAGGAAGGGAGAGTCCTGCTGCAAGTATTGTGAGACTACGTAGAGGCAGAAAAGATGTCGGTCGATGCCTTTCCCGGTCATTGCAAGTCGGTTCATCTGCTGGTGTTTCTCCGCGGCCTGCTTCAGCAGACTCAGCTTCTTCTCCCGCTAAATAGAAATATTAAACAAAACATTCATTCATTCATCTTCTATACCGCTTTATCCTGTATTAGGGTCGCAGGGACCTGGAGCCCATCCCAGGAGACTCTGGGCACAAGGTAGTGTACACCCTGGACACTTTAGTCGAATATTGTCCGCGATATCGCTCCATAAACCAGCTTGGGCCTTGGCTGTATACTGATGAGCTGTGCAGGAGTCACATTTTTCACAAAGTCTCATAATGAAATCAGACACTGACAAAGACATGTCAGAAATTTTGCCATGGCTTTCATGATTGCATTGCTTGAACTGAACAGTGTCATCTGGTTCCAAATCAGCATTTTCAAATATACTATTAAGATTAGGGCTGGGCCATATTATACCTTTCACGGTAATACCGGTACAATGTTAGGCAATGATAAGAAAATGAAATATCGTGATAGAATATGGGTAAAATGCGCATGCGCAGTGCCTTTGTTTTCATACGCTCATGGCGGAAAAAGCATGGCGGCGGCGGAGAATGAGAAGGGGCGAAAGCGGATTGTTGAATGAAACAGATGAACCAGAATTGGCGGTGCAACTTCCGCCAAATTGGCGGTGGAACTGGTTTGGTTTTCGCCTGTCAGATACCCAACAAAGCACAATTTTTTGTAGAACATGCAAGCGGGTCGTCGTGGCGAAGGGAGGAAACACCACAAACCTATTTCATCATTTAAAGCAGAAGCACTTGTACAACTAAGCTGTTAAAGCACGTGAAAAACCTCCATGAGCAGTAGCATAATTTATCCATGTTTTTTGTTTGCTTGTTTTGTTTTTACTCAAGAGTTTGTGCAATTTTATTATTTGACTTATTTATTTGCCACACTGCAGTTTTAAGTTACAAAGCAACACTTTTTAAGTTTTGTGGATATTATACCTGGTTATGCTCAGGATATGTCAGCGCATTTCCACTGGAAATGCCTTTTGGTTAAATTGTCAGAAAGGAATTTGCATTTGCACTGTTAAAATTTTATATAGCTTTAATGCACATACAGACAGATGATTGTTAATTGAAAATAAATTGATGGTTTTCTTTTGCACTAATAAAGTTTTGGAATTGTAAAGTATTTTGTCTTGTGTCAATCATATCATCAGTTATATCGTTATCGCAAATTTTTGCAAATTATTAACTAATAATAATAATAATAATATGTTAATAATACGTCAATAATAATTAATAAGTTACAATAACTCATGAAAGAATAAAGTTATGTGAAAACCAATTGTACACCATTGTTTTTCTTGCGAAATTCCCAATAAGTTTAATGTGTCACATGACCCTCTTTCTATTGAAAAAACTAAAGTTGGATCCAAAATGGCCACCATGGTCACCACCCATCTTGAAAAGTTTTTCCCCTCACATATACTAATCTGCCACAAACATTAAGTTAATATCACCAACCATTCCCATTTTATTAAGGTGTATCCATATAAATGGCCGACCCTGTATGTGTATCAAATAGTAAAACATTTGCAAAACCTGGACAATTAATTTTTTGATGATTTCTATAAAACAGGGCATAACACACCCCTGGTTTTTATTTATTTTCAACATGAGGTGATGTGAAGTAACCCCTATTTTTTTGAGTAACATATATACATGCAGGCACGTCTCGAAGCGCGTCGAGGCCAAAAATCAAGATGGCTGCCTTTTTTTTTTTTTTTTTTTTTACGATCGGGAGCTTGGCCAAAAAAACTGGGGGTTTTTATTTTCATGCCAATACCAACAATTGGTGAAAAAAATCAGCAAAATCCGAGAAGTGATGGTGGAAAATTTCTCTTCCACTGGTTGATTTGAGATGGAATCACCCACATATAAACTTTAATTGTCTTTCGCTCACAAACCGCGTTACTCGCAATCCAAGGTTTCACTCTACTTATATTTACACATCACTTAATATCATTCCCAGGACATCTTTTCCATAAGAAAGACACAAAGACATGGACACTAGAAGAAGTTTCATATTAACGTGTACAATAACTCACTCTTCTGTCTGCAAGGGTTTTTGAGAATTTGTGAGAGCGGAGTGCCGAGGCACACTCCAGTCATATTTTAAATTTAGAGCACTGCCATAGTATAGGTTTATTGATGTCTGTGCCGTGTAAAATATTAAGGCAGAAGTATGCAAGAACATCAGCCTTTTCGAATGGTAGGCCTGGTAACTAGGCAAACAAGAGACAGCAAGTTCTACTGTCCGGCCACTTAAAGCAGATTTAGAATCTGCAGAAGCACATTTTGTGGGATTACACAAGAAATTTTTTTAACTTCAGGATATGTTCTACTGCGACAAGCTACAAAGTGCATAAATATACAATTTCGGAAATTGGTTGTTTATGCAAGAACCTCAGCAGCAACCTCCTTCCCCCTCTCGTCTCTTCCAACCACTCTGCATCACCAGTATACTAAGGTGCAGCCTGATCATCTTTCATCGTTTCCCACTGATTAATGCTTTAAATTAGATTGACTTTTGGTTGTGCAGAATAACACAGTTGTAAAAACTATTCTAGAAAGATCTTCTCTATATAATCCTCTGCTACCCTAATGCACTTATCCCAGCGTTTCACGCTTGAATACTATTAAGGTATAAAGAGTCATGAACATTGGAGTGGGTATGAATTTGGCAGATCCTCAAGAAGGGCTAATGCAGCCATAATTAAGCTTTCAGGTTGATGAGACCCAGTTTTCTAAGTAGTCTTAGGGTGCTTTCACACCTATAGTTCGATTGCTTTAGTCCGCACCAGTCAGAAAAATGTTACAATGTAGTAAACAGACGTGGGTACGGTTTGCTTTCACATATGCAGAGTTCTAAACGAACCAAAATAGACCGCGTAGCCCATCGGCACCAGAAACAGACTATTTTCAGAAATTCGCGCCACTTTCAATAATAAAGGTGGAACAGCTTTGCTTTGTGCTCATGGCGCTGATCCTTGCGCACTACATTGTACGTGCATACATTATTTTCAGATAATTAATTTCAAACACGGTTCGCGGCTGCGACTCCAAACCAGCTTCCTGGTTTATTCATCTCGCCGACGGTGCATTGCGCACCACTTCAGGGAGAGACAAGCCCTCCTCCTGAATGATCATTTTGTTATTAGCCGACGATCTTCCTGCAGATCCATCAGGTAATCCGTTGGCCTATCAAAACAGCCCAGCCACGCATTTTTCATCTTTAATGTGAATACAGAAAGGCACTTAATCTCCACGGCCCTCCACGGTTTGATTTCAGCGCGAGTCAATAGCTTGCATTAAACTATACCATTTCATCAGATTTGGTTTGGTTGCTTTCACACCAGACGAAGCGTACCAAAGTAGAGCGGATAAAGCAGTCCGAGACCACCCCTTCAGGCAGGTCTCGGATCGATTGATTTGGTGCGCACCAAAATACCGAGATTGCATTCACATCAACACAAACGAAACGAACCAAGGGACCAAACACGTTTGGTGCGCACCAAATGCTGTAGGTGTGAAAGCACCCAGGTAAGCTAGTTTTAATAAAATAGGTAAGTAATCACAATTTACTCTATTTACATTAAAATGTTATGAACCATGTGTAGGTTAAAAAGAACAAGTTACATATTCACGATTTAGGACAAGACATTCTGCGAATTACAAATAATCATCAAAATATTTTGGTATTCAAATACACACACACATATATATATATCTATATCTATATATATATATATATATATATATATATATATATATATAAAGATAAGCAAGTTTAACTGTCCCAAAACATAAGAACTTAGATTCTCTATACAACCCGATCAACCCAAGGGTCAAACATGATATGTGAAAAGGGATCTGTGAACAATGCTCGCCTTTATTTAATTTGCTGATTTGCAAGAAGGTGGTTGGTTTGGTGGAAGGAAATTTCTGCTTAGTTTATCATATCAATATTAGTAATTATGATGCAACATCACAATTCTTCAGGATCTGAAGCAGGTATTTATCAACTTTGATAGAAAAAGGAAATTAACTCTTAATGGTGGTCAAATGGTTTTTTTTTTTTTTCATGAGTATATAAAGGATTTCTTAGTAGCTAGCTGGCCATTAATGTGCTTAAACAACGAATAAGTTGCCATTTCTGCTACGGTGAAATGCATTTAAATATCCAACATCCAAACTCCACAGCCCACTTTTGAGTGGATCTTTGTCACAAGCAGTGTTCCCTAACCCTAAAACAAATCACGGTCACAAGACTACTGCCAAAAATACTAGTCAATACTATTCAGTCAAGTCCCAATGTGTATATTTATCCGCTGGCCGCTCAGACTAGTCAATAGTTAACAATACAGTTAATGGCACCTCATGCGCTTTCAAACCACACAAATGAGAAGAAAGTAAAAATAAAAAGTAACCATGATTTTAAGAAAATAAGAGCTCTAATTAACTTGAATACAGTGCACAGGGCTATAAAGTTAAATATGTAATAACAGTGCATGTTGTAGCTACCTTTACAGGCAGTTAAACATTAGCTGACCGACTCAGAATATGCCCTTTAAAAAATATTGAATGTAAAGACCTGCATCAAGCAAGTATTTAATATTTAACCATTAAAATCCTACAGTATTTGAAATGGCATATTAAAACACTGTTAACCCTTCTGTTAATTTCCTTATATTCTTATTTCACCATTTAGTCTTTTTTCAGACTGAAACTGATGGTCTTTAAGGACCATCAGCGGTTCGTAAAGGGCTTATAAAGTATGTATGTGATTTAATTGTTAAAATATATAAAAAATAAATAGGATACAAAAGAATTTCCAGAACACTAGAAGCACCATGAAACACAATGCAAAGGCCATCATCAAGAGCTAAAATAATTTATGCCAAATAATGTTCGCCAAAACACAAGTATACACACACTACACAAATAATAAAGACTTTCCTAGACCACAAAAATATAAAATAATATTTAGTGTGTAAAACAATGAGAACATCAATTATTATTAAGTGAAACCAAGCGGTGTGACAGACTTGCAGCATGCAACCTTCCAAAACAGATCATAGACAGATGAACTGGTGTGGTTTTGAGAGTGACAGCACCCGCTGATAGTCTGCTTGGCAAAAAAGTGTGAATGTCACCGTGTGCTTGCTGAAGACACTTTAGTCGTTTGTACTCACACAAAAGGTGTGGAGTGATTAAGAGGCTTGTTTATCATACACCAGTGACGGCTAAGTAACATTATATTCCAAACCATGTCAACACATCCACACACAAAATGATTCAATCTGTCTAAATGCCAGAGTTTTGAAGTTTGTGCGGGTTAGTACCGTCTCATTGTCGACCATGGCCTTGACGAAGGTACATGTCTCACTGGTGCATGATCGAACCGTCTCAGTCCGTCCCTCTCTGAAAAGACGGGTCATGGATGCCTCATAGGTCAAGCAAAACTTTCCTTTGTCCTGAGATGAAAAAAAAAGAAAAATAATAAAGATAAATGTAATTAATGTATAATAAACAACAGGTCGGACATGTCAAATAATGGTTTTCATGTACAGATTAATAACTCAATCAATATTTAATTAATCAAAATAGAGACCTTGCAACACTTTGCAACTGGAAGATATGTTTAAAGAAACATTAAAGTTTTTTCACAAGCAATGATACCAGTAAAGGGAATAACTGACTGAAATACACAGGTCATTTTCCATTACCACATGTAAATATACTGAAAATTGTTTCCTTTTCCCCTGTTTATTTTGGACATGCAAATTCAGACAGTGAACTTTGTAATACATTTTAGTTTACAGAACAATAATACATTATATTATCATTATTATTCTTATCTTCTTCTTCTTATTATTTTAGTGAGCTCACCCTGAAGTGGGCAAGCTGCAAGGCAATCTGGATAAAGGCATCTGGGCTGGTTTTGCATTTCTTGATCAGCCCTTTACCAAACTCTTGAAAAGGGATAATGACCATGTCCACATCATCAGCCAAGGCCTGAGCCACAGACAGGGAGTTGGCGATCATGGTTTGGCACTGGAAACATTTACAGAGAAAAGAGAATGTGTGAATCATAGGTGGAAAAAATGGTGTGTACAGTAGACAAATAAATTGCTGCTGACCTGTTTTGGGATTTTAAGGAGCAAACACAAGCAATATAACAGGAATAGATCAGAAGTCTCCATCTACTACCAACAACTGGTTTAATATGAAAAAAAATTTGAGGGGGCATGGAAAATACGTCATAACACAAGTGGTTACTTTAATATATGAGTCTGTCTGGAACTGTTTTATTCCTCTAATACTAATATGGAAATACTAAATTTCAACGGCAGTGTGATATAAAGTGCTAAATCATATCACCGTATGGTCCATGACTTTATCTTACTAGATTTCAATTTTATCAAATACATTTTTTTTCTAAAAAGGTTGCATTATTTTTCCTTGTTAAGATGTAACTACACTTACTTATTTGTGTAAGCATTACCAATTGTATGAAATATAAAGAATTCTGAAGAATATCCCCAAATATATTCTTAAACAAGTATCAAGTATTTGTTCTGACAAGTTATGCTTTAACAGTCTACTTGACACTGAACCCTGTGTTGCTGTAGATTGGGTATGAGGTGTACCTCAGGAGGGATGTTCCATTGCAGCCTTTGGGGGCCAGGGAGGTTGGAGTGAGGCTGTCCATTACAGTGGCCATCATCTGTGTAACCCAGCTTGATAGCATCGGTTGACAGCACATGCTAAGTACAAATTCATGTTAGTTCATACTGCATGTTGTACTGATTACGATATGTGCATTGCCAATCTATCATAGTAATACAGAACACGTGTGACTGGAGTTTTGACTGATTATGTAAGTACAAACCTCCCAGAGATGGCCTATGATTGGGGCATCAGCCCAGCTGTGTTCTGCATTCAGGCCAACTGTTCCATTCTTGTAAATGATCAGGTTGAAAGACTTATCAAACCACCTGAAAGGCAATGATTTTTCTAGTGAACCATACAAACAACTCGCACAGCTATAGTTTGTTAGCAGATTTTGTCCAATTATAGGACTTACCTGTCGTAGCACTTGCCATGCAGCAGGGATTTACCAAAATTGTGCAGTGATTCATCTGGGTTCTCTGGATCGTGGCGCTGCTCTGTGTCATCCAGTGTGACAAAGAATGCTGCCTTCTCTACAGCATTAAGGCTTTGCCTGTTCTTTCCCTGTCTAAGGTAGGCATCTCGGGCACATGCCCAAGGTACCCTAAAAAACAAGAAGCAATACATAAGTAGAATAATAAAAAATAAATTAAAAAAAAACCTTAATTACGGTTAAAGTCTATAAACATACAGAGCATATTAAAAAAATATTTATTACAGTAATTTAATTAAAAAAGTGAAACTCATTATATGGATTCATTACACACAGACTGATAAATTTCAAGTGTTTATTTCTTGTAATTATGATGATTATGGCTTTCAGACATTAAAAAAACCCAATTTTTTTATATTAGTGCAATATTGGAGAGTCAAGATGTCACACTCTAATCAACTAATGAACTCAAAACACCTCAACTTTAAATGACGCAAAAGATCATTGCTAAGGAAGTTGGGTGTTCAGAGTGCTGTTTCCAATCACATTAATGCAAAGTTGAATGGAAGTAAAAAAAAATGTGGTAGAAAAAGGTACTCAAACACGAATACTGTAACTGCAATGATTGTGAAACGAAGCCTTTATAGCACTTCATCCTTCCCTCTGCTGACTAGCTTTATGGAAATGCTGATTTTTTTTTTCCAGCAGGACTTGGCACCTGTCCACATTGCCAAAAGTACTAATACCTGATTTAAGGAGCATGGTACTGTATTCTTGTGCTTGATTTGGCCAGCAAACTCGCCAAACCTAAACCCCGTAGACAATCTATGGGATATGGGGAAGAGCAAGGTGTGAGACAACACAGAAGAGCTGAAGAACAACCCGGGCTTCCATCACACCTGAGCAGTGCCACAGACTGATCACCTACGTGCCACGCCGCACTGCTGCACAAATTCAAGCAAAGGGAGCCCTTTTTAGTGTTAAAACATTTCTGTATTAAAAATGTTTTTTTTTTTTATTGGTCTTACATAATAAAAAAGTATGTAAAGTAAAGTTCTCAGATGCTGAATTTTGTGTTTTCATTAGCTGTAAGCCATAATCATCAAAATTAAAAGAAATAAACACTTGAAATTAGGGATGTAACGGTATCAAAACTTCACGGTACGGTAATACCTCGGTATGAATGGCACGGAACGGTATTTATTGAATCATTTACAGGAAAAACAAAACTAATGAAGAGACTCAAAAAAAGTGCCAGAAGTGTTTATTAAACAGTACACATGAACACATATGAACACTGAACATATCAATGGCATACAAGTTAGCCACCTATCTGTAAACTTTGAAACATAAACTTCAATTTTTCTATTTTAATAACAAAAAATTATTAAACTATTACTATTAAATTATTATATTACTATTAAATTATTATATTACTATTAACAATTACTAAATTATTCAATTTAGTATTCTTGAAAACTCAAAAAATAAAAATAGCAGCCTACTTATTGCAGCTGGCCCATGTGCTGAATGAGTATTTGAAAACACTCACCTCATTCACTCACTTATTCAGACAGAGACAGGATTTTTTTTTCCTTTCGCGTTTCTTTTCCGAGAGAAACCGAAATGACTCGATAAAACTACAGGTCTTCTGAGAAAAGTTTGCTCAGGTGAATGGGGTGAACGGGAGGTAGCAGGAACTACAATTCCCATCAGCCCAGGCGTGACCCATCATCCTATGCGGTCTGTTGTCGCTACAGATCCAGTAATGCGGAAATGGCGGGTGCTGCTATTAGCGGCGAAGGAAAAGAGATGGAAAGAGTAATTAATCATTACGGAGTAAGCGGGTTTTAAATCGGATTTGCGCATTACTGGATCTGTAGCGACAACAGACCGCAAAGGATGATGGTCACGCCTGGGCTGATGGGAATTGTAGTTCCCGCTACCTCCCGTTTGCTCCATTCACCTGAGCAAACTTTTCTCAGAAGACTTATCATTTTACCGTCATGCGACCACGGTATTATCGAAATAAAGTGTTATTGCGGTACGAGTGTATTTGCAATACCATTACATCCCTACTTGAAATGTATCAGTCTGACTGAACACCACAGCTTCTTATTAATGGTATGCTAAAACAAGTTAATATTTAGCATGCACTGTCTTATTGACAGTAATTAGGTAGCTACCTGTCTCCTGCAGTTAGGGCAGCCAGTTTTTCCTCTCCAGGCTGGGGCTCTGAGGTGTCAGCAAGGATCCTCTCAATCTGCTGTTCAATCTCTCGTGGCAGGAGCAGGCGTCCATCATAAAACATGCTCACCTTAAAATAGCGCCCTTTGTGGTATACCACAATATGCCTGCTGTCTGACACATGCTGGATGGTGTCTACACTCACAGGAGAAAATAAAGTGGTGGTTCAAGTGCAGAAAGAAGCAGGCATTTTAAATAACAAAATGCCAGAAGCATGAACATAAGAAAACAAATTACAATGAGAAGACACACAGGAGCCACAACAAGGGAGACATGGAAATGATAATAAGGTCAAGACCTTTGTTTCATGTATGACTCATAGTTCCAAGTGGTTGTGCACTTTTCTCTAACATTAAATTTAAGAGATTTTGTATCAAAACAAATGTCTGACCTAGGGTTAGCCATGTATGAAGGCTTTATGGTTGAAAAGAAAATCACATTTTGTGGAAAACCATAAATGAAAGGAAACTGGTGTTTTTTTATTCCTATATAATATGCATTCTTTTCTATGCTAAAGAGGAATAAATTTAATCAACTCAACCAAGATTAGGTTAAATAAATTAATTTTCCCGTTTCATGAAACACCTGGAACTAACCATCACCAATCAAGGTAGATGTGATAATCATTAAGGACAAAGTGCAGAAACACACCAGGTGTAGGGCAGGTAGGTTTTAAGGTGGCTTTAAAGCTTGCTTAAGTATGAGGTCTGTGCCATGAGGGTTCAGTACCTGTCTCTATGCCTGGGATGCGACTGGTGTTGAACACCCGCTCATACTGTGATGAGCACATGGGAACAGTATATTGTAGCATAAGCTGAAAAGAAAAGCAAAAAGGAACAGGTCAAATAAAATGTGGGGAGCGGGGCTTTAATGGGCTGCGTGGCTAACGAGGTGCTACAGCATTTTCTTCTGAAAAGAACACGGTTGGCAGTCAGTCTTGGGGTACGGAGCAATAAGGAGAATCTGATCTCGGGTCAGGATGGAGGAAAAAAGGATCCATTGCAAAATGAAATGGGGGGAAAAAAGACAAGCACACACACAAAAAAGTGATATGATGGAGGAATGTAATGGCAATGAGAAGAACGCCTGTACCACCAGGAGGCTATAGGGTCTTATGGCGCTTTTCCACTGCATAGTACGGCACGACACGGTTCAGTTCAGCTCACTTTTGGGGGGTTTTCCACTGGGAACAGTACCTGGTACCTGGTCCTTTTTTTAGTACCACCTCAGCCGAGGTTCCAAGCGCGCCGAACCGTTACCAAAACGTGACGTGTAAACTCTGCTGGTCACTGATTGGCTGGAGAAAATCATCATTACTGCGTCACTGAACTTGCAACACGAGACACAACAGAACCGCTATATTTAGAACAGCCAGCGACGGATTGGACGCATCTTTTTGTATTAACCAAAAATTTTATTTGCCTGCCATCAGCCTCTTTTTAAACAAACTCCTTCGTCTTGCTGTTAAAAACACCCACATGCCGAGAATGAAGAACACCGTGCCGTCGATATACCGTGCCGTCCATTGTTGTGTGTTTGTTTGTAGTCCGTTTACGATGATATCACGGCAGTAGAGGTGGCGCAACTATAACGACACGTGAATAATCCCGCCCACTCTAAAGCGTTACTAAACTGCAGTGGAAGCGCAAACCGAGCCGAACCGAAGTGAGCTGTACTGAACCATGCTGTGCCGTACTATGCAGTGGAAAAGCGCCAAAAGAGAGTCCTAATGAGCTACTTCATGTGGCCAAAACTGACTCATCTTACCCCTTTCCTGGCCTGGGATACGGCTGGTATTGTACAACCGCTCCCACTGGGCCGAACAGAACGGGACCGTGTTTGATAGCGCAAAGAGCTACGCCATCAGGAAGCATGAAAGAAAAACCAGAACAAAAACTCACACTAATCTGCAAAGACTTGCCAAAGAGAAATCTAGACGTTCAAGCCAGAAGACGCAATTATTGTAACTTACTATTATATGTGTTTTGTGCAAACATTAACAAAATTTACAAAAGTTCGGTCAAGGCTTCTCACCGGCTTAATCTGGGCTCGGTCCAGCTTCCTCCGATAGAGCATGATAGCATGGATGGTGTTTCCAGCCCTAGCTGATTGATTATTTGTGGGTAAAACATGGAGGAAGTCCTGGATGAAGGAAAGCATACAAGATTATAAGACATATTAACCAGCTTATAGCACCCTAGCAGCAAACAATCTATGTCTTACCAGAGCATAATAGTTGCTATTGACCATGATCGGGTTACGGCTTCTGAGGTAGATGTACTCCTCCCACCAGTCACTGACCTGAAAACAAAGGGACGGTTTGATGAAATGTAATGAACGGACACAGACGAAAAGCGGAGAAGCCTCATACGCAGTGTACAATTATACACTCAGCGTGCTTTTATTGATAAACGTTTGTTGTAATTTAGGGAAAGCTGGACTATCACAGATATACAATACTTGAAACATTCCTTAAGTATTTCAAAGTAATAGTACGTCTATTTAAAATAAAAATTTGTAACTAAATTCTTTGTATTAAATTACCAATTGTAAAAACATCATCAGGGTCATTAGTGGATTTTTCAGCATGGCAGGTAACACTGAATGGCTATAATATTAAAACTACTGACAGGTGAAATCGTGTCAATAGGTGGGTTACATTCTTCAAGCTGTAAAAATGTTCAAGTGTAAGGATCTGAAGCGACTGTGACAAGGGCCAAAGCATCTTGTCAGAGCGTCTTCAAAACAGCATAGTAGTATAAATGTATAAAAAAAACATTTTTTTATAAGACCTACATAATTTGTAGCCCACAATGTCTTCAACTTCAAGTACCACTGGAGTTTGGGAGCCAGGGTCTTCTGAAACTCTGAAGCAAGTTCCTCCATCTTTTTGTACTCATCATCATCCAGGAGAGGGCGCACAGACTCCAGATACTAAGGGTACAGGGTTTTTAAATGAGACGTGCAACAGAACTTCAAATGTATTTCCGGTATTTCATCAGGGAGAGATGCAATTAAACATGCTATATAATGACAATTATAAAAACATCAGAATGAAACCGGAGTGTGCTCTCGGTTCCCAGTGATGCCTGCATTCCCACATGCATTCCCAACAGGAAGTTTAGAAATACAGTTTTTCAACTGCGTGCATTTTAGTGGGTTAATGGACATCACACATAATGTAACTCGTATTATGAGGAGATAAATACCAGTATAACGGTACCCAGAACCTGACCACTGCTGGGTCCTTACACAATAAACCAATCTGCAAAGTGATTCACGTTATAATTAAAAGAACTGACAATAGAATCAAATAATCAAATGCTGACTAAAAAATGCAAAGAATACCATAATCAATTCTGACATTTGGTGGCAAATATGTTCAAGAAGGCATTAAAATTCTTGAGCTTACACGTTTCATTGTGTCTTTCACAGAAGGCAGGGGTAGATTAGGCAGAGATGTCTGGAAGCTATACAGATTTGGTGTTTGCATCCCAGAAAAGATTTTCACAAGTACCTATAAAGGAAGCATGATGCGTAAGATGCACTGCAAAATAAATAAATAGATAATATTTGTAACACAACAATAATATTTTCAAATGAACACATTAAAATAGGACTCCAAGAGATTCTAATACATACACATATATGTGTGTATATTTATTTATTTTTTTAGGAAATATCTCCTTAAAGTTCTCATCTGTCCATTTTGTGTGCGGGCTAAAGAAATTTGTTTTGTTCTTTGCAGAAGCACTTAAGGGAGGAGTGTATGTTTGGTTCAAATATCAATAGGCCAATCTGTACTGTGTTATTAATCTAATGTTAAAAATTCTAACATTTTTGTGGGTCTGACATAATGTGTAAACATCCTAGCTGAGGTGGTACAGTAAATCAACTGAAGCTAAAGCTAGTACAATGAAAATAAATTGACACGCTCTTCATATAACCAGTTCATTAAGATCTACAAACCGGATTCCAAAAAAGTTGGGACACTAAACAAATTGTAAATAAAAACTGAAAGCAATGATGTGCTGATGGCAAATGTCAATATTTTATTCAGAATAGAACATAGATGACAGATCAAAAGTTTAATCTGAGAAAATGTATCATTTTAAAGGAAAAATATGTTGATTCCAAATTTCACGGTGCCAACAAAAGTTGGGACAAGTAGCAATAAGAGGCTGGAAAAAGTAAATTTGAGCATAACGAAGAGCTGGAAGACCAATTAACAGTAATTAGGTTAATTGGCAACATGATTGGGTATAAAAAGAGCTTCTCAGAGTGGCAGTGTCTCTCAGAAGCCAAGATGGGTAGAGGATCACCAATTCCCACAATGTTGCGCAGAAAGATAGTGGAGCAATATCAGAAAGGTGTTACCCAGCGACAAATTGCAAAGACTTTGCAGTTATCATCATCAACTGTGCATAATATCATCCGAAGATTCAGAGAATCTGGAACAATCTCTGTGCGTAAGGGTCAAGGGCGTAAAACTATACTGGATGCCCGTGATCTCCGGGCCCTTAAACGACACTGCACCACAAACAGGAATGCTACTGTAAAGGAAATCACAGAATGGGCTCAGGAATACTTCCAGAAACCATCGTCAGTGAACACAATCCACCGTGCCATCCGCCGTTGCCAGCTGAAACTCTACAGTGCAAAGAAGAAGCCATTTCTAAGCAAGATCCACAAGCACAGGCGTTTTCATTGGGCCAGGGATCATTTAAAATGGAGTGTGGCAAAATGGAAGACTGTTCTGTGGTCAGACGAGTCACGATTCGAAGTTCTTATTGGAAATGTGGGACGCCATGTCATCCGGACCAAAGAGGACAAGGACAACCCAAGTTGTTATCAACACTCAGTTCAGAAGCCTGCATCTCTGATGGTATGGGGTTGCATGAGTGCGTGTGGCATGGGCAGCTTGCATGTCTGGAAAGGCACCATCAATGCAGAAAAATATATTCAGGTTCTAGAACAACATATGCTCCCATCCAGACGTCATCTCTTTCAGGGAAGACCCTGCATTTCTAAACAAGATAATTCCAGACCACATTCTGCATCAATCACAACATCATGGCTGCGTAGGAGAAGGATCCGGGTACTGAAATGGCCAGTCTGCAGTCCAGATCTTTCCCCTATAGAGAACATTTGGCGCATCATAAAGAGGAAGGTGCTACAAAGAAGGCCCAAGACGATTGAACAGTTAGAGGCCTGTATTAGACAAGAATGGGAGAGCATTCCTATTTCTAAACTTGAGAAACTGGTCTCCTCGGTCCCCAGACGTCTGTTGAGTGTTGTAAGTAGAAGGGGAGATGCCACACAGTGGTGAAAATGGCCTTGTCCCAACTTTTTGGGGATTTGTTGACACCATGACATTTTGATTCACCATATTTTTCCCTTAAAATGATACATTTTCTCAGTTTAAACTTTTGTTCCGTGATTTATGTTCTATTCTGAATAAAATATTGACATTTGCCATCTCCACATCACTGCAATCAGTTTTTATTCACAATTTGTTTAGTGTCCCAACTTTTTTGGAATCCGGTTTGTACAAACCACACATCACCCTTACTGACTCACCACCCAGATGCGTGATTTCCATGTTAAAGAGCCATGACGTGCACCCATCCAGCCATGCCAGGAGAGCAGCCACTTCAGTACGCTTCTCATGGTAAATATGATGACCACCCAGAGCCCTGTGCCCACCAACACACCGCCAACTCTCATCTGATTGTCCAGAGATATGTATTTACTGCAGGAAGAAAAATTAAATGGTGGGTCTGACCGTATTACTGTAAGCTACACCGAAAATAAATACAGTGAGTCATTTGATATAGAGTACACAATTAAAATTAGGAAGTTGTAGAGAAAAAATTTTCTGCAATAAAATTTCTGCAAGAAGAAACAAAGAGTAATAGTTACTGCTTTACCTTACTGGGATGTATTTGCCGATTTTAAGGTGGAGACCTAAGGAGGGATCCACTTGAGCATATTTTGCCCTTCCCATGTACCCTGCAAGTACCAGCATCAGCCCTGGAGCACTCCCTGGGTATACACCAGTCATGATGCCATTCTGTGGACACATTTTAATTAGTTACTCAGTCAGTTAAGCCTGTGGGTTACTGGGTTACTGATCGGAAGGTTGGCGGTTCAAGCCCCACTATCACCAGGCAAAACTCTCAAACATAAATATACACTGAAAATAAATAAATAAATAAAATTATTATCAAAGCAGCATTTTAATTTAGTTGTAATCTACTGACAAATAATGCATTTTGCTTTTGAAAATATAATTTTAAAGCATAATGATTTGCAATAAAAAAAAATGCTGTCTGTATTGTAAACAATGAGTGCAAGATTTATTCATAAGCCAGACAAATCTAATTAAATTTAGGGAATTAAGGAAATGTATTACTTTTGTCATCCGTGCAAAAACATTGCAGGTCTTTTTTAAATCTCTGGTTTCTTTCATTTACATTTCAGTGCACATTTTCTAGCATGAAACAAATTGATGGGAAATCTACATCTCACACATGCTACAACACAAATGCATACGCCATGTTCTTAACGCTGGTGTGTGTGAATGAACCAGGTGAAATGACAGCTGAAAACTGTGACATGGAGGGTTTCTGCTAGTACCTTGAAGCGGATGAACTTCTTCTTCCATGAGTGGAGGCCTGAAAGGTAGACCTGGCGAAGGGCTTCATGACTTAGCTGCAGGTCAATTCCATCAGGCGAGACGGTGAACTGAAAGGCCACGGCCTGGTGAGCTTCTGCCATGGTGACAGGGGCACAGGGACACCTCGAGCAAATCAAGCACTATGCTGGAGGAAAAAGTGGAAGAATTTCAGAGGTTGAATATATGACCTAATTTGAGCCCAACTTCAGGTTTTTTTTAAACATGCACAGAGTTAAGTTGCATATTAGGGATGAAATAGCGTTTTTTTTTTTCTTTAACAGGATTAACTTGAATTCAGCTTCCATACATTCCAGTACATTCATGTTTGCTGGCCAAAGTACAGGAGTTTTCATTGACCAAATGAACCAAGACATAGTTTCAGCTCAACCTCATTTTAACACTATTGACTATTCTAGCTAAACACTTGACTCATCACAGATTCTAACACTGCTCATTTTTAATGGCACCCCATCACAAGAGACAACATGACCCGTACACAAACACGCGCGCTATTTAACAAATCAACATTTGATTCATGCAATGTCACTTTGGATGACCGAAACTAGCTAGCAAAAGCTAAATGCAAACATTTGAAAATATATATTACCACAAACCTGCCAACAGGAAGCTCAAAAACATATAAATACAATACATATTCCTAATATTTAGCATTAACACTTCTGCGCAGAAATCCAGAAGGCTAGCTAATTAAAATGCTAAATGGCTAGTCAGCATTAGCCGCCATATTTGTTTATAATGTAACCTATATATATATATAACGAACCCACCGCTTACCTTAAATTATGAATTGAGTTTTAATAATTTATATCACTGTTCTTTTTTTTTAAACTGGCCCTATGCCTATGTCTCTTTCCCGACCCGTCACTGATGCTGTCTAATATCTAGGTCAAAGAGCAGCTCGCTTTCAGACACATACTGGCTAGCATGAAAACCGCATACTAGCGCACTAAACAGTACGTCTGGAGGGAAAAGTGCACAACCCGCCGTTCGCCATACTACAAATCGCAGTATGATGTACGTAGGAACGGCTGGAAACCAATTGCCCTCTTACATTTCTCATACACGCACTATAGGTAGAATAAGGAAACGGCTTTTACACTCTAGCTAGTGCACTACATTGACAGAAAATAGTTTCTTTGAAATGCAACCTAGACATCTGCTAACGCTCACCCCTAGTGGTAAGATTTTTTACAGACAGCAAAAAAAGAGGAAGAAATCATTATTGAATACATAACTATTTACTCAAAACGTTAACCAAAATCGTATATAGAACTGTGTATATATACAGGTCCTTCTCAAAAAATTAGCATATTGTGATAAAGTTCATTATTTTCTGTAATGTACTGATAAACATTAGACTTTCATAGATTTTAGATTCATTACACACAACTGAAGTAGTTCAAGCCTTTTATTGTTTTAATATTGATGATTGTGGCATACAGCTCATGAAAACCCAAAATCCCTATCTCAAAAAATTAGCATATCATGAAAAGGTTCTCTAAACGAGCTATTAACCTAATCATCTGAATCAACTAATTAACTCTAAACACCTTCGAAAGATTCCTGAGGCTTTTAAAAACTCCCAGCCTGGTTCATTACTCAAAACCGCAATCATGGGTAAGACTGCCGACCTGACTGCTGTCCAGAAGGCCATCATTGACACCCTCAAGCAAGAGGGTAAGACACAGAAAGACATTTCTGAACGAATAGGCTGTTCCCAGAGTGCTGTATCAAGGCACCTCAGTGGGAAGTCTGTGGGAAGGAAAAAGTGTGGCTGAAAACGCTGCACAACGAGAAGAGGTGACCGGGCCCTGAGGAAGATTGTGGAGAAGGACCGATTCCAGACCTTGGGGGACCTGCGGAAGCAGTGGACTGAGTCTGGAGTAGAAACATCCAGAGCCACCGTGTACAGCCGTGTGCAGGAAATGGGCTACAGGTTGCAAATGTTGCATGTCATTCGGAAATCAAGGTGCCAGAGTCTGGAGGAAGACTGGGGAGAGGGAAATGCCAAAATGCCTGAAGTCCAGTGTCAAGTACCCACAGTCAGTGATGGTCTGGCGTGCCATGTCAGCTGCTGGTGTTGGTCCACTGTGTTTTATCAAGGGCAGGGTCAATGCAGCTAGCTATCAGGAGATTTTGGAGCACTTCATGCTTCCATCTGCTGAAAAGCTTTATGGAGATGAAGATTTCATTTGTCAGCACGACCTGGCACCTGCTCACAGTGCCAAAACCTCTGGTAAATGGTTTACTGACCATGGTATTACTGTGCTCAATTGGCCTGCCAACTCTCCTGACCTGAACCCCATAGAGAATCTGTGGGATATTGTGAAGAGAAAGTTGAGAGACACAAGACACAAGAATCTGCAAAAGGATTCCCGACCAAGTATTGAGTGCATAACTGAACATAATTATTTGAAGGTTGACTTTTTTTGTATTAAAAACACTTTTCTTTTATTGGTCGTTTGAAATATGCTAATTTTTTTAGATAGGGATTAATTAGTTGATTCAGATGATTAGGTTAATAGCTCGTTTAGAGAACCTTTTCATGACATGCTAATTTGTTGAGATAGGGATTTTGGGTTTTCAAGAGCTGTATGCCACAATCATCAATATTAAAACAATAAAAGGCTTGAACTACTTCAGTTGTGTGTAATGAATCTAAAATTTATGAAAGTCTAATGTTTATCAGTACATTACAGAAAATAATGAACTTTATCACAATATGCAAATTTTTTGAGAAGGACCTGTACATACTGTATAATATTTTTTATTTCAAGATTTGGTCATGTCGGAAATTATTTATTTAATAATTACTTAAGTCTGAACAAAAAGTGTTATACTGTATATGGTAACAATTTTTTTCTTACAATAGTAGAACCTTTTTTTGTGCCATGCAGAACCATTAAAACAGTGAGTTATAACAAGTAGCTTACCCTGAAAAGAAGAAACAATACATCAACAACAACAATAATAATAGTTATTTATATTATAACAATAAAGAAACAATAACACTAACAATAACACTATAACAATAAGAATAACTCTGACATGATCTGTTGAAAGTAAATTAAAAGTGAATAGTCTGAAACTGAAACGCAATTTTTTTTTTTAAGTTTCCAGTAGCATTAAGTCACCAGAAGATGGTGTCCAGGTTCAATTCCTCGTTGCCTAGGGTCTGTGTTCATGTTCAAGTTTGATGTTCTCCATGTGCTCGGTGGGTTTCCTCCGGGGGCTCCGGTGTCCTTCCAGAGTCCAAAGACAAGCAGATTAGGCTAATTAGTGGGTTATTTTTGTTTTTGGCTGTGAATGTAGCCATAACAATAGTGGATTTCTTTTTTATTATTTAAATAATAATCGATACAGACAGACAAAAAAGAAAGATTGCCTGTATGCTGTGAATGTATGTGTGTGCTCTGCAATGGATTTGCACCCCATCCAGGGCGTATCCTGCCTCATGCCCTGAGTCTCCTTGAATAGGCTCCAGATCCAACTAATCAGATCACATGACCCTTCTCCATTGCTCCACTGTCCAATCCTCATGCTTTCTAGCAAACTGAAGCCTTTTCTGTGATTAGTCTCACTAACAAGTTGTTTTTACTAACAAGTTGTTTTATGATGGCCACACAGCTGTTTAGTCCCAGTCCTGTGAGTTCATATCATTTTGTGTGTTACTTTAACTATTAAACATAGCTATGGATGGTACTGTAAATTTTTTTACCATGCACCAAGTGTGGTTGATTTTCTTCAACCACACCTTTTCCACAAAGTTGATGGTTCTGCACAGTCCTTCTGGTAATGGTATTATATATTATTAACCTTAATTATATAATATAGGCGGCGCGGTGGTGTAGTGGTTAGCACTGTCGTCTTGCACCTCCAGGGTCTGGGTTCGATTCCCCGGCCAGGCTCGATTCCCGTCTCTGTGTGCATGGAGTTTGCATGTTCTCCCCGTGCTTGGTGGGTTTCCTCCGGGTACTCCGGTTTCCTCCCACAGTCCAAAGATATGCAGGTTAGGCTAATTGGCGTTCCTAAACTGCCCGTAGTGTGTGATTGTGTCTATGTGTGTGTGCCCTGCGATGGATTGGCACCCTGTTCAGGGTGTACCCCGCCTAGTGGCTGAAGTCTCCTGGGCCAAGATATTGGAGTGGGTTGCCATTTCCTTCTCCAGTGGATCACATTTAGTCAGAGCTCTCTGCTACGACCTGTCCGTCTTGGGTGGCCCTGCACGGCATAGCTCATAGCTTCATTGAACTACGTAAGCCCCTTTGCCGTGGCAAGGCAGCGATCCATGAAGAGGATTACACTGTTTTTTAAATACTATATTATTTACTCTGTACTTAAGTGTTCCAGCACTTGAAATCCATGAAAATACAGCATTTAAAAAAAAATATTTTATTATTTAGTAGAACATTTATGATCCTCACCCTCCTTCTACTCCTATTCCTTTTTTCCTTCCTCTTTTTCTTTTTCTTTTTCTTTCTTCTCCTCCTCTTTCCCTTATTCTTTATGTATATTCTGCCCTTTACCCTATTTTCCTTTTGCATCCTCCTCCTTACTTTTATCTCCTCTTAATCCTTTTCTCCTTTTTCTTCTTCTCCTTCCCCTTCCTTGTTTTTCTTTTCTCTTCTACTTTCTCCATTTCTCCCTATCCTCCTTCTCCTCCCCTTTCCTCTTTTCTTTGTTTATTTTCTCCCCCTCTTGCACAACCACATTCTCCTGTGTTTCTTCCTCTTTCACTCTATCATTATCCTCTTCCCCATCCTTTTTCTCCTCTTCACACCCTCTCTTCTGCCCCCTTTTTCCCTTGTGTTTCCTCATCTGCCTCTGATTCCTCTTTTTCCTCTTCATTCCCTTTCTTCCTCTTCTCTTTTCTCTGTGTTCTCTTCTTCCTTCTCATTCTTTTTCATTTTCTCTTTCTCCTCCTTCTTTTCCACCTCCTCCTCCTCTTTAAGTTTCCCCAGCCTAGTTCTTGAAGTGGGCAGGGTCAGGGCTGGGTCCAAACCCAAAGGGAAGGCTTTAGGGCTGGACACTGGAGAAGGTGGCCCTGTATTGGCCACTGGTGACCGTCTTGCTCCTAAACTTCCTTCACAAATGTGGCACCCCAAAGATGGCAAGTACATCAACACAGATACAGACTTCAGTAGGAATTCATGGTCGTCATTATTTAAATGCGATGAGAGCTAAACATCTGGCAGCAATACTGAGATCCAGAAAAAAAACAAAGCTCACCTGTTTACTTGCATTTGTTTATGAAGTCAGCTTTGCCAAAACCAATATGGCATACAGGTCCCTCTTGCTAAGACCAATATGGCAGGAGGGGTGCTGTATAATCCAGCGGGCAATGAGGCAGCTCCATAGCAATGTCTGTGCCTTTTTGCGTTCTTTGGTTCAAAACTTTGCGTTAAAAATAATGTTGTAATTACAAAAATAATAACAGTAAAAAAAATGTATACCAAGGACACCACAGTGCATCCATTAATGGACATACATTTCCCATCTTGTAATGCCTACTTTCAGCATGATAATGCATCTTAAATTGGTTTCATTATCATGACAGTGAATTCAATGTACTATATTTCAGTGCTTTTTCCTGTCACCAGGATTGATTCCTAAAAACATCTTTGAACATCTTTGCCTTGGAAGGAAATGGATGATTTTAAACTTTAATAAAACTAAGAGCAACAGCACTACACAAGGTGTTATAAAAATAGGGAATGGTATGAAGACATGATGCTGGTGCTGATGTCTTTCCAGCCTATACTGTAGCTTCATGCAGTTTATTAGTGACAATCAATAGAGTTGAGTTCACATTTTTTACGTCTGATTTACTAAGCCAAAGAAAATATTCACACACTAATATTTTGTTGAGGCGGCACGGTGGTGTAGTGGTTAGCACTGTCGCCTTGCACCTCCAGGTTCGATTCCCGCCCAGGCTTGATTCCTGTCTCTGTGTGCATGGAGTTTGCATGTTCTCCCCGTGCTTGGTGGGTTTCCTCTGAGTACTCCGGTTTCCTCCCACAGTCCAAAGTGACAATATTTTGTTGAATCGCCTTTTCCTTTGATCATGGCCATGGAATAGTTTCGGTAAGCTAACGTAACAACCTTTATTTCCATCAAAGTGTCACATTAATTACTCTCTAAGATCTTGTATTGATGATATGAGAGTTGAATCGTTGTGTGAAGCCTTCTTCCACAAACCGCAATGTGGTTAAGGTCTGGACTCTGTGGTGGCCAATCCATGCGTGAAAATGATTTCTCATGTCCCCTGAACCACTCTTTCACAAGTTGGAACTTGGAATATGCCTGTGCCATCAAGAAAGAAAAAGAATCCATTGATGGGAAAACCTGGTCATTCCATACATTCAGGTTACCAATTGACCTCATTTATTGGGCACATGTTGCTGAACCTAAACCTGACCAACTGAAGCAACCCCAGATCATTACAGAGGCTTGTAAGGTACGCACTATGCATGATGGGTGGATCACTTCAGCTATCTTTCTACTAACCCTGATGCACCCGTCACCCTGGAACAGGATAAATCTGGAATCATCAGAGGACATGACCATATTACAATGCTCCACAGGCTATTCCTTATGCTTCCTAACAAATTACAGCCATTTTTTCTTGATTAGTTTCACTGATAAGTGGTTTTCTTAAGCCCCAGTCTATTGAATTCTTTTTACATTGTGTGTGGAGATGCTCTAACTATTAAACATAGCTGTGAGTCCAACTGATTTTAAATTTTTTTATTATTATTTTTATTATTATTTATTTATTTATTTATTTATAAAAATTATTACTGTGATTTTTGATTTCACTACATGTTTAAGTGATCTCCCATCACGTTCATTCAGTATGTTTTACTGACCACATTTCTTCCTTGAAGATGATGTTTCAAATTCAAATTTTATTTGTCATATCACAGTCATACACAGTACGATATGCAGTGAAATATCGCCTTTTTTTTAAGGCACTTTGTATTATTTTATGTTACTACAATGTGTGAGAGTGAACTGATAACAGTATAAATTTACACCCCAACCATTATTGACACAGAGGCCTTTATTCCAGGCAGCAGTTGTCCAAATTTTTCTTTAATCCATAAAGATTAGGTTTCTTCCTCTACAGTTATTTATAGGTTTATTCTTTACTCTGGTCCATGGATCTCTGGTCCATAGGTTTATTTATTACTTCAGGCCACAAACTTGCTCTTCACTTTTTTTTTCAGTCCACTGGTTTAATCCTTGCTCCATTCCAGAGATTTATAGTCCTTACTCCAGTCCACGGAGTTAAGCCTCACTCCAGTCCATAGATTTGCTCCACTCCCCTTGGAGAGACGTCAGTGGAAAGAAATTGTCAGGACTGAAACAATATGAGTCTAAGAAGTGTCTATTGCTCCTCTAGTTTTATTCTTTCAATTTTAATTATTTGCTGTGTTTGGAGTGTAAATGGTAAGTCAGCAGCCAATCAGTGTTTGATTGTTTTTATGTGATGTATTCTGTGCCCTAGTTTTTATTCTCTGTTTTGCTGAATATTGCACTATTGTCTCATCAGGTCATGAGACATTTAGACATCAGACATTTACATAAATTAAATGTAGCACGTGATGTGATTTAATGTTTTATTTTTTCCTTGTATGATATTCCTTAAGATTGGACAGGAGTTGTAATAAATATAATTATATTTTAAATTTGTAAAAAAAAAAAAAAAAAAAAAAAATCTAACAGTTGTAAGTTACCATTATGTGTTTTGTCATTTTATACATACTTATGCTGTGGAAGTTGTCCTACACCTTCTAATGCTTTCCTGTATTGTAATCTTATACGGCTTAGGAGTTGTGCAACCGTCCTTCCTACAAACTTCCCAGCATCTTTTGTGTATCTATTTTGTCTTTTAAAGGCACAAAGCTGAAAACTGAATCTGGAAACTGGAAATATATGATTTTTTCCTTTTAAATCAGCCAGTTACCAGCATCACTACTGAACACTATACACCTTTTATACACTAATAATAGTAATAATAATGTTTTTGCCACTTGTTTTGCCACTTATTTATGTCAGTGTTTGCAGATACACCCACCCCAATTGGACATGCTGCTCACAGCTCGGACCTCTTTTGTACTGTCCTGATCTAATTAAGCAGCTTGAAAAACTTTCCCCTTCTTTTCGGCTTTTATTCTCCCACAAAACTTAACATTCAGGACCAGTCAATCCCTGCCGAAAACATGTCAAAAGAGTACCCAGTTCTTGCTTCAGCTCCAAAAACGAATTACATTCTCATATCCTCGTAGGGGACTACTGTGAGGTGAACGTTTGCCACAATGGCGGGACATGTGTGACTGGCGTAGGAGACGACCCGTTTATCTGTATCTGCACTGAAGGATTTGGAGGAGACACCTGTGCTTCAAAAGAGAGTGGTAATGATCATGTTATGTTTATGTGAATAAATGAAAAAACAGAAGTTGAAATATCTTCAATAGAATCAGCAGGTCTTAGACATGTCTGCAAATGTGTTTATTCAGGTCCATGCATCCCTAATCCATGTAAAAATGATGGCGAGTGTGAGGTGATTGCAAACGCCAGACGGGGAGACGTTTTTAATACCTACACTTGCAAATGCCAGTCTGGCTTTGTGGGCGTCAACTGCCAAATAAGTAAGTATACCATCTTATTATAACAGCCAGGTGTCCTGACCATGATGGCAGCAGTACATAGAGTTGGAATAGTCTTGTAATTTACGTATAATTTGCCTTGCATTTGCCAAGTCAAGTTAAGCCAGTTTACATATATATGGTGACTATTGTATTTATTTCCATTTTGTATGACCGTGGTATGATCTCCGGTCAATATATATTATTATAATATATAAGTTTGCTTAGTATTCATTCCAGTTCTGGATGTTTACAGTAGCAGCCCACTTGAAGCTATCATTATAATAGGACAGATGCGCCCAGGATGTAGAACCCACACTTGTTATTAGAGAGCACACAAGGGTGATTAAGTATTATATAATAGCCATTGTCATGATTTTCCAGTCCTGGCTTGTCTTGCTGTGTCTTTTTTCACTGTATGTTCTCTAAATGTGATTTTAAACACAGATTGAAAAAAATTCATATACACATTTACAGTGAAGTGAAGTATAAAACGGGGCGGCGCGGTGGTGTAGTGGTTAGCACTGTCGCCTGGCACCTCCAGGGTCCGGGTTCGATTCCCCGGCCAGGCTCGATTCCCGTCTCTGTGTGCATGGAGTTTGCATGTTCTCCCCGTGCTTGGTGGGTTTCCTCCGGGTACTCCGGTTTCCTCCCACAGTCCAAAGACATGCAGGTTAGGCTAATTGGGGTTCCTAAATTGCCCGTATTGTGTGATTGGGTGTGTGAGTGTGTGTATGTGTGTGTGCCCTGCGATGGATTGGCACCCTGTCCAGGGTGTACCCCGCCTAGTGCCCGAAGTCTCCTGGGATAGGCTCCAGGTCCCCCGCGACCCTGAACACAGGATTAAGCGGTATAGAAAATGAATGAATGAATGAAGTATAAAACAGAACGTAATTAAAATTAGGAAATCAGGCATTGAAACTTTCAGTTATTATAATTGCAATATTTATATATTTTCCTTTTTTTTTTTGTTTCGACGGTATTACAAATATGACTTATTTTTTAATATTATTAAATATTATTTGCCACACTGTTATAATGATCCAAGTATAACACAGTACTAAATATCCTTGTCAAGTCCTATCTGAATTGTAATTTTATTTGCAGTCTCTGGTGCTTAGCATTACACAAAACAGCTGCTATAGATTTAGTGTAATTAGTCAAGCTCTAATCAACGGCTAAGAGGTCTTATAGCAGCATATACAGTACCAGTCTGGGCTTTTAGCCATCTACAAGGTTCCAAAATTTTTATATATATAAATTATATATATAATTATATATAATGGAGGGATTTAGTGAGTTCTTGGAAAACTGGGACAACATCCAGGAAGGTCTTCAGAAGCAATTTATACTCTTTATTTTACACAATACGTTGAATGTCCAAACATCTCCATCATATAGACAGTTTTAACTCTTCTTCAGAAACACTTCTGGCACAGATTAAGTGTTTTCAGGTCCCATCAATCCTCTTAGGAGTTTTAGAAAAGAACTGTTGACGTGAAGAGAAGCTTGAAGGCAGATTAGAGTCTTTTGGTGTTTTGTTTTGTTTGGACTGCAAACTCTTAAGCCTATGATAAATACAGCCTGTCTTCTTCAGGGTGTAATTTTTCAGAGCATACTGCCCCTTAGTGGTAAGTACTGGAAAGTACAACAAAACAAACAAAAGGTAACAAAAATGGACCTGGGGCTTAATATAACATTTTATACTGTGTCTATTTATATTTAATGTATTTTGACTACTGTACAAATACTTAAATAATAATATATTAATTATTTATTAAATAAATAATTAATAGAAAGACAGCTGGCAAAGTTTTGTTTGAAATTCTTATATAAAGGTATAAAGGAGATCTGTACGGTCTGTAATGAGTGCTACAGTAAAAATGTACACAAATAAAACAAACACATTAAATTAAATAAAGATTGTATTTACTGTATTTCCCCTCCCCTAATTGTATATCTTGGAAATTATACTTTACAATATGTATTTATTTATTGACAAATAGGTTTCCAGCATAAACAGAATAATTAGTTGAAACTTTTTTTATGAGCCTTTTTCTTCCACTTTGCTGCTCGTCTACCTCAAGGTTTTCTAAATGTGAGTGTGTGTGCGCGTGTGTGAATGTGTGCGTGCACATAAAAACAGCTCTTCCCGTGCAGACAAATGGCCTCATAAATGTTTTTAAAAAAATGCACTTTATTCCTTGTAAAGTAAATGTATAAACACTACCAGTCAAACATTTGGATAGACTTTCTAACTCTGTGATCTTTCCTGATTTTTATTGCTTTCAGCATTGTAAAACAATGCCAAAAACATCCAAAATCACTTTTGAAAATGCACTTGACAATACTGTTTTTGCAAGAACTGTTCCAGAACAGCTGGCCTTCGTGGGTTAATATAACAACTGACTGTTGTTGTTGTTGTTGTTACTTAATTTCCTTATTCCATAACTTGTGTCCAAACTTTTTACTGGAACAGTATAAACAATGTACATGGAGTTCATATATCTTAAAATATTTCAATTCAAAATCATGTTGCACTTCTCCATAAACTCCTTCTATTGAAGTTAATCATACCCTAAGGCTGTTCCACCGAGGTGTCTAGGTTCTAGCTTTAGCCTTATCTCGGGTCAAGCAAAGCACAAAATGCCATCATCTTAATTCTATTTCAAGCACACGTTTAATAGCTTTTATCTGGTACCTCTACTCCAATCCTGCCTTCTGCTTTTCCCAAAATTGCTCCTGGTTTTATCTCAGGTCATGACCCTGCACTGTGCATTCCCAGACTTTCCTCTGTTCGTCACCACATTCCTGCAATGGTGCCTGTTTGAAAACAGTCATTAAGTAAATGACCACCTGTTATAAATTGTAAAGAGAAAAGATTTGCAAGCCCAAAGTCTCATTACATTTAGGACACTGGTGAATGTTTGCCTTCTGCAAACATCTAGCTCTACAGCCCATTGTAAGCTGCTTCGACATTTTGCGTACAGTTAGAGATTGTCCATCCCACACAGCAGGACACAGAGAGTACACTGTCCCAAAAGATCATAAACTCATTTACGGGGTGAATGAGCACCTGCGTCCATCTGCGGAAGCAAACAGTGTTCGTATTGTGCCGCTCTCACTCGTTGCTCACTCAACGTAAATATATAGTTCTACTCATAGCTGACCTGATTCAATGACCCCTGTAGGGAAATTAATTTAAATGCACAGGAATCACTTTTATGTAGTGATTTTGTTTGATCACAATCTGTGCATTTATAAACTACTATTATCAATGGACCAAGTCCAATTATTCATTCATTCATTCATTCATTCATTTTCTGTACCGCTTTATCCTTATATACAGGGTCGCGGGGGCCTGGAGCCTATCCCAGGAAACTTAGGGCACAAGGCGGGGTACACCCTGGACAGGGTGCCAATCCATCGCAGGGCACACACACATACACACACTCATTCACACACTACGGGCAATTTGGAATGTCAATTAACCTAACCTACATGTCTTTGGACTGTGGGAGGAAACCGGAGTACCCAGAGGAAACCCACCAAGCACGGGGAGAACATGCAAACTCCATGCACACAGAGACGGGAATCGAGCTTGGCCGGGGAATCGAACCCGGACCCTGGCGGTGCAAGGCGACAGTGCTAACCACTACACCACCGTGCCGGCTCCAATTATTATTATTATTTTTTTTTTTTTTACAGATGTGAATGATTGTGATAACCAACCTTGTAAGAATAAAGGCATTTGTCGTGACCTGGATGGAGACTTCACATGCCAGTGCCCTTCTCCTTATGTAGGGAAGCAATGCCAGCTAAGTAAGCAAAATACTGAACAGATATTGAGTATCTACATTCATGGTTTTACCGTCCGATAAAAAACTAAAAAAGTCAAATAAAAAAATATATACATTCTAAATTATTTATTATTACATGATTATTATTATCATTATTATTATTATTATTATTATTATTATTATTATTATTATTAGTCAAACTAGTCAACATCGTAAGCATACCTTTATTCTATATATAACTGTATAGATGTGGAGCTAATCTGTCTCCATTCCCGTGGCAGGCTGCATCTCTTTGTTAGGAATGGAGACAGGGGGAATTGTCGAATCCCAGCTCTCTGCCTCCTCGGTGCACTTTGGCATTCTTGGATTGCAGCGCTGGGGGCCCGAACTTGCCCGCCTCAACAACCAGGGTTTCGTCAACGCCTGGAGTTCAGACCCCCACGACAAGTTCCCTTGGCTTGAGGTTGTTAGAAATATCTCTGGGACAATATGCTGCTTATGTTGATCCCATAAACTGACTGCATTTTTCTGGCTGGTCTTACAGATTAATCTACATAACAAGATGCATCTTACGGGCATCATCACACAGGGTGCCAGTCGTCTGGGCACATCTGAGTTCATCAAGTCCTTCAAGGTGGCATCCAGCTTTGATGGCAAAATGTTTACGCTGTACAGAGCTCCAGGCCAGAGGAAAGACAAGGTAAGTGGTATAGATCACGCATTACTTTTTCTCATTTTGTGTGGTTTTGTTTGGTATTTATATCTCGCCTTACATTCCTGCAGGTGTTTATTGGGAACACAGATAATGATGGCACCAAGACGAACCTGTTTGACCCGCCGATTGTGGCTCAGTATATTCGCATCATCCCTGTGGTGTGCCGCAAAGCGTGCACTCTGCGCCTGGAGCTGGTTGGCTGTGATCTGAACAGTAATACAATTTGCTTGTTAAAGAAATATGTTTCACTTAAACAGATTAAAAGCAAAAAATGCACAATATAATTTATATATATAGGATCAAAAACTCAATTGTTTAATAGATGTTTTAAAGTTTCATTTGTAAGTGTACTTATGTGCGCATGAGACCTTTATTTAGCATAATTTATTATATATTAATACATTTCCTGTACTATCTTTCATGGATGCTTTTTATTTCATTGCTTATATTCATTGCTTTCTTGCTGTACTCATACAATTTCTTTCTATTCCCATATTTATCTCTATCCATTAGTTCTTACTCCCAGGCTGCAGCTGAAACAGATCTCTTCCTTTCATGTGTTATTTCATTAGCGTGTTATTCTTTGCATTTGCCAGCATATCTGTCATTGTCCCTCCTCTTCCATCTTTCTGTTTACAGTCTACTCCAATGCTGTAGGCTGCTCCGAGTCTCTGGGTATGAAGTCTCGTCTTATCTCAGACAACCAGCTGTCGGCTTCCAGCGCTTTCCGCACCTGGGGCATAGATGCGTTTACATGGCTTCCACACTATGCTCGCCTGGACAAGCAGGGCAAAACCAACGCCTGGTCCCCAGCCAGCAACAACCGCACCGAGTGGCTTCAGGTCAAAGTCACATTAAAGTCCATATTAACAAGAAAAGAATTATATTTTGTGCTGTATTGCAATAATGGTCGCCTTCTTTTATTTCTTTTATCATACATACTGGATTAACCTGTTAAACTCAACTAGGTCAAGATGAACCTTTATCACTCTTGTTAACCACACAATTTCCTAAAGATAAAAAAATATCAAATATTTTATAAGAGAAAATAGCTGCACAATAGTTTTTGCAGTTAAACAATTATATATGTAAATTTAGCATTTGTATGGTCCATCCAAAAGCCCAAATTCAGTGCAGAGAAAATCATGATAATCAAGCCGCTAGAAATTTGCTATGTTCTCCACATACCAATAAGTGTTTCACCACCAGAAATGAATGAGTAAACTATGCATCCATCTATCCATCCCTTTAGAATCTTTTGCTGCTTATGCTGCTTAGAGTGGCAGGTGGCCTGGAGCTCATCCAAGGAAACTTAGGGCACAAAGCACGATACACCCTGGATGGGGTGCCAACCCATCGCAGAACACAAGCCCATTCACCGGCACACCCAATCACATGCGACGGGGCCAATTTTGACCTACATGTCTTGTAGGAAGAAACCAGATTACTCATTCAACCCTCTATCTCCATAAAGTCACTGTTCTCCTGAGTGAACTACACGTTTCAGTTTATCATTTCAACAAAGAAATTCCATATTAATATGACAGATAGACTACCTTATTTATATGCACTGACTAAATGCGGATTTCTGCATTAAAATGCTGTTTTTGACAGATATGAAAAAAAAAGACATGCAGCCCAAATTAAATGTAGTTATTTAATGTCTGCATTGCCTAAGTCTGTCCATATTGTTTTTACCATAATCTCGTGTTAACTTCCAAAATAGCATTCTTTATCACTTTTGCTAACTTTTTTAAACCTCATTTATTCACTAATTCATTCAGTCATATACAGTATTTGTTCTTATTTGCTGTGTTTTACTGGTAAGGGTTATTATGAATCACGGTGGAGTCTAGACCAGGAACACCTTGCATAAATCTGGAATAAACTCTGCATGGAATGTCGGTCCTTTACAGAGCACCATTAATGCAAACATTGATGCACTCATTCATATTTAATCGCATTGTAGCATACAGTAGTCAGTTCACCTACATGCATATTTTTAGAGATGAGTGGAAACACAATCTCAAGGTCAAACAGGGGAACCAGGATTTATAAGATGACAACACAACCTGAAGTGCCCATATGCAGTACTGCAACAACTGGATGTTAATAAGGTTCATTATTCTTAGGTGTTTATTGCAGTAGCTTGCATAAATGTTCTGTAAAACTGTGTCTCATGCATATCTTCCTCTATAAGTCTTTTTTTCCTTTTTTTCAGTTTACAATTGGCTTTATTTACAGAACAAATGTACAGGTGTTTATTACTCTGCCTTATTGTATTTTGTTTTTTTTTAGTTGGACTTGGAGAAGCCTAAAAGAATTACAGGCATCATTACTCAGGGAGCGAAAGACTTTGGTGTTGTACAGTTTGTATCTGCCTTTAAGATTGCATACAGTGACGATGGTGAGTCATGGAGTATTGTAAAAGATACAACCAACAAAACAGATAAGGTTTGTGATTATTTTTTGTTTCAGGTGCCTCTGTAATTCTGAACTGTTAAATTAGATTAGTTAGAGGGCTTCGATAAATTTTCTATAACAGCAGCTCTGACAGTATTCACAGGGTTATTTTTAATGTGATTATTACAATACATTATTGTATTGTAATAAAACATATTCACAGGGATTTGGGAACCAGACCATGTACTGTACATAATCCAAAGCTAATGATTAATAGTTTTAAGATGTGTTATTTAATAAAGAAAAAATATTGGTCTGGTAAATCTTTCTTTAAGAGAATAATTTATGGAAGTAGGTCTGTCAAGACGATTAAATTGTCTTGTGGATGTTCCATAATTACACCATTAATTGTATCTCTAAGCAGTTAGAAATAAGATGTATCATTCGAAAACTTCAATCATTGGCAATCATAAACCCTTCAGGACATGTTGTAATTGGCGTACAAGCAGCACGTTGATGAATGTGTTCCTATAACACCCTGTCCTAGTATGTTCTACTGTTTAAGAACTTTTGGAGATATATTTTTGGAATGGGAAAAATGGAAAAATGTTTAATTTCAACTTTGGACCTGCATGGGCATTGTTAGGTTACTGAGTTCAAATGTTTGCTGTGTTTTAAGGGTTGCCAGTGGTTTCTATTCATTCTATGTATCTATCTATGTATCTATCTATGTATCTATCTATGTATCTATGTATCTATGTATGTATGTATCTATGTATGTATGTATCTATCTATGTATCTATGTATCTATGTATGTATCTATCTATCTATCTATCTATCTATCTATCTATCTATCTATCTATCTATCTATCTATCTATCTATCTATCTATCTATCTACTGTATCTATCTATCTATCTATCTATCTATCTATCTATCTATCTATCTATCTATCTATCTATCTATGCCAGTTGTGTTTTTCAATTTCTCTTTTTGACGATCATATCAGTATTGTTTACTTGTGACTTCATCATAAACTCACCAAGATTTCTTTTCTGCTATAGATTTTCCAAGGCAACATTGACAACAATACACACAAAAAGAACTTGTTTGAGCCACCTTTCTTTGCCCGATTTGTGCGCTTCCTGCCTTGGGAGTGGCATGAACGCATCACTTTAAGGATGGAGCTTCTGGGCTGTGATGCTTAGAAATCAGGAAGAGGAACATGAGACACATAACCCACCATCTGACTGTTTATTATCTTCATCATACATACAGTATAAGCAGTCAGATTGGGTTAATGGTTCAGCTAGGACTATAGAATAAATTGTACTGACTGCATTGTCTGGTTGATATACTGTAGAAAGATAAAAATCTTGTAATTTGTCTGTAACTGTTGCTAATATGCCTAGATAAAAACTTGCACTTTTTGTGAATTTTATATTGTATGATTTTAGCGATATTAATGTATTAATTCTGTATTCAGTAGTACATGAATGTGTTAACCAGTTTTACATGTATGCATTGTGGTCCCCAGTAATCAGCCTGATGTCAATGATGTGTTTTAGCTTATGATTTTGGATGAAGACTATCCGTAGTCAGGGATTGTGCAATAAATTAATATAAAGCATAAACACTAAAAAAAAGAAAAATGGTCTAAAAATTATGGCATTTCAATATGAATATAATTTCATTTGAATAGAAAAATGTCCCAATATTACATTACACTTGATTTGATTCTGCATGGATTTTTAGCACAATTTCTCATCTCTAATTCATTGTACTTTGTTTATACAGTATTTACAGTTTCAACAACCAAATTCATACAGTGTACATTTTTTTTTTTACTTTTGATAAAATAAACTGTATGCTTCTCAATAACAGCCCTTCTTAATAAATGGTTTAGGGATTATTGCTTCTCTTCGTGTGATTATATCAAGCACTTTCAATGTACTATTATTCAATGAATATAAAACATACATAATATCAAGTATGAATTATTTTAGCTTTGTGCATTCCTAAATCTCAAATTATAGCGCCTCAGGATCAGAAACAGAATCTTGCTTTTTTCCAGACTTCCAGGAATCCCATTTCTTTGTTTGCATCACCTCTTAGAAACATTGTCATACTACAGCTGGCAAATGCAGGAGATTATATTAACATTTACAGCAGAGGCATTCGCGGTCTAAACTTTATTACACAAATTACAGGCTCCTCCTCAGACCCCTGCACCCGATCAGCATTCCTACCCTGGAGCAATGCCTTTCATCTCACCCTGTGAGTGTATACACACCGCCCTCTAAACCCACGTAATGGCTCTCTGTGTGTGAGGACAGATGGGGGGGAATCAAGATGTACTCTGAAGCAGACAGCAGACGAATCAGCTAAGCCCCTTCTCTTTTTTTTTTTTAGAGGTTCAGATTGGTATCTGCCCAGGTGTGTGCAGTCAACTCTGGTAGGTACTGGTGGTGAGACGCGGCTCTTTATGTCTTGAGATCTTGCAGTTTTGAGTCTTATTATAGCAAAAAGTAAAAAAAAAGGTAAGATTAATTACAATTTTGTTTAATTATGTTTTTTTTTTTTTTTTTTTTAAAGATTTTTATGGTATTTTGAGACCATGATACTGCAATTCTACAAAGCTATTATTACTATTTTCTTAGAACTGCCTTACCCTGTTATTAGATTTGTAGACAATTTGTGGCAAGCAAGATGTCTTTCTTCTTTCAGTACTGTATGACAGTTGTTTCCTGAAGAGCTCATCTTTTATGGCTCAGACTGTACTGATAAATGAACCATAACAATGAACCCATCAGAAAGTAGGAAAAAAAATTGTCAGCAAAAATAAGATCCAAAAATCCTTGGACTGGGGGAAAAGAAAACGATTTCTCATCTAATTTCCTAAAAGGTCTTATTATTTGAATTCATTGTGACTTGGTAAATACTGCAATTAACCTCAAATCTAGTTTTCCATGATTTATTTATTTATTTGTAATAAAGTATGGGTGAAATGGTTGTAACCTCCAATATTATTATATTGCTTAGTTTAATTAAATGTATATAACAACGACAAATTCCTGTTGTTTTGTCCCATGTCTCATCTTTCGTACGTCTTATTTCCATCCTCTCACCTCAGCTTCAATCCAACTACAGGCATTAAGGAAAGTGCAATTAAAACCACAGAGTGAGTAAACATGGATTATATGTTAAAGATTTCAGTTAGAACAGATTAATATTGTTTTTATGGTTATTGATAATGCATGAAAAAAACATGTTTTAAAAAAAACATTTTTTGTGATATCAATGATTGAGGAACTATGTACAGACATTCTAAAGTGGAATGTAATAGCTTAATTAATAGATTAATGGAACTTTTATCTAATTTGTTAAATACTGCACAAGTAAGCATAGCCTTAAAAAAAAAAAAAAAACTACTCACCAATTTTAACCAAGAAGCTGTTTCAGTAACGATTGTGAAATGCTTAAATTATTTTCAGAGTAAAGTGGAGCTTTCTTTTTTTCCCCCTCAATTTACTCCATTGTATGTTTACTTTTTCTTGGCTTTGCCTTATACGGTGTCATCTGTCTTTTGGTACCTTGCTATGATTTCACAAAGGCAGTTCTTTTTTTATTACCTAAACAGTTTTGGTATTCCTGTTACAGTGAAAGGATTTCCAAGAGAGCTGTTCCAAATGGGAAAAGTGCACACTCTACTGGCTTTTGCTCTGCAAATATTCTACTCCTGTCATGCAGCCTCCACTTTTTCCAATGCCTTCTTCTACCAAGACATCCTTAATGGAAATGGGAATGGAGAAAGTACGTTCATTGGAATGGCTATTGAAAAATTGCAGTTGTATTGATAGTGCTGATTTAACAAAAGCAGTTACTATGTTTTTGATAGTGAAGAAAAGATTTTTCTACTTTTTAAACAAAATGCTTGCTAGGACAGGGAGGAGATATGGTTTGTATATTGAAACAGGAGTTAAAATCCAACTGCAGGTTTTCCACATACTGTATATGTATACATGTGGTAGCCCATAAAAACACTTCACATCATGTTCTACAATATGTCTGTATCGATAAACTGCTAATTTGTTTGTCAAAGTATGTTACACGCAGAAAAACAATATATGCATTTTTTTTTTGCCACATCAGCATCTAATGGGGTTTCACAAACTACCACACGTCTCCTGAGTATGTTCTTTTCTCTTGTCATTTTGGTTACAGTTCATTTCAATGGCATAAAACTGCGCGTTGAGGCTCAGCCACACACTGTGTTTGCTGTGCGAGGCAGTAATGTCACCCTGCCCTGCCGGTTCTGGTATGAGCCTTCGTTAATCAGCCCACGGAGGGTGAGAGTAAAATGGTCCTTGTTACAACTCTCCGGGGACCAAGAATTCGATGTACTTGTGTCTACTGGTCAACGTCAAAGAAGCTTCGGAGCCTTTGAAAATCGAGTGCATCTTCAAAAGCATGGCCAAGGAGACATTTCACTCATCATCACCAACGTGAGCCTAAAGGACAGTGGACAGTATCGCTGTGAGGTTATTGATGGGTTGGAGGATGAAAGTGCCACTGTAGATTTGAGACTCAGAGGTACAAACTAACCTTCTCAAATACCAGCGTTAGACTTTTTTTTACAATTATAAACAACAAAACTTCATTAGATGAACATGTCAGTTATATGAAACAGACACTTGAAATGTTCACTAGCAGTAAATCAAGACATTCCTCCCATTGTCATGTTTTTGCAATGTTTGTCTTTTCATTTAACCCTGTAAAATGCTGATCATAGACTAGGTCCCTGTGTTTCAGGTGTGGTGTTTCCATACCAGCCGCATCATGGCCGCTACCGCCTAACTTTCAGAGACGCTCAAAAAGCCTGTCATGACCAAGATGCTGCTGTTGCCACATTCGATCAGCTCTTTGCTGCCTGGCAGGAAGGGCTGGACTGGTGTAACGCTGGCTGGCTGGCAGATGGAACAGTGCAGTATCCCATTGTCCAGCCCCGACAGCCTTGTGGTGGCCTTGAGCTGGCTCCTGGAGTACGCAACTATGGAGCAAGGCACAAGCATAGAAACCGCTATGATGTCTTCTGTTTTACGCCCACTGTTACTGGTATGACTGAATTTGCCTCTCAAATTTACTGTATAACTTTTGAGAAATACTTTACTGTTGAGTTTTTCTATAGAAAGTTGTTATGGTCTATTATTTATATAAAGTCTTCTATTAGTATATTGAATACATTAATGACTACAACAAATGATAAAATCTTTACTTATTTCTATCTAAATTAATTTAGTTAAACATCATAAAATTCAAATGAAGACATGGCTAACTAGCTAACACTAGTATAACTATTATATTGTGTGAGATATCTGGCTAAAAATATTGCCTACTTGTTAATTTTTGCTTATGTATGTATAAACTGTTGATTTTAATTATATGATGCCTGTGTTTGGCTAAAGTCTTCTGAAGAGATAACATTATTTAAAGTACAGTATCTCTATCTGTCTATCTATTTATCTGACTCTATTAGCATCGCTCTGTGTGTTATACTGCCATGCGAAGGTGTTTCTTTTGTCCTTCATTAGTAGTACAGATAGCAAGAGGAGCCGTGCTATTTTCACTCTGATAACAAATCCTGACTCCAACCAGCCACTTTCAGAGCTTTGATAAGAAATTCTGATAACGAGCAAAAAACAACAATGGTCTTTCTCTCAATAGAGATCATTAAGTACTTTATATGTGATTCAAATTGAATAAAACAATGGCAGATAATGTAAATATATAAAAAAAAAAAAAAAAAAAAAATATATATATATATATATATATATATATATATATATATATATATATATATATAAAGGTGTAAATTTTATGTTTATGTTAAATTATATCAAAATATATGATTGAATAATGTGAGCTAGTGCTTGGTGTTAATTACATAATACTTAGTTTGACATTAAGCTAGCTTGTTAGTGAACTTGAAAGGCAAATTTGCATATTTGTTGTTGAGGAGGTTATTGTTAGATAAGCTCTAGCAACTAATCTGGGAAGATACTGTAAGTATAGTGCTGTACTTTGTTAAATAGTTATCTTGTAGATAAGTGTTGCAGATAGCTTTGGAGCCAAAGCTATTTTAATTCTGACAACCTACTTTAGGAAAAGGCAGCTTCTCAAGTTTTCTCAATTTATAATTAAAATTAAATGTTAAAAGGTTCTGTACTATATTTAGGCACATATTATAGTTCAAATAAACCTGACATTGGTTTATTGTTCTATTATCCCCCAGGAGAAGTGTACTTCTTGCAGCTTCCACAGAAGCTCAACTTTACCATGGCAGTCCAGGCGTGTACTGAAGATGGTGCTCATATTGCCAAAGTTGGTCAGCTGTTTGCAGCATGGAAGTTTTTGGAGTTGGATCAATGTGATGCCGGATGGCTGGCAGATGGAAGTCTGCGCTACCCAGTCAGCAACCCTCGACCAAACTGTGGCCCTCTGAAATCTGGGGTCCGTAGCTTTGGCTTTCCTCTGCCATACCACAAACATGGTGTATACTGCTATAGATCTAGGTAAAGGCTTTCTGACACTTACAGGTACCTGTTGAATGTTAAATAAGTGGAACAACAGCCTTAGTGTATATTTGAACATTTCTAAGAACTTAGATAGGACAAATTTGATTAACACCTTAAACCTTGCACATTGTCCAGATATAACTGAGGGTAATAACTGATATAACTAAGGTCCATAGGTCCATGGGGTCAACTTTAATTATGTAAAATTATTCAATGCCATTTCAATCCCCTCTTAAACAAATTTTAGCTGCAGAATGATCAGACATTCTAGTTATCGATCCTTGTATGCTGAGGGAATGTCTTTTTTCACACATTTACAAATAATTTTTGGATTTTACATTATCAATGAAGCTTTTGGAAAAAAAAATTCTCCACAAAGATGTTTTCCACTTAAGAAAATGACAAAGGTGCATAGATTGAGCCGTCATAATTTTCTCATTATTAATCACAGAAATGGTTAAATATTTCCAGTTGTGTTGGGTTATATATTTCTGGCAAGCTCTTTTGAGTTGTTTGTTATTATTTTAGTGGCTGTTCAGAACCCTGAACCACTTTTTTACCTGGTAATAAGCTGATTGTCTTCTAGATATTTATGTTTCCATCTACTGTACGTTATCATACCTTCTTTTTTACGCACTAGATTTTAATATTTTTTGACTTTTAAAAAAAATACATAATGTTTTATATGAATACACAAATGTGGTGGTTTAATTAAATGCAGAAACAGAAACATGTCATTTTTCTAAAATATTATATAGAAATTTAACATTGACAGGCTTATTAAAATGACTTCATAATATATACTTAAATATTTCAAACGTATCTGTATCTGTATCATTAAATACTGCCATGATGCTACACACATACAGTATGACCCGTTCTCACTTTCTCAGGCTGCACTAATTATGGATCGGTTCTACTTCCTAATGAATCCTGTTACATTAACAATGAGAAATCAACTATAGATCATCTCACTTGAGGTGCTTTTTCTGAAACTGAAACTGTCCTACCAGTAGGGGTCTCAGAGTGTGAGTTTACCCTGTAAATGTGGAGGAGCTCTAGGTAAGAGAGGAGAAAGGGCCTTGTGCATTAGAGGAGTCCTAAAAGAGCCCATTCAGTCAAAGGCCACCTATAATCCACCCACTGAGCACACTGCAATGCCTGTGATTTTGTAACTGTTGTAACTCCAGTTGTAAGGCCAGCTGCATTTTTAGACTGGGCTGGACAAGGTAAAACACTTTCCATCACCTGTGAACTGTGAATAAAGTCTTTGAATAAAAGTCCAAAAAACAGAGCTGTGACTGTATTTGCTTGTGAGTGCAGGTCATAATTTGATACAATAAATTAAATCATTGCTTTTAAAGTGATGTGTGGAATTTATTATTTGGCATTTGTCACCTTTTCATTTTTAAAAAATACATTTATTCAAGCAAAAACAGCCTGCATGATGTCGTCTGAAAATTTTTAAAAGATCTGTTGCCAACACAGTGTACATTTCTCTTCTTCTGCATGGCTTAGTCTCCTCTCTTTATCCCCTTTTACCAATAAAAACATCTGTATACGAATCAAAATCTGCATTTGTTTCCTGGGTATAGATAGATCAGTCAAATATTCATGAATAAAACAAGATTAGTGTTTGTAAGAGATCACCAAATGCTTGGGGAAGAGAGGGGCACAGCCCCTAATTGATACTAAACAAACCCAATAATTTGGGTATTTCATAAGAAAGACATTCATAAGGCACAAGTTATAATCGGGAGCAGCTGAAAATAAGAGAAAAAAAAAAGAAGAAAAACATCACTGAGGTCGTATGAGAACTGAAAGTAAGAGCTATTTAACAAGGGTGATGCTGGTCTCACAGTACTGTGCCCTGCACAGCTTACAATAAGACAAAAAACAATAATATATGGTAATATATGGCTCAAATGATCAATGTTGATGTCCAAGTTAACAATTTGACAGGATCTGGCCATCAATTACTGCTTTTGCCAAATGTAATGCTTTTTTTTTGCATTATGTATTTGTAGGAGATGGACAATCCAAGTTGGATTGCCAGATAGAAAGTACCAGGTGAGCATTAATGCTTGATTTGAAATAAACAGGACAATAAGCCTATGCTACTGTAGGGACAAATGTGTGGTTCAACCATCCAGCATCTGCATGACTTATTCTGTGTAGGGTTGTGGGGACTCGGGGCACAAGGCAGGGGACACCCTGGAGGGGTTGTCAATCCACTGCAGCACACACACTCACTCACTTAATCTTTTACTACAGGCAATTTGGAAATGCAAATCAACTTAGACTTCATGCCTTTGGACTGTGTGAGGAAACCCAGAGTAAAATATATGTATATCCTACTAATTTGTCTACATAATGCCACAGCATTTATATATTTATGCTTGTATCATAGTTTTTAAGGTATGATTGTAAACAATAAGGGAAGGACTTGATGCTCACTCTGGAATATTGTGAGAGGTCAATAAATATGCTTATTTTCACATTACTGTCAACACGAGTATCAAAAATGACGCTTTTTTGACCATTTGTATAAATAAATTAGTTGTATGTAAACCTCTTCTTATTGATGGCTATACATTTTTAGACTCATTATCCTTTCTGACAAGCTATACATGAAAATAATACTTCACATAATTGAATATATTATGTATTATCTTGTATACATTAAGTGCTATTTAAATTTTTTGTAACTTGCAAACTGAACACAATTGCGTCCAAAGCAAAGCAAAACAAAACAAAACCACAAAAAAAAAAGGAAAACTAAGAACCTGTTTGATAATTCCACTCAGAAGAAGGATTGCACACAGTTCTTAGCTGTTCCCTTTTGCCACAAAATTCCAGACTGTCTGGATGAAAGATCCTCCTCTGAAAGGTTTTGTAACATTTCGCTGATACTCTGAGAAAAAAACTGATCCAGTCGGTGCAAGTTCAGAGATCCAATTGCAATAACTATGGGAATAAATACTACTTGCATAAATAAAGTGGCTTCCTGGATGAGGTGGGAAAAAGAATCACAGAATTCATTACCTTATGTTTTCTTTCTTATCGAAGCACCACAACATGTTGGGTGTGACACTATATACAGGTTGGGAAATTTACTTAAAAATAGCACTTTTTTAATAGATAATGCATTCTCAATTCAAGGCCATGAAAAACAAGATTTAATGATTTAAAAAAAATCTCTTAACTATTATTTTTAAGTCATTAGAGTTGCTTCCTCAATGATGTCCTCTTAGCAGATCGACGCCTAGTGGATCTCTTCAGTAGTCTTCTTCTACCCTCTAAGATAACAGAAAATAATGTAATGTAAATAATGAAAAGCACATTCTACATTAACATACATACATACACATACTGACCACATTATTTGAAAAACCTGTATACCTGCTTATTAATGTAATTATCATATATATAATATACCCAATCACGCGCCAATAGAAAAAAATATATATGAAAAAAATATATACACATGTTCAGAAGAAATGTCATCTGTGTTACTTTAAGTTTGGCATGGTTGGTGCAAGACAGATTGTTTTTAAGATTTCGGAAACTGATGATTATCTTTACACATCCACAGAATGGTGTGAAAAACAAAAATCACTCAGCGGGTGACCAGAGCTGACAGCAAGGATCTAAGAATGCACAATAAACACCACATTGGTTTTCACTCCTGTCAGCCATGAACAGCAATCTGAGGCTACAATCGGTGGCCACAGACACTGAAACTATTCAGTTGGCAATGTTTTATCCAATCTTCGCTTGCATTCTGCTACACGATTGTCTACTGAATGGATAATAGTATTAATGCACAGATTTATAGGTGTTTCTAATAAAATGGACAGGGGGTATACAACAGAATTGATGAATATAAGGAACTTACGGGGTATGCATTCCACCTGTGGTTTCTGCCAGTGTCCATCAGACATACAGCGGACCACAGGTGGATGTCGCTGTCTGAATCCATCATTGCACTGATATCTGATTATTGAGTTGACCTGATAGCGTTCCTTCTTAGCCCCAAACCACTTGGCATTCTTCAGTTCAGGAGGCTGACCACATTTAACTGTGGAAAAACTCATTTTAATAGCTTTCATTGCATCCACCTATAATCATTGCACTCATTGTATAGAACTCCTTCACTGTGTACTGTTTGCATAAGCAAATTATTTTGTATTGAAACAACTACACTTCTGGGTAAATGCTAATGGTATTTCGATGCCCTATTTTTATTTTAATGACCACATACCTGGGCCAGTTTTGCATGTGAATGGTAGATGATAGTTGCAGGGCACATCATTCCACTGCCCATTTTCGTGCCAGATCATCACCACACAATCCTCACCAGAGTTGAAATAGTTATCTGGCTGATTAGGTCTCCAGTTCTCATATTGCTGGGAGGAAAAGTGTTGTTAAAATTGAAGAATTAGGTTACATTAAACCCAGGCTGTTTGTTTTTCTTTCTTCTCAGCAGCATGAGCGGAGCACACTTACCATTGGAGTTCCATCTGTCCACTGGAAGTCATTCTCAAAAGTCTTATCATTTAGTCCAATCCACTGGTAATCCTGTGCATTAGCTAAAGACAAGAGACAGCATGTTTGTAATAGTGAAGGTACGTTCACATATTGACATACTGTGTTGTCTTTTGACATCACTCACAGTTAACGAATTCTTTCTCCTCCGGATTGGTGATGCTGACTAGGTGAGCTCCAAGGCTCCGACAGTGTTGTTCAGCATTTTCCCACACTGTTCTGTCCGAGAAATGCAGGTAGCAGTTGCCCTGAAACTTAGTCCAGCCTTCCTCACATGTTTCAATGTCTGGAGTGACATATCATAATAGGGGTCACATTTTATTCCAGTAAGCTGCAAAAGCCATAACCTTGAAGCAAAACCCTGTTAAAAACTGGGTTGGACATAAATACCTACAGAACATCTGAGCTGAGAAAACAAAGTTTTATGGACAAGTGAGTTTTACTATCATATTATGAAGTCTTATTGAATGGATATTCAGTAAGACTTCATAATATTGCGAAAAAATAATACATTGCAAGTTCTGTCCATAATACTGTAGTAGTACAAACATGAGTGCTTTTATTCACTAAAACAGATTCCTCATTATTTCATTATTGTGTCTTACATGTTATAGATGCATTACATCTTTGGTGTCTACAATTCTTTTAAGCATTGATATTTTAATAAACTCTTTTCTCATTGGGGAAATTAAAGTCATATAGTGGCATGATTCTAAACGTACAGTAGTGAGGAAGGAAAAAAATAAATATAACTGTATCAGTGTCATACTGTGATAAGTGTATATACCTTGAAAGGTAGCAGCCCGATAATGGTAAACACAAAATGCATAAAGAATGCCAGCAAAACAAAGGTTCTGATGCAGAGAGATTGTTGTGTGCAAAAATGCCAATGACAGAATGCATTTTAATAATAATGCATTATGTACTGTGACATAATAAAAATCATATAATCATGCTTTACAAAGAGTTATGGAAGTAACTGTGAAGAGTAATACTTTCTAATGCCAGATTATATAAGATGTTAGGGATGCCGTGTAACACGTCATAAATATATTTAAAATGCATTCTGAATAAACTGGCATATACAGTATACTGTACACTGCCTGGCCAAAAAAACTACAAAAAAACCCCCAACACTATTATATTTAATTAACTTTGATATATTTAATTAGCTTTCTCAATGAAATAGTTTCAACAACCTTATGGAAAATTTATTCCTGTCCTCCAGCACATCCCAAAAACTTAACAGGGTTAAGATCTAGTCATGTGGTAGATAGTATGTCTGAAACTGATTCCTCATGCTCCAGATCTGCTATTTCATAAATTGAGCCTGATGGGTTTTTAGCGTTATCAACCTGGAATATGCCCACAATCAGGGATCCAAAAATAAATCCAAGTGATATTCAACTTATTCAGTCAGCTTAGCGCAGACCTAACCAACAGAAGCCAACCCAAGTTCATAACACTACCCCTATGCATAACTATACATGATGAGTGCATCGACTCATTTGTTTCCCCTTATTACCCTGATGCAGCCATTGCTCTGGAATATGGTGTGTCTGGACAGTTTTGCATTACTTCAAAATCCATGCAAAAAAAATTCATTTATTCATGCTCATTGGACATTGGACCCTTTTTCTCAGAGTACCCTGACAGTTTAGTGCTAATCTTCCAGGTTTTAACCTTTTCCAGTTCTTAACCCATTTCCAGTACAGTATTTTCAGCAATCTCATTGTTCTTTTTTTTTTTTTAATTCATCAAAGATTTTTAAAACACAGTTACATCTTTTCCACGACCACACTGATGTTTAAGAAGCTACTCAGATGCATCTGCTAGGGTTGAAAGTATTGATGCCAGCTGAAAAATGTTAATGACTGCAGTAAGTATCCAACCAAAGGTTCTTAAAATAGTAGCATTTGCTTATTTAAATCCAAAAAATTTTTTTTGGCCAGGCAGTATATCACTATAAAATAGAGCATAAAAAGAAAGTGTTATAGAAGAATCTCACATGTAAAGGAACTTTACCCTAAGGAAATTAACACATCACCTATATGCAGTCAGGAATAAACATAAAAAAATAAGTTAGGAAGGCAAAAACAATCTGGTGCTGTGCTCAAATGGAAAATAGAAACAGCACAGTCACAATGTTATTATTTCCCTACCTGCGTGAGTCACTGAGGGACCTTCTCATAATGACCAGTAAATTATAAATTTCTCCCTTAAAGCACCTTTTCCTCTATGTCAGTTTTCCCCCAACCACTCACCATTTCGCAAAAAAACATGAATGGCTAGTATTAATGTCATAAAGAAGCATGTTATTGCACTAAGATGACACCAAAAGACCAGTCAATGCTATTAGAGCACTTGGACAGCCTTTTGTTGCATCAGGTTTGGTTGTTTTTGAGAAGTTGTTAGTAGATTTAGCTGAAGCCAACCTCATACCGATCTCACAGCGATCCCCTCCATAGCTGGGCAGGCATAAGCATTTGAAAGCATCCTGTACCTCCACACATGTAGCTCCATTGGCACAAGGGTTTGAATGGCACACATCAACCTCTGAAAATAAAGGTTCTGCGGTTAAGACTGAGGACTACAAAGAGACCCTTGAGCTAGGTCACGCCTAGGTACAACGCAGGCACTGATCAAATCAGAAACCATAAACCATGCAACATGTTTATCCGACTCATTCAAGTCCATAAACCACCAACTCATCAAATGGTTTGAGAGGAAATTATTATTCCTATCATTGCTATAATGACTGGACTATATTTAACTGTTTCCCCTTGTGGTTCAAAATTAATAGCCAAAGCATATAGTTCACACAGTGTTGCATCAGGTCATGGTCCAGATTCATATCAAGGAGAAGGAAAATGTAGAGGCATGTACCAGGTGTTAAGAGGCGTGTAGCAGCTGGAAAATGGAGTGCTGATTAAGCCATACTTGAGGAAAGGCAGAGCTAAACAAAAACAACATATGGGTGCAAAATCAATTAACTGAACTGACAACTGTAAGGTCCTGTAGTAAATCCATCAGATAGAATATAAGATATCCTCGCGCACATGCCAAACAACCTGTGAAATGGATGCCTTCTTGAAAATGACAATCAGGCAAAAGCAAATAGATCAAAAGACACATACACACGGTAGGGAACAATGAAAGAGATAGAGAGAAGAGTTCCATCAATGAGAGGAAACACTAAAACAAAAACAGGCAATGGGAATAAGATTATTGTGACAAAGAGGCACATAACTGAATATTGAACATCAAATTAAATTAGAAAACCACATTAAACTGATAAGCAATTATGGGACCTTTGAAAAATTTTTTATCTGGCTTAAGTGACTCACCGATATGGCACTCTTCCTCTTTCACCCCAGGTGGGCAGTGACACACACCAACCCCGTCTTGTACAGAACATGCAGCAGCACCAGCACAGGGGTTTGGATTACATGGGTCCACAGAAGCTAAGACACAGATATAGGCAGAAGAAAAACATGACCTGAAAGATTTGCAAAGGGACACTAAATCTTAGAAGGTTTTAGCTTAAAGTTTCATAATTTTCTATTTCTATATAGCTAATTAGTAATTTACCTTGCTCCATGGCTGGGGCCTCTATGACAGTTGGGGTCTTCACTGAAAAGGCAGGCTCGGTAGTGGTGCCAGCCGTAGTTGGGGTCACAGTATCATATTTCCAGAAGGTTGTATCAATAGATGACAAAATGTCCTGTGGCCATGCACTGTTACTAAGCAACCCTGAGGGAGCTATAACTGATGTCTCATCAGTTGATTGAACTGGGACTTCACTAGGGAGGGATGTGGGATGGTGGTCTTCACTTAAAGTAGTCGTATCCTGATGTCCACTGCTCAAAAATGTTACACTCTCTTTCCCACTGTGCTCTATTGGTCCTTTTCTGAGCTCCTGGTTTTGAGTGGATGTAAACAAAACTTCCATCAAATTCTCATCAGGAAATGATACAATATCCCCACTAGTTGATGCCTCTGATGTGTCTCCTGATGGAAGACCAGAGCCTCCAGAGAAGTCACCACTCCCTTCTCCTGAACCATACATCAAAATCCCAGATGCCTCTTGTTCTCTGCTGGATAGGTCTATGAGATCAGTAAGGCCTGAGTCCAAAAAGGTGATGGCAGGAATTCCTGAACCACTTCCAGAGCCACTTAAATCACCACTGTCACCCACACCAGAACCACTCAAACCAGACCCTTCTAGAGCTCCAGATCCACTGAAAAGCACCTCACTTCCACCTAACTCCTGGGCTATTAGGAGTGAAGCAGTAGACAGTTCAACTTCTTGGCCTTTTACCATGATTATACCACTGCCACTAAGCCCTGAGAAACCACTGTCATCTCCGGAGGAAATCAAGCCTGATGGAAAACCACTGAATCCAGAGACCTCCCCACTAGAACCAAGGCCTGAAATAATGCCAGAAGGTTCTCCACTTCCACTATCTCCTAAGATACTGAATACGTCTGCCAAAGACCCACTCTCTGCTGAACCAAAACTTGAGCCACTTCCTGATCCAGACCCATCCCCACTGAAGAAGCCAGAATCAAAACCTGACATGAAAGTGAGAATCTCCGCACTGCCCTCCCCAGCTTCCTGAGGTGTCCCTGAAGCTGAAGTGCCCCCAGAAAATACTGTGTTAATTCCTGAGAAGGTCACTCTTATGCCTGAGCCATCACCACTAAGGCCTGAGCCAGACAAGTTTTCACGTAGCCCAGATCCAGAAAGTTCTCCTCCAATACCTGAAGACCCACTTGGCAGTCCAGATCCAGAAAGTTCTCCTCCAATACCTGAAGACCCACTTGGCAGTCCAGATCCTGAAAGTTCTCCTAAATCTGAAGACCCACTTAGCAGTTCAGATCCTGAAAGTTCTCCTCCTAAACCTGAAAACCCACTTGGCAGTCCAGATCCTGAATGTTCTCCTAAATCTGAAGACCCACTTAGCAGTTCAGATCCTGAAAGTTCTCCTTCTAAACCTGAAGAACCGCTTGGCAATCCAGATGCTGACAGTTCCTGTCCTAAACCTGATGACTCACTAGGAAGTCCAGATCCTGAAAGTTCTCCTCCTAAACCTGAAGACCCACTAGGCAATCCAGACCCTGAAGGTTCTTTTTCTTCGTATGATGCGCCCGTAGGCTGCCCCCCACTTCCACTAGCTGACACATCACCAGAAGAACCACTGGCCCCAGATGGCAGGTCTGCTGAACCAGATCCAGAGAGGTCCACAGGAATGGGAGAAACAATGGTGTGATTCACTATAAAAAATAAAAATACAGAAAAATAGAACAACGAGAATCAACAATGTTTATCCACAAATATTAATACCTGTATGACTTAGATACAAACAATAAGATCAAATACCAGGTAAAAGAAGGCTAGTTATTGAGGTCAGGTTTACCAGTTCCTCTTCAATTGATGTCATGTTTGACTCAGTATCATAAATATATAATTCGAAATCAACTGTGAATTAAAAAAATATGTTACAATATATATTTATTCATAAACTTCATAAATCTAGACAATTCTCACATGTCATGTAATTGTTAATACCTTTCAAGCAGTAGGCATCAAATTTGGAGTGCATATCAGGATATTCAGTTTGGTTGGGAAACTTAAAGACTGTGTGGACTCCAGATTTCCCTCCTCCACACTGAGGCCTGGGATTATTAATAGGATAACGGACACTGTGGTCGATGAGCCAGCCAGCGCGGCACTTATCAAATCCTTGCTTCCAGGCCATATACAGATCAGCTGTGGAGGCCAAAGAGGCATTCTGGGCCTGGCAAGAGGCTATTGCTTCATGATATGTAAAACCCTCAAGTGCGCTCACATGAAAAACATTCCCTGGAAGAAAATGGGACATGTGATTAATAATTTTACTTATGTTTTTTTTTTTATTATATTGTTATGTATCTAGTTAATTATAATTCTGGGGAAAAAAACTCAACCAAATGCAATAATAGCATTATGATATTATTTTGCTATAATTTTTTCAGTAAATCAATTCTGCATTTAAACTTATTTCAACTGGGAAAGAGCAAAGTTGAAACCATCATACCTCTTGGTTTGTCCATGTAGCAATACACGTCATAGTTCTCACTGGCAGGTCGTACACCATAAGACCTCACACCGGGTGTATCTTCCATATCACCAGCACATTTCTCTCGTGGGGATACAATAGGGTACCTTAATTTTGAGAATGAAAAACAATGCAAATTAATTAACATTAAATTATTAAAATTTTCTGTTTCTATTTTGCTCCCTATTATACAAAAAAATTTAATAATGATTCAAAGCATCATAATAAGCTAATTCCAGGAAAAAAATACCTCACAGTCTGGTCTATCAACCAGCCTGCATCACATTGGTGATAGCCAGCTTCATAGGCAGCCTGTAACTGCTGAGGATTGGCAATCACTGCACCAATGTTCTGACAGGCTAGCTGAGCCTCAACAAAGGTAAAAGCATAGCGACTGTGGCCTAGTCTGTAGTGAAAGACAACACCTGGATGGATGGGATGAGAAAAGAAAATGTCTTGCATTAGTAGGTTTTTCCCAAAATTTATGGAAGTATACTGTTGATAAACTCTAAAGTTGTTTATTTATTTATTTATTTATTTATTTATTTATTTTACCAGTAATGGAGATCACAGGTTCTGTTGCATTTTCATCAGAAAATCCAGGTATCTTGGCTAATCCAAGGACAGGCTGTGCAGTCACCACTTCAACAATGTCCCCAATGGTACTGGGTGGCGAAGACAGAGGCAGCTGTGTGATGTTCTGCTCTACATAGAGGAAGTCAGCAGTAGTGGTGGAGGGTTTGTGAGTTTCAACTTCGCCTATCACCTCACTCTTGGTGGAGGTCTCCATAATAAACTCTGGTGGGACGTCTGTCACCATGCCCACACTCAATACATCAGTTGTGGACTCTGAGACGATGTTGGATATGGCTGAGCCTTCTTCCTCCCCATCTATAGAAGATGAAAGCAATGCGTCATAGTTTTCTACATCAAGCCACTTTAACATTGGTAAAGCCATAAAAAAAATTCCTAAAGTAGGAAATAGGACAGGGAATCCAGCGTGCTTACCTGTGTAACAGATAGCATCATATCTTGATTCTGGTAGCGGGTAGCCTGTCTGATTAATGAAGCGGTACACAGTGCGCACTCCCAGCAGACCTCCTCCACACTGTGGTCTGGCAATGTTGATAGGATAGCGGACACTTCCGTCTGCCAGCCAGCCTGCATTACATTCATCCATACCAGCCTGCCAAGCCAGGTAGAGTTGGCCAGTTGTGGCTAATTTAGCACCCAGCTTAGCACACTGGGTCTCTGCTTCACCAAAAGTGAACTTTTCAAGGCGAGTTGAATAGAACACCCTCCCTATAACAAATCATAGGATGAAATGAAAGTGTTAACAGTTAATTTGAAAAACTACATTTGCCTGAAGTTTTGTTTGTGTACCTGACATCTTCTCAGCAAAGCAATACACATCATAGGTCTCGTTAATTTCTCTTACTCCGTACGTCCTCACTCCGGGAAATTCATACTTGTCACCATAGCAGGCTTCTCGCGGATCGTGGATAGGATACCTTTCATCAACAGCAAAATACAACATTATATAGAGAAATATAGTGCAATGATGATAAATCTAAATAAATATGGAAAAATTTTCTTTGTTATCAAAACTGACCTAACAGTCTGGTCAGAAAGCCAGCCAGCATCACACTGGTGGTACCCTGTATCGTATGCTGCCTGTAGCTGGTCAGGTGTGGCAATCACAGCACTATTTTCAATACAGGCTGCCTGTGCCTTCTCAAACGTCAGGGTGTAACGGGATGTAATGGCACGGTAGTGGAACACAATGCCTAGGCAGAAATAATAAATATATTCAGTCATTACAGGTTTTAATATACACTACCGTTCAAATGTTTGGGGTCCCTTTCTAACTCCATGATCGTTCCTGATTTTAATTTCTTTCTACATTGTAAAGGAATGCTGAAGGCGTCCAAAAAATGCATTAATCTCCTTTGAACAGTTAATGGCGAGATGTGTCTGCTACTTCTGCTCTGTAAAGACTTCATAACCTCTAGTCTGCCTCTAATCTGAGGTGCTGTTAATTGGTCATTTTTCAGGCAGGAAGGATGGATGGATGACAGAAAGGATGACTTCTGTGTCTTAAAATAACAATTAACTGTTGTTTTTGTTGTTGTTACTTAATTACTTAATTCCATATGTGTTATTTTATAGTTTTGAAATCCCCAGTATTGTTGTAGAATGTAGAAAATAAATCACTAAACAAAAACAAAGAAATTTGCAAGTGACGCCAAACTTTTGAACGGTAGTGTGTATAGATAGATAGATAGATAGATAGATAGATAGATAGATAGATAGATAGATAGATAGAACCATTTAAAAAAAACTTGAGTGTTAGTACCTTGAACCTGGACATTCACAGAATCATGGCTGTCTTCGATTCCATGCACAACTTCACAGCGGTACACTCCAGACTCATTTGAAAGAAGTTGCGTTATTTTAATGGTGGCATCAGTGGGGCTGCTAGGGTATGCCACCATTTGAACCCTATCTGTGTACTTCTTATTCAGCGCCACAATACCCTCAGTGGCTACCAATATGTCTATCGTCTCATTTTTGGTGATGAGGCTCCATTTGATGCGATGGGACAAAGGGGCTATGGTGGGAGCACCTGGGTCAGGCACTGTGTCATCTTGGAAATAGCAAGGCAGAACCAGTGTATCTCCCATTGAGGCTTGGAGAGGTTTCGCAACGGGAATGCTAACACTCAGGGATCTTTCTGGCTCTGGGATACATACAAGAAAACAGTCATTACCAATTGTTTTAGACAATACAGATCTAAAACACTATACATAAACACAACACTGAAACAAAAAGGTTTTTTATTATAATATGTAGAAAATCCATTTTAGAAAAATGGTTATACCCAATGTACAATACAGAAAATTACTTACCCGAATATAAGTAGTCTGTAAAGAGCCATTTCGCTGAGATTACCCGAAGACACAAACACAGTAACAACAATGACGTCATGGCTCACCTAGAAGTTAGATTTACTATTATATCAATGTGTTCAGTATATCCAGAGAAATAATATTTTGGAACATACACATAATAATTATACGCAATAATGCTAAAAGTAGAACCAAATAGCCTCGTATTGCTACCTTGTGTTTGCAGGACTAATATAAGTACCTAACAAACCTTGTCTAGAACAAGAAGTCTTTGTAAGATTATAATATTTACGTATATCTCTGTGTGAACCAGGTTTGGGTTTCTTTCCAAGTTTGACTTTTATTGATTCAAGTACTGCTTTTCAGTTCTGGTTCTTAATGATTCAAGGTTTAGTTTCCAAATAAATAAGTAAAAAAAAATAAAATAAAAAAAAGGCAATGAGTCAAAATGTTTATATAAAGAATATCTTTTGTATATAAATACATAAAGATGTGTACTGTCAGTTCATGTTAAGAAAAAAGATTAAACATAGCGATATAGAAAATTAGCTTTGTATTACATTTAGATTTGTTACATAAGTGAATTATATAGCAATTTTGCCCTTTCACAACAAATGTTGTGATAACTCTATAACAGCAGCTTTCTCTGGACCATTTTCCCTTGATTGCCAAAGACCAGAGTCACAAGGCTGAGCAACAGATGTGCTAGCAAAGTGCAAGCACTAGCTAGTCAGGTGTTAGCATTAGTTAGCGAGGGTTCTGTTGCACTCTGGCTTGAAGCCCGCAAGATGTCAAACACGATACATTGGTGGTGGTTTATGGCATATTTGAGGAGGAACCTCCTTTAAAGCAAATTAGTTTGGTCCAAAAAGTGAAGCCACACTTTTTGTCATTTCTGTCATTCAATCCGCCACTGTCTGCCAAATCTAATCTACAAACGCTTGATGTGGTGAAGCATAGCCAGATCCTAAAAGTTAGCCACATCCTCACAAATGTAGGCAAAATATAATCAAGATTAATAATTCACACCGTGTGACAGAAATCCACTTTTCCCTCAACAAGAACTGATAAGCAGATCTGATTTTTTAAAAACAGTTTCCTTTTATTATTATTATTATTATTATTATTATTATTATTATTATTATAAAAACCACTACTCCACAAGGTAATTTTCATTTTTAAAAGACAAAACAGTAGTACTACAATACCCAAGCTGCTGTATGCTACTTTCTGTGGACCATCACCACCACATCAGCCAATTCATGACCAGATGCCAGCATTGAATGAATAAAGAAAAAGCCTACTGTTCCTACATTATTCCTCAAAGGAGGGTTTGGAAAATATATGACTCACAAGGAAAGCTTCAGAATTAAGTTTAGTTTAAATGATTGTATATCAGTGTTGGCCAGTAATTAGGGGTGGATTTATGTTTAGCAGCTCTTCATACACAGAGTGTATTCATATGCATAAAGGTAAAGAGAGTCTTATTCATAGCTGAGCAAATGAAAAATCAGTTTGATCACATTATACGCACCTCCATGCTACTCCTGGCTTATCAAACTAAGCAACTTAAAATTTATGTTGTTAGAGAAATTAATTATATGATTTCTATGACTCAACAGGAAGCGCTTTTTTGTTGTTTTAGCAAAAATAGACTCTTTGGCCAGAAGAGTAAGAAAAGCAAAGCAATCTCAGCTGATATGCAGCATATTAAACAATCTGTCATTTGGAAAATACAGCAAATGTTTTTTGTGGCACTGTTGACGAATTCTAGACTATAATTAGAGACTGAAGCTGACTGATAAAACAGTATCATTGGCACATTTCTATAGAAAACATTCTCCTAGAAAATATAAGGAATCATGCTTTGTGCTTTTTATGGCCTCTTGTAAAAACAGGTGATTGCATTTAGTTTTAACTTTATAGCCTTTACTGTTAAGGCATTGTAGTGAAGTATTTATAATAAAACAGAACTTTTAATTGCTAGTAAATTTATGGACATTATGCTAAATCTTTTTTTCTGTAGCATATTCTTACTGAAAACAATGTCACTTTCTCACTCATAGACTGTCATGACCTTTCAAATCTCATCACCATGTAACATTCCAGATGCTTTTCAAGAGTCATCCTTCAAAGGACTAGAGAATTGTTCAGTTTGTCATATGACAGTTAGTGACATAGGATTGACACCTCTGTGTGTTGCACAGCTGCAGCTGGGGCTTGTGAGTATTTGGCTCTTTCAGGTTTCTAATATCTGAACAACATGCATAAATATTAACTGACTGTTAACCACCTAATCTTTTATTGTTTTTTTGTTTTTTTAGGGAAAAATAGCTTAGTAGAAGTTAAAATATCATAATAACGTTTATCAATCCTTTGAAGATGTAATTAATATATGATCTTGTCAAAAAAACAACAACACAAAGTGCATTTTGCAAAGAAATTAACTTATGATTGGGCAGTCAGCCAAAGCTGCATCACTCTGGGTTAAATTTGACTTAAAAATAACAGGACAAAAATGATTGGCCTATAATGCAACAATATTATAGGCCAATCATCATCATCATCAACAAAAAGGTTTGTTATATTTTTCATTCAGCAAAAATGGGAAAATATTTAATATTTTAAAAGTTAAAATATCTTTCTATCATAAAACATGTTCATAATCTTATAAGTCTAGTGATTTAGTCTATTCTATCATAATTCAATCATATTAATGCTGAAACATTGATGCATAACTCTGTTAAAATAAGGTCAACAAATATAAGAAAAAAATTATATAGTGTAATATATATATAATTTTTTTGTAGAAAAAAAAATCTACAGGTATACAGTATATGCATATTACTTCATGGAATATTAAACTGATTTAGTAAAATAACACCCACAGTTTTCACTGTAGGTGTTCCATCAACACTGTGGTGTTAATTAAAAAATTTGTTCAATACTCATAGGCTCACAAAAGATTGTTATTAACATTGCAGATGAAGCCTACCTAGTTGTTGCGAAGGCTCTCCTGTTGATGAAGCCCCGAAACTATAATCCTCTTTAAGTCTGTTATCTTCCAGATTCTTAGTGAGCAAACCGACAGCGGTGCGTTTGGAGAGCTGCGTGTCTCCTCAGAGCGCAGAGCAGAAAGAGCTAGCTGAAAGAAGAAACCTGCCAAGCTGTCAGGACACCGAGGCTCTGCGAGGGGAGGGTGCAAAGCCAGGTTTACTTTATTCTGGCATCGATTATGTGTTGGATTAAATGATGTAATGGTCCGCGACTTGTGTGCAACGCGCACGCGTGATGGCGCACATCCATTTAGATCCGAGTGACAGGAGTGATGCTGACTAAAGTTTACCTTTACCTATTAATATAACTTTTGTGTTGAGTTATAATTGGGCTATTTATCCTTCTATTAAAATAAACCATCAATTAGTACTAGAGCAACCACATGGTTAATGCAATTTATTGTGTATTCATTCAAAAGTCATGGTTTGTTCATGTTATTGCATTTTATAATGGCAGTTAAAGGAATTTTGCTGTAGCCTACTTTTTGGTCAGAATTGCTCAAAAATGACTAAAATATCAAAAAAAATTGTTTTTGTGTCTAACATTCAGCAGCTCAGTGATATCATTATGGAGGAGAGGATCCCAGCAGCAACATGTGCAGCTCTGGTGAATTTCATACCCAGGAGGATTAAGGCCGTGCTAGATAACAATGGTGCTCACACAAAAATATTGCCACATTGGACACAGTTTTGACATGTTCACTTGACATGGTGTACTCATTTTCATTGCCAGTTATTTTGACAATAACGGCTGCACAAGTTATTGTTTCAGGAAATGAAATCTATACTGTTATACAAGTTATGCATATTGAGTACTCTAAAATATATCCAAGTGTTATTTCTATAGTATTGTCCCTTGAGAACATATAATAAAGTGGTTGCTGAAATGTGAGGGGTGCGTTCACTTTTGTGAGGTGTACTCACTTTTGTGTGATGCTGTATGCTTATGGTAAATATAGTAAATATAATTATGTTTATTTCCACTTCACAACTTAATTTTTTGTAGTAAAATAATATCAATGTGTAAACCTTACACAAGGGCAGAATCATTTTTGAGTGTATGTAAATGTTCTTTTGACAAAATATTGCAAAAAATAATAAAGAAATGTTTTTTATGCTCCTGTATAAACAAAGATTGTGCAAATGGTCATATTAAGGCCTAAATCATAGGATTTATTTAATCAGGTTGACCTGTCTGAGCAGTTATTAGGCTGCAAATGGAAAGAGAGAAAAGCAGCTTTAGATGCAAACTTTTGTATTTATTGAGACGTGAAGATGTTAATCTCCAGTGTCTCCAATGGTTTTATGTATTATTTTATGGTTTTATGTTTTATTTCCAGCCCGGCAACAAGAAATTTATCCAGAACTCCCCAGAATTTGCCACTCCATCTATAACCTTTTGGTCAACACCATACACCATATACTGACTGCAGAAATTAAAACATTTTGTGGTTTGTCTTAATTGCTTTCTATAGGTCATAACAATCTGTAAGGGTATGAAATACGAATAAGATAGCAACAGTCCAACCTGGCAAAATTCTTAATGTATAATAAACATAAAAAACACATTTCTAAAAAAAATATTGTTACTTTAATATTAGAACTTTTGCTGTTACCAACTATCAAATAATAAATACTCCAAAATCAAATATCTCATTATAACGTTATTCTTAATGTTACCATACACCTCTAATGTTCCTAACCGTTTTCCATTTTCAGTTTTAGTTACATCTGGACTGTTTTTATTTAAAGTGTTTTGAATGAGCCAGAAGGAGCTCTAGTGTTGCTTGAGGGCGTAACTCTTCATGACGTCCATACCAAAAAAAATTTTTTTTAATCTATCCGACTTGCCTCATGGATACTTCACTTCGTTTCCATCACCTCATCAATATAGTTAATCTTTGGTTGTGGGTACTTCATGAATGTGAAATCCTATTCAAACCCTGGAAAGTTTAAAGGGAAGGGGGGGCAGGGTGTTTCATTCTGGCTCAGTTCTTGACTGAAAAGTGTAACTGAACTTTTTGGAGGAAACTTCAAACGGGTCCCCACTGTGTCGCTGTATGACTGCTTTGTCCAGTCTTCTCTAACTTTTCCTAGCTTTCATGGTCATTCCATGAATATAAATTCAGAGGAATCTGATATTTTATGCGGTTTTACCTCATGATGAATCTGATGAGATTTAAATAGATGGTTGGTTTCAGTCAAGCACTAAAGACTAAAATTTGTGACTTTTTGAAAATGAATACCTTAAGACCACCTAATGCTCAATTGCATAACTCCTCAGCAAAGACTCAAAAACAGACCAACTTTTTTTGCAGAATGAACAAATACTGAATGTTATTTTGCACCTTGAAGTCTATTTGACAGCTTTATTATGACAAGTTGCTTTTACCAAATTTTGACAGCGAAATTTACAATTATTTAAATATAGGAGGTTACATATTAATATATGCTACAGGACTCAAACTGGCAGCTCAACAGCAGACTTTAACAAGTGATTGACATTGATGACACTAATGGTTTCAATTCAAGTCTCAAGGGACCAGTGGACATTTCAATGTACTCAAGAGCTCTTTTCATTAAAAAGGTCAAATGCTTGTAAAGTCCAAGCATCCTCCTCATTGCTAGTCTTGAGGAAGAGAAAACCCAAACCTCAGAGGAAATACATGAGCTTCTTCACAAATCTATGTGAGAAGGCTGTGTTCCTTCATGCGGTTGTCATTCCAAGTGCTTTTCTTCTATCTTGCCCAGCAATGTTTGTTGTGCTGGATGACAGGACGATGAGAGAAAGCTTGTGACTAATATGTCTATGGACGCATGGAGAACATGGTACACCTCTTTGTAAGTGGTCCTAAATTGTTGTCAAATCTTTTTTTACATTTTTAGACCCACCAGGTAAGCATTTAACTTCATCCTGAGTCAAAGTTCAAAGTCATCATGACTTTTTCAGACTTTCATTAGACCCATAAGTTTTTCCTCCTAGTACCTCCTACTATCAGGATACATTTCTTTTACAAGGTCCTTCTTTTTAAAACTTCTCACATTATTTTTATAGAGTTGTATTTATTTATTTTACATCCTGCTGGAAATGAACAGGGCATTTGTAATCCACGAGTCACTACAGGTCCAAGTTAGTCCCAGAGCAGAAAAGAGTAAAGCCAATTTCTTCTCAGTAGGACTTTATGGAACACAAGTCTACTTACCACACTGCACATATGTACATTAGGCTGTCAAACACACAGCAGTACTGTTAGACCTTGACTAGCATGGCATTGGTCAGTTCAAATGACTCAAGAATGGTGCATTATGTGAAGGGGGAACAACACAATGAATTCACTTTCTGTTTCAGTTACCTCTATTGGAATTGCATAAGCTGTTTTTTTTTTTTTTTTTTTTTTTTTTTTTTACATTTGGTGATTTGTCTCTAACAAGCATGCAACTATGGTCAAATTTGGTTCTTGGTCATGAAACCAATAATATAGGTAGAGGCGTTGAATCATTTTCAAAATCATCTTTATTAAAACAACTGCCTATTTGTTGCTAACTGACATATTTATGCATTTATAACTATTAATAAAAGGTCTCAATATGACCTTTATTTTTGGGGGGCCTTTTTTTTAGCCAGTGTAAACATAGATTCCTGAAATTCCTAGCACTAATTTATCCTCTCTCACCACTAACTGTTTCGCCCTACAGAATTACGAGGGTGGTGCGTCATAGGCAAATCTAAATATCCACGAGATGAATTTCTCCACAGTTCACCCATCCTACAAGAAAGTCAAACCAGTCATGGGTCCTGTAAGGGTATATGTGTTTTCTGAAGTCTGTGAATGTTTGGAGAAGAGAGTAGCAGAACACTATACCCTTATGCTAAGGGATAGAGGGGCATTCTTCTCTTCCTGCTTCAACAGCTGATTAAAGACTGCGTCTTTTTTCTGTTAGCATGTTTCACATACTTGCACATGCTCCTGTCCACCCATTACAAGTCACAGTGGTTTTTCGTGAATTTGAAGATTCTCAATGGTCATAACTGGTTATTGTGTGCAAATAAGAGATTGCCTGCCATTTTAACTCAAAAACATCTGAGGTCAAACGACTCTATGATTTTTATTCTGTGGTTCAAAAAGAATACATAGTTAATGCTTATTGTCTGTTTGACACTATTACATTTTCTTTATTTTACGGCACACGATTCTTAGATGATGTTGATTAATTCTCTAAAACGGCACTGCTGTGACAATAGTGTCGCTTGTGATTCAAATCAGCTCTAACTAATGTTCGTGTGGCTGAATGGACAAATCCCCAAAGCCACACATAAAAGATTGTGTAAAGCTTTCCAAGAAGATTAAAGGTTATTATAAAAGCAAAAGGGGAGCATCTAATGCTTGTAAGTGGTAAAAAAAATAAATTAGATAGATGAAAGACTTATTGTCTATATAATGGGTCTCAACCAGTTTCTCCTTAAGGACCTTGGAAAAGGGAGAGAAGACTGTTATATAATGTATAATTCACCAAAATCAAATGATATGTTATATATGGTATTTCGAAAATAACATGCATAGCTACAATAGAAACAGGGCTTTTGGAATTGATTGTGCTTTACTTGGGATTTTCCCGCTACATAAGGTTTAATCTGTGATTTGCACAGAAAGCTCATGTTGATTTATTCAGATAAAAAATAACATCATTCCTAGCAGACTTGGCAGCAAAGTACTGCCCAAAGAAGGCTTTTAATCCAGACAAAGGAGTTGCAGCTGCTGATAAGAATATTGAGGCAATACTGTTAATGTATGAGAAAATGGTCAGATCCATGGCATTTATAATGTCCCTGTTGTACAAGTCCAACTAAGCGATATAAGCGCAACACCCACCTCTAAATAGAGAACACATGTGAAATGTGGGCTCCTTAGTGCCTGCAAACAGAACTGCTTTTGTACGTTAAAGCCAGACGTTGATGGATAACTGCAGACTGGCAAAGATCCTGCTTATGCTGTTGGTTCTTCTATCAGTGTTTTAAATACTTCTCAACGTCTTATATGGACTTACGCAACTTACTGACGTGAAAAAAAAAAGATGATCTTTTGTTCAAGCTTACAGTAAAGGTTTTCAGGCCAACCTTTGCAAGTTACAAGACTTTAATACATTTACATTAGATCTACAGTACATTTCCCATTAGCGTAATACTTAATGTGACTGGAAAAGAGGCTTCTGTGCTTATAAAAACTAATATTAAAACCTAAACATGATGCCTTACTTTTGAGATGGTGGATTTTTTCCCTATTGTTTAATGTAATACTGCATATGTCCTAATGTGATGTCATTATGGCAGACAGTTGGCAACATCTCATAGAAAAACACAACCCAATAATTTATCACATCAACTGCTTGTGATCTAATAATATAATTACAAATATACTGTACAGAATAAGTGCCTAACTAGTGTTAAAATGTTTCTTTGTGCTTCCAGAACTACTCTTTAACAAATGAGTCCTGGAATATGCCGGTGCCATCAGGGAAGAAGACTTCATCGATGTGATAACCTGGTCATTAAGTAAATCCAGGTAATCATCTGAGTTCATTTTATTGCCACATAACATTGCTGAGCCTAGGCCTGACCAACTGTAGCAACCCTAGATCATAACACTGACTCCAGGCATGTAGACTAGATTGCTCTGCACCCATTGCTCTGGAATAGGTTTAATATGAACTAACTAATCACATGACTTTTTCCAATGAGCAAAGCCAAACAGCATTTGTTTTCTTTGCTTGATGTAGCTCAACAAATTGAACCTTCTAAAAAAAAGTGCCACTTTCTTTGGCCAGACAGTGTATTTCTATGTAAAGATATGTAGTGTACTGTATTTCAGGGAGTTTTTCTTTTAGGTGACTGGACAGGGAATGGTAATTGATCGTGCTTTTTCACATAGTAGATAGTGAGTAATCCATGGATTAGATGACTGTTGGAAACTCGCAGATGCATAACAGTCTTTTAGATGATGTAAGCCATGTCATCTTGACATCATTTTCATTTACCCTGTAGTTTTATCTATGCAATAGGTAAATATGGTATAATGGCTTGTAAAAATATCACACATATGAAAAGTTACAGCAATTCATGTGGATGGCATTAACTGTAAGTAGGATTTCCAAATGTAAAAAAAAAGGCATGAGCATTGAATTAAAGTATTTATTCAAAGGATTCACAATTCTATTTCACAACAAGTGTCTTAAACAAAAGTGTTTAAGAAAAAATGTCTCATAGCCATAGTCTTGCTGATATGCTTTGTTTCTTTGTGCAATCAGACAGGATTAAGAACTACAAAATTACACTGTAAGTTCGTTAAAAGAAAAAAAACTGGATATGTAGGTTTATTCAAAAGCATTTATATATGAGCAAGAAGGTGGGCTCTGTATGTTGAGTGTGCTCAATGAACAGCCTTGTTAGTGCAAATTGTTGATTTAGCTATTTATAAAATGCTCTATTCATAAGTGGAATAGAGGCCCACTGTGACCACACCTATCCAGACTCTGACACTGTGGCCAGAGAGGAGGTCCACTGCCATTGCAAGGCTGGAGTATGACAAGCAAAACAAAGAAGCCTCAAGGAAAATCTCCAGGAGCTGACATCAGTTACCAGGTTTTGGCTCTGATCGTGAGCTCACAAACAGCCTTTATGTGCCACAATCAGGAAATAGTATATAACGACTTAAAGTTGTTTCTCTGTGAAAGTGGAGTCATTGTGTGGTGGGTACATCATGTAATAGGTGTAGCTTTGGTTGATATAGCTCAGTGATTTACAACCATTATAAATGATGCAGTGTATAGTTTCAACTATCATGGTAACTTGATGCCTCAAAGTGTTTATCATTGAATAGTGATTTGTAAATGAGCAATAAATCTCTGTCATTTGAAAAAAAAAAAAAGTCTAAGAAAAAAAAATCCAATAGGCAAAAACCATTTTATTTTGATATTTAAATCATTAATGATTAAATTATCACATATCATCTATTAAAAATCTAAGTTTCAAATACTGTTACATATATATTATATATTATACATAAAAAATATTATACATATAATACATATTATATAAATACATAATGTTTTAACCATTTTCTATTTATCAATTTATTACGAACTGTTAACTATTACCTATTCATTTATTAACTATTAACATGGATAATTAAACACGTATAATTTCTCCTTTCTTTTACTCATATATGAAAGAAGCACCATTATTAAGCTGGCAAGAAAAGTGTTTAGTGTCTTTCTGTCTCTGCACACATACAGTACCTGTATGCTGCCCCCCCCATGACCACTAGAGGGCACCCTCGCTTACAATACCTGGAATGTTCAAGTCAAATCAGGAACTTGGGAGAAAATTTCTCTTGAGTCTTCTTCTTCTTCTTCTTTGTCTTTCGGCTGTTCCCTTTCAGGGGTCGCCACAGCGAATCATCTGCCTCCATCTAACCCTGTCCTCTGCATCCTCTTCTCTCACACCAACTAACTTCATGTCCTCTCTCACTGCATCCATAAATCTCCTCTTTGGTCTTCCTCTAGACCTCCTGCCTGGCAGTTCCAACCTCAGCATCCTTCTACCGATATATTCACAATCTCTCCTCTGAACATGTCCAAACCACCTCAATCTGGCCTCTCTGACTTTATCTCCAAAACATCTAACATGGGTTGTCCCTCTGATGAACTCATTCTTGATCATATCCATCCTTGTCACTCCCAAAGAGAACCTCAACATCTTAAGCTCTGCTACCTCTAGCTCTGCCTCCTGTCTTTTCTTCAGTGCCACTGTCTCTAAGCCATAGAGCATTGCTGGTCTCACCACTGTCCTGTACACCTTTCCTTTCATTCTCGCTGATACTCTTTTATCGCACAACACACCTGACACTTTTCTCCACCCATTCCAACCTGCCTGTACTCGTCTCTTCACCTCCTTTGAACACTCTCCGTTGCTCTGGACCGTTGACCCTAAGTACTTAAAATCCTGCACCTTCTTTACCTCTGCTCCCTGTAGTCTCACTGTTCCTCTTGGGTCCCTCTCATTCACACACATGTATTCCGTCTTGCTGCGGCTAACCTTCATTCCTCTGCTTTCCAGAGCATACCTCCACCTCTCCAAATTTTCCTCCACCTGTTCCCTGCTCTCGCTACAAAGCACAATGTCATCTGCAAACATCATAGTCCATGGAGACTCCCGTCTAACTTCATCTGTCATCCTGTCCATCACTAGAGCAAACAATAAGAGGCTTAGAGCCGATCCTTGATGCAGACCCACCTCCACCTTGAACTCTTCTGTCACACCTACAACATATCTTACCACATTTCTCTTGAGTAAAGGTGTAAAATTTATTGACCTCTCCAGAAGTCTTTGTGCACAATAGGGTGATGAGACTCTTAGCTGCAGGAAAACATGTGAATGATGTTAACCAGGAGTGTAAACCTGGATGCAGAAAGGGCTGATGTGGGTGCAGGCTTTCATTCCAAACGAGCAGTAGCCACACCTGATTGTCTATTGAAAGTCAAGTACGGCTAATTAAACAGGTCGAATCAGTTGTGGTTTCCGGGCAGCTGTAATAAGAGCCTGAGCCCACATCAAGTTTTAAAGAAGGCCAAACGTCCATTATTCTGGTTGAGGTGGCCAAGAGCCCACAGCAGTCATTCCTGTCAACATTCATCGAGTGGAACTCCCGATCCTTGAATATTGACTGATAACTTGTTGCCAACTAGCAGAAGAAACGCATCCGTATGTTGTAACTGTACATACAATCATTCACCAACACTACTTGCACATTACAGGAACATAAAGTCCTGATCTCTTGATACAGAGAAAGAAAAACGTAGTTTTTACCTGGCTATGTATGTATATGTATGTATATATGTTTGCAGTTCTTTTACTGTACTTTGCTTTAGTTGTTTAAACCAATAAAGGCACTTTGCAACCTCAGGCACAAAGGAAAGTCTGGGTACTATGGGGAACAGATTTCACAGGTGATGCAAAAGCATAGAAGAACAATGCTTGAAAAAAGGCCCCTCGAGATCAGGCAAAAATTTACCATAGGAGGCTAAAGGAGTTTGAAAAGAATAAAAAAAAAATTCTTGCTGAGCATGAAAAAACGTAAACAATAAAAAAAAAATCTATACTTAACTTGTACTCGTGTGGGTTAGTGGTATAAATATTTTCATTAGACCATTCAACAATGCTGTGGCTAACAGTGGGGGTGTGTTGAATATTTCCTGTACCAGCATGTCCCAGACAGTACTTCCAGCTGTATTTCACATCATGGGGAAGGGTTCTGTAAAGGGGGTGAGCATGTGGGGGGCTTAAGCATGAATAGTTACAAGGGCCCCTGAGTGACATGGGACCTTTAAAAACGCTAGGGTAATTTAAAAGTGTCCGCGTCAACAAGGTTGGGGACCCAGTATATTAGATTTTCAGGGGGATCAGAATGACTCTTGCTTATGCCCAGCTGCACCCCTGATGATAGATATGATACAGATTTTCTATAAAAACAGCTAACTTTTTGGAAATTATAAATGCATAAGAACTTTTATTTGCTAAAACAAATGTATGATAAAAAAATTTAGGATTTTTTTCTTTACATTTTCTATTAACGTCTAAAGAGAGAGAGAAGTGCAGCTGTTAAGGGAACAACTATCTATTTCTGCTTTAATGTATGTATTACGTTATGGGACCTGATTAAGAAAGGGTTGAAATCAATTCATTAAGAAATTCATTATTTTACCTAGAATTATGTAATTATGATAACTTTATCAAAATGTAACACTTTTGTCATTTTTAAATGCTGACATCATGGCACAGGTTTTCCGTTGGATGCCCTTCTTGACGCAACCCTCCCATTGTATCGGGGATTTGGGATTAGCCCTGGGGTTTTGAGCATTGAACCCAGGCCTTTCGCATGGCGGGTTAGAAACCTACCATTGAGCCAACAATGAGCCAAATACAGTACCTCTCCCATGTGACATGATTGCTGAGTGGGTTTTACCTCAGGTATTAGACAATACTGATCATCGGAATGATAACTGGCTTCCCATTACAAACTTATAACAGTTTATAATGTTTTCAGTAGCATATATACCTGGGTACTATGATGGGGAACAGATTTCACAGATGATGCAAAAGCATAGAAGAACAATGCAACAATGCTTGAAAAAAGGCACCTCGAGATCAGGCCCAAAAATTATGAAAGTGTTATTGTTTCTTCTGGTGTTTTCTGCAATGCAAATGATAATGGTCCCCTCCTCTCATAACACGTTCATCTCCTGAGTGTATTGTAAGTGTATTGTGGGGGGATTCCGACAGCATGACTGGAAATAATAGCGCAAGGACTGCGCTCAATTTCTTCCCACTTTAACGGGAATTCTTCACGACGGCAGGGGATTTCCAACAAGCTGGCAACCCATCCAGCTCGCCGCTCTCGCTATAGTCACGTTTGGATTCAGGAAGAGGTAGTGCTTCACGAGCTCAGTCGTTGCTAGCAAAGGTAGGTTGCTAAAATACTTCCCAAATGAGACAAGATGCAAATATTTACAGTAATAATGAGATATATCGGAGGGATGACAAAATGTGAATGTAAACACAGATAGCTAGCTAAACAAACAAAAAAGCAAAAGGAATTATTAGACTTAGCTAGTTTAGTTGGGTAAGTTAGCTAGCTAGCTAGACTAGCGACTAGAATGTTGGTTCAGTTAAGCCAGAATTAATTAATATTTGTAAATTGTGCAATTTTTTTCGCTAATTTTGTCTTCCAGCTAGAAAAGTTTGCAGAAGTTTAACGCCGTCTGTTCGAACACTGGCACTTGTTGAATGTGTTTAAGTCGCTAGTTAGTCAATGTGAAAGCCGACCTCTGAAGCGTTTCAAAAGTCGAGGCACCGCTTTCCATCACGGCCCCGCCCAGTTGTGTGTGTGTGTGTGTAGCAATAGGACTTGTATAAATGTGTGTAATATATTCATCTTTATCTCATCATGACTAAAGCCCACTATCAGAATCATTAATCGTTATTTCTATTAGTTTTATCTTTGCTCGTATTTTTTGTGGATTATATAGGGATGCTCGGTATTGGCATCACCTTTTAGAGAAGATTTATTAAATTGCAGCAAAAATGTAGGTAGAAATCTCAGTGTGTATTCATTTATTCATCAAGATCACTAGTGTATCATATTAAAATATATTGTAAATAAAGAAGGAATACTTGCACTTAGAATATAATTCATGTTTTGTTTAGTTTTTTTGCATCGTCATGGTACCATAGATGAAAGTGATGTACAAATACTATACCTTTTGCCAAGAAAAGGGGTTGGTTATTGGAAATCATGATCAGGGATTGGTTACTCTCATCCAGTGGTGATCAGGTATTGCTCATTTGAAAACACTGTTGATCAGGGGTTGGGTATTGGGACACAGTGGTGATTAGGGATTGGTCAGTTAGACACTGCACACTGATGGCAAGTTGAGTGAACATATGTGTATATCTGTATACCTGTGAGTTTAAGACGGACATGGACATTTGTTCGACATGTTGCTAGATTTGTCACCAGACTCTCATGAGTTGGCTAAAGATTTTAACAACAATGTCTTGAGTTTGGCCACACTGTTGGTGTTACCATTTAACGTTTTTATGATTTGATAATCCATCTTAAGTTGACAGTTTATTATGAAATCTTTGTAAAAATGTCTTTGCACATCCTTGTAAACATGACAAGGAACAACTCAAAAGGAAACAAAAATGTCAAATCCCCCAGCTGTACAGTACTTCTGAAAAAGTATTTTTGAGAAAAACATTTCCTGGAAAAGTCTTTTACACTGTTAGTATTTTGCTCAGTTGTCATTATAAAGCACAAGAGAGAATGGAATGAGAAAAACGGGGCACTCGTCAAAGTGAATCAAAGAGATGGCTGTTTATGGTTAGGTCTAGTCAGCAATTCCTTGTTTTTCTATGCTATGTTTTACAAGCTATGTGGCAACAGAGGTAGGCATGTGAAGTGTTCAAAAGAGAAATGGTGGTGGTGCTATAGTATGAGTTCTAACAAGGTGCTTATATTGCTTCCTTGTATGGCTCTTCCACCTGTATTTATATGTGTCACACAGCATCAAAGTAGTATCGACCTATTTATATTTGATGTATTTAACTGACCATAGGAAAAAATTATTTTCAACACCATTCTACATGCAGATGATCTATTCGTAAAGTCTGTCACGCCTGTACTTTCGACTTGTGTAAAAGCGGCATCTTAGAGAGCATATAGGTCTATATAACATTTTATATTCTGTAGTGTAAAATTTTGTACAAAACTGTTGTCTTGTTTCATGCTTAATGAATAAATGTACAAATGCACCAGTAACTAGTAATACTTATCTTCTCCTTCCTCTCCCTTTTTCATTTATATAGATGGCGTGTGGTGACATGCATAAATCCGATCCTGATGAGTATCCATTCTCAAGATGCATGGTTGAAATGGAGAAAGAGAGGGAGTCGTACCTAAGCCCTACAGAAAACCCATCCACGCTCAGTGTCTCATCCGGCCTCCAAGCAGAACAGCAAGGCTATGATGTTGACTTTGACCCCCCACTGGAGAACAAGTATGAATGTCCCATCTGTCTGATGGGACTACGGTCAGCCGTGCAGACACCATGTGGTCACCGCTTCTGCAACAGCTGTATTAAAAAATCCATTAGGTGAGCTGTAATACATTGAACAGGAAACCTCAAGCCAAGAATTTACCTCCGTATATTTGTGAAATATGATCTCTCTCTCATCCCTGTAACTGGTGCAACAGTTAATAGCCTACCAGTTAAAATCGATCTAATCAAACAACTTGACACCGCAGGTGTTTTTATTCTGATACTGACTCATTAGCCATGACTTTCAGTGAAAGTAGCAACTGCCTATAGGCTGGGTACTGCCTGTATAATCAATAGCATATCCATGTGTGTAACAGTTCAGCAGCAAGTAACATTTTAGGTAGGACACAAGTAGTTGTATTATTTTCATTCACTTGTTAGAGTTTGTTTTTTAAATATCGAGCAATGAGTTAATAATAATAATGAAATTTTTTATTTTTATAATTTTTTTGTCTTTCTAGATATGACTAACTGCAATATTGTCTAATAGTATAAATGGGACACCAAAACCTTTTTGGAATTATGAATCCAGTCAAATTTTTTAAAAGCAGTAACGTACATTTTAAAGTTTTAAGGGTTGAGGGTCAGTAATGCCAAGCAAAACTTGAACGTGTTCATCTTTCTGGCAGGGACACAGGGCAGAAATGTCCAGTTGACAATGAAGTGCTGACAGAAGACCAGCTTTTTCCAGATAACTTTGCAAAGAGGGAAATTCTGTCTCTCATCGTGCGCTGCCGCAATGTGGGCTGTAATGAGAAAATGGAGCTCAGACGCTTGGAGGTAAATTTCAGTCAATGTAGTGAACCAGATGTTTAAATCTCAACTGCCAGTCACCCACTTACCGCTCAGCTCTGATCACACTACACACCACAACACGTTCCCTCCGATTCTCCAGCACTGCTTGACTGTTCCCACCATCTCTCAGACATCGAGGAAGACCTGCGACTTGACTATTTCTGTTCTGACAAATGGTGGTGGAATTAACTTTCTCTCGATGTTTGACAGCTAAATCCCTAGCAATCTTTAATCTTTTAATAAGCTTTCATATTTTAATTAAGATGTTTATCGTCTCTGCAGAAACACTTGATGCACTGCGAATTTGCAACAGTACCTTGCCCCCAGTGTAAGGAGCCTGTATGGAAGAATAGTGTAGAGGAACATATGAACCAGGACTGTACACAGCGCCTCATCACATGCCCTGACTGTGCAGAGAGCATCATTTATGCTACCAAAGAGGTGAGAGTCCATTGTTTCTTTCGCTTTGAAGCCAAATCTTGATTCTAAAATATGCACTGAAGTTTAGGAGAAAGACAATGCTTGAAATGCCTAGAAAGTCAGCATTCACAAGTCTCTGCCTTTAGTTTTCGTGTTTCAGCACCAAACCTATATGCGTTATGTATGCCACTAACAAGGAATGATTATGAGTATTAAGTTGACAAGTGACATCAAAGATTAGTTATAGGACTTTTTAAATATTTATTTTTGCAGCTGTGTCAGATGTTTTAAAATAATTTAAAGTCAGGAGTAGTTTCCTAAAATTAAGCTATATTTGTTTAAAATTCTGTGAATCATTATGGTGGCATTTTACCTGGAACTGCAGTCTGTTGGTTACAGTGACATTGTGGGCAGGCACTTGTGCATACTCTACCACAGTACTGTATACATGTGATGTTAGCAGAGTAGGAAGAATTTAGCTAATTTCTAAAAATATCCCTTATGCCTTGTTGAAACCAAGTTGCTACATTGTCATTTTGAAGTTTCAAAACACCAAAGAATGAGGTTCAACTTTTGCCTGCAGACTCCTCACAGGAGAATCAGTCACTGTCACACTTTCGCCTTGAGCATTTAGCATTCATCTGCTGTAAAAATACATATTGAACTCAAATGGAAACAGTTTGATATTGTTGTTGGTTTTATTTATGTGTTTGTATGTGGCACAGAAGTAAAATGTTTCACTGTTGAATGTAGATCCAGTAAAATAAACAGGTTAAAATTGTAAACTAGCAAAGTACAACTTAAATGAAACTAAATTACTAATTATTCAAATGTAAAACACTGGGCAAATTAAATGATGATTAATTCATCAAATTGACTAAGGGCATTTCTAGTCTTAGAATTTACTCAGTTTACAAAATAGACAATGGAACGCGACTGTAAATGTCTTACAAACTTAAATCTATTTACTGGTTTAAATTACTTTTTAGAGCCAAAGAATCCATTAGAGCTTTAGTGAAAAGCTATGAATGAGTTCTGAGTGAATCTTGACTTCTGTACAATCAAATGTTTATTTATATATATATATATTTTTATACCATATGTGTGTTATGTTAATGACTTTTTTTGCAGTTTCATGAGCAGATGTGTCCGTTTGTGAATACAGTGTGTGAGTACTGTAACATGGATTTCATCCGGGGTCAGGTGAGCAACGCATCTTACACATGGACATATTTCTGAAAATTTAATGTGATTTTAATGACTGTGGTGATATATTTGTTTCAGTTATCATCACACTGTGCAACGGACTGCCTGAAAGCTCCTGTTGCCTGTACTTTCAGCATGTTTGGTTGTCAAGAAAAGGTAAAGCCAGGTTGCACACCTGACCGCATTTCTCCCTTTTGTTAGTTTATTTTACTTTGAAGTAATATACACTGCCTGGCCCAAAAGCAAACATCGCACACTCTATTTCTTTCAACTGTCTTAAGCTTTAATTATGGCAAATGTGGTGGTTCCATGTGTGAAAATGATTCCTCATGCCCCCAGAACCACTCACTCACAATTCGAGTTGTAGAATGTCTATGCCATTAACTCCAGTGATGGGATATCTTGGTCTTACTGAATAAAGCTTACTTACTTTCGACCGCTCCAGTCAAAGGGTTGTCACAGCGGACCATCTGATCCGCACACATTTTGGCACAGCTTTTTTTTATGCCAGATGCCCTTGCTGACGCATCCCTCCAAATTTTCTAACTGGGCTTAGAACTGGCACTGCATCCAGTGGCTGGGTAGCATGGGATGTGGCAATCCACCAACGGTGGTGCTCCCACCCAGATCCCCAAATCAACAACCTTGAGCCTTAGCCACCTGAGCCACCATTCCCTTACTGAATACATTCAGTAAATTGAGGTACAGTAGTCAGCTCACCTAATTTTAGGCCCTTTTCAGACATGCACGACTTTCCATAATTTTTTTAAATGGAAATTTAAGTGGAACATTTATGAATAGGCACATGTGAATTTCTTACTAGAAATATGTAAAGTGAGGTACTTCTGAATGACAGAAAGATATAGTTTTTATGCATAGATGAAGCTCAAAATGCTACACTATACAGTATATCCCATGTCTGAAAAGGGTTTTATTGCCACATAACATTGCTGAGCCTACACCAGACCAATTGAAGTAACCCCAGATCATAACTCATAAAGCTTGATTCAATCCAGTCAGTCAGTGACCAGCCAGTGTAAGTTAAGATATATAATACACTAACAATGATTTCATGAAGGCCCTATATGTTAATAAATACTTAACATGTGTTGGCTTTCGTCTTAGATGCCGAGGAACGACCTGGCACTTCACATGCAGGAGTTTACACAGATGCACATGAGGTACATGGCCGAGTTCCTGAGGAACCAGTCTTTGAATGGCGTTCTCCCCACTTCTTCCCAAGGCCCTTCCTGCTTACCCCCATCTGAGCGTGGTGCTTCTTCCAGGGTGGGAGAGACATGCCAGTGTACCCAGGAAATGCAGCAGCTACGCGAAACTGTTGTGGAACTTGAAGGCCGCCTGGTGCGCCAGGACCACCAACTACGGGAGCTGAGTATTCGAAATGAAACACAGCACACGCAGGTTACTGAGCTACGCAAAAAGCTGGTATTGCTGGAAGAAAAAATGCACGAGCTAGAGGCTCAGCAGTACCAAGGAGTCTACGTGTGGCGAATAGAGGGATTCTCAGCTCACCTTCACCAACAGGAAAACGGACAACCAGTTGTGCTCCATAGCCCACCATTCTACACAGGAAAACCGGGCTATAAGCTTTGCCTGAGACTGCACCTGCAGACACCAAGTGCACCACGTTGCTCTAATTACATCTCGTTGTTTGTGCACACAATGCAGGGTGAGTTTGATAGCCAGCTCCCATGGCCCCTGCAGGGCACCATCCGGCTGTCTGTGCTGGATCAGACCGAGGGCCAAAACCATGTTGAGGTAATGGAGACCAAACCAGACCTGCAAGCCTTCCAAAGGCCCACAGTGCAGCGCAATCCCAAAGGCTTCGGCTATGTCACCTTCATGCAGCTGCAGGCACTGCGCCAGCGAGGCTTTGTCAGAGACGATGTGCTGCTGGTGCGCTGTGAGGTCATGCCACGCTTTGACACCAGCCTCAGAAGAGAGGGTGTGCAACCTCGGGGAACGGAACCATCCCTCTGAGGTCATCTTAATCACTTTCCTGTTGCCTTACAAGTTCTCAGAGACGTACCCCACTGGTACAAAGTTTCCTTTTGTTTTAAGATGTTATTTTTACAGTAACTTACATTATGTATGATTCTGAAACAGCAAGCTAAATTGGCTATGTCTTAAACTACCACAAACAAAACTGCATTTTAAATATCACAATTAGTGATTAAATAGGGCATCATAGATTCTCCTAATAACTAAATAGCATTTTGTGAATTAATGGCATCTTCCTAAAGGATATAGTGGCGTGAATGTGCTGCCATAAGTTCACTATAAGATAATTACTGATAATGTAATTTTTTAAAAATATATTTACACTTGACAAATAAAAGGATCATATTTTCTTAAACATATGCGCACAAGCCACAAGACTAGCCTGAATTTACTTATTTTTATGTTATGGTATTTTTATGTTTTTTTCTTTTTTTTTGTCACACATTGAACATAAAATCTGGCTTAGATAACCATATAAAGGGTGACCCAAAAGTCTTGATCCATAGGCCAAAATTATATCAAATGTTAAAATCAATGCTGATACATCTTCATCTATCAGATCTGCTGATTTTGCAGGGAGATATAATTTTCTTTACTACAATGATTGTTTTGGATGCATTCTGATTGAAAACTGGATTTAAAAAAAGTTGAATGTACTAGCTTTGGCTCTATTCAAAATTTTTTATTGTTAATTTCAAAGCTATATTGGGTCTCGAATTGAAAGAAAAATATCGGTTTTAATGTGAATCCAAAGTTTTGGGCCACCCTTTAAACAGAAATGCTGACAACAAAGGACTGAAGACCGCTATAATTCATCTTAATGTCTAATTTCTTGTTTATATCGTGCTTTTTGTTGATTTGTGATTTGATTTTCTGTCCGTACTATACCAATAAACATTTTAATATATGACAAATAAATTTGTAAGATCCGTCTCACTTGTTTTTTTTTTTTTTGTTTTTTTCCCGAAATGTTTTTGGTTAGTAAGTAAGCATATCCAGCAATGTCTTAACAACTTTTGCTTTCAAATGTGGGACTGACTTGAGAAAGAGCCCTGTTATCCTTTCCCCTCATTTCATCAATAGTTCCACATGGCTCCTCTAACCCAGAATACATCCTACTAGTAACAGTGAGAAGCTGCATGTCAGTGATGATCGATCTGCCATTGGATATAGAGTGACGGCGAAGGCTGCTTCCTCTCTCCGCATACCCCTCTCCGTCCTGCTCCAGTAAAGGAGTCAGAAGAGATACCTGTGAGATATGCTGTGTGATCCTTATTTCAGGTTGGATGGGGCGTTTACTTTGTCTGATTTCTTCTTCATAGTCTGTTAGAGTGAGAGAGCAAGGCACAATAGTTTTAGCAAAGCTAAAAAAGTTGTGTAACTCCCCCCCCCCCCTTTGTGATTTTCTTCCTAATCTATTAGTCATTGATAATTCTCATTCTCTCTTCTATCAAGTGACATCTGTCACACAGGCATCATGTGTGTTTTTGTGAAAACAGATGACTACTACTTTCTGAGCGGCTACACATACCAACTTAGGACAAAACAAATTTGTGTTTTTGTGTTAGTCAATCATGGGACAACATTGGAGAATTGTACTGCAGTTATTGTAAAAGTGTGCTGGTAATACAAGTTGTTTGTTTTTAATTACTTTTTTTCTTTCCTGGAAATGCTTGTTTTAATTGTGCGTCAATCTGGTTTGGTGTGTTCTGTATGATGTAGTTTGGAATGTTCTTTTGGTTTTCATTCATGTTTCTTTTTATCTTTAAAGGTACAAGCAGTTCTTCTTGTAAGATTAAATATCTAGACATCAGTATATAAAAAGCTTGTCTTACTTTTGTGTTTGCAGTTCCACAGATAGGGAGAAACCACCATTTCCAGCATTTTCTCAAGGCGAGAATATTCCGTAGAGGGGCCTCTGGGCTCATGGACTCCCTGGACATTAATAATTACACAAAGAAAGTGCAAAAACACTTGAAGCTGGTGTGAGTGCTAATGTGAGTGTGCATAAAGGGGAAAAAAAAAAACATTTACCTGTAGGACTAACAGCATTTGTGTGATGGATGCAGGTAGCAGAGAAAGGTTAGTGGGGAGCAGCTCCTCCAATGGAAGCTTCATCAGGACGATATCCCTGAAGGCGAGCAGTGCCATCTGCCTTACTGTGAAATCATGGCCCTACAGTTGAGCAAATAATACAGGTAAGGGTAATTTCATTGGTATTTCAATGCATTTGACTGTTATAGCTCTTGTACAGGGAAATGACTGCAATTTCTGTACTGGATGTTGATGTACCTGAAGTGGATAAAATATAGCCTGCAATGTGGGCAGAATTTCTGAGAAAAATCTAATCCAAACATCAGCCAGGGAAAAGAGCTGATGTTGCCCTGCGATAAAACGAAACAATACATGTTGTACTGAGCCATCATACATCACAGAAAAATCATAGGATTTATTTCCTACCTTTATAAAGTTGAACTTCTTCCGAAATAGACCTAAGAGCCTTATTTAGAAGTTGATTCTACCAGTAAAAAAAGAAAGACATACTTATTTACTAAATTAGCTAAAACTAATCTGAAAACAAATCTAGTCCTTCCCTTTAGGGTATTCTCCAAAACTAGATCTTTAAAACTCATAGCTACAGTAAGCATGAATTCCTCAATGATGGTGCAAGAATGAGTCGACAAAATAAATATTAGACAGAAAAAGAAAAGCATCCTTGTTCTGATTGGAACTCTTCCTGTTAGACGCACATGGGTTGTTTAAGCTACTAGGATATGAAACATTTGAAAAATATGAAACTAATTTGGCCCATTTTAATAACTGTTTCAAGTGCAGTGCTGCAGATGTACTGAGATCTATAATTTTTAGTTGCATTTTAATGCATTCAAATTCAAAAATGTAATTCCTAAATGAAATGCAATAAATTCTGGTATTGGTTTCATGCTGAAGCAGATCATGTTGAGTACCTGAAAATACTCTTCAATAAATGACCCCATTTCTGTTTTTAAAAGCCACCTGTCAAAATGAAGCGGAAAAAATATGTGAAACGAGCTGCTTTCTTTCTGCTCATACTGTCACTTCACCATACATATGAATTTTTTGCACATTATACGTCTTAAATATAATATTTGTGCATGACTTGTTTAGTGGTACCTGATGCGCTCATTTAAGAAGTAGAGTTCATTCGTTTGTAGTCCTTCACCTTGAAAGACCTTGATGACTGCAGAATAGATTCTAAAACAAATTGCTCATGAGGTTTATACATTTCATTCTTGTTAATACAAGTAAAAACTGACTTGAACACCTTTGCACATCTAATGATCCCTTTTAGTTTTAGGCACAAGGTGTGATCGCTACCTGTTCATATCACAGACATTGGAGTTAGACTGTGCCTGTGATAATACTGGCAGAGTTACTGTGCTCCAGCCAGGAATTCGCTGATTACTTAGGCTCATCTTCCTTTGCTTGGCTGCTACAAACACAAAAATACAAAACAGATCCTAAATAAAGTTACATTTAATAATCTGGAAATCCTGCATATCTGCTAACATCTTTATCTGGTTAATAGTTCAAAGCAGGTGAAGCTGGTGGGAAATTTCAGGTAGATCGATTTTTAGAGCTTATGAAAGTGGCCAGGTGGGAAGGCTGCACTTCCTGTGGTGTAGTAACTTCCTGTTACCAACACTGTCTAATGTGCATACATGTGTTTACTGATTAACTTAGCAAAAAGCACCACTCAGCCCTGAGGGTGGTTCAGCTGAGTGACGGGGACACAGAATACATCTCAAGGTGATATGCTATTCGAAATATAAAACAGAAGCATTGTTTTTTGGCAAAAAGATGGCCAAAATTACTAGAACTAATAAGAAATTATTAAAAAAAAAATATGAACCATTCTATTCATAGGTAAGCTTCGGTTAACATGCAATCTAATTACAGTCCAGGGATCATTCTGCCTTCCAGTTTATTTCACCTTTTTTTTTTCCTGAAGATATAAATATATATATTGTATTTGACACTAATCTTACCTATAAGAACTCCGTCATCTTATATACAATGCACCATATGATTTAACAATGTTAATATTTAATTTATAATAAATAGACTACATACCCAAGTTGTTACTTTCCTGGTGGTCACGGGTGAATGTTATTCCTGTCTCTTTTTTTTTTACATTTAGAAATAATAAACAATTTCATAAGACATAGAGAGGAAATGTTCACTTGGAGACTTTCTATAGCAGTACTGTGAGCAAACTGCTGTAGTCTATTTTTTGTTACTTCCCTAGGTTACTGATTCATTAAGTAAAGGAAACGCTGAATTTTGTTGGTCATTCTGATAATGAATAATCAGTGCATGAAGGCTCGGATGCACAACCTACTGACTTTAAAGAACTCTACACTTTCAAAGCTTGTGGGCAGAAAATAAAGATAATTTAATAAAGATACTGATTTTGTAATTTACACACCGTGTTCACATCGTTGCTTGAAACAGGGAAGCTGAATGGAGGAAGTGTAAGTTAGGGGCTGGACGAGTCACAAAATTTTGCCACAGAATGGGTGTCAAACATGACATGAGAATGTGAACACACAAAGGGAATATGAATTTTCAACAATTTGACAAATTCTTGAAAAATTTTAATGGAATATTAGCCATTGTTTTTTTTTAAATCCATGAATATTACAATTTAAAGTAATTTAATAATAATAATAATAATACAAATCTATATTATATTTCATTAATTATCAGAAAATGAAGTCAGAGGATTTAAAATATTTGTGACGCACATAAAAAAAAAAAAACCTCTAAAAAAGACAACATTAAAAATAAATAGAAAAAAAAAAAAACACATTCATACAAACTTTAATCTTGACATTTTGTAAAGGTGTAATTTCATCTCCGGTACAAAACTTAAGTTCTGACAGTAGCTGGATTAACAATAATGTTGCACATAAATGCACAAAAGCACATAAACAATAATTTTGACACAACAATCAGCACAACTTGAGACTTTTCCCTGTTGATCCCACTCCATCTTGTGCTTCCTATTCATCTTTCTTTGATGAATTTGCTGCCCCTTTACTGCTAGCCTTGGTGCCTGTGAAATACAAAGATGCTGTAACGCTACCCCGTAACAAAGGTAACAGACTAATTTTTTTTACTTATTATTATTGTTTGTTGTTTGTCAGGAGGAAGACCTACGGGGGCTTTTGGGAACATCTCTGTCACACTTTAGTGTACTCCTCTTGAAGCATTCTCCCATCCAGGATAGTACCTCTCCACAGTATTTCACCTGAAGGGAAAAATAATTATGTTGGTCAGAGTCACTTGGAAAAATTTAAAATAGTAGTATCCATTTTCATGGGATATTTGATGTAATTGATTTTACCTCAGCCTCCATAAATACCAAACGTTTTTCTTGCTCTTTAAATCGTGCCGCACTCATCAGCAGGCTTTGCACCCTAAAATGTGAAGTGGCATCAGTAACAGCGCATACAGTATTATGGTACAGTCCAGAGGAAAATGATAGAGACTAGCTCACTTTGAAGATGTGCTCTTGAGTCTCTCCTCACTACTCTCCAGGTGACGTTTTTCAACTTTGGCCAAATAATTCTCCTTTTGCACAGACTCCCAGGTCATCAATTTCTGATCCAACCCTGGTGGCAGCTCTCTCTCTGGCCAATAAACACAATATGAAATTAAGTCCACAAAAATAAAAATGGCATAATTATATTGTACTTGTATATCTTTCACCTCTTTACAGTGAACTTCAAACTGATTTGAGATTTATGTAATTTAAGATACATTCTGTAATTGAACCTTGTCAGTGGATGTGTTAGACCTAAAGACATCTGTTGAAGATCTTTAACAACTCATGACCCTTTAAGACCCTTGGTCTTCAGGTCATATTTCAGACCAAGATTTTTTTGTGCAATTAGTCCTGAAGATGTCTAGAGATTTTACAGTTTTAAGGCACTGATGCGTCCTGAAAATGCCTTCAATAGGTCTGTAGTTCTGAATATGAACTGCAGTGCTACCTGTGCCCATTGTAATAATACTACTGTTAAGGAATACATTATTATTTTTTTTAAGGTGTGTATGATGAGAGTATCTTTCTTGGGCTATTACAAGCCCAAACATGAAACTATCCTCTGATGAGTTTACTATTCAAATAATGTTTTTATTTTCTGCTTCACTGGTAAAAATGACCAACCCAAGATTTCAACATTCTCCTCGGCCTTTCCAAACAGAGACAGAACGAGTTCAGTGATGTGGCTGATGATAATGAAAGGTGGAGCAAGTGCAGGTCGGCTGTGGTACTCCACAATCAGATTATATCGCTGAAATTTCCAGAAGATATCAGTGTTCCCCTGCACAAGCTGGAACGTGTAGCTGTAAGGGGCACAAGCAGAAATATGATAGTTTTGCAATACATTATTTCACTTTGTCCTGCATTTTGGTTGGAGTTTACTACTTATGAAAGAAATATTCTTTAGAATCCACTCTAACCTGAACATTGCAATAAGCAGATTGAGCAGAAGAACATTAGTGACCAGTAAATAGATAACTAGCAGGAGGATGACCAGCCAGTTAGCATAGATGTTTGGGCAGGGGGGCAGAGTGCCATCGATGATAAGGTGTAGATCCATTGTACAGTTATCGTGTGCCATCTTAGCCGCTGTGAATAGAAATGCAAATAGTACAGGATTAACTGGCACTGTGTCTCCATCTTGTGGCAGTCACTTTATTAAAAATACTGTAAAAGTACAAATAAAAAGTACAATAACCTATGGAAATTTTTTATTAAATTAAAAAAAAAGAATCCTATAAAAATGTCTGGCTAAATATAATGAATAATCTGTGTTAAAATAGATAAGTGAGAGTAGAAATAAATTAAATAGTACATGCACTTTATGAAACATAGGAGCCGCTGTATTAAATTTAGTTTTTTAAGTTGCATCAATAAAATAGCTAACCATCAATCTCCTCCAAGGGAATCTGGCCGAATATGTGGAGGTAAGGTCGGTAGAGCACTCTGCGGAAAACCCAGTCCAGTCGGGGGTCATTTGGGTGGAGCAGAGCCTGAGTCGCTACTCCATACGCAATCAACCACACGCTCAGGAAAAACAGGAAGAAGAAGACATCCTTCATCTGAAAACAATACAATATTGATCTTAAAAACTGGTAATAGGTGAACCATAATAAATATTAAGTAGTAGTGTTCCTCAGATTTCCTTAACATAATGGCAAAAACTTCTTTAGTTTTAATGTAAATTAAATTAATACAATGTTGTCCGTTATAGTCACAAATAATATATTATAATGTGGTCACCATTCTTTCCACAATGATGATTTTTGGTCCAAGCTGCTTGTGGATGGCAAAAATGTGGATGAGCCTTAAAGTATAAACCATGAAGTCCAATGCCAGGACAGTGCGTCCAGCCTCATATGTTCCTTCTGACATCCTATGAACAATAAAAAGAGATTTTCAGTGAAAGTATTTTTTTTTCCAACAAAGAATCAACATAGATAAATATAGGCCAGCAAATTTGTCAAATTACTCTTGCCATCTTAAAATTATATAACTATATACTGTACTTATATCATATAAACATAATATTTTTATAGTGCAAAAAAGGGGGTGGGTTATATTTTAGGAACAATTGGAATCGAAGAAAAAAATGGTCAAGGACAGATTACATTATTTAAAAGCATCTTTCAGCTGAGCTTCAATAAACCACCATACCTGCACGACACCCCAATCACGAACAGAGAGATGGCTACCATGTCACACTTGTTCCAGTTATCCTCCACATAGAGCTTAAACTTCTTCAATATACTCATATCTTCATCTGAGAAAAAACTCTGGGACACAAAGCAGAAGAAATATACTTTTACAAGCTCATTCCATTTAACTGAATTGTTACAATATTTTATAAATTAAATGGGGTTAGTTCAGTTCAGCAAAGAGGTTGTTCAAGGTGTTTGACCCAGGTGTTTCCATTGTAAAAGGAAACTTTGAGGTCATGTTTTAAAATTCATGTGACCCACTCAAGTTTCATAACATTTTCTCTGTTCTCAACTCTACACCTCTTCCTCTACCTTCCTCTCTATTTGCTGATGAGTTTGTCACCTTCTTTGAAGAGATTAAAAACAATGCTAATCTCCCCCCCCCTTCTGTAGCATACATCCTCCTGCTTCTTTTATTCATCAGCCCTTTCAATCCCATCAACAGTGCTCAATGCTACACCTCTAAACAGCTTCTCACCTTTATCACTTGCATTGTTAATGGTTCCCTTTCATCTTGTTACTTACTGATCGTAAATATTGCTATATTACTCATTAGAAAAGTCAAGGCTACAGTGCAACTTCTATGAAGTAGTACCTTTCTCATGTACCTTTTCTCACAGGCCAGGACAGGACAGTTGTACCTTTCTCCTGTCCTGTGAGAAAAGGTACTAATTTTAATGTTTACAATCAGTTAACCTCCTGGACCATAACCAGTCTGTTTATAAAATGACACACTTCGCAGGACGTGCCTTTGTGGATGTTACTTAGATGATTATCTGGCTTGACCTGGGAAATTATCGCTTGCATGGTCAACCACAATAGTGTTAATTCTTACATGACTGAAATAGTGCCTAGTGTAGCGCTGGTTTGCTGGAGAGTTAAATCTGTTAAAATGGAGTCCCACATGGCTCAGTGCTTGGTCCTCTTTCATGTTCCCTGAATTCTAAAGATGCAATATCCTTGCATGGCTTGTAATAACACCAATATTGTAATGATACCCAAAGCCTTCTCCTTTCCAAACTTATGTTCTAAATTTTCTGCTTGCTGGCACACAAGTCTGGTGAACAACTCATCAAGGATGCTAGCTCATCTCCTGAAACTAACTCAATCCAACAATAATAAGTTGCTATACATGCCAGGATGTACATCCCTATGACCAGTTCTTATAACTGGAGATCTATATGATCACACCATCTGACTATACACAAAACATTGGTGTATTTTTGGAAAGACATATATCATATTCTGCTCATGTTGTAAGCCTGATTCTGTCATGTGCGTTTGTCTACTCAGTTTCTTGTTCTTGTTCAGGGACAATCTGATCATTCTGATTCATACACATTCACATTCCATACAAACTTAAATAATTCTTTTGATTGTGTAAAGCTGCTTTGCGACAATGACAATTGTTAAAATAAAATTTAATTGAATTGAAATTGTTCAGTCTATTACCATCTCAAGATTGGACTACTGCAAGTTGCTACTTGCAGGTCTTTCTATAAACAAATTAGCAACAAATCAACTAAGCCAGCATCCAGACTTATGTGAGAACTTACAAAATTGAAAACATTACTCCATTGTTATGTTTCCCCCTGCAGGCTTCCTGAAGCTGCCTATATTAGATTTTTTTTTAAATGGTGCTTGCTAGCAAAGTCAATATGATTTACACAAAGTTAGTCATTTAAACCTGTAACATATATCCTTTGTGCCTCGAGCACAATTCTGCTAGATCTGATAGCCTTTAAGACATAAGAAATATGTGCAACAACTCTACTCTCCAATGGCGCCAAGGTAGTAGAATGAGTCACTGACTGTCTTTAAACACTAAACACTTAAAACAAGCAATCTGTACACACACCCACACACAGTAAGAAAATAATATTCCCATAGCTGTATCAGCTCTTGATTCAAGGTCAAGGTTTTAGTTTGATGGTGTTCCTAGATCCTGGTATGTGTTCTACCATAAGAATGTGTGTGCAGAGTCTACAACACACATCTGTACGTCAACTTCCTAACCTATGGTAGACTTCATTTGGTAAATGAAACTGAAAATATATTGTATGATGACGTAAATGAAACAGTAATGTTTTTATTATGCAAATGATTGTTATGCATTGGAGAGAACGGGACCATATAGATTTGAGCTAATTTCAATGTTGCATATACATGGCATGTGGAATTCTTAATAAATTAAAAAATGCAAACTGTAGGCTGTAGGTTCGATGTTCTTAACTCAGTTAAGCAGTCTTATAAACCTAATATTTTTACAGTTGGTATGTATTTAAACATGCACATTTTAAGAAAACGCTTCGAAATTTAAACAACTGTAAGAAAATATGTATCAGAATCAGTATGTCCAGAAAATCTATATAAAGCTGCTCAGTTTTTATTGTATCTACTAATGACATACCTATATTAAATATGAAAAAAATTTGTCATGAAATCCAGGATTACTCCCTGTCCAGAAGTGACCGTCAGTATCGATGGAGGTTATACCTACAGTATGGTTGATTATGGATGAATTTTGAGTATGCACAGATCCTGTTCCACCAAAGCCTGATACAAGAAGTGGTATTGGCAAGGTTTTGTGAGGTGTAGTCACAGGAATGTGCATACATATCCATTGGTGCCTCTTAAATAAGTGAATATTTGGGTCAAAAGCATAAAGGCATTCCATACTTTACTGTAAAATGTAACGGATTGAGTAATTTAAACTTTTAGTAGAGCAAATTATTAAACTTAATAGATTCAAGTACTCTCTACTTAATAAGAAGTATGTTTTTCAAGTGGTCATGCGCAGTTCCACCAATAGGTGGAATCGAAAGGTGAGTCAGCTCATGTTTGTCATATTTTTAGTTATACATCAATCGATCATTTAATAATCAGATTAAACAGAAGCGATGCACAGCAACATTGAATGTGATGTTATTTTAATCAAATTGTTGGATTGTTCTAATCGAAACATCACTGATCTTTTGTGGTATGTTTTCAATTAATTAGCAATTTATGTCTTATTTACTTTTTATTAGTCTTCATTCATGTAACACAAGCAAACAGATTTATTCATTTAGTTTGTAAAGCTGCTTTGACCTAAATTTTCTGATTCATGAAGGTTTTCGTATTTTCAAAATGTTAGGGTTAGAAAAAAATTAATTGTACGAGAAAAACTTAACGAAAAAAAAAAAAACGTTACACCTGCTCCCTACAAATTTTTCATGAATGTGGTACCATTTACTGTTTCATGGTGTAATGTTTTTCAGTTTTAGGTTAACTATCCCTTTAAGCTTGTGGTTGCACAATCATTTTAACATTATTTTAAATGAAGTAATACATTGTTGAACATTGGTTGAAACAGTTTTTCTACTTTTAGAACTTTTTTTGACAAATTTTGAATTGTCACAATTACATTTTGCGTTAAGCTTGTTTTAAGAAGTCAAAGATTGTCAAACTGTCATTGACAGTTTCCTTAATAGATTTGCACTGGCATTGCACATTTTTGGTGACAAATAAAGGCTTCATCATCATCTTTCTCTTCTGTAATGTTTAATTATCAAAGCTGCAAGGTTATTTGCATTTAGAAAAAAAAACATTTTATGTTCTTCCATCTGTAATTGCAAAGCCACAAACCGAATTTAAAAAGTTGCACTCTTAGTTCTGGTGTATACAATTTTACTTGTGTAAAATGTGTATAGATGTATACAGTATATAAAGGACAAACTGAAAATTGTGACTGACTCCCATTTCACATTTATACCTGTCTGAGCTCCTCCAGTACTAGTGTAAAGACCCAGAAGTAGAGAATGATCTCAGCCGGAGAAGGTCCATTTGGAGGTGGAGGCCGAAAGTCCAGAAGCAACACGTAGGTGAACAGCACAAGAAAAGCGAAGTACATGATGACGTTGCCTAGGAACACTGTGACGGGGGCACTCCAGAAGCGCTTCCAACGTCGTAGGATGAACTGGCTCCACGTCGCACCGCAGCTCTGAACTACAGAATCACCAGCTGCCTCGACATCACTGAACACACACAGATGACACAAAAAAGAAAGAGGTATCTATTAAAGATATTATATTTTTTTCTTTAGAATCTCTTTAAAAATCCCATGGTCTTCTGAAGTTTCATAATAAAACAGACTAACGCTGGGTTCTCATCAGTCAGTAGCAGGGCTTTCTCTGTTTCAAAACTGTCTAGCTCTGCAAACTGCTCTCCTCCAACTCGATTCTCTAGTTCCTCATCACTGAAAAACATACATACACATGGCTGATGAATGATGAATGCTGATCTAATCAAAGAGCCATCACTGATGACGATAAGGAATAGCATTGTTTTATATGTTTTCCTACCTAAATTTAATCAAATTGGTCCATATTAGAGGAGGAAAGAAGAAAGACACAACCAGTTTAGAGATGGCGGTATCTGTTGTCATGGCTCCCCACCAGATTTTAGTCAGCAGTGCCTGTTGTTGATAACAATTTGCAATAATTCAGCATCTGTATAAACTTAAAACTCGATTTGTTTTTTTTAATATACTCCAGTAATCCCAAAGGAGGAATTCCTGTTCATTTGCACACCCTAGTATTGTACCGTAAATACTGGGATTAAACAAAGGTCCACTAAATCCATTCCAAATCTTTTATGTTTTATATTTTGTTACACTATGCATGTGCAAATGATAAATTATTAATGACTTTATATTACTGTGTATCTTTCAATGTTTATTTTAATGATGTAACTGGTTGGAAGTCAAACAAGAAAATTACTCCATCGGTTCATTTACTAAATTGGTCTGACCAACAGTATATCATAGACAAGATTTTCTTAATTTTCAATTTAATAAAATTTTGTCATCATACGTATGTGTAGACTTTGCATTTGTATCACTTAAATAAGATATTTAGTTTCTCAAAAATTTGAGCTAGATACTGTACTAGGGGGAGTTTTAGTTTAGTCCAGGGATATAAAAATGCATGATCAAATCATGTATGTAGAAAAAAAAATGGAAATCCTGCTTAGATATTCAGATCTGATTTAAGTAAATTCATCAACATTTTACTTTTATTGTACGAAGTGCTATTGATTAAAATTGTGCATCAGAAACAATAGGAGCTGTTACCTGAACTCCATCATGGGCAAAAAAGGACTTTGCGTCGGCCTCTGTGGCCAGGTTCAGCACGGTGGTTTGATTCCAGCAGCTGGTCTTTCTCACCAGCAGAGCATATGCTCGATCCTCACTGTTAGAGTAGCACTCACTGAATAAATCTGCAGCCAGCATGAAAATTAAAACAAATAAAGATTCTGTATGTATATGTTCTCAGTAATCCACTAGCTTCTTATTTTGGGCATGATATTGTGCTAATATTTGCAGTGCAAATCTCACCTAAAGCAAACTCCTCATATTTGGCTTCCTTCATGCTCCGGGCATTTTCAGCCTCTGACTCCAAATGAGCCATCTCCTTCAGGATTTTACATCCAGCAAGGGCTGCAGCCACTGCTTCTGGACCCTGTGACATAAATAAAATCACACAAACACAAATCGCAAACATAAATGAATAAGCAAGGTATGGGAAAGATAGTATGGGCACATCATAATATATTCATTAATGAAAATCACTATGAATTATGTTCATTAATTAAAAATTATGAAATCAGCAAAGGGTAACAATAAGACATTTGCTATTAAATCATGTCCACCTGTAAAACACTCTGCGACATGATCTCATCACAATAGTAAATTGCATCATGCAAAAGTATTATAAATACAGCAGAAAAGCACAGAAAACTCCACACAGACGAGTGTTATGCTTGGTGAAAAGCCTGCATCACAGTAAATTGCAGTAATTGCAGTCATAAAGCATCCATCTTCAAAACCAATTTGCCTAAGATAAACCACTTAAACCAGATAAAATCAGGTTTCTAAGGATGACGCGATAGAGATGTAAATAGTGTTGGTTCATGAAAATCAGCCAGACACTCCACGTTTCTGTGACCTCACCAAGGCCCAGAAGTAGTTGGCCATTGTTTGTCTGTTCTGCAGGACAGCCCAAAGAAAGAGATCCCTCAAGGGATGCTCACAATGCTGCTCCAAGTCGATTAGGTCTTTCTGGTTGTGAAAGAGTCTGCCCCCTCTTTCCTAGAGGAGATAAACAAAAATCAAAGGATTAGAGGACAGTAATGGGAAACTTACACTGAAAGAGTTATAGCACCCTAAAAGCACTTTGGTTTCTCCTACAAATAGAACTATTTAGCAGCTAACAACCATTACGTATTCTTGAATTTTCTAGAAATGTGTACACTTTTATCATTCTCCTTTCCCAAATAGAATAACCCATAATTAAAATAATGAGAACTATTTTGTAGTTCTCATTATTTCTAGTAGGTCTAATAAAAGGTGAAATCATTTTCCCTTTAGAAAGATGGAACCTTTAACCATCATAAACCCTCCAAAACATCTCTAGATGAATTCACAGAGAGAGAGCCAATCCGCCACCAAAAATAAAGAAATAAATAGAGTACTAATAAAATGCAGACTATGAATTATTGTGCATTATCACATGTGGAAAGGAAATCTGCTATATCCATGTGAGAGCAAACCATTTGTGTTTCAAAACATTTTTGTATATTCTTAAATGTTTGTATTTATGCAATTACAGATACAGAAGTGCTCTCTTACCACTAGAGGTTTCTGGTAAAAGCCCCTGCAGGAGTCATGCAGAAAATCTTTCAGGACCTTGGAGACTTCAAGGAGAGTGAAACGAGGTCGTCTATCCCCTACATCAACGTGAGCTGGTCCAGCTGATCGGCCTGAGAGCTTTGCCTGTTTTTCATGTTTCTTCAGGAGGAGTTCATACAGGAGGCTTTTCTCACGCACAGAGCAGTAGAGCTCCTGGAGACGACTGTACGTCATAAACTCACCCAGGTTTACCCCATTGTCCACAAACAGCCGAACAAAATCTGGCTTGTCAGTGACCAAAGCATCCATCATGACCTCCTCAAGATCGTCTGCCTATGAGAAAAAATATAATGACTATAACAAGTAAAAATTACAATTCTGTTTCCATAAATAACTGATTCAGTGATTCTGAACAAAAACATTATACTGTATCTATATTAGTAGATATGATATGTTCACTACACTTACAGTGGAACCTTGGATTGGAACTTTTTTGAAAGTTGTCCTACAGTAAATCCCCCGCCCTTCCTCTTTCTCCTCTCTCTCTCTGGTCTCAATCACTACAGCCAAATGTTCTTATCAAAGGTAAAGTGCAAGGTAATTCATTTTATTTTTACTTTATATTTTGTATAAATTATTTTTATATTAATCTTTTTGGGCTGTGGAGTGAATCGTCAGAGTTTCCATTATTTCTTATTTTGAAATTCGCTTTGATATATACGAGTGCTTGGATATGCAAGCCCACTTCCGGAGGTAATTATGCCTCTTAGATGTTCCACATCCAAGGTTCTAGGGTATTTATAGTGATTTAGAGTGACATTGACATAAAATTATGAATGCCTCACAGTCCATTCTACATCTCCATTGAAAATCTCGCTTTTTGCAATGTCTACTCTGTTCCAGGCCACAGCCAGTTTCAGCTCATCCAGGAAGTCCTGTGCCTCCTGACTCTGACTTTTATTGGCTAATGGAAAAGGGAACAAAAGGCAAAAATCAACATGAATTAAACTAAATCATTAAACATTTGTATAACAATAAAAAAAAAAATAAAGCCATGTACTTCAGAAGGCTAATTGTATTGACGTACAGTAGATGGTATAATTAACACTAACCTTTAACTAATGCTTTGAGGATGACAGTGTCTAGATCAGTGGTCTCCTCCTCTGGGTCATGCACCATCAAGAGATGGAGATTTTCCAAAATTTTCTGAATCTTTAAAAGCAAAACAAAAAAAAAGTTTAGTAGAAAAACTTTTTTTTTCCTTCCATGCAATTAGCTCTTACCAATTTGACCCAGGAAGTGATTGAAGCACTTTTGCAACTGGGAAATGTCTCCATTAGAAGATCTTGGACAATCTCAGTATCCCAACAAGCTTGGTTAATCAGTGTAACCAAAATGTCTGCTACACCCCCTGAGCCAGCCAGAATTAGCCATGGAGTTGAATTTTGGATTGTCCTGTACATCCTCTACATGTGGAATGGATGCAAAGTAGAACATTATAGTAGTTTAATATGAACTATGCACTAATAATCATGTAACAAAAAAGTTAAACATCCATTTCATAGCACTGGGTTTCATTAAAATTATCATATTTTTACAGACCTGCAATATCCTTGGTTCTCCATGAAGAAGCAGACATAAGACTGGAATTTCAAAGCTGCCAGGCCCTAAAAGGAAAAGAATTAAATGAAATAACTGGCATTAATAAAAGCTACTGTAGGCGGAAAGTGACGACTAAGGCTCTCTAGGTGAACTAGGGACAAATTTGCAAATACCTCCATGTCCAGTACGCTGTAAGGAGATGTGTTTTAGCATTTTGACACGCATGTCATTGGTAGCACCAGGCTTCTTTGGGTCTTCTTCAACTAAAATGAAATGTGAGTGGTTGCAGTCCAGAGAATACACGTCTCCATGGGGAAGGTCCTCTGGGGCGTAGGACACTGGCTGATCAGGCTTTAAATATAAAGAAACGATTAAGCTTGATGGGAGAAAAAAAAATCAATCATACAGTACATAGATTTACACTTAGAAAATTTTGTGAGATATTTATATTTAAATCATATTAGCACGTTATCCGTGTTCAATAATGTGCTTATACGTTATCATGTTATATTACAACTCAGACTTTTATGATGGGTGCTCAAAGAATGACTGTTTATAACTGTTATAAGTGATTATAAGATTTTAACATGCGTCTTAGATGTTCCACATAACTATAAATTCATGAACATTTATATTCTTGTCGTAAACCTAAAAAGTTGATAAAAATGTATATAAGGACATGTAAAATGAAATTATTTCTTGTCACAACCTTGGTAGAGCGCAGCTGTTCTCTGTTGTTGATCTTGGTCCAGGGAGTAATTCCGATGGCTACCACACGGACCTTTGAAGAAGTACTGGCCAGAGAGTGATCCCTCACTGCCTGGCCCAGATGCTTCGTGATGCCAAACTGCAGACCGGTTGTCAGGATCCATGCTCCTGGTGAGGGTTATAATCAGTAACGGCAATGAAGGCCAACCATATTTTGACCTGACTAATTACTATTTCCTTATGCCAAATATGTTTTCTGACCTGTGCTCTGTGCAGCTTTCACTAATCCTTTCCTCACTGTGTCTCTGAGCAAGGGTTTCATCTGGGCCTGTTCATCTCCACCCACAAGCCCCACCACCAGATGTGGAGGAGCAAGACCCCACTGTTCTGTCAGCAACTGGTAGATCAGCTCAGGCTCTGTGGTACTGTTAACCCTGACAAACTGGACTGACAAATAGAGTCTGTTAGCATTGTAGATAAGCAAGCTGTCTTTTATGTGACAGAAAAGATACTGGTATAACTTGAGATGCATGACTTCTTACAACTTAGTCAATTACACAAAACAATTCATCACTGTACATCTGTATATGCCTTTGTATCAAACAATGAAGTGTTAAATACATTTTAAAAAATATTCAATGACATGAAACTCCACTGGTGTGCAAGTTCTTCATTATTTTGTTAAAGAAAAATTACTTTAAGTCTCATTGGTTTTAGCAGGGGCGGTACAGTTGTGAAGTGGTTAGCTCTGTCGCCTTGCACCTCCAGGGTCCGTGTTCGATTCCCGTCTCTGTGTGCATGGAGTTTGCATGTTCTTCCCATGCTTGGTGGGTTTTCTCCGAGTACTCCGGTTTCCTCTCACAATCCAAAAACATGCAGATTAGGCTATTTGCCATTCCCAAATTGCCCATAGTGTCTGAATGAGTGTGTGTATGTGTTTGTGCCCTGAGATGGATTAGCAATCTAAGTATCCTGTGATTGGCTCCCCTTGCGACCCTGAATACAGGATAAAGCGGTATAGAAGATGAGTAAATGAGTTGTTTTAGCAGTTTGGTTGAAAAAGTATATCCTAAGGTAGGTAAGTTTAAATGGATAGAACACTTAATCAGTGACTCATAAGTAATGAGGCACTGAATCGGTTGTCTATTCATTTAATTAGGATCTACTTTTCTTCCATGTAAGCCCACCAAGCACGGGGAGAACATGCAAACTCCATGCACACAGAGATGGGAATCGAACCTGGTCCGGACCCTGAAGGTGCAAGGCGACAGTGCTTACCACTACCCACTGCGCCACCCATGCTAATAATACCAGAAATATTTATTGTATAAGTATTGTTTGATTTTCATGTTAAGCCAAACGAATACCAACACATTCCTAGCCTAGTTTTAATATAAGCAGTTATAGCATACCTTGCCCCTGGTCTTGTTGGACCCAGTAAAGTCAATGTCCCCCAAACAACCAGCTGCCCAGTGAGTTTTATTCCGCTTCTCTTTAGCTTTTTGGCTCGATTTTACATTTGTTTCCTCATCTTCAGGGTAACACTGACAACCTAACACATTTCTGTGTATATGACACACAAAACACTTAAAATTAAATAACACTGAGAAATAAAAAAACATATAGGGAACAGATAATATAGAGCTTATAATAGCTGTGAAGGAAGCTGTTTTTCAGAAGTTTGGGCTTGATCTCACTCTCACCCTTCTTCATCTGGTTCAAGTACAGGTTCACCACAATTTGTACACTTCTTCCCAGAGGGTATCAATACCTATGCACACACACAGTATAGACACTCAATTTATATATACATTATACTGTACATACTACACTCACTGTCCACTTCATTATGAAAACATACACACTTGCACATTTATTTACTTTTCAGACTGGCAATCACGTGGCAGCAGCACAAAATAAAATCAGGCACAAATAGGTCATAATCCTCTGTTACTTTTAACATCAAACATCTGACTAAGGAACGAGTGAAAATGGGATCTCAATGCTGTTGAGGAGAGAAGAATGGGACTGGTTCTGCTCAGACCCTTTTCATTGTTACACCCACAGTACTGCCACTCACTTGAGATTATTGTGGGAGTTTTGCCCACACCATTTGTGTAAATTCTAGGGACTGTTGAGAGAGGAAATCCCATGGGATCAACAGTTTCCCAAAATTGTCAAACCAGCCCATCTGGCACCAACAGTCACACCAGATCACATTTTCCCCATTTTGATGTTTGATGGGAACATGAACTGAATCTCTTGATCTGTTTGTACATTATTGTATGCCGTGCACTCTTGACACATGATTGTCTATTGCCATGATTGAGCAGACATACAGGGGTTCCTAATAAAGTGGACAGTGAGTACATAACCATTGTTCAGAAGCCACTTTATGCAAAGCAGGCACTATTTCCATTTTCATTCTTTGCACAGGCAAATTCGCTGCATTTCTGTTGGTGGAGCCACAGGTGACTTCATGGACTTTAATGGATTTTCCCTGCTGAAGGAAGGCAAGTCAGTAGAGGAGACTTGGAAAGATGAAAACAAGGAATCTAAAATGGAATGCTGGAGTCTGGAGTTTTGCTCTCTTCCCACAAATCTTTACAATGAATTGATGAACCTGACATTCAAATAATGCCTTAAATATGAAAATACAATTAAATAAAAAATTAACCGTCTTTGTCAATTTGTTTTATTCCACTGCAGAATAAAAGAGTTAAAGAGCATTTTGTTTTCAATAAGACAATTAGTTAAAGAGAACATTTTGCCTTGGTACAATCTAACGATCATTTCTGAGACATAACTTTTTTTTTATTCTACTTATTACAGTTCCTGATTATAGCTTGTTGCAAAAATCATAAATGATTACATAAAAAGATATTAATATGAGTGCAAAATGATCGTGTAGGCGAAGTCTTCTTAAAGTCACAGTACATATAATTAAATACTTAAGTTGATTGTAACAAAGAAAATTGATGCTTATTATAGACACATAGTCAGTTTACAAGTCCGAATGTGAAAGGTGGCTTTCAGGAAAACCCTGTTTTATGTAAAGCACCACGGGTGTACAAATATATGTATGTTTCCATGGCAACAAGTGGAGGTCATAATTTGACTACGGACGATGGCAGGATGTGTGTGTGAGAAACTTCATACACCATAAACCATGCAAAAGTTATAATTTGCATCAGAAATCACAAATCATAACTCAAATCTGGTTTTATATCATAATGAAATCTGGTTTGATGCTTTTTCCTTCAAGAGATTGTTTAAATTAAGGTTATAATTAACAGTCTTTGTACACTATGTATACTAACACTATTAGATGTAAAACGTGAAATCCAAAGATCACCCATAGCTGTTAAATCCATCTCGAAAAAATCTACTTCAGTTGTGTAAGCTATTAACTGAAATTACCACACTATGTCAAAGGACAGCTTTACAGATCACTTTTTTAAATAAAACTTTTTCTGTGATACTCTTACACAGAGTTTTACAAAAATTGAAGAACATATTCTATACAATGAGAAAGAACAGGCTTACCATTGGAGTGTCCTGAAACTTGGACATCTTGCTTTGTCTTTGGTTCTGTGCCTGCAGTGTTCTAGCTCTCACCCGCACACTGAGTTACAGACACTTTTGCAGTTAAACCAGGAAATGGTGGAAACCAGGTGTGCTTTCTCCACAGCTGACCAGCCCCACAGCTCTACTGAAGAGCCACACACCCTTACCTGTAGGTAGCGCTGGACACACCCACATCTTCAGCATTATTTTAAATGAAATCAGAGTTAAAATAATCTTTTTTAAATCAATTATGAAAACTGGTCTTGATTATAAAGTATATTCAATCATAGCATATACTTTTTTTCACATTGCTAAATATTGATTGTGAATATTATTTTATCATTACAATTAAACTTTATGATAAAAAAAGTACTAATTGTACCTTTTCTAGAAACTGGGGTGGCTCCATTAAACCTTCTTTTACAGCTTAAGTGTGTGGCTTTTATGTGGAATAGTGCACATACGGTGTATTTTATGCATTAAAACGTAATTGAAATTGAATTAGGGATCTTAAACAATGTTAAAAGGTATAGCAGATTCCAAATATCCAGTTTAAAGATACATATTAAATGTACAAACAACAAGTGTACAATTCAAAGAACAATATAGTGTAATACTGTAGTTACCCACTGACTTTTTTTTTTAGAGTGGACTGGCAAAATTTACTTTTTCTATGGTAAACATAATAATAATAATAATAATAATAAAAATATTGAGTTGCAAGCAACGATGATGGGCCCAAGCACCCTGTGCTATCACCACCCCGGGGGCATCGCATAACCTGTGTGTTATTTCAGTGTGTTAAAACCACAAATAAGCCATCGCCATCCCGGTTATGGTAGCAGATTCCAACCTGTCTGCCAATTTTCATGAGTTTTTGAGCATGTTAAGACACCCAAAAAGCCCAAAGGGGTGGGGGGAAAAAATTATCCTTAGGAAAACAAGAGGGTCATACGAACCCTATAGTGCTTGGGCCCTAATAATAATAATAAGAAGAAGAAGAAGAAGAAGAAGAAATTAATTAATTAATGAATTGATTATATCAATAATATTATGTGTCATATAATGGGGGCATCACTTGGAATCAGTTTTTTTTTACTTTAAAGCTGATCAATGTTTGTACTTGTGTTTCTATTTTTTCCTCCAGGATTCACCACAGCTAAAGATGTCAAATAGACAAATGCTCAGGCAACTTAAGCCCTTCCATGTCCATGTGCATGCGACTATGTAAGGTGTGTTAAAGCATGAGCAAACAGTACACGTCTACAGTAATTCCTGAAAAGGGTGGCAGGAAGAGTAAAGGATTTTATTGAAGAGTCTGATGGCTTGAGGGAAGAAACTGTTATACAGTCTGACAGGTGTGGGCCTGAACAATTCGGTACCTATTGCTTTGTTTGGGTGCTGTGAGCTACATCTACGGCATTTGGCAGACACCCTTATCCTGGATGTCTTGCATTGTTCTGAGACTTTCCAATATCTTATCCACTGAGGTACCTCTGCCTTGGGGATAGAGACAATGCTGGTGGCTATCCAGATGCACCATTTAGTAAAAATGACTTTGATAAAGGGAAGAGATACTCAAATGTCTTTCTCAGCTGTGCTCACTAACCGCTGCAGTGTCTTGCAATCCGAGATGCTGCAATTTCCAAACCAGACAGTGATGAAGCTGCTCAGGATACTCTCGATAGTCCCTCTGTAGAATATACTGTAGTTCACAAGATGTAAATACTCTGCTGGGGGATTCTTGACTGTGGAGCTGGTGTTGAGGGACCAGGTAAGGTTTTTTTTTAGGCAAATTATGTGGAAAGCTGAGCTGGATCCTACTGAACTGAGTGCTCAGTCTCTTATGTTCACTCTGCTGACTCATGACTGTGCAGCAATGCATCACATGCAACTCATGTCATCAAGTTCTCTGGTGACACAACTGTAGTGGGTCTCATTAGCAAGAACAATGAGTCAGCATACAACAGCTAACATACTGGTGCAGAGCCAACAAAATGAATGATTGTTGACTTTGGTAAAGCACAGAATGACCACTCTCCACTGAACATCGGCAGCTCCTCTGAGGAGATCATCAAGATCACCAAATTCCTTTATGTTTACCTGGCAAAGAACCTCACCTCTCAGCAGAGCGTCTACATCCTGTGAACTATATTTGATCAGGAAAATGGTGATGACCTTGAAGTAAGTTGCAAAGATAGTGCTGCTCAGGGAAATGTTGAAAATGTCAATGAGAACATCTGGCTTGTCTGGATATCCTTTGCGCACCTTGCCCGGTATGTTTTCTGGTCAAATCACCTTCCGTCACTTAATTCTGCATAAAGCTTTCCTCACACCATCTATGGCAAAATGTGATTTTCCCTGCCACCATATTATACGACACCTTGACCTCTGTCACAGTCAGGTGGTATGTTCCTGTAGTTGGTTATTGTCTGGATGCCCGACCACATGCACTGCATGTTGCTGCTGTCTGTGTGTGCACTTAATGGATTGGTTTACTGTAGCTCACCTGTTCTCAGTAAACAACAGGCCACTCAAGCTCCCAGGTGCCCGCTGCAAGCTTTATTGTGTGCTATTATTGGGCATTTCGTTGAGTTAATCTTTACTGTATGAATTAGGATGCTTTGTAATTTCCTGTCATAACATAATTCCAGTGTAAAAACTAAATATTGACTTCAAGACTGACTCACCCTTGAACGATTATTTGTGGTGTGAAAAACTATTTGCCCCCTTCCTGATTTCTTATTCTTTTGCATGTTTGTCACACTTAAATGTTTCGGCTCATGAAAAACCGTTAACTATTAGTCAAAGATAACATAATTGAACACAAAATGCAGTTTTTAAATGAAGGTTTACGTTATTAAGGGAGAAAAAAAACCCTCCAAATCTACATGGCCCTGTGTGAAAAAGTGATTGCCCCCCTTGTTAAAAAATAACATAACTGTGGTTTATCACACCTGAGTTCAATTTCTGTAGTCATCCCCAGGCCTGATTACTGCCACACCTGTTTCAATCAAGAAATCACTTAAATAGGAGCTACCTGACCCAGAGAAGTAGACCAAAAGCACCTCAAAAGCTAGACATCATGCCAAGATCCAAAGAAATTCAGGAACAAATGAGAACAAAAGTAATTGAGATCCATCAGCCTGGTAAAGGTTATAAAGCCATTTCTAAAGCTTTGGGACTCCAGCGAACCACAGTGAGAGCCATTATCCACAAATGGCAAAAACATGGAACAGTGGTGAACCTTCCCAGGAGTGGCCGGCCGACCAAAATTACCCCAAGAGCACAGAGACAACTCATCCGAGAGGCCACAAAAGACCCAAGGACAACATCTAAAGAACTGCAGGCCTCACTTGCCTCAATTAAGGTCAGTGTTCACGACTCCACCATAAGAAAGAGACTGGGCAAAAACGGCCTGCATGGCAGATTTCCAAGGCGCAAACCACTTTTAAGCAAAAAGAACATTAATTAATTAATTAATTCATTAATTTTCTATACCGCTTAATCCTGTGTTCAGGGTCGCGGGGGACCTGGAGCCTATCCCAGGAGACTTCGGGCACTAGGCGGGGTACACCCTGGACAGGGTGCCAATCCATCGCAGGGCACACACACATACATACACACACTCACACACCCAATCACACACTACGGGCAATTTAGGAACGCCAATTAGCCTAACCTGCATATCTTTGGACTGTGGGAGGAAACCGGAGTACCCGGAGGAAACCCACCAAGCACAGGGAGAACATGCAAACTCCATGCACACAGAACCGGGAAAAAAGAACATTAAGGCTCGTCTCAATTTTGCTAAAAAACATCTCAATGATTGCCAAGACTTTTGTGGAAATACCTTGTGGACCGACGAGACAAAAGTTGAACTTTTTGGAAGGTGCGTGTCCCGTTACATCTGGCGTAAAAGTAACACAGCATTTCAGAAAAAGAACATCATACCAATGGCCATGTAGGTTTAGATTTTTTTTCTCCCTAAATAATAAAACCCCTCATTTAAAAACTGCATTTTGTGTTTACTTGTGTTATCTTTGACTAATAGTTAAATGTGTTTGATGATCAGAAACATTTTGTGTGACAAACATGCAAAAGAATAAGAAATCAGGAGGGGGGCAAATAGTTTTTCACACCACTGTAAGTACCATTCTGTCAGCAAAACCCAAAATTTATAAAAAATATCTTTAAAGTAATGGAATGATTATTGTAGGGTTAACACAGACACACACACCTTAGCAAGATTTGCAATTCTACCTACTGGCAGGTTTATTTAAGGTAAAAGGGAACTGGAGAATCCAGAAGGAACACACAATTCAATTTATTTATTTATTTATTTAAGAACCCACAAGAACATGTGCAGAAAATGTGCAACTCCGTACAGCCCATAATCCGGGATCAAGCTCGAAATGCTCTATTGTTTAAGCAAACAATTAATAATTCCCATTGAAAATAGATACATAAATGACATAGGCCACACGGTGGTTTAGTGGTTAGAACTATCGCCTTGCATCTCCAGGGTCTTTGTTTGAGTCTCACCTTGGGATCTGTGTGCATGAAGTTTGCATGATCTCCCCACCCTTGGTGTGTTTCCTCCGCGTACTCTGGTTTCCTTTCACAGTCAAAAGACATGCAGATCAGACATATTGGCATTCCCAGATTTCATATAGTGTGTAAATGCCCATGTGAATGTTGACCTGAGGTCCCACCATGCTTATAAAATGTGAATAAATACAATGGTAATCACTGTTGGCCTCCACTGTCCCCAGTTTATAGAGGTTCCTATAAGGATGGAAATAAACAATGCAGTTTGTCTAAATGGCCACAAGAGGGCAGTATGGGACAAAAAAAACTTTGTGAAACTGTTCAAGAACCGCAGATGTTAATTATTGGTAAATACAACCCCCACTCTATCCCCACCACACACAAAAAAAGATAGATACTGTAGATAGATAGACCGACAGATAGCTCTAGCGTTTACAATATAGCCTACAGCTTACCTTTCAGTTTCAGGATAGGTTTGATGTAGATCTTGTTATATTGGAGTGTCTGAGTGTGATGGTTTAATCAGAGCTTATCAGAGGTGTTAATGTCTCTTACTGTAAACTGGCCGTCTTTGATGGTTTTAAGAACATTGTTTGTAATATGAATACGTTCACAATTATACGAATCCAAGTTTGACTGCATTATCTGTAGAGAGAAATTTTAGGCCTACATAGTTTCACTTGAAAAAGTGGTTAATAAATCTTACTTCTCATATTCACTTTTACCTTTTATTTAACTTTATTGTAACTTTTAGTAGGTCTTCGCTAAATCGTGTTATAAAAAACTAAATGCACTTTAGCTGTAATTATGAGGGTACATTTTGCGGAATTGATTTCACTGTTTTACTGAAGTAACTATTTTTAGGCAGTTTTTTTTTTTTTTTCTTTTTTCTTCAAACCTTGTCCTGCTAATGTTGTGCCCAAAATATAAATAGTTAGGCTAATAAAAGGATGCGATTACAGATGTAGATATGTCCTCTTATTTTTATTGTGGGGCTTACAGTTTTCAGAAAGACATGCATGTAGACACACACGCACACAAACGGTTTTTATACATAAGAAGTTTATACGTGGTGGTTTAACTCCTAAGAAAGTAGATTACTACTACCACCACAAACAATAACAACATTAACAATAATAGGAAAAGGACTCAGTTACTTTTTTTTATTTTTAATACTATTCATTTTAATTGTAATGTGACATTAATATGATATAAAAAATGTATATTGACATTATATTAAACAATAAGTTTATTTTACTACGAACACTGACCAAGAGCAACAACAACAAAAAAAAAAGTAGCTACATGATATACCAGGAGAAATGCATTTTTTCAAATATTCTTACTGGTATTTTTTGAAAACGTTTACGTCATAAATAACCGTCTCTCCGTATATTATCAATTCCCGTTATACGTCCGTTATACAGCAAGTATACCTCCTTAATTATGTAGGCCTGCCCTCAAATAACAAACACTGAGCACAATGGAAAAGCATTTTGGGGCTTTGATTTGAAACAAAGGTAATACGTTAATAATTTGTGTAATAGCTATATTTAATATCAGGAAAATAACAAAATGCCCTCTCCTTAAATAGATCACGTTAGGTCACGTGGCTCATGAATGACGGTTATAATATTTAAAGAAAAACACATCTTCGTCTAATGTATAGCATAAAATATTAAAGAATAGATTTGTGTACATTGTGCATTTTTGCTCAATCGGTTGTGGCTTTTACGTCCTTTTTCATCTCATCACGCTCTCTTAACAACGTTCGAAACTATCTAGCTTGTGTGTGTATTTACATCAACTCAAATAAATACAATAAAGATGCATTGTGCTCATTCGCTATCCGCTCCTAGCCAATACGCTTCAAGGGGGCGTGGTTTAGGCAACGGGGGCGGGGCCTGGAGCGAACCAATCCCTGTTTGCTGCTTTGTATACACGCGCCTTCAAACAGCAACAACAGAAATATAAATTGACCAGGACAAAACCTTTTTAGCGCAAAAGCCGGTTCCGTTTCGAGGAAAGTCGTCTTAAGTGCAGCACATCATGGCTAATGTGGACATACAGAGCTTGTTGGAGCGAAACACCGCACGGAGGACTTTTCCTCACCACGCTCGCACTAAGGTCTGCCGCAACCTCTTCGGACCCGTCGATCACGAGGAGCTGAATTGCGAGATGAACCGCAGACTGCAGGAAATTTCGGAACAGGACCAGGCCCGCTGGAACTTTAACTTCGAGCAGAATGTGCCGTTGCCTGGACATTACGAATGGGAGGAAATAACAGTAAGCAACGTGCCAGCTTTCTATACGGAGTCGGTGTGTAACGGGAAAGCGCGTGATGCTAACCCGAGCGACGCCGAGCCCAGCGCGGAGTGTGGATTTAAAAATGAAGCCCAGAGTTCCGCTCAAGCTCCAACTCCATCTGCTGAGGTGAACCAGGAAAACCGCTCCGGGACGCTGAACGCTAGAGGACCTGGCACTTCTGCGCGCCGGAAGAGAAAGAGGACCTCTACGCTAGACGCGTCAAGAAACAACACTATGCACATTACAGGTAATATAGATTAAATCAGATAGATGCTGTAAAGATATAATCACCTTATGTCTTAATGCACTAGAAGTAACCTAGGCTTGGTCGTCGTTTAAAAATAATAGGAGTCTAATACTTAAACATTATTATTATTATTGATGTTGTTATTTTTGTTGTTATTGTTATTATTATTTCTAACATCAGTCCTTCTTTTATCCAGACTTCTTCCCCAGAAGAAAAAGGAACTGTGAGTCAAAGCAGACAGATCGCACATCCCTGTCCACCATCCCTGCAGAAGTTACCCCACGCAAAACAATCAGATGGTAGGTGCTGCAAGTCAGAACATTTCCCGTTTATTGCTGTAGTGTAAATACACATGAAACAGACATTGTATTTGGAAAACAGCCTTAACAATGGCAGGAAGCGAACTACTTCTATGACTATTTGTTTCGCCGTCAAAAGTCTACATTCCTGTGAGAAGCTATACACTTAATTGCAACACATTCAATTTGTTTAATTAGTTTCAGTCTCCTTAGTAAAGCTTTCAGTATATTTAATCATAACCGGTGTTTTCTTTTTCTAGATTATTTGCACTGAGAAAAGCAGAAGTCCCGTGTTGTATCTGCTGAGCAGATGAAGGACACGTCGAGGACGAACTGAAGCCTTTTTTTTTTCTTCCTTTAAATAAATTGAATTCACTCTGATTTAATGTAGCAATACTGGCTCTATACCAGAACTGACTTGGTTGCAGTGTTACAACGTCTAAATGGTGCAATTATTTGATTATCGTTACTGTTATTTTTTAATGTTATTATTATTAGTCCTTCATAGTTTGTTAATTTTATTTTTTAGGTTACATTGTTTCTTATATAATTTAGTATCTGATTTTTTTTGTCTGCATATGGAAGAATATACTACTAACTTATGTTTTATTTATGATCCTTGATAGTGTCATGCTTTTATTTACAGCTATTGTTTATTTACTGCAATATTTTGTTTTTATTTAAGTTTGTTGGATGACGTCACGATGCAAAAATTATTCTGAGCCTCTTCTTTAATATATATGTAAATAGTTGTTTGTATTGAGGGATTGAATGAAAAAATAAATTATATTTTTGTTTACTCCGTTGTCTTGTTGTGTCTGTCTTGAGCAGGATTATAATATCTCAATACCTTGAGGGTAGGGGAGGTAGGAGGGTTGAAAGAAATGTTCTGCCCTTTTATTGGATGTGAACATTTTATTTGAGAGTAACAACAGAAAAAAAAGAGAGGGGGGGGGGGGGGTAAGAAGTTTTAGCCTCTCAGCTGTTCCACCCTGGACAGCTGCTCGGTTATAGGGGGATTTAAAGGCCATTTTCTCTCTCCATAATGAAGGAGGAGGCAGGTGCCCTCTGAGAAACACAACCCCCATTCGCTTTGTCCCAGTGTAAGAGCTTCATTTTCAGCGCCCTCTCAGCTAATGAAACACTTACGGAGAGCCGCGGAACAAAACGGGCTCCTGCTATAAACACACACATAGACACACACGCCAACCACCTGCCTCCCACTCTATACCTACACACATGCAGGGTAAATAACAGCGCAAGATGGCCAAAACAACAACACGACTAATTAGACATGCCTCTTAGAATGAAACGTTGCAAAGTCTCCAACCAAAACGAAAATTATTTCCAAACACTTTTAGCTTAGAATTTAGCTTTAGAATTTAGCTAGAGGCTATATATACTTTCGAAATAAGTAGATTCTCCTTTGGTCCCTTTTTGTATTATAATTATTCATTGTAAATAATCATTTCCACTAAAATATAAATCCAGACATATATGAAATAGAATTTTCTGTTTGCAGTTAAAGCATTTTTTTTTAATTGTACATTGTAAATTAACCTATAAAGGAAATCATTATAGACAAAAGACAAATCGTCTTTGTGTTCCGATGCTTTTTGGAAACAAGACAGATTTGCCGATTTTTATATAAAATAGCGCAAAAAATTTAGTTGCTTTTTTTATTGTCATGTTATTGAAAAAAATTAACATAAAATGAATGTAAATGTAACACAATATATCATAAAAGAGTAATAAATCGGATTTCGTCTTTGTGATAAACGAAAATGCATATTTTCTTTTTCTTTCTTGCCTTCTTGATCTTTTCTAAAAGTACAATTGGTTTTTCCCCTTTACATAAAGACGAAGATAACCTGCAGAACCATCGCATATAAACTGTATAAGCGTATAAGTTCGTTGCCTATATTTTCCCCGTGATTTTTTATTATTTCTGCGGTAAAACGCAGTCGGTGGGAGGATCTGGGCGTGTCTCATTTCTCCGACCATCTGGCAGGAAAAAAAAGGCCGCAGCGGGACAAAAGGAGCGAAAGGCGCGTCAGGCCGAGCGAGTGCCATCGCATTCACCTGCAAATGAGCCTTTGCGTCTTAATGGGAGCCCTGTGCGCCCCCAAATCCTCTGTTTGGTTTGGCTTTTCTGCCCTATCTGCAGTCGTGTGCGAGAAAACAGAGATTCCCCCCCCCCCCCACACACACACCCCAAAAAGGCTCCCATCAGACCCGAAGATGAACGACGGGTCTCATGTCTAATCTGCCTTCCTTTTGATCAGCGGCACTTTTTGGTATCAGCTGAGTGATGACATTAGTTTCCAAACTGGAAATAATGATTGTAAAACACAAGCAAGACAACTTCGTTTTACTGAATGAATCCAGCTTACACAAGAAAGCTCATCTCTGCCTGAAGATGGAAAATATTTCCATCTTCATCCTAAGTCTTCATTTTACCTTCCTTTTGTTGTTGTTGCACTAGATTGTACTGAGACAATGACCATTTTTAAAAGTGATATATAAATAAAATTGAATTGAATTGACAGGGTTTTGACTTTGCATGCTATGTCAAAATATCTGTAATAATATTACATATGCTCCATATATCACAGACATATCAAACCAATTTATACGTCTATACACCCTAAGGGTTACACTGGGACCTCATTATTTGATCTTTTACAATAAAATCATTATGTCCAGATTGTCAATATGCTGTACCATTACCAGTGAGATTTCTAACCAGATGGATGATTTTCTGAGACTCTTGGGACCACCCGATTGACTCATAGAAATCCCAAAGAGCCACAGCCATTCATCCTCTAGCAATCTGTACACATCTCAATGAATTCAGGCCTTGTACCTGAATTTATTCGTTTGTCCAGCTCTTAGTTCATTAAGGTGACATTAGTGGAAAACAATGTTCAATTTAATACCAAACAAAAAATAGTTGCTTAATATAGTACTGTACATCATGTTGAACTGGATAATATGATTGCATGGATAAAGCTCTTATTTACGAGCCACATTTTCCATTCTGAAAAAAACAAAAAAACACTTTTGAGCGCTCTTAACCCTATTATATCAAGCGCACCGTCAAACTGATGCCAAACCATCCATCTTCCAGATACTCCAGCCTTTTCCCACGTCAAGGTGCTTCTTTTTCTCCCTGAATCATTTGGACTATAAAACTAGCTGAGGCACTGGCAAGCTGTGTCTTTAAGGTTGGATACACCTCTATAGGTTCACTAGCTTGAATTAATGGCATTTGCTCCCCAAGTTTGCTCAGCAGTCTCAGAAAAAGTGGCAGCAGTGCATCCTTTTAAACGCATAACAAAGGCCCATCATTTATGTGGCGGCATATGGCCCAGACCCCCACAGTAGCAAGGCCTGCCCTCCATGCTGCCTGCTTGCTCTGTTGTCCTCTTGCCTTTACTGTTGACACAGTTGTCTTGTCGCAGGGTAGCAAAGTCTAAAGAACAGTCACTGCTGTGGCTATGCTTGGCTCTTGTCACTCACTCACCTTCTGTGCTTTATTTTCTAGGAATTTAAACCCCTCTTTGTTGAGAGTCAGCTGTGTCAGGCCTACACGATGTATGAATGCTTTTGAGTCCTTATGAAAGAAGGTTAGATAAGAGGCTTGAGCCATGCTTGTCTTGTGCATTTTTACATGTGTATATGTATTTATTATCAGAAGATTAGGGAATGCTAATAAAAATAATCATGTCACACGAGTATTGCAGAAGCCAATTTTGTCCAAAAACGCATAAGATAGTCACCATAAGGAAGTCATGTGCAAAAGTTTATATTCATCGGATCATCAATTAATATGTTGAGCTGAGTTATTTGTTACATCAAAAAGAGGAACTAAAAGCAATTTTGAACAAAGCAAAATCTAAAATATATTTTAACCAAGTTGGATCAAGCTGGAAATGGATTTTAACAAAGACAATAAATAAACGTGTGTTCTAGAAAAGTCTAAAGAATGACTAGTTACTAGTAAAAAAAAAAAAAAAAAACTATATGCAACCCAGTTTATTTAAAAACCGATTAGGTCAAAGTAGTTTGGACAAAAGTTACAGAAAAAAAGCTAACTGTAACTATTGCACATTTTACTGCCAAATGAATATGATAAGCAATAATTGCAAGTAGCAGAGGAATGACCATGTTCCTTCACAACTTGGGGTCAGGGGGGTGGCACCTCGAGTCATCTCCATAGCAACAAACCCCTTCACCCAAAAGAGCAGAGGTATCGAAAGGGGTCACAGGTCACGGTGCTGCCCATATGGTCGTGTGCTGCGTAATTCATTGATCTGTCAGGATGAACTAAAGGAATTCAAGCATAGCTGAAAGACTTTTTAGAAAAAGTATTACAACTGTTTCTGAATGCCATGAATGCCTTGAATCGCCATCGAACCACTAAGGATCGATAATAAGGACAAAAAAAAAAAAAAAGAGCGGGAAGTCCACAGACAGAGAAAAAGTTTCAAGATGGGAACTCTTGGAAAAGTAATACAAACAAACAATTTAGTGATGCTTAATATTTAATATTGAAAATTGGCAAAAAGCAGGTATAAAAATCAAGAAAATTATTTAGCAGTGTTGCTAATGGAATAAAACCAGATAACATCTGGTTTATTATTTGACAAAAAAAACAACAACAACGAATATTTTAGCATGCAACCAGAAATCGGTACATGTATGCGTTTGTGAATTAATGTATAAATGTAATAAATAAACTAGATTTCAAATGTACAGATTGCAAAACAACCATCCCCGATGGCTGGATTGAATAAATATTTATGCAACCATTTGGATGTGTATAGTTTGCCATAATCATCCCCATACCTTGCATTAAAACCCTTAAAAACTCTGATTTAATATCAAATAGCATATCAAGAAACTGGGGCAAATAAAAATGATCTCACATATTTTCCTTATGCAGTAAACACACCACACCTAATCTGCAATCCATGTCCTACTATCCGTGAGAGATTCCATCCTTTTTTAAATCCATCTTACAGAGTGACTTGTTATGATTGGTCCACCTGAGTAAATCTAATCAAGCTTAAGTACAGATTTAGTATTCATTTGTATGTGTCTACTCATCCTCAACTTGTACAAGACAGTTGCTTTTGGAGGTTGCTCCAGCTCAAGAGCTCTCCTCGTGGGCAGATGGACATAGCTGTTCATACGTGGGCAGACTGAGGTCGTGCTTTTGCGTGTGGGTCCGTTCCCCCTCGACTGCCCCTACTACACTGCTCGCATGGATCTCCCTCGTCAGAAGGAGGTTCAGCGATTCCACCATGCGGTTCAGAGTCTTGTCCATATGTGTGATCTGGACACAAGATACAAGAAAGTGTATAATGGAAAGTCACATGTAATACAAAACAGCTGGACTGGACAAAATCTTTAACATGAACCATTCAAATGACAGGAACATCTGATAATTTTTTAAATATTGTGGTTATGAATATTTTCATAGACACTTTTTAAACATTTACACTTCCCAAAAACGGTTACCCCATAGATACCCCAAATCTCCCATTGATATATTAGATTTGTACATAAGAACTGCTGCTGTAATCATAAACACCATCCTATGCTCAACCTAGGACTCGTATCAAGAATTACCTCTGCAATGTTTGACATATTGTATACTACAATAGGCACATAATGATTTATACTGTCACCTAAAAACAGTTTGCTCTTGAAGTTTCTGCATTATATCATTTTAAAGAGTTGTTCCTTGCCATTATCTCTGTTTTTTCTTATTAGAGATCTAAATATAAATCTACATTGGGATTTCTGTTAAGCTGCCCGTGGTGAGTTTTTTTTTCACATCACTGTTGTTTCTGGAACATTAGCATACTATTGATGTTTTTGTCTGGATTTTTTAAATAACAGGCAAGTAAATTTTTTTTTAGATAAACCTTTTTTATTAAAGCAGATGTTTTCTCTTTTTTTTTTAACATTACAGAAACATTGTTTCAGGAATGTTAAAATTTTTGCTTCTTAAAACTTGCTGTATATTTATTATAGTATTAATATACTGTATATTTAATAACATGAGCAATTTGTGGCATTGTAGTTGCTATTTTCATTATTTTAGTTATTCCATGACTCCCAGTGAGTGCTGGTTTTGTTGACATTCCCAATGTGTTAATACTTCCAGGAATTTTAAACAATGAAATACCTTTATCCCATCATGTACAACTATTTTCCTTGTAGCATTTGGGAAATTCATGAAAAAAACACGCCTAAAAACTATAGTGCCTTATTCACTCCTTTATTAATTTGGGGAGACATGAAGCAGCAATATATTTACAGTACATGTTTAGATGCATATGAAGATATACTGTACTGCTATGGGGTTGAGTGTCCTTCCATGTTAAGTGATCTGTGGAGCCAAATACATCTCCACCCTATTGCAAATCACCAGCTGAGCATCTCTGACCAAGAACATAGTTTATACCGAGGTAGCGTTAAGGCACACACATGCAAACATATTCGCAAACATACACAGATATCCAGCACATGGCATAAGAGTCCACATGTAAACATGTCCAAGCTCTCCCACGTAGATGGAGATATACAAATATACACCCTTCTAACCATGGAGAAACAAAACCAGATTAAATGGAGTGGAATGAGACTGCTCTCATGATGGTTTACAGCTGAGAGCTGACATCCTTCACATCTGCCATTTAAAAAAAGAAAAGAAAAGAAAAATAATTATATATATACAGTGGTGTGAAAAACTATTTGCCCCCTTCCTGATTTCTTATTCTTTTGCATGTTTGTCACACTTAAATGTTTCTGCTCATCAAAAACCGTTAACTATTAGTCAAAGATAACATAATTGAACACAAAATAAAGTTTTTAAATGAAGGTTTGCGTTATTAAGGGAGAAAAAAAAACTCCAAATCTACATGGCCCTGTGTGAAAAAGTGATTGCCCCCCTTGTTAAAAAATTACTTAACTGTGGTTTATCACACCCGAGTTCAATTTCTGTAGTCACCCCCAGGCCTGATTACTGCCACACCTGTTTCAATCAAGAAATCACTTAAATAGGAGCTACCTGACACAGAGAAGTAGACCAAAAGCACCTCAAAAGCTAGACATCATGCCAAGATCCAAAGAAATTCAGGAACAAATGAGAACAAAAGTAATTGAGATCTATCAGTCTGGTAAAGGTTATAAAGCCATTTCTAAAGCTTTGGGACTCCAGCGAACCACAGTGAGAGCCATTATCCACAAATGGCAAAAACATGGAACAGTGGTGAACCTTCCCAGGAGTGGCCGGCAGACCAAAATTACCCCAAGAGCGCAGAGACAACTCATCCGAGAGGCCACAAAAGACCCCAGGACAACATCTAAAGAACTGCAGGCCTCACTTGCCTCAATTAAGGTCAGTGTTCACGACTCCACCATAAGAAAGAGACTGGGCAAAAACGGCCTGCATGGCAGATTTCCAAGGCGCAAACCACTTTTAAGCAAAAAGAACATTAAGGCTCGTCTCAATTTTGCTAAAAAACATCTCAATGATTGCCAAGACTTTTGGGAAAATACCTTGTGGACCGAAGAGACAAAAGGTTAACTTTTTGGAAGGTGCGTGTCCCGTTACATCTGGCGTAAAAGTAACACAGCATTTCAGAAAAAGAACATCATACCAACAGTAAAATATGGTGGTGGTAGTGTGATGGTCTGGGGTTGTTTTGCTGCTTCAGGACCTGGAAGGCTTGCTGTGATAGATGGAACCATGAATTCTACTGTCTACCAAAAAATTCTGAAGGAGAATGTCCGGCCATCTGTTCGTCAACTCAAGCTGAAGCGATCTTGGGTGCTGCAGGAGGACAATGACCCAAAACACACCAGCAAATCCACCTCTGACTGGTTGAAGAAAAACTAAATGAAGACTTTGGAGTGGCCTAGTCAAAGTCCTGACCTGAATCCTATTGAGATGTTGTGGCATGACCTTAAAAAGGCGGTTCATGCTAGAAAACCCTCAAATAAAGCTGAATTACAACAATTCTGCAAAGATGAGTGGGCCAAAATTCCTCCAGAGCGCTGTAAAAGACTCGTTGCAAGTTATCGCAAATGCTTGATTGCAGTTATTGCTGCTAAGGGTGGCCCAACCAGTTATTAGGTTCAGGGGGCAATTACTTTTTCACACAGGGCCATGTAGGTTTGGATTTTTTTTCTCCCTAAATAATAAAACCCCTCATTTAAAAACTGCATTTTGTGTTTACTTGTGTTATCTTTGACTAATAGTTAAATGTGTTTGATAATCAGAAACATTTTGTGTTGACAAACATGCAAAAGAATAAGAAATCAGGAGGGGGGCAAATAGTTTTTCACACCACTGTATATATATCACCGGCTATATATTATATATTATATAATATAAAATTATTCTTTATATAGAATATAATGCCACTTTGCTGGCCTATGTAAATAAAACATGCATGTAGGGGGCCAAATTAGTGATGTAGGAACAGCTCTACACTCTTTCCTGTCAATCAGAGTGACACGTAGAGTGAAATGGACATCTGTGAGCTCATGTATGCAGCAGCTGAAAGAAACTGCTTTCCTCCAAATGTGTTCAGCTGCTCCGCGACATAAAATAGCATCAGTACGAAAAATATTTGGTTGTTGCCTTCAAGTGTCTCAAATGGAACATATGCTAGCCTTCAGCCTCTCTGGTTGGTCGCAGGTTGCTATGTGTCTTTTTCACTCAGAAGTGGATAAATGGATGCAGTACTGTTACCTGCTACAAGGCTCTCCTGTGCTGCATGATGAGGCTATAGTAAAAAGTTTCTGCTGCGCCACACTTTGTTGGAAAATTTTGTAAAAATTACTTTTAGTATACTGTGTTTGTATTCACAAATAATAATAATAATAATAATAATAATAATAATAATAATAATAATAATGATAATAATAATAATAATAATAATAAGTTTGAGTCATTTGGTTGGCTCGGATAAATGAACCAACCAGCACTTCCTCACAGATTTAAAGGTAAAAACTTTACTGTAATCAACTATCGGTATTATTGACTTGTTAGCATACAGTTGTGGAAGTGGAACAATAATGTCTTATCATCATTCTATCCTGTATCACCCAGACCATGACAAATTACGGATTATCTCAGTTAGCCATTGTCACCATAAATAAAATTTATATCCAAATTTCTGTTAATCTACTTTGGCGACAATGTTCATTGTTAAAAACAAACTTGCTAAATTCACTAGCTTTAAAACCTAAAACTGAAATGAAATTTTAATCAACTTAAACCAGCCCACATTGTTCAATTCTGTTTTTTTGGTCAGGCTTTGCATGTCATGACGGTTCACATTCATAATTACAAGTGACTTTTATCAGACTCTAATGCATCTGAAAAGTTCTCTGAAAAGTGCCACATGCACACATCAATACATCTTTGCTTGCTCCATCTGGGTTAAAACACATCACAGTGGATGCTTATTTAAGCCAAACCATTCTTGGAATTTTGCTTTGGAGGATGGCAAGCAGTTAGTCGACTGTATTTGTATATCATATCGGATATGTATCCGTTCTAGGACCACATAGGAAAGTGACTCAGACATGATCACACAAAACTGAAAAATCAGATCTATTTCAGGCTGATAATGTGAACATAGCCTTACTATATTCGAAGGCTAACCTGCATCACTGTCACATTCAAAACATGTCCTCAGCACTGACTGAGAAGGCTCACGTAAAATACCATAAGAGGTATAATAAATGAAAATGGTGCATCATTTGCCTGATTGATTAATGAATATGTTGTAATTTTCCCACTTCACATTGCAAAAGAAAGCATAACTTTTATTATTCAAAGTATAAATCATAAAAAATAACGAATGACAGAAAGTGTTGACTTGTGCAGTATTTTTTTTTTGTTCACTGTGCTTGTTATTCAGAAGGGACATGACATCATTACTGATTTAATGAAAAATACTGTTTAAAATATCAGAAGCACAAGTTGTGCTGTCTATTCACCTTTTATTAAGTGAGTGTGCTCCAGAGTGTAAGTGAAATAGATTTACGCATATTCCTATACAGTGAGATAGCTATAAGGCTCGGACCTAATACTTTTGTAATGGTAATAGCGAGTCAATAAAGGGTAGTAAAATTAGTCTTAGTGCTCTATTGAATCTATGAACTGAGCTGTACAACAGATTCCAAATAAAAGTTGTACTATTTGGATTAAAAGTGTGCAAATGCAAATCTAATGATCATACACATACATCATTCCACATTTTGGATATATTTTTCTACAGTTATATAATACGAGTGTAATATGTTATGTTATATGTCTTTGTCCCACATACTGGAGTGGCTGGTATCACAGTGGGTGGCAGAGTAGAACATAGCAAGCAAGTTAGAGGAATGCCTCAGGCGCCTGTTTGCCTAAAAAGCTTCAGCTATTTGTTCCTGTTTATGTCACACACTGTCTGCTTCCTGTTTACCACTGTACTATGGGAAGAAGACCAATAGATTGTAAGGAAGGTCATCATGTCAACCCATGGAAGCAGTCATATGAGCCCCTAAAAACATGACTGTTGTTTTGCATGACAGATATGCTTTTTTGATCTAACTTTTAGGTATTCATGTTAATTATTATAAGCATTTTGACATAAGGAAACTGAAATATGTATATGTAGTTGAACAGAGGAAAAGAGAGAGACATAGAGTGGGAGTGCAGACAGAAGAGGGGGAGAAGTACGTCAGTAAATGTGCGTTTTCCACGGAGTTCATGTCTGGGATAAAATAAAAAAAAAGTGTTTGTAAAGTGTTTGATTTAGGGCCAGAGTGGCAAATGAACAGGAGCATAGTGAGTGTTTGTAAAGTCCTTGGCTGTCAGTCAATTCAGTTAAGAGGCTACACACACACGCACACACTCTTACACACACACTTGTCCTTCTTAAAATGTATGTGAGTATTTTTTTACTGACATGATTTTAACACAGCCAATTAATGCTATTTCTACATCTTAATCTAATTGCAACCTTAACCTGAAACCCTTTTGGTTCAATTTACTTCTTTTTCATGCACATATTTCTTTTAATGGTGTGTCAAAACTGTACAAACATCCTTATCAGCATGCATCACTGAGTTTAGTACTTTTCAGCACTCAGGAGTTAAAAAGTGACACTGAGAACAATGAAACTAAGCATGAGAACTGCTCATATATCCTTCAGAAAAGCTATTTATTGTCTTCAGTGAATCCGCGTCACACTGTAGATTTGTGATGCTCTCTAAAGGCATTTAGATAGAGATTGCAGAAGTATTTCAAGTATGATTCACTTCAGAAAAAGAAAATAACTTTCCCACCAGGTTTCCCAGAAGTACAAAAATCCAATAATAAGGCGAGTGGTGCTAAAGTTATCTGAGATAAAAAAAAAATGCAAGGCCTTACCTTGTCCTCCATCCTTGTTAGTCTGGAGCCAATTGTGTTTGTGCCTCTGTCTCTAACTCGCTCTGAAAGGAATAAAAATAAATAAATACAGGAATGCCAGCAAAGTAATTACTAAAAGTATATTTTAATATATAAAAATATAATAATAGTATATTATTCTAATATACTAATCCTAAATAATAATAGTTTAAACCCAACAACATTAAATAATCATAATCCCTATGCTCATGGAAGAATGTTGCTAATATTTATGACATAGGGTTAATTACTACAGACAAAAAACAATTTATATATTTTTGTCAAAATGTTTTTACTCTAAGGACAATTTATAGGCCTTGTAGACCACACTCATTTGATTATTTTCCCAGAAGTTAACATACTATAAAATGAAAAGGGGAATATTAACAGTTTCTTAAATTATGGCAAAATTCTGGTGTCCAATAGTACATTTTGTATGAGGATTTTATTTTCATTCATTCTGCAGTCTGGTGTTGTACAGAACGTTTTCGCTCTCACTGATATTATCAGCCCTCAAAACATTACATACAGTATTGTTTTTCATGTTTTTCTATTGTGGCAAAGAAAGAACATATTTCATCAACTTTACCCGAACTTGTCTGGAATAAGGACATTTTACCCAAACTCTGATCCAGTCTATGGAAGGCAAATAATTACCACATTAATATGTGTGTGTTCATCATTCTAACAGATGTGACAGAAATTAAAATGGAATAAAGATAGAATTAAATGACATTAGTTCTATTAAGAAAATTCCAATGTTTTTAGATCTGGAGCATTAATTTCAAAGCAGCATGAATGAAGTTGGAAGCAGTATCCCACCTCCTCTGCAGCTCCTTGATGCGCACCATGAGGTTGACGTGGCCTTGAGAGTACTGCTCGATCACATCTCGGACATCATATGGTTTACGTGCTTGCTGCAAGCACATGAACATGGTAAGGGCTATATTTCTATTTCTATTACTTCTATCTTAAAAGTTCAGCATAAGGAAACCCTTATACTACACAAATAACCATATACCACCCATATAAGAAAATGAGTAAATCACTGCATAATTATGAACATTATATAAACATTCATCACCTCACTTTCATCCCGCTGTAGATCAAAGAGCCCTACAGTAAGTCCTCTTTGTTTTGAGTTTAGCTTTGAAGAGAAGCCGCCCACATGTGCCGACGCCAAACGTTCATATTGATCAAGCACTCAGGCCCTGATTCCTTGCTTTTGAAACTGATTAGACCGTCACTCTGACACCCTAAGCTGTTTGACTTATTTGATGACACCAAAGAACATGTGGAGAATGAGGGAAGTCACATGTTTGTTATGAGGCCTAGGCTGCTTAAGCCAGAAAAAATGCAAACATTCACACATCTCCGGTAAAAGAACTCCCAATTCAGATGGGAGTAAATCTGTTCAAAGAAGAGCAAACATGAGTCATGAGTTCAGACACTGAAACTGGCTGCCAATGTCTGACACACGGTCATGATTATGTGTGTGGTGTCACAAGAGTGTGTGAGAGGTGGAGAGGAGGGGTGAGGGGATTTCACAGACACACAAGTGTGGTAAGCCAAAGGCAAATGAAAGAATACTGAGGGGAAAGGACAAAGACTGAAAGTGCAACAGAAGAAGAAGACGGACCTCGAAGGCGTCAACCTCTATGGCAAGATAGGGGAAGAGTGGGTGGGATGGGGAGATGACGTCAACACAAATGTGTGTGTTGATGGATATAATAGGCATACCCATAGAAATTAGAAATTTGACTGGCATTTGTGACTTTAAAGGCCAGTGTGCTTAAATAAATGAATAAATAAATAGACCACACAGCAATTACTGCATGGCATTGTAAAAAACTTCCCTCAGAACTAATGCTTAATGCATGACTTTTGTTTTTCATATCCCTCTTAAGATTGTACAGCAGTTTCTACAGAACTACTCCAACAAACCGGCCTGGCATAGTCACTAAAATATTTTTCCCTTAGAAACACAGCGTAGAAGTATACGGTATAAGGTATACGTGACTAATAAAGGCTTAATGTTAATGAGAATATTATCAGATCTGTATGCGTTATTAACGTTAAGCCTTTATTAGTATACCTTACTTTATTCATTCATTCATTTTCTATAGCGCTTAATCCTGTGTTCAGGGTCGCGGGGGACCTGGAGCCTATCCCAGGAGACTTCGGGCACTAGGCGGGGTACACCCTGGACAGGGTGCCAATCCATCGCAGGGCACACACACATACACACACTCACACACCCAATCACACACTACGGGCAATTTGGGAACGCCAATTAGCCTAACCTGCATATCTTTGGACTGTGGGAGGAAACCGGAGAACCCGGAGGACGCTCCGGGTTCTCCGGTTTCCTCCCACAGTCCAAAGATATGCAGGTTAGGCTCGAGACGGGAGTCGAGCCTGGCCGGGGAATCGAACCCAGACCCTGGAGGTGCAAGGCGACAGTGCTAGTATACCTTACTGCACAGTGAAATTCTTTCTTTAAGTGCAGGATCAGCCATGATACAGCGCCCCTGGAACGAATAGCGTTAAGGGCCTCGCTCAAGGGCCCAACAATGGTGGAGCTGGGACTCGAAGCGCCAACCTTACAATCAGTAACGCTGTGTTTCTAAGGGAAAAAAATATTTTAGTGACTACACCAGGCAGGTTGGTTGGAGTAGTTCTGTATCTGTTTTTATATCTCAGAGGCTGATAACAATTCATAGATACTTTTGAATATGCTCACTCACTCACTTTATCCTGTGTACACGTTCAAAGGGTGCTGGAGCCTATTCCGGATTGAGCTCCGATCCATACTTCAATAGGTAAATAGATAAATTTAAGTTCAAACCAACATGTGAATTGAAATCACCCTCCATTATCCATTACAAAAGTTAAATTTTTAATTAAATATACGCTGACTTATACAAGGTTTATCCAAGAAGAGATGACACTGGCAAGACTTCAGTCATCCATGACGGGTTTCAAAAAAAGCCACAGCAGAAACTCTACAATCAAGGTTGCGCATTGCAACAGTAGCTATACCTGTGTCATTATAAACATAGCGTGATCTATTATTAGATAACATGATCTAAGGCATATAGCAGCAGTAGACAGATTTCTAGTAGAACCGATATGGTTGGTTGTAATTTAGAAATTTGCTCCCTTTTAGAAAGTGCTCCATTGAAGGCAAAAACAAATGATGTAAATCATGTAGTTTTCGTAGCTCCATTATTTCTATTGGTGATCATTTTGAGCAGGTAGAAAAACCAGAAATGGCAAAAGTTTTCTGCTTTCAGGAACTGTGCAATGGAAAAAGACCTTGCCTGAAGCCAGGTCTTCAGCCATCACCGAGAGAGACATTAAACCCCAATTACATTGGAACTCCTCTTGGAGACACAATTACAGTTCGTAATTACTCACATTATGGTGATAAGTGATCTGACCTTAACACTGAAATCCCATAGTGAAGAGACTAATAAGAAATATTAAGTTACCTGACTACAACATCTTTACAGAGGGATTTCTGATTTCGGCATATTTATTGTTAGTTAAAAAAAATCCAATCAGTCTTACCTGGAATCTTTTTTTGGCCACAAAATAGCGCATTTTCTGGATCACTCTGATAGCCGCCCGATGGGTTTCTCGCAGCCTGTGGATTAATGGATGATTATAAGGATGAGGATGAGGAAGAGGACAGGAGGAAGATACATTACAGGCAGAAATGTAAAAGTATGATTTGAAATGTAAAAGTATGATTTGCATAAGTATAAAAGGGACAGAATTTACAATAAATCTTGCATTTGTTTCACTTGTATTTGAAAATCGTGCTAGACTAATGCATGGGTTAGGTCCTTTGCAACTTCCAGAAAAGGTAAGGAAGACAATAAGGCTATAAAGCGCCACTGGCATCATGAAGATAATAGTTACAAAGCACCAAATGCACTCCTGACACAAGTCATACTACACCATTTGCAAAACAATCCTCTTTGACATGGGAAGTGCCCGCAGGTGCAGCTTGCAGGAGTCAGTGCAGTGGGCATTAATGCTGATGAGCACAGGTAATCACATAGACAGGGGTTGTGACCGGGAGATGGGCCAAACACAACCCCAATGCTGTCAGCTGTGGAGGTTTTTGAAAGGGTTGTGTGTGAGCAGGACTGGCTGGTAAAAGACTTGCTCCGTGTAGATGACCTACAAGTATGCCAGTATTTAAGATGCTTGTAAACGCTGTATCTAAGGGACAGGTGAGCTCCTTGTAGCTCACACTTGTAAAGACATGTATAAAACATATCAGTGTTACTCTATATGTATTTTTGTCTGTTGGTTTTGTCAAACCAGTGCTTGTAGGTGCTCCATATCGATTAAGAATCTTAAAAGAAAGCAATTAGCAGCAAGTATTTTGCAGGTTGTAAGACATCAGTGGCTTAATTTCCATATCTGCCTGAGGGTGTTTAATTCCTAAGCACAGGGTAATGAAGCATAACATATATATCTAGGCAATAGTGTACAAATGGCCTGTCGGCCATTGAGGATGTAATCTAGCATCCTTCTTGGAAACGAAATATTGCTAATATTCCCAAAGTAGAATTTGAATTAGACTTCAAATAAAAACACATAAAGGCAATATATAAATGGGCATTCTAAAATATGACAAAAAACAACAAATTAATTTCCTTGTGCTTGAAGCATTAACAGAAAAAAAAGCTTACAGAAATGAATAGCTAAGTTTGAATAACAAGCTGAGTGAAGCTCAGTTTTTCAAACACCACCCTTGGCCCATTTTTTGCATTCCACAAGCCATGTATTACATAACTCTCATTGGGTTATTGAGTCTTCTTTCTGAGTCACAAAGATGCCGAAGGACAGTGACTAACACGAAAACAATAAAAAGTATGCCATCACTGTGGGATACGGCTCTGCCACTGACAGGCTTATGATGACCCTGCTGCCTTTAATTGGGCCTCTGCATATGACAACCACGAGATCATTATGCTCTGGAATCGGACGCTTGTCATTCCAGTAGATTGGCAAATGGCGCTGAGAGTATTTATGTGCGTGGGAGAGCGAGAGAGAGAGAGTGAGAGAGTGAACGAGATCGGGGGGGAAGAAGAACATGGGAACCAACCCATCTGTCTAGGGGACAGCACCACTTCCTTTCCCCATCCCTGGCTACCAGCATAGCAACGCTAGTCTCATGACCCCATCAGGGTCACCATCTGCCTTTGGTGCTGGCACAAAGCCTGGTTAATGGCAGACACTGGCAAAGAAGCTACGCAATAAAAGAGGAGAAAGAGATCTCCTGAAACTGATAAAGCAAATAAGAGACAATCAGCAATGGCAGTCCCTCTTCCAGGTGCTGATATCAGTAGCAGACAGATGTGAACAAATCAGAGAGTGGAAAAGATAAAAAAGAGGTACCTCAAAGAGGTAACCATCTGTATTAGTATAGTATTAGTATTTGAGTGAAGTTTCTGACTCAACGTGTTCAAGTAGAGCCAAGTCAATTTTATTTTTAGACTGCTTTTTATGTGAAGTTACCACAAAGCATTACAGAAAACTGTGTCCAAAGCTCTAATGAGAAATCTGCATCAAACCTCAAGCTCTCCCAAGTCACGACATGTTTGCTTGATCGCTTGATTGCGTGGATGCTAACGGATGTTGTGCTTGTGTCAATGACAATCACAAGCACAGCAAATAAAGATCAAAGAGGACTAGCGTGGGACAGGAAACAGCCATGCCATTACTGCCATCAACACCCTGCTCTGAACAGCCTACCCACCTGCATCACATGTGCAGGGTGTGTTCAAAATGACAAGATGCCACCCATTAAACCCTCATCCCAGGTCAGGTGGGTTTTGCACTGCAGAAAGAAAATGCAGACTCTGAAAGTGGCACCGAGTAAACCCCTGCCTAGGGTAAACAATGACAACACTTCAGAGTGACACTATTAACAAGGAAACGTAGGAAGTAAACATGTTCTGGGGACAAAGAGGGATTTTCTGAAAAGCTTGCTGCGGCTAAGGGATAATGACATACAACCTCCAGCATTTGCTGACTTTCAAAAGTCATAGAAAGCAACAAAGAACGACTGTTTATTTATAAGTTTTGATATTTTATTTATCAGATATTTTCTTTAAGTAGTAGTCATGTGACTTTTTTCTCGGACCATTATCAGGACCAGATAAACAGGAAGGAAAGCAATCAGGTTGTGGAGTTCCTTGTTAATCTTATCATCAAGATAGAAATAGAGACATTATGCCAGCAACAACATTAGTATTTGCACGCACACTCACACACACATACAAACACACAAACACACACACACGAGACATTTCTGCGAACATGCGAAACAACTGAATAAATAGATGCCACGTTCTTTTATCTCCTCTCGCTACACAGCAAAAACCAACACGGTCCTGAGTGGAAAGCATTAATGACAAACAATTTATGTCATTGGTCTGAAATCCAAAATACACACTGCTGTGCTCAGCAAAAAAAATAATCTGCATGAATAAGCCAGAATTGAGCAATAAAAGGTAATAAAAATGCTTTGTGCCCCAGAATAGATCTCACGTGATGTGGTGACTGTTACTACAGCACCCCCTTTACCAACACACACACACACACACACACACACTGAGCCCTCCCCCACCCTTAGCCGTGTCAGAGTGCACTCTTGTCCTCGTTGCTCTGAGTCAAAAGTTGAAGTGCTTTTGTGTGGTTGTGTTGCGCCGCAGGCTTTGGGTGTGCAGAGCTGGGGCACTAAAAGGCTGGAGGCTCTAAGAATAGCCCCCCTGCAGCAGAAGGGGAACAGCACAGCGATTAGCCGCAGTCTGGAGGGATAGAAGGGGGGTCAGGGCTTCTGCTCAATAAAGCACGCTAGTCCAAACATCGTCTCACTCGTCTGCTCTCAGCTCAAATGCCTTCATGACGTTTATATAAAAGTCCAGCACAAGATAAGCACATGCAAGCCTCGGCCAGGATGATAATCACTGACCAGATGCTGGATAATGGATGATCACAGGTTGTGTGTAGGTCTGGCATGTCTTAAGGACATCATAGGCACACACACACACACACACACACACACACACACACACACACACACACACACACACACACACACACACACACACACACACACACACACACACAGACCCACACAAACACACGCCCATTGAACCAGGGGTGCCCATGGCTTCAGTCAAGCAAAGATCTCTTTCATCCTGATCATCAAAGAGCCAGACTAGTACACCCAGTATTAAATATCCTTATTAAGGTAGAGACGGAGCGCTACAGCGCTGGATTACACCATGACTAAACGGCCAAACCAACTGCATCCATACTCCCAAACCTGGCAACAACCTGTCATTTAACACATGACTATAAATAACCAGTGTTGTCTATATGACACAATAAAAAAAATGCTGGATTCTGATTGAAATCTGATTTAAAAAGATGACACAAAACAAGAACTGTTTTAAAAGTCTAATCACTTTTAGAATTTCAACAAAATTTTTCTAAATTGTTGCTGTACATTTTATACTCATCTAATATTTGACTGTGTTGAGTCATTTAAATTCTGTTCTTTTCTTTCAGAAAAGTTCAATCGTTTTATTTTATGATCTGAGGCTTCTCTTAGCAGCAGATTGCTCCAAGGCACTATGCTGCAACTAGATTTGAGAATTATGGCTTTCCAATGACTTAGTTGCTTCATTTGACTAAATTTATATTTACTAAAGAAATGAACAGAAAACACCCACATACATGAAATTCCGACTCATTGGGTCAGAAATCTCTCCTCAACACAAAGTTCAGCAGATGACATCAATGCATCATGGATGCACACTGTATGAACAATTCATTGTCCACAATTTTTCTACTACTGAGTGAGTTATAGTTTTTGCTTTAAATTAAATAGAAACATTCACGTTCATTAGTCAAATTAATGGCAATGACAACAATTTGCTGTTATGAGAATATAAGTACACCATGAAAGTTAGTTATTATTTATATCACTGATGTAAGCTGGCTAGCTTGTTGCAAGTTTATGACTTTGTTTTTTTTCTTTGATATTCTCAAAGAAAAAAACATCAAGGCATCCATGTTTGTACTGTAGCTGAAATAAACCAAAGTGGAAAATGATATAGTTCCAAGTTCTTAAAGTTCTTCCCATTCAAATAAATAAATAAAAAGTCTAATAAAGACTCACCTCTTTCGATTGAGAAACCAAAAACATTTTTGTTTGCTCAATTAAAAAAAAGAAGAAAAGAAATTGAACAAAATTTTAAAATAGGTCTTGCACACCTATAAATTCAACAAACTCTTATTTTACCATCTGATTAACAAAATAATAATACAATGTGTTGTGTATGAAAGTGTGTCGTTTTGTATGAAATGTCTAAATAAATGTATAAATGGCAGTCTGTTATGTAGTGTATTTACCTTAATAAGTAGTAATTTTTAGTAAACATTCCGATATTAACATTATTGTGCCTACTCTGTCTTCACTTAAAATGTCTTGGTTATTGTTTCCTGATTTCTAAAGATCTCCTCAATATTCTACACCGCTCATTATAACAATCAGAAGTGCAGTTCAAACACAAATCTTAGAGTTTTTATTTAATTTTATTTTATTTTTAATACCAGTTCTGACTGTAAATTCGTTATAATGATTAGTGATTAGTGACATTTTATTGTTACAAATAAAATATTTATAGCTTTTTGTACTGTTTGTACTGTTAATGACAGTATATATGATTTTCTTTCACTCAAATTTTACCATACTATTTTACCATATTTCACAATTGTAATTTTTCATAAAGCACACAAAAATATTTTATTTGTAACAATGACCTGCATAAACGAGTACTGCATGGCTCTTAGACTAAATTCGAATTAAACGAACCTCAAATTTTCCTATGATTATTGGTCGCCAACAAATAATTAATAATTAAATCTGAATTGCCATTTGATTAAAAAAACTAAATGGTGGACTCTGACTTTTGCAGAATGTTGAATGGGGATCCAAAATCAAACAAAAATCCTACCTTTATTTTGATTACATATTTATCACAGAATTTAAAGCGACTGTAACACGTTTATTGAATAAAAATACGTTCAGTAATTTTTCAGTAAATTCAGTAAAGTTTTAATCTCTTAAAAAACACAACCATTTCTTAAAAGTAACGTTCTCATACCAGAATCCGAAAATGCAACTGATTAAGTGGTGTTCTCGAAGCGTTTTATATTTGAATGAAGTTAGCAGGAGCCTCAGCCATGCATAGTAACGATAAAGTTCTAGATTATGCAGTATTTTGCTGATTTGTCTGACAGCATACAAGAGAATCCTCTAAAATTACATGCAACACTGAATCCTGCTATCTATCTCAATCTGTATCAGTCTCCTCTGTCTGCCCCCTCCTCCTTCTATCTCCCTCTCTCTGTTTCTCCTCGGTCTCTTGTTAGCCCTGACACACTGTAACGAAACGCAATTACTGTTAAAGAGGAAAGAAAGGGTGGCCGTGACGGCCCTGATAAAGAGACTTGTGCTGGCAAGCCGCGCTGAAGAGGCATTAGTGAGCCAACGATCCTGTCCTATTCATCACGCCTCACACACTCCTGTGCAGTTTTACACACAAACAGACACACAGCAGTCTAGACAGTGCAGCATATTATGTCCAGGCAATACCGTACATGAGGTCACTTCTAATAAGGAACTCCAGGAAGGCCATTATTTCTGCCATAATTCAAATATGACAAGAAGTGTAGATTAAAAAAATTGTCATATCTAATATCACGACTCTCCAGGGGGTCCACAACATATATTCACAGGGTCAAGCCTTTCATTATTAGTATTTTTTGATGCTTTGATGATGTGGGAAATCTATATTCGCAATTCCTGATATGTTTAATCTATTTATAGCTATTCTATACATTATTTACAAATTATTTAGTCAGTTGCATTGAAAAAGTTTCATCTATCTTTAGCATTTATTTACTTATTTATTTGTAAGAAGTTATTTCCTAAATCTAAAACGTATTCATGAAAAATTAAAGCCATCAAATCATGTTGTCTTTAAAATAGCCGTACAGGAAATAAAACGTGAAAGATTGTGTAACAAAAATCTCAAATAACTTCTGTAAATATATATATAATGGTACACATGTCACAAATGTGGGTAATGTTTGAAAAAACCTCTTATATGCTTCTAAAACTAATAATCTTTGAAATGTTGAAAGAGGTTGACATAGATGTTAAAGCCAAATATTATTATGCGGCCATTAAATAATCCATGAACTGTATCAACACTGTACAACTTTTATGTTGAAAATGTTAAAACAAATTTTTTTTTTTGAACAGCACAAGTCTCACCAGGCCTGCAGGTGATTGTTTCTTAAGATAAGAGTGTTTCTAACAAAGCTGCCATTGCAGTCCTAGGCCAGGAGCCCAGTCCGACTAGAGCTGCTTGTCAATCAGGCCATTGTTGGAGTGTGTAGAGCTGCAGACAATGGCTCTTTGTCTCAGGGCTAGAGTGGACGACCGGGTCTTGCCTCAGCCACAAGAAACCCTTCTCTGTTTTCTGAGAATAAATCAATCTTTTGAGCCTTTGGTAAACCACACACCCCACTGTCACAAGGCAAGAGGAGCCGATCTGAGTAGAAGCAGACGGCCACTCGTGCTTTCACTCAGTCACTCAGTCATGCACCTGCTTCTTACTTGATTCCATCTCCTTTCACCTTGGCTATGTCATCAGCTACGAACTTGCTTTGTCTAACCTGTGCAGTTTTGCAGAGGGAATGCCAGGTGAAGGCAAACATGCAGGTGTCTCAAAATCATCCACGTCTAAAACTGATGCTTTCACTGATGCACCTTTTTGTATTATTTTTTCCTGATGAAAAATTTAACATTTAGATTATATTTTGATTCTATTCCTAAGTGGTGTGTGTTAAAGAAAATGTGTACGTGTGTATACTTATATGTATGAGTGCAAGCACACACACTCACACATAGTCATAGAAGCGTAACTATGGCATTGTTCTCTCCCCACCCCCAGTGCAAGCAAGCTTCTTCAGCTGCAGACACGGGGACGAGGGCTTAGGGCCGCTCTGTCCTCTTAAGTTAACAGGCCAAGGTCAAAGGTCATCCCAGGCAAAAAGATTGTAAGCTTCATACTCGGAGAGGCAAGCAGAAAAGTGTGCAGAGATATTGTGTAAAAATGACATTTCTGCCTGCTCCTTCCAGGCCATTTTGGATGACCTGGTGCTCTATACCACACAAACAAATAAACATACACTCACAATCCACACAGAGCAAAGAAGAAATGAAAGAAAGAGAGAGAGAATGAGAAAGAAAGATAGAGAGAGAGTAGGAGTAAAAGAAAAGGAGAGAGACAGCTGTTACCATTGCATCTCAGTGTGAGATGAGTGAAAGCTCATTAAACTTCAAAGATCAAACAGAAGCGGGCAGTGACAAGGGCGCTTTTGTGCAGAAGAGGTGGAACCAAATCAAACATTTATCTGAAAGTAATCCATAATAAATTAATTTATTTCAGTTTCACTAACTATTACTAAAATTACTATATAAAGCCATCAGATCTAAATGATTATTTCTAAAAATAACAGTTTTTTAACAATGTTACAATGTATTGAATCAATAATTTTTAACAAATAATCTGTTTATATGTCTTTGTGAATATATATAATTTGCTACGTATCAAATTATATATACAGTGGTGTGAAAAACTATTTGCCCCCCTCCTGATTTCTTATTCTTTTGCATGTTTGTCACACAAAATGTTTCTGACCATCAAACACATTTGACTATTAGTCAAAGATAACACAAGTAAACACAAAATGCAGTTTTTAAATGAGGGGTTTTATTATTTAGGGAGAAAAAAAATCCAACCATGCATGGCCCTGTGTGAAAAAGTAATTGCCCCCCTTGTTAAAAAATAACTTAACTGTGGTTTATCACACCTGAGTTCAATTTCTGTAGTCATCCCCAGGCCTGATTACTGCCACACCTGTTTCAATCAAGAAATCACTTAAATAGGAGCTACCTGACACAGAGAAGTAGACCAAAAGCACCTCAAAAGCTAGACATCATGCCAAGATCCAAAGAAATTCAGGAACAAATGAGAACAATAGTAATTGAGATCTATCAGTCTGGTAAAGGTAATAAAGCCATTTCTAAAGCTTTGGGACTCCAGCGAACCACAGTGAGAGCCATTATCCACAAATGGCAAAAACATGGAACAGTGGTGAACCTTCCCAGGAGTGGCCGGCCGACCAAAATTACCCCAAGAGTGCAGAGACAACTCATCCGAGAGGCCACAAAAGACCCCAGGACAACATCTAAAGAACTGCAGGCCTCACTTGCCTCAATTAAGGTCAGTGTTCACGACTCCACCATAAGAAAGAGACTGGGCAAAAACGGGCTGCATGGCAGATTTCCAAGGCGCAAACCACTTTTAAGCTAAAAGAACATTAAGGCTCGTCTCAATTTTGCTAAAAAAACATCTCAATGATTGCCAAGACTTTTGGGAAAATACCTTGTGGACCGACGAGACAAAAGTTGAACTTTTTGGAAGGTGCGTGTCCCGTTACATCTGGCGTAAAAGTAACACAGCATTTCAGAAAAAGAACATCATACCAACAGTAAAATATGGTGGTGGTAGTGTGATGGTCTGGGGTTGTTTTGCTGCTTCAGGACCTGGAAGGCTTGCTGTGATAGATGGAACCATGAATTCTACTGTCTACCAAAAAATCCTGAAGGAGAATGTCCGGCCATCTGTTCGTCAACTCAAGCTGAAGCGATCTTGGGTGCTGCAGCAGGACAATGACCCAAAACACATCAGCAAATCCACCTCTGAATGGCTGAAGAAAAACAAAATGAAGACTTTGGAGTGGCCTAGTCAACGTCCTGACCTGAATCCTATTGAGATGTTGTGGCATGACCTTAAATAGGCGGTTCATGCTAGAAAACCCTCAAATAAAGCTGAATTACAACAATTCTGCAAAGATGAGTGGGCCAAAATTCCTCCAGAGCGCTGTAAAAGACTCGTTGCAAGTTATCGCAAACGCTTGATTGCAGTTATTGCTGCTAAGGGTGGCCCAACCAGTTAGTAGGTTCAGGGGGCAATTACTTTTTCACACAGGGCCATGTAGGTTTGGATTTTTTTTCTCCCTAAATAATAAAACCCCTCATTTAAAAACTGCATTTTGTGTTTACTTGTGTTATCTTTGACTAATAGTTAAATGTGTTTGATGGTCAGAAACATTTTGTGTGACAAACATGCAAAAGAACAAGAAATCAGGAGGGGGGCAAATAGTTTTTCACACCACTGTATTCATATAGCACCTGCTGATGCAATTATCTGAGCATGCATTATTTATCATATTTCATTCTACAATAATAATAGAAAAAATTATAAAAACACTATTCACCACGTCACACATTTACGCACATTGCTTACACATTTACGCATTGTGCTGGGACTTCGCACACTGTTCTGCTGGTGTTTGCACATCGCTCATTCTCACACAAATGAGGACTAACTGCACTCAGCTGTAATTTATCCTGTATAACTTATACACTTACATCTCATACACTTTTATTTCAATTCTATTTTATTAGCAACCTTGCATACATTGTCCATTTTCCAGGTTAAACTTTTCTACATTTGTATAATTTTCTTTTATTTCATATTCTTATTTCTCTATTTGAATATTCTATATTTTTTTAATTATTATTATTAATTCTACCTGTTCATACTGTATATGACTATGAAGGTGACTAATAAAATTTGCAATAAACTTTTTAATAGAAGAAAAATAGAAAATAGAAGTCACATATTTAACATTTGTGAAACATTTAATAAATATACCCAACATAAGGAATAAACCACACTCCACCTAAAATAAATAAATAAATTAATAAATAAAAAAATAAAAATAAAAAAGTAGAGAATATTTATATATTTCTTTTTTAAAAAGTTATGTATGATTCATAGTTTTGCTGATTCATGTCCCTCTTGTTCTGGAATTACAGAGCAATTTTATTCATTCCATGTTATTGAAAATGTGCTCAGTCATTCAATGTTGAATAAGTGAAAAGTCACTAGCGGCTGACAGGTTGTACGCTATAATTTTTATAAACATGGAGTTAATGAAAAATCTCCACTGCCCTCTAGTGGATCGCATCTGCCACCAAAGAAAACATCAATCGGCCATATATATGAGGAACAATTCAAGTTCCCTTTGCATTCATTCAAACGCCAGAGTCAGCAAGAGCAATAGCTCCTGAGGCCACATGCCACAAATGAACCGACTCTCCATTTTATGACCCTGCCCTTGTGTCTGAAGGAGAAAGGCCATGTACAGTCCCTGTAGAACACAAACAGCAAGCGCAGCATGTATGCGTATCGTTCCACATGCTAAATGGCTAATGAGGCGAAGAAGTCCCAGCTAATAGCCCACTCACAGGCAATCCACACCCATGGGAAACGTGTGGCCACAGGCACCACAAAATCAGGCCCCTTTTCACAGGTTTAGCCCCAAATAGAAGTGAAGGTGCCCTCGGTGGGAATAAGGTTTGTTACTGTAGGTGTGAAAGCTTTAAGTTTCAGGAGATTAGCAGACTGCTGAGCCTTTAGGCTTACTACAAATGATAAGGTTTTAACCTGATATGAACATTATATAGACATGTTGCAAAAGAATTCAGGACTTTTAACTTTATTATCCATATTAATATATTTATTGCTTTAAGATCACTTTGAAGAATAGGGTAATGTGCCTTGTTTTTTTCCCCCTGAGCACAGACCTAGATGACTGATTATATGAATAGAATATACTTTAAGTTTTTAAGTCTTTATTTGTCATATACTGTATACAATATGTACCACTGCAGCTGATCAGGTCGACCTATGTTTTAACATTTTACAGATGGTCAGACGCTTTTAGGCATGTTGTTAATTGTGTTTATGGTAATATATATGGTAATCATAGATTGACCGAGATTGTTCCATCATTAAATGTAGTAGTTAATAAAAGGTGACTTTACCACACAGAGATGTTTACTTGCCTGTCACTAACACCAACTTCATTACTGACCTTAATTAGCTAGCTAGGTGGTTATGCAACTCAGCAGACTGAAACAACAAGAGAAAAAAAAGCTGCTTTTGGAGTAAAAAAAAAAAAGTATAGAGAGCCAGCAAGCAAAAAAGGTGAAAGAGTCCAGTGTTCAATTATAAGTCGAGTAATGTAGAGTTAGCTTTTTTTTTTCTTGCTGACAACGCAAGGCATTTTGTTTTTCACCAAAAATTACTTGTATTACTTTCCCAGCGTCTTTTTTTTACTAGCTCTTTGCTAACAGTGTGCCATATAGTTGTGTAACTACTAAAATTATGATTGATTATTGTTTGCAGACCTTGCTAGTAACTCAAATATTTTCCAGTGCTGCTTTCATTATCTACATTATACTGTACCTTGAAATACTAACAATATTTTTGTCTATGTAACAACTAACTATGCTCTTACAGAAGCTCTCAGTTTGACACTGATCCAAATTTTTATGTAATGGTATAACATTACAGTAATGACTGCACATATTAATTTGCTTAAAGGCTTAAATACGTGAACTGATCCAATTAGCATACAAGCAATTTAGCACACTGAGTGATTTAGTGCATGCAGAGATCATGTGTCATCAGTCCTGCTTGTCGTATTGAGGGTTTTTTTTTGTGTGTGCTTATCAGATGTATGTGCTGATACTTACTCAGACACATCAGACACAGGCAGGAGAAGGATGTCCCTCTCTGGTTCAATTTCCAGGTCATCTGTAAAACTGCTGCTCCTCTGTAGTGGAGGACGTGTTTGCACCTCCAAAAATTCTGAGCTTTGCTTTACTGCAAATGCACACACATTTACTCTCACTCACAGATTGGGATATAAAGCAAAATATCATGGTCTGGCATATAAGTCTCTGCAAATAGATGCAAAGGCGACAGCAACCACGAATAAGAATTACAGTACTGTGCAAAAGTATTGAACCACCCCTCATTCTTTCATATTTTGATACCAAAGGTACAGACTTTCTTGCAATTTAATTCTTCCTGAAGCACTTTTTCAGCTCTCGTTTTCAGTGCATTTAATATGAAGAAATGAGGGTTGACTTAAGAGTTTGCACAGTAGTATATGGTTTTGTCTTGTTGTTGTTGTTTTTTTTTTTGGGGTGGGGGCGGGGGCTTTTGCAAGATTACAGAGAGCAGCAGAAAAAATGCACTGTTATAAAATTTTATTTCTGTTTAAACAAAATTCTAAAAGACAATACGTCACCAAAGTTCCTCATTTCAGTTCAAAACATTAGCACAAAAAAGATGGAAAAGTGTAATGACTACGTATTTTCTCCCTCTCCTTGTACGAACTGTTATTTCAGTGCTATTTAGGTTGGAGTACACAGGCCTAATAGCTAAGATCAGATTACCTGGAGGAGGGGTGAACTGGATGGAGGATATTGAAGTCCAGGACTGCTGTCGTTCTACACAGGGGGAGGGAGTAATACACATTATATATTCTGCTTTACCTATCTTCTTCACCACATCAGTCTAGAGGATTAACCCTGATGCAAGTTTCAAGAACTTCAAATCATGCAGCCAAATCATGCTGCCAAAGTAAACAAAACAATCCAAATAAAAAAAAAAAAATAGGTGTGTTCAAGCAATGACAATGCAGCACACACTTTTTAAGAGAAAGTCCCACACACACTGATATAGGATTTTGTGTTAATAGTGTGGTACTAACAGCAAAGACATGCAGCAGCAGACACTAACAGCAGCTCATCGAATCTTCTCTGAGCAATTGCTTTTACTGTGAGCAGAGAAAAGAGGGAGAGTGAGGCAGATCATCACCGTTATAACTGTATGATTTGAGTTGAAAGTATAGGGAAAATTGGGATAAATAAAATCAGGAGCTTGAGCTGATTGAGGTGAAGATTGACAGTCCATGAAGCCATCGATACTACCTGGTGTTTCAGTGCTGTACACTGTATCCTGACTCTGGTCCCGGCCATCATCAAACACTGAATCAAAGGTGATTGTAGGGATTGTAGGAGAGCTTGGCCCATTGTTTTTGTCATTGGACTTCACCTTTCTTCTCATTTTTACCTAATCAGGCAATACAAAATGGTAAATGTAGGCAGTCGTACATTATATACAGATGCATGCATCAGAAATTGCTCTTTCAAACCTTTCTAAAATTTGGTGTGTTACAATCATGGGAAATCATGGTGGTTTTAAGACCATGTTAAGACGGTTCCCCCACTATCACTGTAATTTCCTACCTCACAATCCCTACAATTTTCTCCCTAATTTGGTTTTGCCAGCTCCCACCCACCAGCCGGCTCTCCCCATTACATGACAGCTATCAACTAGGGAGGGCGGTGACTAACGTGTCTCCTTTGGTACATGTTACACCAGTCAACAGTTTTTTTTTTTTTTCCAAAACTGCTGTTCATGCTGCAACATTTATACATTAATTGAATTTTTAATACAATTATTATAATTTCAGTTCCATGTTGTAACTTAATAATTTGTGGAAAGGTTCAAAGAGAGGGACGACTTTATAAACCACTATAAGATAAGATATTATCTACTTTTTTATTTATAGATGTACCATTTTAAGAAAAATCATATAACACAATATATTATTCAATTACTCCTTATTCAATAATATTACATGGACACAAAAAGAACTCCTGATAGTAGGCATTTGGTAAAATGGTGAGGGAAAAATTACCAGGACTAACAAGACTTCCAAAGATCAATTAAATATTTTTCATTTTGGTTAATTTCTTTCAAATCATAGATTCCTGCATATCACCTTGATATGCAGTCAAAGTAAAAGTTAGCATTCCTTTTAATTCAATCTATTTTTGTGTAATAACATACTAAAAATCTTCTAAATAAAATAATTGTAGCATGTCTTAGTATTAATCAAATACAACCACAGAAGAACAACATATACCACTGTGTCATTATTTAACAACAAAGCCAAAAAGAAGAACAGGGGTCCGTTCTTCGTACGTCGCTAACTCAGTTAGCTGGATTTGATTGTTTTGGATTTGTCCTGAACTTGGATTGTCTTGTTCTCCGATGCGCTTCTCGCATTTGCTGTCATAGCAACATGTCCGTAAGCTTGATCCTGCTCGGTAGCAGGTTTATTTCATGTAAACAGGATTTAGGCTGCACTCCTGCCGGGTTATGATTGGTTGAAATGGCGAGGTCACATCTGATTGGTTAAAGAGCACAACTGACGCAGACTGACTCACGTGGGAAAAGAAAACTATCTTGCATATATATATTTTTATTGCATATATAGCTTTAATCGCTATCAAATATTATATTATAACATAAATTCATAGGTTTATTATTATCAAATGATATTATAAACTCTAGGCACGAGACAGCCGTCAAGACCATTAATACAAATTCTTGTATAATGTTTATTTTGTAACACATTTATTTTTCAGGGGTTTGTCATGAATGTGCAAATAAATATTTACATATAATAAAAATAAATATTTTTTTATACTGGAAAAATTTATGAAACTAATTTTATTATAAAATAAACAATATAAAAGTATACATGTTTTTGAAAAAAATATTAATATTTCTATTTTTCCACATACACAACATATTTATTTTCACATTGCTTATTTTATTTTATTGTCTCGTGTAATTTGTAAACCATATGCGCAAGGAATGCACATATTATGTTCTAATATAATATTTGATAGCGATTATGTGTGTGTGGTGGATCCACGGCAGGGGAGCATTTCAGCGCATAACAAGTGTTACAAAAAAGATTGAGCTCGCTCTTTTGCCATTTCGTCAACCAATCAAAGGGGTTGTGATCAGTGTTTCTACTGTCGATGCATATTGCCTTTTAAACCAACGCACGAACGCGCAATAATCCTAGACAACTCAATCCAGTCATACTAATCATCAACAACAGGTGTCCTCGAAGAACCAACTTAGCCGTACGTAATTAGCACGATGATCTGATCTTAGATGTGTCAATTCATCTCGGATGTGTCAAGCGATGTATGAAGAACGGACCCCAGTTTGGCAATACTAAGGTACCCCATTTACTACTTCCACAGAATTTAAGAGTGTGTTGCTGTCAGGTGCTGCTAATCATCAACCCTTGATTAATTCATCATTAGCAGGTGTACAGACCTCTATAAAAGCAGAAGTGTTGGCAATTTGCTGGTCTGGAGCATTCAGGCGTGTGTTAGCACACGGCCAAAAAGGAAAGCCATAAGCAGAAGTCTTAAAGAAGCAATTGTTGGTGCACATCAATCTGAATTGGGTTATAAAATCATATGCAAACAATCTTGAGTTCAACACTCTGCAGTGAGAAAGATTACAAGTGGAAAGCATTTAAGACAGTTGCCAATCTTACCAGTAGTGGGCGTCCCAGCGCATTTACCCCAAGGTCAGACCATACAATGCTCAGAGGAATAATAATAATAATAATAAAATAAAAAAAACAAGAGCTACATTTCCATACATGTAGGTCCATGCCTCACTGAACATGTTAAATATTAAAGGCCATGACAGCACAATTAGAAGAAGACTGAACAAGTAAGGTTTGTTTGTAATGGTTGTCAGGAGAAAGCGTCTTCTGTCTAAAAAGAACAAAGAAGCATGGCTGATGTTTCTAAAACATTTAGGATTCTGGGCATCTTGCTAGTCATTAAGTCGACCATGAATTCTTTTGTATACCAGCGTATTCTAGAGACAAATGTAAGGCCATTTGTCCAACAGCTAGCTAAATCTTGCTCAAAATTGGGTCATGCCACAGGACAATGATGGCCTAGTCAAAGTTCAGATCTCAACCTAACTGAAATGCTTCAGAGTGATGCGCATAAATGAATGGCAAAAATGATGACACAGTGTTGTACACAAAAATAGGCCAAAATTCTGATAATGATGAGCTCATACAATAAACAATTACTTCAAGTTACTGCTGCTAAAGGTTAATCTATAAGCTATTGAATCTTGGGGGTACTTAGTATTTCCCATGCTTTTTTCCCTTTCTTGTTAAATAAATAATGGCACTTTGAAAAAAAAGGTTTGTTTGTTGTTCGTCTGACACAAAACCACATAGAAGTGAAAGAATTTTATGCACGACTATATTTATATATAATTTAAACCGCGATATAATATATTTTGTACCTGGTTTTGCCAATGGGGTCAAACTGCTCATTTTAAAGGTAGGCTGTTAGAAGTAAAGCAACACAAAATCGTTTACCACGTACAGTTTTTTTAACCTTAGGACTGAATGGTGTGTGACCCGATAATCCATGCTTCCTTCGCACAAACATCTTATAGGTAGAAGATTCAGGGTTTTCTATTGCAAAACATCTCCAGGATGTCTGAAACCGAATGGAATTAAAGACATATATAAAAAACAAAATGCAAATGATAAAGGAAAACTTTAGGCAAATTTGATTGTGTGATGTTAGATCATTCAATCTGACCTGTATAAGACAGGCAGCAGCAGGAATTTGCCTGTTGAAGTGCTTTTGTCTCTGTTTCTGCTGAACTTTCAGGGCAAAACCTGAACCCAGAATCCCCTGCAAAACATAACAACCAATGATATTACAGTTAGAGTCATTTGGTGCTGGAAATATATTGGTGTAGGAAGAAATATGTTGGCTAGGATTCTATGACTCACAGCTGGCAGAGCAAAGAAAGACATTGCAAAGACGGCAAAACAGGAACCGATGGTTTTCCCTATCCATGTCTGAGGCACCTTGTCCCCGTACCCTATGGTTGTCACTGTCACCTAAAATATGAAAGAACACAATGAATGAACTGTGAATTGTTCGATAAAATATTTGGGTACATAGCATAAAAAGGATGCCTACCACTCCCCACCACAAAGCATCAGCATAGCTGGAAAACTCTGTGACTCCACTGCTGTCCACAGCGTCTTTTTCTGCCAGGTACACAAAGTACGAGCAGAAGATCAGACCCAAGAATCCAATGTAGAGTGTTGTAATTAGTTCCTGAGAAACATCCATTACAGAGAAATACTTTACAAAACTATACATTGGTATAAATTCATTATGTGACGCATTGAATCTGTGACAATATGTGCATAAGGTAATGAAAGAGATCTTGCCTGGCGATGGATGAAGACCACTGATCCCAGCAGCCTCCAGGTTCCTCCCTGACGATCGACATGCAACATTCGGAGGATCTGCAAAAAGCGGATGCCTCTGGGACAAAATATGCACGATAACAGCCCAGCATCAATACCAGCCAAAGGTAAAAAAAAAAGAAGCTCTTCTGTAATGTTTATAAACAAACTAAGTCCTCATTACCTGACGGCGGAGGTAGCAAAGACCTGCCCATTAGAGCCTATTGAAAGAACAATGATCGAGGCCACCACCACAATTAAGTCTGTGGTAAAAATAGAAAAAAAGTTGGTTGGGAATGTAATCAGTGCCAGCAAAACAACCATTACATTGACATAATTATGCAGGCACTTGGAAAATGCATGTTGGTTGAACAATGAACTCAGTGAATGTGCTCTCACCAATGATAGAGATGGGCTTTCTTGCAAAGCGGAGCCTCCCCAGAATACCCACATATTTGCTCCGGCATCCTGCAGACCACAGCCTCACCACATACTCCACTCCGAAAAATACCACCAACACTATTTCCTAGTAAGAACAGATGCATTCACATTTCTAGCCTGCAGAGACAACAGGGGTTTTCATGATTTTGACAATGGGAATTGTCCAGATTGTTTTGTTGGAACTGCACTGGAATTATGGTAAAGTGTGTTTACTCATTTCAGTAACAACAGTCATCTGCAGCTAATTAAGGTAGACAGTGAGGTTTCATTCTGTGGGGAAAAAAATGTGAGCGTAACGGTGATGAGTTGATTTTGCAAGGAGTCTTACATTCCCTAAAGGAATAGCATGTTTACAATTATTGTATGACAATCCCCTATGCAAGACACCATAAGGATTTAATCTGAAATAACTACATTTTTCAAAGAGTGTATATGAAATCACCACTTCACTTTGTAATCATGGATGAATATCGTATTTATCCATGATTTATAACATCCAATATGACAAAATGAATGAAGAATCAAACACAGGTCAGGAGTTTACCTAATGTTCACATCATACAGTATGTCAGAATAGGGCAAATGTGCTTTCGGTGACTATGACTTTTGGATAGTTGTTCGGCATCAGATATTGTGGGTTATGCATTTAAGAAAGTTCTAATCTCCTGAGATTTTAACACAAAAAACTGCATCTGTGTCTGAATTAGGGCTGGGCGATTTGGCCTAAAATCAAAATCTCGATTAATTGAACATTTTAACTCGATTTCGATTAATAAACGATTTTTGTACTGTTTTGTACAGTAAATATGCTCACAAGTGAGAGATTTTTGAATGAAGGGTGCATTACTTGATTGATTAATTGAAGGCAACACACACTATCTACTATCTATGATTATTTATTGAACATCAATGTTGAACAACTTAAACTGAAGCCACAAAAATTAAAGGGTTCATTAAATTACATTTTAAAGTATAGTTTATTAACAAAAACAGATGAGACATTTGGCCTTAAAAATTAAGATACTATAGGCACATGCTCAGAATCTTTACAAGGCAAAGATTTTTATGAGAAAAAAATACTTGTTTGTGATGATATATTACAATGTTTTGAGATTTTTAAACAATAATGAGAAACAACATTTAGACCACACACTAGGGCTGTCTGTTTATCCCATAATTCAGAGTTGAATGAAGGCTATTTCACACGGCCCCAATAAACTGACATAATGGCTTAAGCAAGCAATGACAACAAAAATGGAATGAATTATGCAGCTATCAACCTGGGCCAGGACAATTTCACTTTTACTATATAGTTGGGTACCTGCTAGGTGTTGTATAGTTCATATTTGCTTGGCCAGAATGGTTTAAGACACCAAAATAATGTTTTATTGATAAACTGCGCAGCTTTCGCCAACGTGAACACTCCCGTTAGTAACGAGGAGAATAAGGAGCTAAACTTCAGCCGCAGAATGAGACGCTGCGCAATAAGGAGCCAAACGAATCGGAAGCTGCGAATAAGGAGCTAACTTCAGCCTCGTGTGCTTAGGGGCATCATATATTTCGCTAGAAAGTTAGAAACGGCCCTGGTTATATTCTTGCTCCTTTTGGACACCTTTCATAAGGTGTAATGGCCACGAAAGACGACACGATCGATATCTGCTTTGGTACAGCCCCACTCTTTTTTATTTCTTTTTTTTTTTTTGTCGTCCTGGTGTCAAGTTTGCTTCGCAAAGTGCAGCAGGAAATTAACTTTGACCTGCACGGCACACGCAAGCTGCACGCTGATTGGTTGTTGTCGTATTGTTCTGCTGTGTGATTGGCTCTTAGATTAATCCATATCGAGCAAAAAATGTCTAGAGCTTTTCATCGTTTTAAAAATCAAATAAATCGCGATTCGATATGATATCGTTTATCGGCCCAGCCCTAGTCTGAATCATCCAAATACATTCAGTAAGCAGTGGGCAGAAATGTCATGTTGATGAGGGAAGACAAAAAGAGGTCTGAAGAGAATGACCAGCTATAATGAAGGCTATGATATCTTTAAATAACCACTTTACAATTATGGTAAGCAGAAAAGCACCTCAGAAATCTCAGCACATTGAGTGTTGAGGCAGATGTACGACAACAGCATAAGACCACTACTGTCTGTCAAGGATAATAATCTATAGCCACATGCTCACCTAAATTGGACAGCTGAAGATTGGAAAAAAATGTCAGCTATGTCTGATAAATGCCTGAATCATTTCTGTTGTGACATGCAGATGGCAATGTTGGAGTTTGGTGCCAATAGCATGAATCCATGGACCCCACCTGCCTTGTGTTAACAATTCAGGCTGGTGCTGTAATCATGCTTTTTTGGCACATATTAGATCCCTTAATACCCACCAAGCATCAGCTGAATTGTTGCAGAACATGCTGAGTTTAATAGAGTTTTACTAATATGGAGGCAAAGTTGACAGGCATCATGTGGCAATACACAGAGCCAGTTCACGGTCAACGACAGTCTCACTCTTTAGCTGATGCAAACAAAGGAAGGCACAGAGCTGCCCGGTGAGGGAATCAGACAAGTATGAATTATGAGGCTGGCCATGACGCCCTCTGTTCCACAAGCAGTCTGGAGAACTGGGAACAGACTGGACAAGGAGCCTGGGAAAGAGAAGACAACTACAGTCACTGCACGGCTTGTCCAAATTGTTCATAATAATGGAGTAGAACAACAGGGTCAGTCTGGCAAGAGGTGAGGGGTCAAACAGGGCTGATGGGGCAAAGGAGGTGACAGTGAGGCAAACAGAGATAAGGTCATGAGGAAAAGTGTCCAGACAGGACAGGTTTTAACCTGAAGTGACTCCTCATGTGTTAGAGTGGCTCCATTAAATTATTTAGATGAGGATGTATTTATTTGATCATAGCTTTTATCCATAAATTAACTGATTGTTATACAGGTGCAGCACAAACAGCTTTCCAAAAAATGATGAAAAGTGTAAGGCGGTATTATATATTGGGCAGAAAAATAAATTTGAAGCACAAATTAAATAATATGAAATGAATATTACAAAGAAACAGAGCATTAAAAGAGTCTTACACAGAAAGAAAACTTGTTTTCTTATTAAACCTATTTCTACACAATTTCCATCATGAATCATGATCTCTTACTCAAACACAATGCAGCATCCGAACAAATACAAAATTATTTACTGAATTGCACTTACACCATGGTGAAACGCCTGAGCTCACCCGGGGTCGTCCCAGTGGCTTAGCCCACTGAGTTTCTAATTAAGTCTAGGCTAGTGACCACACTGACCAGCTGTCACCTAAAAGGTCCGGGTGGAGGGCCAATGGGCGCCACAGGGGCCATGAGAGCAGCTCACAGGGAGAAGAAGGAAACGAGGGACCAGATGCAGGGCCCCTTTCTGTGTTACCATGGCAATAGGATTTCCCATCCAAAATGTAGTTGGAATGTGGTCGACAATGGTCAACGAAGTAAATTTGGTAGGCTGGTAAGGACTAGCTGACTTTATTAATATCCATCATGCAATGATATATTACCTATTCATGAACACATCTTCCACTATCAGACTAGAACATTTGGGGTCGAATCCATTTGATTGATTGATATGACAACAAAAAATAAATATTAAAAAAAAATTATAATGTTGAACAAAAACATTGAAAATCACAAATGTTTTAACGAGGTAATGAATATGTTTTATAGACATTTATAAAATAAGAGTTCACTTGATGGGGAAAAAACATGACCTGTATGATCCTTTGCACTCAGTTGTTATGATAAATTAAAATACACAAAACTAGAAAATCTTGTGTAAGTCACATAGCCACCCAACTGTATGAAAATTTCTTTAAAAAAAAAATAGCACAGTATTTTACAATATTTAAAATAAAAGTAAAAAATACAATTGATTATGCAAGGTATCACTGAAAGCACAGCAAATTGCTGCTAAAAATACAGAAGGAGACACATCAGGGGGAGGGCTCTTATCAATCAGGTGAAAGATGTCACAGAAGTTCTTCCTCACACCTTTGCAACTCCAGAGTGTTACTGGGGAATATTCAAATCCTTCAAGTATAGTAAGTGTTTTCACCTCCTAACAGTTAATACCATGTGAGCAACCTCTAGTACCTTATTGCCATTCTGTTCAGGGTAGAATATGGAAAAGGCTTTTGGCTAAGGTTTAGTTTTAATTATTCACTTGAATGATAAACAAAGCCAATTGTAACATGCCCCTTGGGAAACGGGTAAAACAAAACCACCATAAAGTTGGGGATAAGTAAAGCACAGCAATGTGTATTCATTATGTATTCATGGCTGTTTCAAGAAGGATATATCTTTTATCATTATCTAACCTTTTGAAGGTTTTATTGCGGTTCTTTAAAATGGGCTCAGAGATTTCACTGTCAGCAAGGAAGCCATTTGTGCTCTCTCTGATTTAATAGGCGTTTTATCTGCAGAATGTATCTTTGCAGCTGGTACTGTTGTCTGCGTGGAGTTTGGCACCTCGAAGCAGAAGTGTTGAGGTTAAATCACCCGAAAACAGAGTTGATGATGTCTCGTCACACCTCGTTAGCATAAAGACTTGGCCTGATGACACCTATCTGATTTCTCTCTGGGATGGAAAGTGTTTACACGTGTCAGTTCCCGGCTTAGTGGCATGTGTAAAAAACCTCAATGTATTGGACTGTCTTGTGTGAGTTCCTGCACTTCGTGTCTTCCTGACAGATGAGCTTCCCTTTTGTGGTGTTATGTTGGTCATCTTGGCTGGGCAGACCAATGACAAATGTGGCACATTATGCATTACAAATATGCAGTAGCATCCTATCAAGAGAACAATGTTCTACTAAGCTGAATTCACAGTTCAGTCTATTTACAATTAACTGTCATCTGTAGGAAGTGTTAAGGAGTTAAGAAGTGTTAAGGGCTTGTTTCCATGATCTGCTAATTAATATGTGATATTAGTTCACCCTTTGAGTGAGACAAATTTTTAGCAGAAATAATATACAGTTTGCGAAGACTTCTGATCATTGTTCAGGCAGGTTCAATGCAGAAAGGCATCAAAGTACATGATTTCTGCCTTTGTTCAGCCCAACAGCTGTGAAGCGAATACACAGGCCTGTGCTCATTAAAACAGGGAGAGCTGGGGGTTGGGAGAAGAAAGGAGGGGTTCAGCATGGCAGGTCTACTTCCTGTGAGAAATATCCTCATCCATCTCATGATGTGCCTCCATTTGTGCTTAACGAACATATTAAATCAATAATGCTAAAAACTCGGAACACCTGTTACAGGGCCTCTTAAACAAGACCAGAGCCTGGTCTAATCCCTGTAGCAGGGCTGTGACATTGACTTGTGATGCGCAGCTTTGCCTGTAGATAATGCATCGCATAGCTTTAATCCTCTTTATCCAGTGGCTAGGCTGACCTCTGACCTCTAGTGAGCAATCAAAATACTATAAGCTCAAATTTTTAGCTTTCCCCTTCTCCCTACCAGCGTGGCCTTATTGATCCTCTCCATTTTCCCTTAGTCTTTGTCCTTTTGTTTAATAATTATATTAAGCATGGTTCAATATAAAAACAAAGGTTTACGCTATTTGGAGGAGGAATCCAATAGCTTGAACACATGGCATTAAGGCAGTGGAGCATACAAGTAATCAAGCGCTGTATTGACTATCTTGGTTTCTGATATCTCCTCTCACAATGAACAGCACCATTAACAGGGTGAACCTTAATTACCCAAACAGACTTCAATTGATCCGATGTAAATCCCAAAAAAACTTTAATTAAACTGACCAAGCAATCAATTGAATCACATAAAATCACAGCTGGAACGAGTCAATATCTAGTGTTCCTTCCAAAACACAGACAGATATTTTGATGAATATAAGTGATTACAGATAGAATTTAAATTAATGAACTGGATCTAATAAACCAGGAACATCCTGTCATTCTGTATACTTTCGTTTACTATATAGCAATTGCTACAAAGCACAGTGGACCTGTATTTACTGTTCTGTAATTTTTACTTCATAAAGCACAGTCCTTTTACTAATAGTGTTGCTCTATCGCCCCCTGCTGGAGAGAAATTCTGAAGGAGAATTTCATTAAAACAAAATTCCATTAAGATGTACTGTAAATAGCACGAATGCAGATTATTTATTCGCAGCCTGACAGTAGTAAAATGCATTTAAAAATGGCAGTAAGATGAAATTAAATGAAAAAGGAACTCACCACCCAGAAAAGTGTTTCTTGGGCCAAAGCCTGATACTGATCAATAGTGGACAGTACGCTGAGGATCAGGCAAGATAATACAATCAAAAACCTGCAAAAAGAGCAAGACACAAAGGCTCATCTGTGCACCAAGCAAAATAATAACTTTAAATAAATGACAAATGAAATGATTAATTAGAATGGTTGATAAAATAATAAAAGTTAAAAGTTCATAGAAAAGGTCAACTCTTCTCCATTTTGGAAAGCCTGAAGCACCCAATATCACTTCAATAATTCATACATTTTCAGTACACACATTTTCCTCATCAGGGTCAGGATGGATCTCAAGCATATGCCAGGGACACACCCTGAACCGGATAAATTTTTTTGGAAGTGTAAGGAAACCCGAGAATCCAGATGCCACTCATAATGAACCAAAAACAGGCCGCGTTTGCATACAGAATACAGTAGATGTGATAAGGAGCGGGAAAAATCTGAAGGAGGAAGCATTAATTAGCAGACTAAGGGGAACACCCAAAGGGACTCTGTGTAGGATGCCATGAAAGTGAGACTGTCAAGCATGTATTGCTCCCATGGAGGAAATATAGACATGGTGGCACCGCTCCAAGAACTAGGGAGCGTAGTAAGCACTGGTAAGAGTCTTTAAAATGGTAGTCACAGATCATGGAAGGAAGCATTTAATATTGTTTTTAAGGAAACTGGACTGGAATTTCAGCTTTAATGGACAGCGGAGGAGAGAGATGTATAGGTGTCGGTGATGCAACTTATAGAACTCCAACTAAAGATGCAGAGTGGTACTGAGAGGAAACGTGTTGAGAAGAGAGAGAGTGTGTGAAAGTGCCGGATAAAGCAGACAAAGAGTTCAAGATACAGAACAAGTCAAGACAAGATAAAGAAAGGATGCATTAGATGTTTTAAGGAAGGCTGGTCTGGAAAATCTGCTTTTAGAGGCCGGAAAGATGAGGAAGAATGAGACCTACAGTTGACGGTAATGTAACCAACCTAGTGGATTCCAACTGCAGATAAAACAACAAAGAAGAAGAAGATGAACCCAGAGGGAAGCCACTTGGGCATCTGTACTGAAAGTCCACAAACCCAATAACATCAGGGGTCAAAATGGTGACCATGAAGATAAGAACACACTAACATCTCCACCACCATGCTGCCCCTTACACCATTTAGAAAAATAGATTATAAGTGCTATTTATTTATTCATTTATTTTTATTCATCTTGTTTAGGATTTGTCAAGTCTTATGACATTTGTCCGCTAGGTGGCAACATTGTACCAGAGTCGTAATATCAGTTGACTTAAAAAAAAAAAAAAAACAGTGGCTTAGCATTTTTAAATAGTGATAACTTCATTTAAAAATATATATCTTAACTGATTATATCTTTGAAAATGTAAATGGCAGTTTTTATAATTTGGTTAAAATAGGCTAGTTAAAATAGTTGGTAATTAGCTAATGTCCTAAAGCTAGTTGCTAGCAGTTGACATACAAATTAAGGCATGAAATGTCACTAAAAAGAGAACATTCCAGATACTTATTTTAACATTACTTATTGGTTATAGAAAACTGTGTTGATTTAGTGGATTGAATAAAGTTTCTTGGCCATATGTTAAGGTGGGGAGCTCAACAGCAGCTGCTCTTCTGAATAAACAGAAGTTAGCTTAGTTGTTTGGGTACCATACAAGAGCTTTTAATGCTTGAAAGAAGCAAAAGCAGTGCTTGTTGGAGAACATATATTTCACAGTTGGCTTGGGAATGTCTGGGTATCTCCCAAGAGGTTCAGGGTTCTGTGTTTGGGGATAGACAAGTCTCAGCTTGTTTTCACTTCCACCATGAAAAACAGTCATAACACTAAAACCAACTAGGGTCTGGGGTTCCTTGTGTCACTGGGGCAGCTCTGGGATGTACTGTGTCTGGCACCAGGATGCTGGCATCGGATCCTTTGGGTGTTGTGAGTTGAGGGGTGAGGAGTGGGTCTGACTCGTTTGTCTGGCGCATCCTATAGGGGCTCAGAATGGGAATCTGGGGAGTTTGGAGCCTATCTTCGATAGTCTGTGGGTGTTCTGGTGACTTTCTATAGGGGCCAGAATTAAATTTTTTTTTTTTTTTTTGGCAATTGTGCTTTATTGGCTTTTTAGTGGGATCAGACCAGGTGCACTGGTGATCAGTGTTGTGCAGTTCATCTGTCAGTGGTCACAATGTTGTGGCTGACTGGTGCATGTACAGTATACTGTATATGTATGTATGAATGAATGACTGAATGAATGGCACACTTAACACTGGGCCTGACATCTAGCACTCCTGACACAGGCACAGCAGTGGACATAGCTAAATTGGCACTTTATTTTATCATTAATTTCTCATTTGAATCTTAAACGTGCTCTTTGTAGCCTACAATTACAACTGCATACGCGAATTGCATACAAATTGTAAGTAACCAAGCAGATGTTTGAAGGCAATCTTACGTTTTTGGTATTGAAACATGCAGCAGAAATATCATCATTAGTTTAGTTTGGCAACCAGTCAATTGTTTAAGCTGATCACATACCTTGCTTATCCCCGATAACTCTACCATTAAACACACAAAAATAACCAGAAGTCACGCCCAAATAGATAGAAAGCATTTGAATATTTATCTTTTATTTCTATTAAGAATACAGAAACTGAGATAAAGCATTATTTTTCTATATTTTCTATAGCATCTATATTTCTTAAATCACGTTCTGTAGTGCAAATTAAATTTATTCACAATTCTGTTAAAGTTAATTTACAATCATTTAATACACTCAAAGACTTGTTAAGTCAAGATATGCATCATTCTGCTAATGAGTCGTTCTGTTTAAGGGAGTCATTTAACAAGCACAAATGAACTTTTGTCATTTACACACCACAACAAGCATAATCTTGATAAGCTTAAATGTCGTCATCATTTCCGTGTGCTGTGGAGGCTCCACAAACACCAAAGGTGAAATGCAGTAAATTATTATTTTTTTGCTTAAATCCATCTCGTCTTAAATCTCATTGTAAATGAATCTCATTTATAGATAATGAATTCATTCATAACATGTCCCTTTAGTCTGTTGGATGTTATACATGCCATAAAAAGCTGTATAAAAGCTCTCAGTATGTACTGTACTGCTTCATGGTTCAGTGGTTAACATTCCTGCTGAGACAATGTTGAGTGGCAAATAAAAAAAAAAACAAATAAACAATCTAACAATTAAAAATTTCTGACAATTTTTAGTTCAAATGAACTGGCACTTCTCAGCCTTATTGGTCTAAAGCCTGAGTTCTCTGTAAATAATTCCTAACCTTAACCTTCTTATTTCCTCTCACCTTACAATTACAAGCAAGAAGGTATAATATCTATGCTCAGTTTTCGGTTCTGTGTGTGTACTGTACATGCTGCTCCATTTATTTCCTTTTCACACCCAGTGTCCATGGCATAGGCCCTGGATCCACCACGACTCTGATAAGGATAAAGCAGTTAATGAAGATAAATGAGTGAATTAATTGAGCCATAGATAGATGGCATGGTGGTGTAGTGGTTAGCACTGTGGCCTCACACCTCCAGGTCATGAGTTTGATTCCTGTCTCGGATATGTGTTCGTGGAGTTCGCATCTCCCCACGCTTTGTGGGTTTCCTCTGGGTACTCCAGTTTCTGCCCAAAGAGATCAAAATTAAACTAACTGCTGTTCCCAAATTGCACATTTGTTTGTGCCCAAAGTCTGAATGAAGATGAATTAAATAATTGAGGCATAATTCCCATCATAGTGGCACTGTGACTCACTGTTACTACCCGCTGGAGGAAACATAGTTTATTAAATTTTATACACTGCTTAAATTATCTATTATTATTATTATTATTATCATCATCATCATCATTCTTTGGCACTGTTCCACTGTTTTTATACCCTTTAATCAAGCACACAGACTCGAGGCGGGACTCGAACCCTGGACACTAGAGGTCAAAACTAGACCGTTAACCACTACGCCACCATAATGATTTATGATCAGCCTTTTAAATATTCATTATCAAAGAGTGCTCTAAAATAGGTTTTGTTTAATGCACTTTTCTACTTAGAATTACTGTAAATAAAAAAAAATATTATGATATACATATACATCTTAGTGATAGAGTGGTGACAGTTTACCTGGCATAAGACTCTCTGCTCATAAAATCTCAGATATAAAAGCTTAGAAAAAATATTTATAAGTACACTGTGCATTGTGTAAAACAGCAAGCGACAACAAATATATAAAAGGGAAACATTTTGCTGACAAGCAAAAAATCTCTCTCTAGCGCTACCACAGAATTACTTAATGTTTTAATGAGGCACACTGGGATCATCTCAAATGCTACTACTTATATTAAGTGCATGCGTGTGTGTGTATGTGTGTGTGTGTGTGTGTGTGTGTGTCAGCGACCAATTCTGGAGCTTATCTATGAAGTGTAAAGTCCAGGTGAGCTTGAAAACACAGGATTGGAGGTTAAACACATCAATGCGTTGCTCTTCTACAAGGTCAGCTGCGTGGCTGAATGTGTAGACCAACAAAATCCCTGCCTGAAGTCCTCCATATGCAAGATAAAAAAATTTATTCATTGAGAGATAAGCAAGTTTTACCTTGAGCAGTTACTGTATGCCATTATACAGACATGGCTGCGCTGTGTAAACTCCACCGTTTCTCTATGCTAATCCTCTGTATATTAACAGACAGGCCAGGGAGATATTTTCGAAAGTTTTAAATAAACAGCTCCAACCATTTAATGGACCTGGAGAACATCTAAACATGTAACATAGTTAAAAAATGCTGCATTAAAGGTATTTCCTACTTATTATTATTTTTTATTATTTTTCAGCAATGTCGACTGGTTCATTTTAAATCACTCGGATGTACGGATTCACATTAACTACAAAATAACTTTTAGACAGTTGTGGGTACAAGCTCCAGAATGACCATTTATACCTGACAACTTTTGGTTTAGCCTTAACATCAGGGAGGTGTTTTTACAGCATGTCAGCCAACATGTAAACGCCTCAGTCATGCATTTAAGCAGCAAAACACAACCAAACAGCAGACAACATGCAGCACAGCTGCTGTTATGACAAAGGAAGGCCAGCTGTTAGCTGTCAGCGCTGCCACGCAGGGAGGGGCTATAGACGTAAGGAAACACAATCTATTGGGAAATGGCTGTCTGTCAAAAGTTTCATCTTCATCAGTCATCAGTCATTATCATAATCATTTTTATTGACTGCACAAGCTTTTATGGCCTTCAGAAGGGCTTTTCAATAAAATAACAACCTGCAGTTACAACAGAAACTATATATATATATATATATATATAGTTTCTGTTGTAACTGATATATATATATATATATATAAAAACAGCCTGCAAGTATGACGGCTTTATATGAATAATGCATCTGCGCTTGAGGAAAAAAAAAGCAGCATTGCTCAGCATAAACTGCTCATGCTAATTGGAACTAAAAATAAAGCCAATGCAAGTTGCATGACTAACAATGTTTTATAAATAAATGTGATGTCACAGCACAATATATCACTCATTAATCTTTGTTGTGATACTGACAGAACAGTAGATTGTGGTACGCATAATTGCTGAACCTGTTGTGTGCTACAAGCATCCTCGCCATCTCAGACAGTGCAAAGAAATGTAAAACAACACTGATCTTGTTACATCAGTGGGTGTGCTTTTACCTACAAGGCTTTTGCATATGTCTCTAAACCGCATAATATTATGCCTGGGATGATAAAAGCGCTTTCTTTTTTCACTCAAAATCCTAGTGTTATAATGACATCACATTTCATCTAAACAATGTATTACTATTTAATTTTTAATTTTGGGCAAGACCGTAAACAAGGCATGCTGTAATGACACTATGTACTCCGACAGTAACTTGTTAGTTGAACAAGAGTTAATGAGAGGTCCTGTCTTTTGCACCAAGTAATTAGACACAGGCTTTCCTGTCACCTGCAATGTCGCCAAGGTGAGAGAACCTAATTCTTTCTTTCTGTCAATGTCCATATGTGCTTCCTCCGACTTCTACAGTTCCCTACCACCTTCCAAAAACATTCTAGTAAGTTGGACTGGTTATAGTAAATTGCTTATGGCAAATTGTAAAAAGCAATATGTTTCGTGCTGCTATCACTCGAATGAAAAAGATTACTGACGATGAATGAATTAAAAATAGCAATATTTGTCAATTAGTGCAAGAGCACCGAGTCAGCTCTGAGTATAGTACATGACTGATGACTGTGGAGCAGTTAAGGATTAAGGGTCTTGGTGATAGATTCAACATGATCAATTTGGCAGCGGAGGGTTTTATATTCACAACCTTTATTACAGACTTATCATCTACACAGAATTACAAAAGGAGTTGCTTTTATATGGCTAGAGAATTGGACTCCTTCTATACTGCATGTCTAATGCTGTTATAATCCTAAATTACATAACTGATATTTAATACCGCTAATGCATTTTCTGTAGTAGGCCATTGTTAGGGATGTTTTTATTATAATAGAGATGTTGTAATTATATTATCTCATTCAGCTTGTCCATTCTATATCTCGCCCTCTGGCTCTCCATATAAGCCTCTCAACAGCAGACAGCTTTCAGTATGATAACAGCAGACATTCTACTCTGTCTTCTGTCACTCAGGCTTATACAGGTGATCATAAACAATGTGTTAGAGACTTAACCAACATGTACATGTACAGCACATGCACCTTCAGACATGCACTAGGACGCAGATACAAACACACTAAGACATGCATGCAAACCGAGACTGGTCACGCTGTAATGATAAGTGCAATTCATCCCCCTACACAAGTGGCTTTGCTGCAGCTAGAGCAGAGATAAGTACTATAAGGGCACAACTCAGCTTGCCTTGCTTGCCTGCCTCCTATTCATACATCCTCTTACAAGAGAAAGGATTACACTTTAGCCATTAGTCCAGAAATTGTAATGTGATGGCTAATTGAGTGAACATCATTAAGAATGAGTTTAACAGCATGCTTTCCCATACTTCTTACAGGTGCATGAACTGGATTAATATAACTGAAACAACCAAGGCATGACCAAATTCATTTCCTTTTTCCCCCCATGACCAGATTCTGCTTTCTGTTTTTTACTTCAAGTAATTCAAGTTCAGCTTTTGATATTTTAGGAAAAAAAGTAAATTGCTTGTGTGCCAGGGCCAGGGGTAGCTCAGTGGGGCCAGGGGTAGCTCAGTGGGGCCAGGGGTAGCTCAGTGGTTAAGGCATTGGACTACGGTTCGGAAGATCCCAGGTTCAAACCCCACAACCACCAAGTTGCCACTTTTGGGCCCTTGAGCAAGGCCCTTAACCCTCAACTGCTCACATGTGTAATGAGATAAAAATGTAAGTCGCTCTGGATAAGAGCGTCTGCCAAATGCCTAAATGTAAATGTAAATGCTTGCATGTCATTCCTGCATGTTTTGGTGGCCAAAAGTATTAAAACAACATATGGCCTAAGTCTTACAGTTTTTTTTATGTTATATTATTTTATATTTTATATTCTGTTGTATTATAGTTATATTATGACATGTATTATATATTATAAGCAATCAAGCAGGCATGGACTAAGCAAGTGACATGAGAGTACCGCAGACATGTTTTCAACTCTAGCCGGATAGAATTTTGAAGAATAAAGGATTTCATACTAAATAATGTTTGTTCTGTAGCAATTTCTTATTGTCCTGAAATACGAATTCCTTATTGCAAACTTTTCGAAACTTTAAAAGCTATTTTGTAAAAGGTTATATGCTCACTAGATGCGCTATCTATGAAGCATAGAACACAGACAGTACACAAACACTCCTGAAATCCTCCCCTATCACTACCCAGCAGCAGTAGGTCACGAGGTCAGCAGGCCCCTGGGCTTCAGAGAGTAACCACACTGCTGCCGAGTTTAGCAGCCCATTATCACCTCCTCTCCTGCTAGGGACAGTGAACATGACAAGCAGTTGGTGCCTTCATTCTGCACATTCCCCTCACACTGTCTTCAACTGGTCCTGAAAACAAGACTTCTCACATCATGAGTGCAATCCCCACTCTTAGGAACATCACCTGATAGTCAACACTCATGTCATGGACCGACCGCTAGAATATCTTGAATAATATTGATTTTATTAATCCCCTCCCTATTCTTATATGACCTTGATTTCTGAGGCACACATGTGAATAGTGGGGAAGTTCTGCAGCTGAGAACGAAAAGTTCTGTAACTTTTATAAGTTATAAATTCACACTGAGAATAAATTTGTTCTGCACTTTCATGTATTGTCCTCTTAAACAGAACCTGCATGTCACATTTCTAGAACACTCATCAAATGTAGCCATTCTAGATTCTAGATGGTTAAATTCATTCTAGATATATCACCTAGCACCATTCTGAACCATCAAGCAAATTCTGCAGTTTAAGCATACTCACTAAATATCATGTTTCAAGGACGTCAACAACTGTGAAAGTTCTAGAACACTCACCAAAATTTAGCAATTCCATTACATGTAACAGTTTTCCAGTTATAAGGCAGACATTTCTAGAATTCTATGACTTGTCAAATGTAACAGTTCTAGAACAAACACCAAATGTAGCAATTCTGGAATGTTTACCAATTTTGCACTTATTAGGCATACATTGATACAATTGAATGACTCATTAAAAACAGTACTTCCCAAGCTGGCAGAGTTCTAGAACAAACAACAAATGTAGCAATTCTGAAATGGATACCAATTTTACCCTAGGTCTAATATACAATATAGCAATTCTAGAACACTCACCAAATAAAATGCAGTTCTAGAACAGGCTGCTTATGTTCAAACTTCTGACGACTTACAGTATCGGCTGGTGCATTTCTAGAACACTCAGCAAATGTCACAGTTCTATGACACTAACAAGAACTGTGCCACATCTGTTGAACTCATCCAAGATGTAGTTCAACAGAACTATATCTTGGATAATTATCTACCTTAGCAGTTGTAGAACATTCACTATTTCTAGCAGCCCTAAAAGGCAAACCAGGAGTTAAATTTTTTGAATAACTCTTACTAAATGGACAAACGATTTGGACCAATCACAAAAAGACTGTAAACAGCCAAGAATGTCCTACTGAGAAAGGGATGGAAAAGGGGGTCTTTTTTTATCGATATATTTTCCCCATTTCAGTTTTTTAACATTTGACTTTTAATTAGTACACTTTTAGTTCCAGACGTACATATTTTGAGAGTGTTTTCAATATATTGTTGGACATGTTTCAGTAGTACTCACACAGTAAAATGATACACAAAGCATTTCCAACCCGACGGTCTTTCCAAAAAGTTGTACACCTGTCCTTGAAGGTAAGCGCGCGTGAGGACGGGGCGCGTGGTGCTGTACACGGACATCCGGTGGCCGTACAGGTGAGAGGCTCGGCGCTGAGCGACCACCGGCGCCACGGTACAGTCCCGGCTGGCACGCGCGTCCGGCTTTTCCTGCATCTCCAGCGCGGGAGCGGAAGAATCTCCGACGCGCCATGATCCGGACACGTTCATGTTGTCTGGTGACGAGGAGAGACTTGCATTAGAGGGTTAAAAAAAAACAAAAACTTCAAAGCACTTTTCCTTCCAGCAATATCACTTTTCCTTGACTGATGATGTGAACTACATTAGACAAATTTGCGCAAGTATTCTTTTCTCGGTTAGTAATTTTAAGAACCTACGCGAATACATGACATTAGCGGAATCTGACAGCATAACTCGGACACCATGTCTATCATATCGAGCCAGTGCTGTCTAACCCTCTTCCTATTGGAGGCATAGTGCAGCTACGTATTACACAGTACCCGGCCCCTGTGTAGTGCGATTATAAAGAAATTCATTTGGAATTCAGCCGCATTCATTTCCGACGAGTGACGTGCAAGTAGACCGAATCCGACAGGTAATTAAAAGCGGTGTATCGAAACTATTAGGGGCCTTAAGCACACGTAAATGCACATAGACACACTGCCTGTATGCCTGAACTCTGTTTCGACTGTTGCACGTGTCAGGATCATATTTGCAAAAAATACATGTTCATGTTTTACTATTTTTCTTTACAAAATTTTTGCACTCATAAAACCCATATATCAACACGTAGCTGACAGTTTCTGTAATTATATAATAAGTTAAGAAGTTTATCCATGAATTCAACACCTCTACACCTGCACATGTGGCAGCAGTGCAGTGCATAAAACCCTGCATACAGGTCAAGAGCTTCACTGAATGTTCACATCAAACATAAGCTCGGGGAACAGTTTGACTTTGGCAATGTCATCGAATAATGTGTGTGTTATTCAATACACACATAATGTATATGTGTATTGAATAATATGCACATAGCAGGTTATAAAGTTTATATGGAACTGTGTGAAAAACTTAGAAAAAGCTCCACAAGCATAAATACCTTCATGATAAGAAAGGTCAAAAAGAGTAGGGCCAGAGTCTAGGGCAGTGGTGGCTCAATCGGTTAAGGCTGTGGGTTACTGGGTTACTGATCGGAAGGTCGGGGGTTCGAACCCCAGCATCGGCAAGTTGCCACTGTTGAGCCCTTGAGCAAGGCCCTTAACCCTATCTGCTCCAGGGGCGCTGTAAGCTGGCTGACCCTGCGCTCTGACCCCAGTTTCCTAATTGGGATATGCGAAGAAGAAATTTCGCTGTGCTGTAAAAAGTACATGTGACAATAATTGAATATTCTTCTTCTTCTATGACACCCTCTCAAATAATGACTCTTTTTTTTAGTGAGCAGAAAAGCATGTCAAACCATACAACAAGACAGATCTTGAGGCAGATGAGGCTACAACTGCAGAAGACCTCGTTACGTTTCAAACCTGTCCGATCAAAACAGGAATCTGAGACTTCAGTGGGCACAGCCTGGCACAATGGCACAAATACAGCTGAACAAACAGATGAAAACAGGTGCCACATATGAACAAAAATCTCAACTGTCCATTACAGATTGCCACACTACAACCTATGCTCATGAGCCAATGCTACATAAGGCTGATTATAGATATCGCTATAGAACAATATGATATGCTAAACAATCTGGTCTTACAAGACAAGAAACATTTTTCGAACACAAAATTATTTATGTAGTCATACATACATTGCTACTGCATTATTTCCTATTTACTATATAAAAACGCAAGTAAATTTGAGTATATGAAAAGATGGTAAACATGTTTTAAGGAACATATGACCCAGTCACATTTCCATTAATTTAACATTGCACATTCTAAATGTCCTTCACAGTGCTAGGGTTGAAAGCGTAAAAACATTTTGTTCATGACCTTGAATTTATGCTGGATCATCCTTGGAAATTAAGGGAAGCATTGATTCCCAGAGCAGTGGGTTTTTAATTGAAGTTATGGTGGTGACAGATCCTGTTGACAGGCAGATATTGAGAGATGTATATGGAGATCATCAGCACTGACTACCTTCCTAGTACAGCAGTCTTAATTAGAACAGTGAAGGTCAAATAGCATTAAACGTTCCCTGGTGTAATCAAAACCCAGATTTTTTTCCCCTTTTATATGGAAGAAAGATGTGCTGAGGCTTTGGAACAGCATAGTATTGTACTTATTTGTACAATCGGACACGTTAACAAAACTGTGAATTAGACATTCAGATTTTCTTTCTGAAAAAATTAAAAGCATTGTTTCTATTTACAGAAAGAGTAGAGTGTTCACTTAGCATGTTTATGTGCATGTATGTTTATGTGTTCTCTTTAATTTGAGGTTTAGCAAGCTTTGCAGGTGTACATATACACATGCCCATGTATAGAAAAACTGTGTTTGTGTGTGAGCGAGAGAGAGAGTATGCATGGAAGAAGGCAGATCTTGCTTAAAATGGATGGAAACCACAGGATTCATTAGAGTTCTATGCAGTATAAATGAAATGATGAAATATCCATCATAGATGAATTTCTGGGTGAATTTTGCAACACAATTGTATATTTAATAGAATGCATGCAAGGCCTATTACACATTAAACCACTGTCTCATTTAACTAAACTCAGGGTAGCTTGATTTCACTCTTGCAGACTAAGTAGATTTTAATATGCCATAGCTAACAGAACCTACATGGCTCAGTGCAATGTAATATTACGTATGTTACATCAGGTTCACTATTCATTTTTGATTGGCTGCTATGTTTTACATTGTACAGCAGAGTGCAGTATTACAGCAATTTAGCCTTGACCTTTCTTTTCTGTCACTTAGATTTATTGGATTTTTACTGAAAAAGTAGAGCTTTAATATATTATGATAGTATACTTTGCTATTTGACTGCTTTCATTAACCTAACAGCTATTAGTGGCTTTGATAAAAGTATGATAGTATTCATTAACAATACATGATGACTTTAAAAAAAAGTAATGTTAGAGTTAAATATTTATACTGTTACAGAGAATCCACTATGTTTTGTATAATGTTATAAAGGCCTAAGGGGGTGAAGGTATGCTAGAATATTCATTTTTATACTATATACTAATAGTTTTGTTATATCTATATACACTACCTTGGAAGAAAATGCTCACACTAAGATTGAATTGAATCACCTTTATTTTTGTAATATTATTATAATCATTATAATATTATTAATGTGATATCCTGGTCATTTAGTAGATTCAGGTCATCAGCTCATGTCATTTCATTGCCACATAACATTGCTGACCATCTGAAACAACCCCAGATCAAAACCCTGCCTCCAGAGGCTTGTATAGTGGGCACTATGCACGATAGGTGCATCACTTAATGTTTCTCTTCTTACCCTGATGCACCAATCACTCTGGAGGAGGATCAATCTGGATTCATCAGACCGTGTGATCTTTTTCCATTGCTCCAAATTCCAATATTTATATTCCCTCCCAGCCAACTGAAGCCTTTTTTTCTGATTAGTCTCACTATAAAGTAGTTTTCTTATAGCCACACAGCTGCTGTGTCCTAATCTTGTGCGTTCTGATCACATTATTGTATGTGTGCGTCTGGAAATGCTCTTATGTTCACTATTAAACATAACTATGTTTTTACTGTTACTGCGCAACTTTAAGTGATCTCCATTCATGATTTTTTTTCTGACCACGTTTCTTCACCAAAGTTCACAGAGTTCAGCACTATCCTTCCAGGTTGATTTGCAGTCATACTGTGTGCTATGAGGCTGAAAGTTCAGTATAATAGAAAGGTGTTTATATGAAATCCACTTTCTTTGTTTGAGACTCGGATGAAAAACAGTTTTAGGGAATTTCAGCGACTGCGGCCACAAGACATCAGAGAAAACTGCATCAGCCAAGACCAAGTGAAACCATCCCCAGTCACCACACACATCTCATGCAGTCCAAATGGGGCCATCCTTAGCAGCTAGCCAGAGACCTTCCTGTGAAATAAACTCCAACCAGAAGCAGGGCACCAGGATGTGTCAGACAGGTTTGGAGGGCAGGAGGGGTCAGTACTGATGGCATCTCCCGTGTACCATGTGTAGCTCTACAGAGAGAGAGAAAACCGTTAAGGTATACTCACAATCTCATAACAGATACGGTCAATGTATATTTTGCGCAGAGTGCAAGCAGGGACTTCAGTAAGACTAACTATGACAGCATATCTAAAAGGGAGAGTCAGAAGTAAAACACAGACATGAGGGCTCCCTGGGACATAAAGCAACCAGTCACTTCACCGTCAACAAACCTGAATGATCAATGAGAGCAGGTGAAGACAGCAACAAAACATAAGAGCTCACCATAAAACCCTATGTCCATGAGTCCCCCAGATCTACACCTTCACCTAAGACAAATCTATTCACAAAAGGCTTGGCTAAATAAGTACGTTTTCAGCTTGGACTTAAATTACATTTTAAGGCTGTTTGAGCATGAGTTTCCAATGAAAGACTGGAATCAATAACCACACCAAGGTCTTTTACAGCTAAACATGATGAAACAGAAAAGCCATCCAGAGTTACTGTGTGAACAGAAAGCTTACTTCAAACTGCATGTAGTCCCAGGACCAGTACTTCTGTCTTGTCAGAATTAAGTAGGAGCAAGTTAATATGCATCCAGTGTTTAATGTCTTTCACACATTCCTAAACTTTGTTAAGCTGCTGTCTGTTACCTGGCTTTGCTGAGACATACTGTATACCTGTGTGTCTGCAGCATAATAGTGGAAATTAATACCATTCGTATGAATCATGTTACCCAGAATACCAAACTTCACTTTAGTACGCGTGGAATAGCCACATTTACGTTTACAAACTGATAACGATCAGTCAAATAGTACCTAAGCCAGGAGAGGGCCATTCCCTTAACCTGTATAAGGGATTAGACCTTGATTAGAGGCCAGCATTATGCCATTTACCACTTTAACCAGTGCTGTCTATGTGCTATGATGAGACCTAAATCCTGACTGATAGTTCTACCTCTGCTATTCCTATGTAGATATGAGCATAGCTACTATGCAAGAATCTTTTCTGTGAGGGGAGGTTTGATATTTGCCTATGATTCTTTAATTATGGGTTTAATAAATGCTAGTGTAAGATTTTGGAATCTTTTAACCGACTATGTGGAACATAGTGAGGAGTTTACTATTTTAAAACAGCTTCAGTTATCTCATATTATCTGTTTAAGTAAACATGTAAGTACAGGATTTTTTTGACGATTTTGCTGAAGAGCTTAGTGAAATTGTCTTATTGAATGGGAGTAATTTAAGTTATTTAAGTCCTGACTTGATATATTTAGATTATCACTTACATCAACTTATCTTAAATTGTCTGGTTTTTAAAGCATGAAGTTTTGAATTATATTAATAAATTTTAATTTTCTTATTGAAATAAAACTGCCAGGCTCGATTCCCGTCTCTGTGTGCATGGAGTTTGCATGTTCTCCCCGTGCTTGGTGGGTTTCCTCCGGGTTCTCCGGTTTCCTCCCACAGTCCAAAGATATGCAGGTTAGGCTAATTGGCGTTTCCAAATTGCCCGTAGTGTTTGATTGGGTGTGTGAGTGTGTGTGTGTGTGTGTGTGTGTGTGTGTGTGTGTGTGTGTGTGTGCCCTGCGATGGATTGGCACCCTGTCCAGGGTGTACCCCGCCTAGTGCCCGAAAGCCTCCTGGGATAGGCTCCAGGCCCCCCGCGACCCTGATCACAGGATAAAGCGGTATAGAAGATGAATGAATGAATGAAATAAAACTTACAGCAGTCCTCACTCCCACATATTATCGGTTTGCATGTTTCTGTAGTGGTCGTATTCCTAGTTTATTTTGCCACCGTATTAAACAAGAATGTAGGATGTTGTTATCTTTTTCAACAGTAGAAAGATATATTGAGCTATAAGCACTAAGAGCTTTTTTATACAGTAGGTCAGGATGGTCTCCTTCCATGCCAATTGAATTTGACACTATTTACGGTCTAGTTTTGAGTGGTGTTTTAAGGTGCATGTGTGATCATAATCCCAGGGAGCTGTTTTTTTTTCTTCTTTTTAATAATTTTTCATATATTTCATTATCTAAGGTAAAATGAAAATCTGACTCAAAACATTCAGTTGCCTGATCGAGTTCTGTGGGATCAGACAGTGACCCAATCATACTGTAGTTGGTAACTCGGGAGGATCACTGATAAAGCTCTGTGCAATAGTTGATGAGAATGTACGTTTAATGCGGTACATACATTATTACTAAGACACTTTGAATAAGATCAGATAATGATCTGAGACTTTATAAATGTCATTATATGTTTTATATTTCATCCAAATGTTAGTATTAAATCTAGTGTATGAACAGTCTTTTCAGGGGGTTCTGCAATGCAATGATTTACTCCTACTGAGTCCAGAATAGACATAAACACTGTTCTCAGAGGGTCGTCTGGACTCTCAAAATGAATATAAAAGTCTACAGCAATTTATTCTTTGTCTACAGAAACAACACGGTTTGTGAGGAAATCCACATATTCACAAAGAAATTCAGAGCATGGCCCTGGGGGTCTATAAATAATAATTAGTGCAATCGACTGGGCAGACTTATTTGTGACTATGATTATGTGAGTATAGAGGACTGGGTTCTTATCCTAGTTCCAGCAATTTCAAATCTACTTAGCTGATTTCTTAATTTGATGCAGCCTAATTTTTTTTGAGGAGGGGGCGGGGGGGGGGGGACCAGGTAGTATAATATATAACCATCTCTCTATAAAGATGTCCTTGTCACATTATATATTCATGGAGTCACATTTACAAGTGGGTAATTCAATTGCATGAAAATAATTTTAATATTCTCAGTATGTCAATTATATTGCCCCTGCAAAGATATTTATTCTTGATCACTTTTTGATTATTTTTAATATTATTATTTTCAGCACTTCCCAACGTTGTTGCTGGTTGAAAAATCAACCAGCAACCAATATTGACTGTATTATGTGGATGCATTTCCCAACATTTAATGTGACCTCAACAGAGCTTGAAGCCTTTAATTACATCCATCTGCCACCACTAAGTATCTCAACAAATCTTATAAATGAGAAAAAAATGGATATTGAATGAAAATATGGGAATATTTATATTAAATTTAAGGCTCAGAAAAGGGGAGAAATACATGTCAGTTTACTTATATGGCTTGTTTTGTGATGTAAAAAAAATTGGCACCTTGTATGATCTCATAAAAACGGTATAAACTATGATCAAATTGAGTTTACATATGGGCTAACATCCTGCCAAGGTATCAAAACGAACATACATATTTTGTATTGTAAGGTTCTATATGTCAATAATCTCAAATTGAGAATAAATCTGGTGAGCTCTTACTGAGTTCTATCTATTTCAGGACAAACTGACAAACATTATTATATCCATGACAAACATATACTATATATTATCTGAGTGCCGATATCAATAATGACGGATAAGGTGGCACGGGTGTTTCTGGGTAAAGAAAGTCCATCTTCTTTGCTTAATGAAGGCACAAGGCATTTTTTAAAGCAATATACTAAAGTCAATATTACATGTAAATGTTAAATAAAAAAAATATGTTACAGTATATATACAGTGGGGCAAAAAAGTATTTAGTCAGCCACCAATTGTGCAAGTTCTATCACTTAAAAAGATGAGAGAGGCCTGCAGTGGTGTCAAAAGTATTCACATTTATTACTTGAGTAGAAGTATAGATACTAGGGTTTAAAAAGACTTCTTTAGAAGTTGAAGTATCAACTCAAGCTTTTTACTCAAGTAAAAGTATAAAAGTTCTGGTTTCAAAACTACTTAAAGTATAAAAATAAAAGTAACGTGAGGGGGAAAAAGCATCACAGCCCTATATAATGCACTAACATGCCATAAAAAAAAAGAAAAATGTGTTGTTGTTTTTTTGTTGTATTTTTTAACGGCCATAGTGATTTGGGATACTGTATATGGCAATTGAAAAAGAATGCATTTTAGTACAATGCAAATACATTAAAGAACCCTATATGTGTACTACTGCGCATTAACATGTTTTATGGAGAAGAAGATATGATAACTAGTACTATAAGTATTTTCATGGTGCAAAAAGTAAAACTTCAGAGGCATGTCATCAGTAACCTTTATTGGAATGTAAATGTACATCCAAGCTTAGCTGCAGGAATCTGTGAGGGCAACATACAAGAAAATTAGTGTACCCAGGGCAGGCTTAGTAATAATTACCCTTGTATGGTTGTCTACAATAAACATTAGTGCTGTCAGAATGAATGATTAATCCAAGTGATAAAAAAAAAAAAAAATATATATATATATATATATATATATATATATATATATATATATATATATATATATATCACGGACATCTTCGTCTACTTATCACACCCTTATCAACCGAAAATGCTATTTTATTCAAACGTCCTTGCTGGAGTGTGTGACGTGACGTCATGTGCAGGTGCAATGGATCGCGTACCAACCAATAGGGTTTCGGAGTGGTATGTTTTTACTTCTCATCCAACCACAATCAAATTCGCTCCATCCGGATGGCGCGATTTATCCGGATGTTTTTTTGTTTGTTTGTTTTTTGAATGACAAGCTGAAATAAAATAGGAGTAACGAGGCTATTTTTAAAATGTAAGGAGTAGAAAGTACATATAATTGCATGAAAATGTAAGGAGTAGAAGTAAAAAGTGGGCTGAAAAATAATTACTCCAGTAAAGTATAGATACCCAAAATTTCTACTTAAGTAAGGTAACGAAGTATTTGTACTTCGTTACTTGACACCTCTGGAGGCCTGTAATTTTCATCATAGATATACCTCTATAGACAAAATAAGAAAAAAAAATCGAGAAAATCCCATTGTAGGATTTTTAAAGAATTTATTTGCAAATTATGGTGGTAAATAAGTATTTGGTCAATAACAAAAATTTCATCTTAATACTTTGTTATATACCCTTTGTTGGCAATGACAGAGGTCAAACTTTTTCTGTAAGTCTTCACAAGGTTTTCACATACTGTTGCTTGTATTTCCCTTTGCAGAAAAACAGCCTCAAAGCGTGATGTTTCCACCCCATGCTTCACAGTAGGTATGGTGTTCTTTGGCTGCAACTCAGCAGTCTTTCTCCTCCAAACACGAAGTTATATTATACAGGTTTCATCTGACCATATGAATGCAACCATGGGGGGGGGCGCAATCCAGTGTCTTCTTGTGCCAGTCCCAAGTCTGGATAAATGCAGAGGGTTGTGTCAGGAAGGGCATCCGACGTAAAACATTTGCCAAATCAATGATGCGAATCACAAATATAATTCCCATACCGGATCGGTCGTGACCCGGGTTAACAACGACCGCCACTGGCGCTGTTGACCTACAGGGTGCCGGTGGAAATTGGGCTAATGTTGGTCGAAGAAGGAGAGGAGGAAGGCGTATTCGAAAGCAGAGAGAGAAGAGGAAAGGGAAGACTTTAGGAGTGATAATAGGGACTTTGAATGTTGGGACCGTTGCAATCTGAAAGAGATCAGTGACTGCAAGGTGTTGGTAAGGGAGAGTGTAGCCAGACAACACAGAATGGTGGTGTGTACTGTAAAATAACCCTGGTGGTGAGGAAGGTGAAGAGGACAAAGGCAGAGCAGAGGACAAAGTGGTGGAAGTTGAAAAAGGAAGAATGTTGTGTAGTCTTCAGGGAGGAGTTGAGACAAGCTATGGGTGGTCAGGAGGTGCTTTCAGTTGACTGGACAACTACAGCCAATGTGATCAGGGAGACAGGTAGGAGGGTACTTGGTGTATCATCAGGTAAGGGAAAAGTGGACAAGGAGACTTGGTGGTGGAATGAGGAAGTCCAGGAATGTATACAGGGAAAAAGGCTAGCTAAGAAGAAGTGGGACTCTGCGAGGACTGAAGAGAGTAGACAGGAGTACAGGGAGATGCAGCGTAAGGTGAAGATAGAGGTGGCAAAGGCCAAACAAAGAGCATATGAGGACTTGTATGCTAGGCTGGACAGTAAGGAGGGAGAGGTGAATCTGTACAGGTTGGCGAGGCAAAGAGATAGAGATGGGAAGGATGGGCAGCAGGTTAAAGTGGTTAAAGATAGAGATGGAAATGTACTGACAGATGCCAGGAGGGTGATGGGAAGATGGAAGGAGTACTTTGAGGAGTTGATGAATGAGGAAAACGAAAGAGAACAAAGGGTAGAAGAGGTGACTGTGGTGGAGCAGGAAGTAGCAATTATTAGTAAAAGTGAGGTGAGAAGAGCGAAGAAGAGGATGAAGAGTGGAAAGGCTGTTGGTCCTGATGACATACATATGGAAGTGCTTGGGAGAGGTGGCAGTAGAGTTTCTGACTAGTTTGTTTAACGAGATCTTGGACAGCGAGAGGATTCCAGAGGAATGGAGGAGAAGTGTATTGGTGCCGATTTTTAAGAACAAGGGAGATGTGCAAAGCTGTGACATTTACAGAGGTATAAAGCTAATGAGCCATACAATGAAGCTGTGGGAAAGAGTAGTGGAAGCTAGGTAAAGGGCAGAGGTGAGCGTTTGTGAGCAGCAATATGGTTTTATGCCTAGAAAGAGTACTGTACATCAGATGCAGTATTTGCTTACAGAGAAGGTAATAAAGAGTTGCATTGTGTCTTTGTAGATTTAGAGAAAGCGTATGACAGGGTGCAGAGAGAGGAGCTGTGGTGTTGTATGAGGAAGTCTGGAGTGACAGAGAAGTATGTTATAGTGGTACAGGACATGTATGAGAGCGCTAAGACAGTGGTAAGATGTGCTGTAGGTGTGACAGAAGAGTTCAAGGTGAAAGTGGGTCTACATCAAGGATCGGCTCTAAGCCCCTTTTTGTTTGCTCTGGTGATGGACAGGATGACAGATGAGGTAAGACAGAAGTCTCCGTGGACTATGATGTTTGCAGATGACATTGTGCTTTGTAGCGAGAGCAGGGACCATGTGGAGGAAAATTTGGAGAGATGGACGTATGCTCTGGAAAGCAGAGGAATGAAGATTAGCCGCAGCAAGATGGAATACATGTGTGTGAATGAGAGGGATCCAAAAGGAACGGTGAGGATGGATAGGATCAAGAATGAGTTCATCAGAGGGACAACCCATGTTAGATGTTTTGGAGATAAGGTCAGAGAGACCAGATTGAGGTGGTTTGGACATGTTCAGAGGAGAGATTTCGAGCATATTGGTAGAAGGATGCTGAGGTTGGAACTGCCAGGCAGGAGGTCTAGAGGAAGACCAAAGAGGAGATTTATGGATGCAGTGAGAGAGGACATGAAGTTAGTTGGTGTGAGAGAAGAGGATACAGATAGGGTTAGATGGAGGCAGATGAGTCGCTGTGGCGACCCCTGAAAGGGAACAGCCAAAAGACAAAGAAGATATGACATTCTCCCAATCCTCTTCTAGATCATCCAAATGCTCTCTAGCAAACTTCAGACGGGCCTGGACATCTACTAGCTTAAGCAGGGGGACACGCCTGGCATTGCAGGATTTGAGTCCCTGGCGGCGCAGTGTGTTACCGATGGTAGCCTTTGTTACTTTGGTCTCAACTCTCTGCATGTTATTCACTAGTCCTCCAAATGATGTGGTTCAGTGATTTTTGCTCACAGTTCTTGTGATCATTTTGCCCCCACGGGGTGAGATCTTGCGTGGAGCCCCAGATCGAGGGAGATTATCAGTGGTCTTGTATGTCTTTTTCTAATAATTGCTCCCACAGTTGATGTCTTCACACCAAGATGCTTAACTATTGCAGATTCAGTCTTCCCAGCCTGGTGCAGGTCTACAATTTTGTTTCTGTCTTTTGACAGCTCTTTGCTCTTGGCCATAGTGGAGTTTGGAGTGTGACTGTTTGAGGTTGTGAACAGGTGTCTTTTATACTGATAATGAGTTCAAACAGATGCCATTAATACAGGTGCCTCTTCAAGAGTCTGTGAGAGCCAGAAATCTTGCTTGTTTGTAGGTGACCAAATACTTATTTTACCAAGGAATTTACCAATTAATTCATAAAAAATTCTACAATGTGATTTTCTGGATTTTATTTCTTATTTTGTCTCTCATAGTTGAGGTTACTTGCACAATTAGTGGCTGACTAAATACTTTTTTGCCCCACTGTATGTAGTATAAATCATACATTTAAGTGTAATACAGTATTTTACAGATACCAGGATGAACCATAACATTTATAAACCCACTGTCAGTGTAAGCAAGACTAAATAACCTTAGCTATCATACATAGATTAAAGTTTACAGTGACACTAATCAGACTGGCTTAGCTAGCTAGTACCACTTCACCAACTCCCCCTTATTGTGAGACTACATAGAGTATGCATTTGTAAAAAGAAATGCTAATCTGCTATGCTCTAGATTGGGGTTGGGGGAATAATGTCAGGTCCATAAAAGAAAAACACGAAGCATACAGTGTATGGCATTGTGAATCACTTACTCACTCACTCATCGCCTATACTGCTTTATCCTGTTTACATGGCCGCGGGGGGTCTAGAGCCTATCCCAGGGGACTTAGGGCACGAGGCATGGTACACCTGGACAGGGTTCCAATCTATTGCAGGGCACACAAACACATTCCACACACACACTACAGGCAATTTGGAAACACCAATCTGCATGTCTTCGGACTGTGGGAAGAAACCAGAGTATCCGGAGAAAACCCACCAAGCATAGGGAGAACATGGAATCGACCCCGGAACCTCGAGGTGCAAGACTTGTTGTAGTTATTATTGTTACTTATCTTGTATGGAAGTCAAAATTTACTGCAGTGCACAGAGCATCTGTCTGATATCTGTGTGTGTGTTTTTTTTTAATAACTATCAAACATAATCATATTGATAAATGGAGACATCTGCGTTATACCATACTATTTTCTGTCATCTACTGCTTATCAAATTGATATTTAAAGAGGTTTAATTAAGAGCAACCAGGTCGAACACTTATAAACCCGAAATTGCATCTATCTGAGCCCTGGTATAAAATATTACTTTCAGAATATATCATTATTTTTATATTCTACATTTGTAGCACTGTTGAAATAGACCCTCTTGAACTGTAAACGTGGATTGCATGATCATAGAGTTTTGCCTACAGAAAATATTCACCCAGATACAACCTAATAATACTAAAGTCATAATGTAGTCTACAATTAGATAATAGCAGACGATACCATGCATGCTCCATGCTGAACATTTACACGGGAGGACTCTTGGTAAAATTATAGACTATTAGAAGTAATCTCTGTTAAGTGTTTGTAAAACGGCTACTTTTATAATTACCTTGAGGTAGGGTCCAGAATCAAATCCACAACTAAGTTGTATTTCAGTAGCTTAATCAATGGGACCAGTTAATATCAAGTAATATGGACTAAAGTGATCATGTGAGGGTAGAAAAGCTCTCTGTAGAGTGGCCTTGTAGGAAACAAAGCTGTCTAGACATGTGGTAGAGAAGCAGCAGGGCTCTGAAGTACTGTAAAGTTGTAGTCAGTCTCTGATGCTTTATCCTTATGGGTCTCTTTGTGTGCTTGTTTCCTGGTCAGTGTTACCAAAAGCCTTCATAACAGTATTGCAGTGCACTCAGTAACATATACTGTCTAGATGTATACTGTATGACAGTAGACTTTCTTACTTTTTTGCCATCTAAAAGTAAGAAAAAAAAATAAGGCTTGTGATAATTTAAACATTACCGGACTATTAACCACATGTACCAAGAATGTGGGTGTAACTATTGTTAAAAGGCATAATAATTGCTAGGCAATTTTTTCCAGAATTGCGAACACAAAAGAACGTGATGTTGAATCACTGACACAACACAACAGAGCTAAACACATTATGCTGCTGAACAAAACCTGTTATACATTACATCTCCAATTCTAACACAACATCCAGTACAATCACCCTCAATTTACATAAGCAATTCAAGCAAAAATCAACAGAACTATGCATACACTATACAGTATATTTATGTGTAATGAGCTCATTGCTGAAATATTAGCCAAAGACTTTGTTACTTTTTTGAGGGCACAAACATGATATGCTTCACCAAAGACATTACAATGAGAGGATAAAGACTTCGGCATAAACTCATCCCTCAAAGGGATCCAAGTAATCGCTTATTTTTTCGTAGCACTCGCATCTGTTGTCCCTCAACCTGATAAACATGGAAAGGTCAACACCCATAAAGGCTGCTACAGGCTATCAGAATATGAGAATTAATCAGTAATGCTGCATTCATAAGGGGATAACAGTAATTACTACTTAACTAGGGAAACAACCACATTGACCTTGGAGCCGTAATTTCAAGCTGAAACTTTGGTAGCACTCTAACAGCAGTGACTTCACTGATCATACCTGAAAACTACATCTCAGACTACATGAGCATGCTATGGGTCCTAGGAAATAGTATTCTTTTATAGATTTTGAAAAGAAATGCTACTGTGAGCACAGTTAGTGCCAACAGTAAAAATGACATAGTGAACAATACACAAATGTATAAAAGATTTGCAAATAGTGGAAAGTGTCACATCCTCCTAAATTCTCCCACATGATGTGAATGCGTCATTAGAGGCAAAATCATTATACGAAGGATGTCAGAATCATTTGTTTGTTGTACTGATAAAAAGCAAAGAGAGAAAAAACTGTTTAGCATTTAAGCGAAGATGCGTCAAAGACTCCCACAAAGACAGAAAGACACCAGCATCACTCCAGATGGTTTACAGTAAAAAAAAAATAAACCACTTGTAAATCTCATGAAAGGCCAAGTTAAAGTTTGTCAGAAAAGCCTGCAGGGATCAAGGCAGATAAAGATAAAGAGTAGCCTGTGCATGACTGAAAGAAAAGAACAGCTAAGTATAAAAATGGCCATGATTCCTTCTAGCATAGCTTTAAATACCCTGAAATTAAAGCTGACATTTTAAACCAGTTTGCTTGCTCACAGAGCCATACCAACGAGAGGGAAAAAAAAAACCCCGCCACGTCCAATTATTTACATACAGAATGATATGTTTACTCTGCTGTCTCTGTGTAAACTGTCTGGGTGTCCATCGGCCACTTGGCTCGATGTTAATTCTGGTTTCTAAAATGAGAATATCTGTTCTGAGAGCAGTCGGTTTACTGTGATTCAGAACTGCACAGTCAGGAAAGGTGGAAACTGTAGCCTGTCTTTGAACACTGAGTTACCCCCCCCCCCCCCCGACACCCTGAGGTGTTAATCCCTGAATTTATTCCTCTGCTTAGGTCTGTGTGTATTTTTATGTGTGTCTGTGCATGTGTGAATATTATTCTCCGCGTGAGACTAGGATAATGTGAACTGCAATGATGCCCTCTGAGGAAAGTATGGGATATTTTTAACCCTGGCTCTGAAGCTCCTTTTAAAATGAAGAGGGTTCATTCCCTGGAGTATCTTTGATCGACTTCGTGGGTTTCTAAGAGATTTTTTGTCTCTCCCTATGTTTGAGGGAATTCAATAGGGTTTCTGTCTTTTAGATCCTGGAAAGCATTGATATTCAATACAGTTCATGTTGAGAGTGTCAATGGAAGGGAGGGTGGAAGCCTGCCCCCAAGGTAGTTCATAAACCTGTACAAAACCTTGAACACACACCAACTGAAAGATGGAAAAAAAATCAGCACTGTCTGTAAGAATACTGATGTGTTTCATGCTTCTTTTTTTTTTTTTTTTTTTAACACCAGGAATAAGTTAGAATGTAATACTGTACCTCTTTGGTGAGCCCTCTCTTTGGTCTCTCCTCATGGACTATAAGTGGTTTCACCTCTCCTCACCCCTCTCAGATTGTAGAAGCAATATACATTCAGACTAATAGCTTATAAATTGTGTTTCGGTATCTGGACACAGTGTTACATAAAAGTACTTCGACAGATAGCACAGAGAGGATGTATGAAATACTGTATGTCTGAATTCAATTTATCTCCATTCTACATTTGTCAGTGGTTGCGTATTTAGACTGTAATGGTCCTATCTGCTTTCAAAATGTTCAATACCACATTTTTTTTTTATATTAGAGTAATTATAGCAAAGCATAATTTTTTATGCAAAGGTCACATCAATCATTTCTCTTTTTTTTTTTTTTTTTTTTAATTGATTGTTTTAATACAGAATAATATGCTCTCTCCTCTCTCTCTCTCTCTCTCTCTCTCTCTCTCTCTCGATATATATATATATATATATATATATATATATATATATATATATATATATATATATATATATACAGTATATATATACAGTGTACATATATATATATATATATATATATATATATATATATATATATATATATATACACACTGACTATATATATGCATATGAACCGGGACTGGGAATTTCTTGTGAATGATAGTGTAAAACAGTTTGACAGTCACAGTACAGTAATGAGACACTCTGCCCACATTAAAATATTTGTAGGGTGCAAATATTTTAATGAAGGCCGCAGATCTGTTAATGATGATCCTGATGCTCATGGCAGTCATTCCTGTGAGCATTCAGTGAGTGGAGTGTCACATCTAATCGACATCTAACGTGTCTCTAACTTGCAGACGAGACTGTGGTAACTGTACACACAATCATTCATTAACACCACTTGCACATTACAGGAATTTGGCTGAGAGGTATGACACATTCCCCATATACGTAGGCCTGACCTCGCTTCCAGCAATTTCCACGTTTGGGATGTCCATGTTTTGGACACAAGTCAGGCAGTCCAATCATAGGTCTGGCGTACTGAGAAAACTTTCCACCTTGATGGGATCCAAGGACTAATGAAACTGCTACTGGGTGTAGCAATAGAAATAAAGGTAGTTTTTACCCTCATAATTGTGTTCTGTTATTCTGCACAGTCAAATAGTCCTAAAGTATAGATTATTTTTAAACTTATGGTAGATTTTGTATTAGAATGTGACATACTTTGTTAGGGGCCAGTAGTAAGAACTTATACATTTTGGCATAAATGCATTTTGGCATAAATGCAGTAGAAACAGCTAAGTAGTATTGTCTTCCTTGACGTGGAGCCTGGTGGGGCAAAGCAAAATTTTACACAGTAGGACATTGTAACAGCATCGACCAGTTCAAAACGTAGCTAACACTTCTGTAGGACTTAATTGATGTCCTTCAAGCATGGCACAGATGGGAAAGACTGAATGGTGATCTACTGTAAATGAGTTGTCATTGCGATGTCACTGTGTTGTTGCTACAGTACATCAATGGATTTCTCCCAAAGACCTCTTCAGGCTTGAATGGCCATGGTCATGGTAGGTTGTTATCAAGTTGTAGAAGACAGCATTAAGTTCATATTACATACTATTAGTGCTTACCACATTAATGACAAGCATGCAGCAGATTATCAACATTTTTGTATAGTTTTTGGATGAAAAGCACAGCGCATGTAGCAGGATTCATACCAACCCGGCAGAATTGTAATAAGCATGTGATAAGACCCTGGGAAGAGCATGGTGTTATTTGATCAGACATAGTAATAACTCAGTTTGTTCTCATTGGACATGTTGAGCGTGTGCTCATGTACGTGATAGGAGAAAAGTGACAACATGATAGATGCATTGAGAACCAGATGGGGACATGGCTTAGAAGTATAAACGTGATAAATGCACATTTTTCCATTTTCCCCTTGCATTCTTAAATATGTTTAAGAAGCTGTGAGAACTTCATGGTTTGCATCCGAGTATGCTGGGCCCTTAGTTTCTATGATTTTATTGATTAAACTAAAAAAAAAAAAATTTTCAAACACAACTCTTGGTCTTCAATGCATCCTGAAAGTGAACTAATGTTTTAAATTTTAACAACAACAGAAAGTATATTTTTGGTTTTATCTCGCAGCATCTTAACTTAGCTTAGCTTAGCTACACAGCTATCATTTGGCAGGTGATTATTATTAAAACTATCATATAGATTTGAGAGGCAAGATCCAAGGCAATTTGATGTCTTTTTCAAGAAACAGTAGTGAGACTGGAACTCAGAACTAATTATTAGGAAATAGGACATGTTTACTTATAGCCTTTAAAAACAACGCTTTAGATGTGTCCAATTGTATAAACCCACTTAAAACATCAAGAAATAGAACTGAAGCATTTGCGAGGAATTCCATCTAAGTGGTTTCTGGTGCTTTCTAATCTTAGACTGTACAGCTGGGTAGGTGGCACTTACAATTTTGTTAGCATCGTGTGAAACTGTCATTCGGTACACCACACAAACAGGAACACAGCAATACTATGAACACACTTGGCACAATTTATCTCCCAAGTGCTATGAAATGGAAATTGAGATTTCCACTGAGTTGTGACATACTCAACACTTTCTGCTGTGAGGGACGGAAACGGAAGGGATTGTTAGTCACTCTCTCTCTCTCTCACTCTCTCTCTCTCTCTCTTCCTCTCTTTCTGAGATGCTTTTTTTCCATGCTGCTAAGCAAATGCTATCAGCAGATTACTCCAGACTCTGGAGTGACTCTAGTGAATACATCCAGTCTCACACAGATAAAAGTTTGGATAGGCTACCATCAAAGAAATCAATAGGATTATTTGCCTTTATAGTAGAAAAGAAGGCTGAAGAAACCCAGCACAAGCAACTATGATATAGTTTGTCCAAAATGACACAATTTAGGTGTAGAATAAAACATACACATTTAACATGTATTAAGGACATTTTGAACATTTTAATCCAAATATTTATTCAGATTCTGTGATTTATTACGAATTGCTAAAATTATGGGGTGGAGTCGTACTCAGAAGATAAATCTCTTTCTTTTCTCTAGGAAAATCTCAACAAATTGTCCTGCATCTATCAGGACAATATTTTACACATGCAATAACCTTGTGATCCTCATTCATTTATTTGCTGTAACCACTTTATCCTGGTCAGGACTGTGGTGGATTCAGATCCCATCCCGGGAGCACCGGTCGTGAATCAGGAATACACTCTGGATGGGACGCCAAGCCCACACACATTTACACACTCATTTAGTAACTTGAGCTCAGGGACGCTAGAGCCATGAAGCTGCAATGCTACCTGCTGTACCAGCATAATTTGTAATCAATAATAATCATACTCATTTAATTCTAAGCATAGTCAATTAGGAATCCTTCTATGCGTATCTGGTGTAATATGAGAGTCTTTTGTAGCCATAACTTAATTTCAAAAGATATATTTAAGAAAAGCAACAAAGTGAAATAAGATCCATGTCAAACTTTTATTCAATTTGCTGTTTGACTTTTATTCCATAACAATGTTCATTTTACTATAAGCTTTTTCTTGTGCTGGCACTGAATAGCTAAATTATGTATAATTATATAATTAAAATCTATAATTTTAAACAGCAGTGTTCATTGGCTTTCTCAAACTCTTCATAGGGTTTCATTGAATTTTTTACAAGTCTTATACAGTACATAGATTTTAGCAACATTTCTAGATCTAGAATTCTGGTTAAATTCATGCTAATGCATTAGAATATCTTGCATGTTTTAATATTTATATATATATAAAATGTACCAATAGTGCCATTCAACATTTTTATTAGAATGCAGTAGTATTAGCTTCAAATCAGACACCAACCATGATAAAAAGCAGAGAAGCTGACTAATGCTAATGAGTCAAAACGCTTGTTCAGCGCAGCCCTTGTACATTTTAAACCAGAAAGCCATCTTGAGGCTTCTCGTGCATGCACAATGAGCTTTGGCACCTTTGAATTTCTCTGATAAAAAGTATCTGTCAGCATGAAGAAATCCCCTTTTCGAGCAGGTGGTATTAAAGGAACAGAGGTTTGTTATTGTACTACTTATGAAAGTGGATGACACTTATTCCACTAAAACCTTCTACGGAGAGTAAAATGTGCAGCAGAAAGACTGAGATTAAAGACAACAAAGGGCACACTGTTTAGAAAATCATCACATAAATAGATTCAGCAGTTCTGGTTCTAAGGAATGATCTGTTGTAATGCAGGAGGGAGAAGAGCAGATGAACTTGTCAACAGCATAAAGTAAATAGAAGCAGGGTCACAGATATGGGAGTGGACAGGTAGAGAATCCTATTTCCAGTAGGGTAATTACCGCTGCCAAAGCTGATATGACATTGTCATGTCCTAGCGGAAAAGAAAAATAAATTCTTGAAAATTCCTACCACTCACCTTTGCATCATAGCTGTGTCTTCCTGAATAGGCTCAACTTGTCGAGTAGCGTGAAATGATATAGGTTTTTGGAGCCAGCCACCAACATGAACTAAAATAATGTGGCCAAACAGTCAGGAGGAGGCAAGATGAGCGAAAGACAATTCTTTTTGCTCAGAGCCATGTGGGAGGCTTAATGTGGCTTGAAATTTAAATTCTACTTTTAGAGGTAGTGGCACCCACAGCCTTCACCTGTAAAGCCATGAAATTGAAAGAAAGTGCAATGCTGCAGGTCAGGGTCAGAATGTGGAGTTGGTTTAATCACGCCAAAGAAAGGAATATATTTGAGGATGTTTCAAGGTTACCATGTAACTATTGGGCTTTGCATTTCAAATAGATATCCGTTCCCATTAGCATTCTGCATCTTTTTTCTGAGTCATGGCTATATCAAAGAGGGAAATGCATTAAGAAGAAAATTTTCTCTGTGACCTTTCTTTCCACTGACATTCCTCTGAAGGCAGATGTCCATTTGTCATCCCTGCCCACAGAGCAACATGAGTGCTGAACACGCTCTCTGATCTGACTGTCCTGATGCAGGACAGCCATCTTTCTGTAACTTTTACTTCACTCCTTAAATACAATCATGCTCCTATTAACCCTCATGTCCTTTTCACCCCTGAATAATGCACGTCACAGGGCAGCTCTTTTCATTTTACAGCAATGCAGCTGTAAAAAATATTTGAAAGTACCTGGTGCAATGCAGTGGGTGCAATTCACCATATCTGGTTAACCTAGTGGGGTGTTTTTAAAAACTTGGAGGAAACCCCAGAACCCAGAGTGAACACACAGATACCAAACTCTGTTCAGACAGAAATCTCTGAGGTCAGGATCGAATGAAGGACCATGGACGTTTGATGGCAGAACACTCCCCGTGCATCACCATGTCACCCTTCCGGTATTAGCAAAATAAACTTTTTAAGGACGGCTGGTGTCATCCTCAGCATGTGCATAAGTGGGAATGAGTCAGCAACTTCAAAACAGTTTTCTTTAACAAAACTGTTTCACAATATTGCTATGTGTATACCCAGTATAAAAATAAGAAAATAAGGGGGGAAATGGACTCAGTTGGAGCAGTTGGATGCGCATGTTTCTTTATTAAAATATTCCATGCTGTTTTGTTGAGGTCCATAGTGAGGCCCAAGGGTACTTCAAAGTCAAATCCAAATTATGAGCAATTATATAAAAAGAAATAACTAAATAACTATAATAACTAATTTAATACTAATTTAATAACTAAACAGTACACCAACAATGATTGGAAAACGATGGAAACGCCATCAACCTAAGAATGATACAAAAATGCAAGCACACAGGTGGTGAAAGGACTTACTGTCATTTGTCACCTAAATCATTTGACTGATGCTTTAATCCAACATGACGTTCAGTTGAGACAGGATAAAAGGTGGCAGCTTGGTGATGGTGGGATTTGAAGTCACCTAATCAACTTTCCAGACAGTAGCTCGAATCTTTAAGTAATGTGCTTGCACCACTGCCTCATGCTGATCAGTTTTGCATATTTGATTTTGTGTGTGTGAATGACAGAGCTGTTGATGGTTAAAATTCCTAAAATAATTAGCTCTGCACCCTGGGTGAGAAGGATTATGTTGTTTGCTTCTACGTCTTATACTTACTTGACAATATCCAATTGCGGCAATCTGCCCTCTGCCCTTTCCTGGGAACAGAATAGGAGAATTATTACCCCCCTCCCTCCCCCCCTCTCCTATGCTAATGGGTTGAGAATTAGCAAAGGCTAAACTGACGAAAAAAATTATTTGGGACAAAACATTTAGGAAGATATAATAATCAAAGAGCATAAGTATTATTACACTTTGCAAAGACAGAAGTATAAACAGTGTATAACAAGATTAATAGATAGTCACATTTACATTGATAGGCACAGACATTGACTGGAGCAATATTAGTAGTAGAGCTGGAACAGTAGCAACACAAGATCCAAGCTAAGACAACAACAACAACAAAAACAGATGGCTGTAAAATAGGAAACTGAGCTAAGTTTCATGTTGGGAAAAAATATTAAAATTATATTAAGCTTGAATAATATTATCATTTAAAATGGCTCATTTAAATTTAAAGAGAACAGGAAGGTTACGCACTGCTCTTAGATCAGCATCTGCATCATGGTGGTGGAAAAACAGCTGGCTCACATTCCTCTTAGCTCAGATAACCAAGTGGTGGCATCTGTTGTGGTGGAGACAGCAGTGAAAGCACTCCCTGCTTGGTCAGAGAACTCTCATTTACTGACACCATGAGGCCGCTATGCCTCACGGCACTGCCAGTCATGCTAGCCCCTGTTCTGCCTCTCACAATCTTTCTCATCTCCACCATGCCAGGATCTCAGTGGAGGCCATGTCAGTTGTGATGCACTGCTCAGCTTCTTTGCTCCGGGAAACAGTGGTAAGGCCAGACAGCTGAAGCAAGACCTTCAAAATGGCGAGCACAAACAAGGGCCCCTCAAGACGGGGCAGTAGTAATTATGTTTGTCATGTCTTGGCACATGGTTTTAAACTTTGAAAAGAGAGGGATGTGTCCTCCTACTGACCCCTGACAAACAGGGTTATTTGTTGGTGAAGACTAATCCGTAAGGACAGCTGTTTTCCCAAGCCTGGAGTTTATATTTTCCTCGTGGAGCAGGAAACATGCACTAAATGATGTGGATTTACAAAGTCTATGGGATTTTTTTTTTTTCAGTTACAAATGGAGCATCCATATAAACAAGACTTTTTTCCAAGATATACACTATGTATAAATAATAGATGTTATTTAGTGGTAAAACATTTCAAACTGAGCTAGACATTCCTTTGCTACTGACCTTTGGAGTGAGGCAACACTTCTCCTCCAGCCTCTCTCAAAGCCAACATGATTCATGAACAAGTGTACATTTCTGTTGTAGACAAAATATAATATAATATAGGATACTGCAGATATGGGCTGAGGTGGCAGGATGAAAAAATGTGTCATGGTTCAAGATGAAAACAAATACATAGAGATCCACCAGAAAATCAATAATGCAGGCAGAATTTGGGGAAAATGGAAGTAACAGAAAGATAAACAAAGATTAGAAATTCTTGATCACAATCTGTCTGTATAAAGCACAGAGCAGGTGAACACATTTGGGGACCAATGGCAAAACAGGGAAGAGACAGGAGTAAAAAAAAAAAAAAAAAAAGCATATGGTGAAACAAATAATAGCATATGGGGAACTAAGCTCATGGGCACTAATAAGGGAAATCAATTGTTCAGATTATGGTTCCTATAGTAACAACTAATTTAAAAGAACTGGTATGGTTAATACACCACACAGTCTAATAGCAAAAAAAAAAAGATTTAAAAAATCTGTGCATTGTGGAAAAAAATGTCTAACCATTAATTTAGTCAAGTTCTGTATAGTAATAGTGTTCTGTAAGTCATATTCTATTTTATTTATATGTTCTGCATAAAGGTGAACCAAAGAACCATGCATGAGCTTTAGTACCTGATGTTATGATGTTTCTTTTAGTTCTTCACAACAGAGAACTTTGTGAAACAGAGGACTTTATAAAGTAGAGCACCTTGAGTAATATAAAAAACATTATTTTTTTCCATTTCAGCCTGGGACACATACTATATTCACTGTTTGTTTTTGCTGATACAGCACAAATATATTTCTTAGATTTAAACATGTACCTTGGATAGAAAAATAAATTGATTCCTTTTATCTTTCCTCTAGTGATCTTGTCTTAGAAGGAAATCTACTATCGATCACCTCAGTGTTTTATCTACATTTATGACCTCTTTTTTTATCTGTAGATCCTATCTTGTCTTCTTTCTGTGATACGTGATTATTTACTCACGAACCAAACGGTCTTTCTTTGTGACTCTTTCATTCTCTGAAGATGAAGTGAATATCTGCTGCGTGAAAAGGCTCAACCACCCACCAAACCACCCACCCAACACCAGAAGCGTAACCTTGTCATGACAGATAGGCTCCTTTTGCATGCCAAGTCCTCACCTCCTCTTTACTTCATCATTGCCATCTGGAAAGTGTAGCCTCCCATGCTGCCTCAGAGCTGCACGCCATGCATACTGGCATGATCCTGTTATAACACTGATCGTCTCTGACCATCTCTTTCACTAACCTTTTGGATGATTCATAACAGAACTACTGCAGTTCCATGTATGCCGAAAGGTTCTCGTACTGCAACATAGAAAGAATTCATACGAACCAACAGTTATTATTTGTTTATTTATTTAACTGTATACAGTATATGTAAGGGCATAAATGAAGAAGGTTAAATCTGGGGCAGATTCAGCAGATTTAGTTTTCCTCACAACATCTCCTGTATGTAGTCTGATGAAACTGGCCTTCTAGTTAAGATCCCTGAGTGTTTATAGTGAGGCATACTAAGGCATTGAAAACACTGTATCCTCTATGTTTAGAAACTGCTGTGATGCAATTGCACAAAATGAAACTCAACCAAGAATCACATGTAATCAACTATTGATGAGTGCCTTTTTTGCCTCCTATAGCACTTCTTTCTTATTTTGTAGTGTCAGTTTATCCACCATGTAGGTAATCTAATTGTTGGTATGGTGGCTTAGTGGTTGCCTTGCACCTCCAGGGTCTGGATTCAATTCCCGCCTCCCGATTTCCTAGTCTGTATGCGTGCAGTTTGCATGTTCTCCCCGTGATTGAAGGGTTTCTTTCTGGTACTATGGTTTCCTCACAAAGACATCCAGATTAGGCTAATTGGCGTGTGTGAATACACTTGTGAATGTTGACCGGAGGTCCTACCACGGTCGTAAAATGAAAATAAAAACAGTACAATAGTAATCACCACTGGCTGCCACGGTCCCTAGTTAGTCTACAGACGTTCCTAGAAGGATGGATTGATATAATATAATTATTCCTTTGATGTTCTTTTATACTTGTATACTTATGTATTGTATACATTAAAGATGGGGACTTTTATTTCTTTGCTTCTCATTTTTCATTACCAACAGTCAGCTTAAAGGAGATAGTCATTGGGTTGAAGAAGGAAGAAATTTTCTTAACATGCATTACACTCTTCTTTTAAAGCACACATTTGTCCTAGGGCTGGAAATGCACACATTTAAATAGAAAATGTTTTACAAAGCACACAACACAAGCTAAGTAGTATGCAGTTTGAGAGAATTCGGAGCTTGCAGTTGCTCAATATAAAAGAACTGTTATGTGAAAAAAATAGCTTTATCCCGAACATCAGCATGATTGTCAGTTACTGCAAATCAAATGAAACTGTAAAACCTCTTTTATCGTCAGGCATTTAGCTCTTAAAGTAATTGCCTGATCAGGCAATAGTGCCCATGCATCACTGACCTGCCACAATCTCCATATTTATAGCCAGTATAAAACAAACTACGTAGCCACTTATTGTGAGCTAGATAGCTATGATATAAGCTCTTATAAAAACGTTTTTTCCCTGATTTAATCTCACAAAACCACTTTGCACCATGACTCAACTAGTGCAACTAGCGTAGCTAAGCTGTAGTGTAGAGTATATATGTATATATTATATATATAAGGTTCATAAACCTGCTGATGCTAGCTAAAACCTGCTGATGTTAGTTAAAACCTTCAGAAAAAAACAAAACAAAAGGACAGGCAGGGGTGTATTTTGGGATGAGGCCTTTGTAACCAGCCAATACAACCCAACTGGAAAATATAACTGTAATAAATGAAAAGACTCACGTTCAGCTGCCATTCCTTATTCGACAGCTATCATTATTTCTTTAGATCAACAATTCCTAAATCATACAAACTCCAGAGTTAAGTATAAATTGATTGAACATTACATCGCGTTCCACATTGTTATGCAAATTGGATGTAAGTGTCATAAACATTAAATGTTTAGTTTTTAAATTAAACTCATGGATGGTATTGCGTCTCAGGGCTCTTTGGATTACTGAAATGAATCTCAGACACGTGTGATAATTAGTTTTCCAGATAAGCCCAATTAAAGGAAAAGTACTGAAGAAGGTTGTTCCACATTATTAAGCAGCCGCAGGTTTCAAGCAATATGGAATAGAAAAAGGATCTCTCTGCTGCCGAAAAGCGTCAAATATTGCAATGCCTTGGACGAGGTATAAAAACATTAGATATTTCATGAAAACTTAAGCGTGATCATTGTACTGTGAAGACATTCATGGCTGATTCAGCGCATAGACAGGTTCGTGCAGATAAAGGCAGAATAAAGAAGGTTTCTGCAAGACAAATTCATCAGATTAAGAGAGCAGCTGCTGAAATGCCATTGCAAAGCAGCAAACAGGTATTTGAAGCTGCTGGTGCATCTGGAGTCCCGCGAACCTCAAGGTGTAGGATCCTTTAGAGGCCTGCAGTTGCGCATAAACCTACTATTCGGCCACCCCTAACCAATGCTCACAAGCAGAAATGGTTGCAGTGGGCCCAGGCATACATGAAGACAAGTTTTTAAACAGTCTTGTTTACAGATGAGTGTCGTGCAACCCTGGATGGTCCAGATGGATGGAGTAGTGGATGGTTGGTGGATGGCCACCATGTCCCAACAAGGCTGCAATGTCAACAAGGAGGTGCCGGAGTCATGTTTTGGGCCAGAATCATGGGGAGAGTGCTGATGAAGGTCTGAAAATGACCTCTGCAAAGTATATTGACTGACCAGTTTCTTCCATGGTACAAAAAGAAGAACCGTGCCTTCCATAGCAAAATCATCTTCATGCACGACAATGCACCATCTCATGCTGCAAAGAATACCTCTGTGTCATTGGCTGCTATGGGCATAAAAGATGAGATACTCATGGTGTGGCCACCATCCTCCCCTGACCTCAAACCCATTGAGAACCTTTGGAGCTTCCTCAAGCAAAAGATCTATGAGGGTGGGAGGCAGTTTGATCAAAACTGTCCAAAAAGCTCTGGGAGGCTATTCTGACATCCTGCAAAGAAATTCAAGCAGAAACTGTCCAAAAACTCACAAGTTCAATGGATGCAAGAATTGTGAAGGTGATATCAAAGAAGGGGTCCTATGTTGAGATGTAACATGTCTTGTTAGGATGTTTTTGATTGAAATAGCTTTTGATTTCTTTAAATATGACCTCCTAATGCTGCAAATTCAACAAAAGACAATTTTCAGTTCTTTACAACCTATAAAATGTTTTAACTCTGTTGTGCAGAATAATTTGGAACAGTGCGTTTCCAGTTTGTTTGTTTTTTTAAATAAATATTATCATTAGGAGGTCGGTTCAATAAAATACGAAATATACCCTAATGGTTGATGACTTGAAAATTATACTGACTGTCATTTGCATTGACTAATTATGAAAATCAGAGAAAGATATAATTTGCGTAATAATTTGGAACGTGCTATATATGTTACTTTCTCAAAGAGAGATAAAAAATTATAATAATAATAAATTCAGCACTCCAGAATACAGTTTTTGTTTATTTTATACACTATTGGACTATTTTTCTTTCTCATTCCTGTTTTCTTACACTGTCACTGTTTTAGTCCACTGTCTCTCCATAATTGTCTGCTATTCCTGCCAGTCTTCAGTTAGTGGACTTCTTTCATGCTTGAGTTGGAGTATCATGAAGAACTATTATAGAATTGTCAGGATAGCAGCTCAGGACCATCATATTATAGAATATTTCTGTTCCTCCACTCTATTTCTATTCCTTGACACTCAATTTTAAGGACATTTTGCTTATCATAAGATTATTTAACAGTACGCATAAATTGATTACACTATACTAGAAAAAGTAGGTAAATCGATATAATAGGTATGCGTTATTCAATTTATTTGACTTCGTGCCTGTTATAATTTACTAACAACAATAAAATATTTAATTTCAATTTCAAATCCATGAACTTAATGTCTATGGATTTTCTTATTTAACACCAGTCCATATATACACACATATCCTGGAACATTAAATTCTGTTCACACAATAAATTCAAATGCATGGTCCTTTTTTTTTCTTTCAGAAAATCTAATGCACCCATTGATTCCATTTATTATTCAACATTAATCAAAACTAAGCCGAGCAGGAATGGTAGTTTGCATGTGTTTATATGTGTGAATGTGTGCGTGCAAGAGTGCGAATGTGAGAGAAAGAGACAGGCAGCAATGAAGGGAGCAAATGAATTTAAATGAATTTAAGTGTCATGACCATTTTAAAAGTGAATTCAGTGAATCACATGGACATGTGTCTGGTGCATTAGTCAGCCATCAGGAAAAATCATACAAAATCCATTAAAAGGAGGATTCAAAGTGTTGCAGCACATCAGTGCAGGGTATTTTAAATGACCTTTTGATAAATCTTCTACTAGACAAAAGCCTGCCATGATAGAAGCAGAGGACAACTGGGCAGGAGGAGATGATGTGCGTGCATGTTGATTGGCTGTCATTATTTTACAGCGCCTGCATCTCAGCATCTGGGAGCTTTCACCAGGATGTGCGTAATGGCAAAGCAAACGACAGGCAGCACAAAACTGGGGCAAGATAAGAAGAAGCATCCAGTTTTCAATGTTTTCAAATCACAGGAGGAAGAAAAAGGTGGCATTATATCCTAGATAGGGATGGATGAATGTCCCAGAAGAATGAGCTAATAGAGTTGTGTGAAGTCATGTATGCGTGAGAAGCAGCCCGAGGAGGGCAAAGAGGCGTTCTTGTTTATCGTGAGGGGGTGGTGTGGGATGGCAGATGGTTAATTCACTTAACTCATTTAAACCCACTGGCAACTGCTGTCATCACAGTTTACACCTCGTTTTTATATTCAAGTAACGTGTTATGCAGATTTTTGGATAGTCACACATGAAGGAGTACTGTATATAGTGAATATAAAAAGTCTGCACACCCCTATTAAAATTGCAGGTTGTAAAAAAAAAAAAGAAAGAAAAAAAAAAGCTAAATCAGGTCAGAGCTTTTCTCAAAATTGAAGCGATCTAACACCCAAAAAATTCAAGAAAAAACTGACATATTGCAGGTGCAATAACCCAATTGCAAAAGTTTGTACACCCCTTAAATTAAAGTTGGTTAAATCACCTTTCATTTGTATCACAACACTTAGTCTTTTTAGGAAAGAGTCTCTCAAATGCTCCTGATCTCTTATTTTTCAAGGGGATCAGATTTCAGGTTTAGATTTCGAAAATGTACTTATTTGATTCGTGCATTAGGTCATCATCATGCTGGATATTAAAATGCTTCATCTTTATGTGATACAAAATGTTACATCTTTATTTGATGCAAATGTAATGTTTCTGTTGTACTGTAACTAGAAATTAATTTGTTGCTATATTACATTACAGGTGGAAGACAGGTCATCTTTTAATTTTATACCAAAAAAACCTGCCATTTTAACAAGGGTGTATGAACCTTTTATATAGCCATAAGTACAGTATGAGTATACCGTACAGTATGTATATGTGCTTATTTTATCAAATAAATGGTTTATCCCACAATCACTGTGATCAGTATCACAATATTTTTTTACATTTATATAGATTTATATCTATATGATGATTAATTTGTCAGTTTAAAATAAACAATATGATAGTAATAATGTCTTTATAATATATTTTAGGCCATTTGTTTAAGCCATTATAACTGTTCAAAAACGGTTACTACATGGTGTTAGCAGCTGACCTGACAATCCATACATTTTAGCAAGATAACTTTTGACTTTAAATATATAAAATATGTCAGTTGAAGATGAAATATACAAAGGGATGGCAATTTTACATTCGAGCAACTTTCTCAAGGATGTACAGCAAGCTAGCATATCATCCAGCTGAGATGCTATAAAGAGAGAGTGCCTTATTCAGGATCTGTTTCCTCTGGCAAAAACAAACAGATGATTTAGGCATATTGTGTCTGAAATGTCACATATAATAATCTTCTGTTCTTAATAATAGAAAGTTAATAGAACTGCTCTATAAAAACAGTTTATACAACAGTTAGTTCTGACCGAGGAATCTGATTGATGTCCACGAGTGGTGAAATAGAACATAACATCACTGGGATGTTTAACTATATGTGTCACTTCTTGTCTCAGTTGTTCTAATAGTGCCTTGCTGTCAGTCACAGAATGGAGAAAGTAGGTCGGGATGGTCCTCAGCACTTAGGGGTGAGCAGCTGCCTACCAAAACCCCACATTCAAAACCACTCACAGAAGCACTTTCAGCAAGAATTCTGATAATGCTTTGTCAACTTAAACAATAATTTGTTAAGTAATTGCTTCTAAGTCAATTCAAATTGTCTTATAACTGTCTGCATTGTTCTACTGATAACATGGATGATTCCAAATCTTTTTCTAATCAAGGGCACTACTTAGGTGTGTGGAACAATGGATTGTACTCTTACACTACATAGGGCACTAGCCTTCCATTCAGTCAACAACACTTCCTCTGTGACATTGTTTCGATTACATATATAGGAATGTGGTTATACTGAATATTGGAATGGATTTGGTTCCCCATATAGAGCAATTGGCCAAATATTGGCCAAATATAACTTAACAACACGACAAACAAAAATGCTATTTTTCATGCTGCTGAAATATATTCTAACTGCAGTCAACTCTCCTAAAGATTTCCTTATAGATTCTTTCAATCCTATACTCACACATAGAAAATTTAATTGTATGAATACGTTTTTACTCAAGTCGTCTGGTATAAGCCATACAAGGCCTAAGTTTGTTATTACTATAAAAAGGAATATAATGAATTTATGAATTAGAACGTGTGTGTTAATATAAACAAAATCCTTTGAACACATTCTGACCAATCAGGCAGTGCTACAAACAGTTTTAGGCTTACAATATTAACATTCAGCTAACAAATAAATGCATTTTAAGCAGCGTGAGCCTTTGATTAGTGTTCATAATCCACTTCATCAAAGAAACATATTAAAATGCATGCTGTTTGTCTCCTGAGAGGTGCAAGGAAGATTTTGCATTTACAAGCTATTTGCCTGTCAGCACCTACGTTGCGTCTTTAAAAATGCACGTACTGTATGTTTAGGGAATACAAATTTTTTAAGATGTTTAAATAGATTTTGGAAGCGTATTAATGAGCATAAGAGTCATTTAGAGAGAAAAAATGTGTACCGCAAAAGGTTTATTCATTTATTTATTTATTTAATTTATTTATGTTACAAAATGTGAAGGTGGCTTGAACTTGTCATTTTGTTGGCAGCCCACGGAGAGGAAAAAAATATCTATATTTCTTCTCAGCCTCCAAATATTTTCAGGCGGTTCTTTTACAAAAGAAAAGAAGATGCCTCCGTCTACAATTAGACCCGTCACATGTTGACTCTGAAGTCCTCACAAAATCTCACACTGCTATCGTGGAAATATTTGGTGAGTTAAACGGTTGGCAAAAGCCCAAGTCACAGATCCATGAATTTCACAAAATTGGGTTTATAGATATGATTTAAATATTGCCTCCTCAACCTGTAATACAATTCCAGTGGCACCACTTTGGCGAGCTGACTAAAGAATTGCTGTAGCACTTGGGCTCTTCAATCAGGAACTGCATGGGGTTTTGGGACACTGCATCACAGATATTGGTTTGTATACAGTATGTAATGAGGTTATTTGTTATGCCATGAAGTGTCTCACTTTTCAGGAGCTTATCTTGTGACAGCCAGCACATTTAAGCAGCCTCATAATGGGAACAGAGCAAAGACAGTAGCTGTCACTAGCATGACTGCTCAGAAATGCAGAGAAAACTGTGTTCTTTGGAGAACCTGGCTTCGCGTGTGTGTGTGTTTTGTGATGTTGTGAGACAGTCTGAAATAACATGATAAAACTGTCTCGCTCCTCTTCGAAAAGGAACGATGACCTTTTAGTAATGCGCTGTTGCATTTTCGAAGTCTTTAGAAAAGAGAGCGTACCTGTGCAGACAAAAGGCCCATTTTCCTCACCCATTGCCTTTGTTGTAGTAATTGTTTGCTTGAAGGCCGTTTGGAGACAACGCCTTCGATGAGTCCTGGGGCTAGCAGTGAGATGACCAGTTTTGTTCCATTTTAAGCAATCAAGTAGAGAAATAAAAACAACAGCAGAAAAGGTTAATGTATTCCGATTTCTTTTATCGTACAAATGACTGCATTTTGAAGAGATGTTCTTTTGATTAAATCTCAGTATATAAGTTTATGTTTTTATATAAAGAAAAAGGTGTATTTTTCTGCTGAGATGACACTCTCAGAATTAAACCACAGCTATAACATATAAGGAATATCTCCAAATATGTTTTATATTGATTGAAGGTTTTCTGCTCCAACTACCATTTTATTAGCTACACCTATTATATTGTTTGCTTTTGAGGGACACGAGTGGTCACTGTAAGCCGTCTGTTGCTAGGAACCATTTCTAATTTCCCGTCTGACACATCTATTGGCTGAAATTGCCATCTCCATTGTCATCAATTCTCATTCGCATTGACTGCTTTCATCATGGCAGATGTTCTTTAAGGCTAGTGACATGGCGCTGAGTGTGTGTGTGTGCATGTGAGCGTGTTTATGAATACTGATCATCCACCATCTAAATAATTTTTTATTCAGTGGTAGCAGGGATACTCAAATTCGTTAGCCACAGGTCCCTTTCATTGTGTTTATATACCCCGATCAGCCATACAATTAAAACCTTAAAATATTATGTCCAATAAGGTTGTATACAGTAGGTTACCCTTGTACCACCATATCACTAAGTATGGGGCTTAGAAGGCAAATAGTTCAAAGTTTTGGGCGGATTTTGGGGTTTTTGGCCTCCAAATTCCCCAGATCTTAATCTGATTGAGCATCAATGGGATGTGCTGGACAAACAAGTCCGATCCATGGCGGCCCCACTCTGCAAGCACAGCACTTAAAGGATCTGCTGCTAATCTCCTTGTGCAAGACACCACAACACACCTTCAGAGATCTGGAGGAGTCATGTCTCAAAGTGTCAGAGCTGTTTTGGTGGAACAAGGGGAACTTATCTGTAATATTAGGCATAATGTGTTAAGGTTATAATGCTTGATGGCTGAGCTGTGTTTTTCTCAAAACAGCCAGTGAGCAACAACAACAACAACAACAACAACAACAACAATAATAATAATAATAATAATAATAATAATAATAATAATAATAATAATAATATAAACTAATGCAACCATGGGGGGGCGCAATCCAGTGTCTTCTTGTGCCAGTCCCAAGTCTGGATAAATGCAGATGGTTGTGTCAGGAAGGGCATCCGACGTAAAACATTTGCCAAATTAATGATGCGAATCAGAAATATAATTTCCATACCGGATCGGTCGTGGCCCGGGTTAACAACGACCGCCACTGGTGTTGTTGACCTACAGGGTGCCGATGGAAATTGGGCTACTGTTGGTCGAAGAAGGAGAGGAGGAAGGCGTGTTCGAAAGCAGAGAGAGAAGAGGAAAGGCAAGAGTTTAGGAGTGAAAGTAGGGACCTTGAATGTTGGGACCATGACAGGGAAGGGAATAGAGTTGGTTGATATGATGCAGAAGGAAGGTGGATATACTGTGTGTCCAGGAGACCAGGTGGAAAGGTAGCAAAGCTAGAAGCTTAGGATCAGGGTTCAAATTGTTTTACCATGATGTGGATAGGAAAAGAAATGGAGTAGGAGTTATCCTGAAAGAGGAGTTTGTAAAGAATGTCCTAGAGGTGAAGAGAGTATCAGATAGGGTGATGAGTCTGAAGCTGGAAATTGATGGTGTGATGTTCAATGTTGTTAGTGGTTATGCTCCACAGGTAGGATGTGTGTTAGAAGAGAAGGAGAAATTCTGGAGTGAGATAGATGAAGTGATGCAGAGCATCCCCAGAGGTGAGAGAGTGGTGATTGGTGCAGACTTCAATGGACATGTTGGTGAAGGGAACAGAGGGGATGAAAATGTGATGGGCAGGTTTGGTCTTCAGGACAGGAATGTAGAAGGACAGATGGTGGTGGACTTTGCAAAGAGGATGGAAATGGCAGTAGTAAATACTTTCTTCCAGAAGAGGCAGGAACATAGGGTGACATATAAGAGTGGAGGCAGAAGCACTAAGGTGGACTACATCTTGTGTCGACGTTGTAATCTGAAAGAGATCAGTGACTGCAAGGTGTTGGTAGGGGAGAGTGTAGCCAGACAACACAGAATGGTGGTGTGTACTGTAAAATAACCCTGGTGGTGAGGAAGGTGGTCAGGAGGTGCTTTAAGTTGATTGGACAACTACAGCCAATGTGATCAGGGAGACAGGTAGGAGGGTACTTGGTGTATCATCAGGTAAGGAAAAAGGGGACAAGGAGACTTGGTGGTGGAATGAGGAAGTCCAGGAGTGTATACAGGGAAAGAGGCTAGCCAAGAAGAAGTGGGACACTGAGAGGACTGAAGGGAGTAGACAGGAGTACAGGGAGATACACCGTAAGGTGAAGGTACTGTAGAAGTGGCAAAGGCCAAACAAAGCGCATATGAGGACTTGTATGCTCGGCTGGACAGTAAGGAGGGAGAGGTGGATCTGTACAGGTTGGCGAGGCAAAGAGATAGAGATGGGAAGGATGTGCAGCAGGTTAGAATGATTAAAGATAGAGATGGAAATGTACTGACAGATGCCAGGAGGGTGATGGGAAGATGGAAGGAGTACTTTGAGGAGTTGATGAATGAGGAAAACGAAAGAGAACAGTAGAAGAGGTGACTGTTGTGGAGCAGGAAGTAGCAAATATTAGTAAAAGTGAGGTGAGAAGGGCGTTGAAGAGGATGAAGAGTGGAAAGGCTGTTGGTGCTGATGACATACCTGTGGAGGTATGGAAGTGCTTAGGAGAGGTGGCAGTAGAGTTTCTGACTAGTTTGTTTAACGAGATTTTGGAGAATGAGAGGATTCTAGAGGAATGGTGGAGAAGTGTATTGGTGCAGATTTTTAAGAACAAGGGAGATGTGCAGAGCTGTGGCAATTACAGAGGTATAAAGCTAATGAGCCATACAATGAAGCTGTGGGAAATAGTAGTGGAAGGTAGGTTAACGGCAGAGGTGAGAATTTGTGAGCAGCAATATGGTTTTATGCCTAGAAAGAGTACATCAGATGCAGTATTTGGTTTGAGGATGCTGGTGGAGAAGTACAGAGAAGGTAATAAAGAGTTGCATTGTGTCTTTGTAGATTTTGAGAAAGCGTACGACAGGGTGCCGAGAGAGGAGCTGTGGTGTTGTATGAGGAAGTCTGGAGTGGTATGTTAGAGTGGTGCAGGACATGTATGAGAGCTGTAAGACAGTGGTAAGATGTGCTGTAGGTGTGACAGAAGAGTTCACGGTGGATGTGGGTCTGCATCAAGGATCGGCTCTAAGCCCCTTTTTGTTTGCTCTAGTGATGGGCAGGATGACAGATGAAGTTAGACAGGAGTCTCCATGGACTATGATGTTTGCAGATGACATTGTGCTTTGTAGCGAGAGCAGGGAACAGGTTGCTAACAGCGATGCTCTACGGCTTAGAGACAGTGGCACTGAAGAAAAGCCAGGAGGCAGAGCTGGAGGTAGCAGAGCTGAAGATGTTGAGGTTCTCTTTGGGAGTGACAAGGATGGATAGGATCAAGAATGAGTTCACCAGAGGGACAACCCATGTTAGATGTTTTGGAGATAAAGTCAGAGAGGCCAGATTGAGGTGGTTTGGACATGTTCAGAGGATAGAGTGTGAATATATCGGTAGAAGGATGCTGAGGTTGGAACTGCCAGGCAGGAGGTCTAGAGGAAGACCAAAGAGGAGATTTATGGATGCAGTGAGAGAGGACATGAAGTTAGTTGGTGTGAGAGAAGAGGATGCAGAGGATAGGGTTAGATGGAGGCAGATGATTCGCTGTGGCGACCCCTGAAAGGGAACAGCCGAAAAACAAAGAAGAAGAAGAAGAATATAAACTACAGTACTAGTCTGTGGTAGTATTTTTTTCTTTTATTACAGTTTGACTACAGTCAATTATTTACTATGATTTACTAATTTACTATTACTATATAAACTAATTGCTCTACTGTAATAAGCTTCATATGCATTATCCTGATATGAATTGTACTTCAGAGATAAATGTACATACAGCTTAGAATACTGTTCTATAAGAGATATGTGTCAGAATGTGTGTCATGATGGTGCAGAAGGTACATTATAGATGCAGCAGAATATAGTTGTGTTGCTAGGTAATGTTACCTTATAAAAATAAATAAGACAGAAAAGCATTCTTTTACTTTTTAGACCAGTTAGCAATGCAATAGCAAATTTACTAAGTAGAAGTTATGAATTCTGCTATAATCCTTGTGCATACAGACATTGCAGGTGTGTGCCGATACTGACAAATAGCACTACAGCTCTGAATATATGCCAGAGGATATCCAAAGGAAAAAGAAGTAAAGCCACACGTTCACAGGACACCAAAAACGCGATCTACTAAACCACCAAGCAATTCATGTTATGGTGGTAGAACAGGTACCTCTGCCACCTCAAACTGTAGATACATGGTACCCTGTTTGATCCTAATCTTGGACTCCATATAGGGTTTCTATGAATGCTCTTCCCATGTTCACATGGACTTTCTTCTGGTTTTCCAGTTTTCCCACCCCTCCCAAAAACAGAGCAGTAGATCTTAGAAAATGTGCTAATATTTCCTATAGATTTAATGTATGAATGTGTGCAGGCAGCTCTGTGAGGGACCGAGTACTCACTTACCCTTTTCCTAAGACTAGCATTAGCATATTTACCAACCATGGCGTTGGTCTTTTCTCTTTCTCTCTTTGTTTGTCATTTAATATAAAAAAATCCAGTTGTCTTTTTGATTTGCCCTACAATTCAAGCGTGACAGCGCAAGCGTTTTTTTGCAAGCACTTCTTGTTTTTATCAGCTGAAATCCTAACCCTTCAGCAGTAAATCTTCTGGGTAACTGCAACAATTTAGGCTGATGCAAACAGCCAGTGCAGGATTTAGAGAGCAAACATATTGGAATGTGTGTTCAGGTCATTACCACACAGCTGTTTTGAAACAATTCCCTGGGCCACAAAAAGGAAAATGCATTGTGTTCATTGCATCCTTAATCAAAGCCGAAATTATGGCTTTCTCTCATGAAATGCAGGTCATTTAATTGATGGGAATTACTAGAATTTACGTGGTGCATTTAAACCTACTGTGCATACACAGGTTCAAGTCTGTTCACTTGCATATCAAATATTTTTCTTGTAATGATATGTAAATGTTTACCTAAAAGGGTTGAATAAAAATGACTTGCTTCTTGATTACACAATAATGGGAAATAACACCAGTTTCTAAGGATGAATATGAATTCACAAGAAGCGGCTGAGGATAATCATATTAGCAGGGTGACCTTTAGCGATCAATGTGCTCTGGCTTTAGGTGACCTTTAACTGAACATATGGTCTGGTGGTGAATACCGGTAGTGAATTGTGAAGTCAAGATGTAAGCTATGTGGCCCCACAGGTGGCCTGTGTGAGCTTTCAATTTGCTAGTTGGAATGTATTTTCAGGCGTTTCAGTGTTTTTGCTAATCTCTGCAATGTCAAATTGGTGGGGACAAAACTTTCTCTAATTACCGCGCTGTAATTAATAATCTATCCATCCTGTGAGTCTTTAGAATCATTTTTGAAAGCCACAAGGGCTTACAGTGAGACTGTGTCAATAATAATAATGCTAATAATACAGTAATATATTAAAAAAAAAGATCAATCAGTTTAGTTACAATACAAATCACATTTACAACAAACAATAAAACCATCAAGATTTTAGAATTCAACAATACGAAAAAGAATCAACAATACAAAATCAACCATAACAACAACAAAACAATAACATCACAACAGCAAAACAAAACTACCACAGTGAAGCAAAACAACACAGGACAGTAAAAACACAACGCTGAATAAAAATCACAAATACAAAGCAAAAAAATACCACAACAAACCAAAAACAAAAGAGCAAATAAAAATCACACCAAAACAAAACCACAATTACATAACATAAACACACCTAAACAGTAATACAGTAGCAGCAGCAACAACAAAAACAGCAGCAAATCACTGCAGCAAAACAAAAAACACAAACGCAAATCAAACACACTACAATGGAACCTCGGATTACGAGCATAATTCGTTCCGGAAGCGGGCTCGTATTTCAAAACACTTGTAAATCAAATATTTTCCCATAAGAATAATGGAAATTCTAATTATTCGTTCCAAAGCCCCAAAAAATAAATACATAAAAATAATCAACACAAAATATAAAGTAAAAATAAAACAAATTAACCTGCACTTTACCTTAAAAAAAAAGTAAAAATAAATCCTGACAGAAAAGTGTTTCCATTTATGCACACAGGTGCTGTGTGTGTGTGTGTGTGTGTGTGTGTGTTTCTCTCTCTTGCGCTGCAGAGTGTGTGTTTTATGTGTGGGCGCGCGCGTAATTTGACACCTTGCCGGTTGTGTGTGAGTGAAGCACTCCCTCTGTATGGAGGCAGATCGGTGTCATAAATAATTCACACAAAAAACACGATGTTCACGTGCATAAAAATATATATATTCACAAAAAAACACATTCACGTGCATAAAAATATATATACATATTCATAATATACAATTCACATATGTAACTGTGTAAAAAATTTTGATTGTTTAAAATTTATGAGTGCTTCATGGGCTGTGCATGTGAAAATCGACTTACGTGTGTGAATATCGCTGGATTTGTGTGTGTGTGTGTTTTTGAGACTTTGCGTGATGCATGATACTCGGTACTCGTAAACCAAGACAATGCTCGATTTCCAAGTCAAAATTTATTACAAATCTGTGCTCATCTTGCGGAACACTCGCAAACCGCTTACTCGTAATCCGAGGTTTTACTGTACATCCGAACAAAGAAACAACAAAACAAATGAAAAACACCAACAAAAACATGCAAAAACAAGAGCAACCACAACAAATCAAACCACAAATAGGACAGGACCTCAAAACCACTATGTTAAATAAAAAGTACATAAGAATAAATGTGAAGGGTGGGTCATTGTTGACATGACATGTTTGTTGCTTCTGGCTACAGAATGTGTAAATCTAAGAGACTGCAGAAAGATTATATTAAAAAAATATATATTTTAGCTTTATATATTTTAGTACTAAAGAAATACGAGTATGTAAATGATGGAAATCTGCCTATATGAAGAATTAGTTCTTTCTATAATACCCTACATAATTTCACATTAAATGGAATTATGTGAATTACGTTACACGATTTGACCAATCATGAATTATGTAGTGATGTTATTGTAAATAAGATGCTATTCTTTGTGTTTTGAGTTGCCTAAATGTATTTATAAATGTTCTATTTTTTGTTTTGACGTTGGTTTTTATGATTTGCGTTTTCCATGTGTCCTAATGTCTTTTCACACTTACAGGCCACCGGCCATGTATCTATAGTATTGTTTCTATTGCTGGGGAATACAGTATTGTGGCGTGGGCGGGACGGTGGCTGGCGACCGTCGTGCTTTGCGGGAGGTCCTGGTTTGTGTTCACCATGTGGGGGAAGTGTTTTTGGGTTAAGTGGCTGCGGCCGGGGGGGGGGTGTTAATGTATGTGTGTATGTGTGGTGATTGTTATGCTGACCGTTCCTCAGTTCATGCTATATAGTGCGGTGAGACTAAATAAAGTACTCCCAGCCATTGCATTGGGCAGCCAGCAAAGCTCACTCGTCCTCCAAGATTCCTCATAGCGGTGAAAACGCTACAGTATGTTCACCTGACATTATGATGTTAGAAAATACTGCATATTTGAAAACAAATACTGCATCATAAACACACAGGTCATACCAATTAAATAATCATGATATATAACAATAATGTTGTACAAATCCAAATAACTTTACAGATCTTCATTGTAAAGGGTTTAAACAATGTTTTCCATGCATGTTCAATTAACCATAATCAATTAATTAACATGCACCTGTGGAATGGTCGTTAAGACCTTAACAGCTTACAGAAAGTAGGCATTTAAGGTCACAGTTCTAAAAACGCAGGACACTAAAGAGACTTGTCTACCGACTGTGAAAAACACCCAAAGAAAGATGCCCAGGGTCCCTGCTCATCTGCGTGAACGTGCATTAGGCATGCTGCAGGGAGGCATGAGGACTGCTGATGTGGCTAGGGCAATAAATCGCCATGTCCGCGCTGTGAGACGCCTAAGACGGCGCTACAGGGAGACAGGAAGGACAGCTGATCATCCTCGCAGTGGAAGACCACGTGTAACAACACCTGCACAGGATGGGTACATCCGAATATCACACCTGCGTGACAGGTACAGGATGGCCACAACAACTGCCCGAGTCACACCAGGAACACACAATCCCTCCATCTCACAGCAAGAACTGACAAATCTGGTCCAGTCCATGAGGAGGAGATGCACTGCAGTACTTCAAGCAGCTGGTGGCCACAACAGATACTGACTGGTACTGACTGATTTTGAGTCTCCCTTCATTCAGGGACACATTGTGAAACATTTTTAGTTTATTTCTTATGGTGTTGACTCTTTTAGTGTTCATACAAATATTTACACATTAAGTTTACTGAAAGTAAAAACAGTTGAAAGTCAGAGGACGTTTCTTTTTTTGCTGAGTATACAGTAGTTTGTTAAATAAGGCAAAACGTGTTTTAAAAACAAAGAGTGTGTCAGACGGCTGCGATTTCTGGGAGCGGTGTGGCGCAGCTGGCAGGCATTCTCCAGGTCTGAGAGGCTATGAATCACTTGATTACTAATGACTGATGGCCACATGGGAGTAGTTGAATTAATTCATATTTGCCTCCTTTCCCAGCATAGTGAAATACTGTTTCAGCATGTTTATGCTTCACAATGTCTCTGCAGACCTGCTTGAGTCATGACGATCTAATATCTGAGCATTAAATGTTATCTCTTTTGATGGTATCGTAAATGGCCTATCATAGTACATAAATGCTATTAAAAAGGAAGTAGTGGAAAACAATAACTTATAAAGTAAGTGATGCTGAATGAATCGACAGCCATGGCTAATACATTTCTCTTATAACAAAAATGAAAGTGTATTTTCGGTTGTGTGTTTTGGTAGGTCCACTTTGCATTATTTCTCATATGATCATGTGACTTCCACAGTGCCATGTTGAGCCTTTACATAGAACCCAACAGCCATGAATTTCTTAGCTATATGCCTGCATTAGATGCTGCACGACATGTAAATTCTTCCAGATAAAAGCGTCTGGTGCATGAATAAATGAAAATGTAATGACGAAAAGATGAAATGCTTTGTTTTACCGCACTGGACAAGGTGTAAAGCATCTTTTTTGGTTTCCATCCACATTTCTAGAATAAAAGAATTTGCAGAAAAATATGTAATAGGTCTCTATTAACTACAGTTACATGAATATTATGGCAAATATGTTACATATACAGAATTAAATCTGACGTCATGGTTTTACAGCCTTTACAGCTGGTTAGTTTCCTATAGCAACACATGCAAACGTGTTTTTTTCCCTTATACCATAGCATTTACATCATTGCGACATTAATGTCCCAACAATTGCATGGATTTGATGAATTAGGCAACATATTAACCATTTTAATTAGTGTATAGTTTTAAATAATTTGTGTACCATGAGCAAAAACATTATAGCATCTAAACAAGATCATTTCAGTGTGGAGTATCTGTCATACAAGTCCCAGTTAAGGTGTTACTATAGATACAATGATATTTCAGAACAAATGCATTAAAATAAACCTGTGGTTCGCAATAAACACTACTGGCAGTGCTGTTGCTATAGAAAATGAACCTAATTAAAGTTTGAGAATTAACAACAGTGCTCCAGTACAGTATATGATTATATACTAGTCACATAAAGACTTTAATACATGTCATTTCTTCATGTCACTTTATTAAGAGATATCTGTTTATGAGACCTGATCCTTTATTAATGTGTCACATTAGGCCTGAGCCACCTACAAGATTTATACAATCGATCTTGAATCGATGAACAAGCCAAATATAATGACTTTTTTTTTTCTCCTGGATTATCCTTCATTCATCAACCCCCCCCCCTTTTTTTTTTTTTTACATAGAATAAACCATGACACACTTTCAGGTCATATTTACAGATAAAGGGCACAGCCAATGACCCCAGATCTCTGACAATAGCCTGTGAACAAGCATGACTTCTGATCAAATAAAACAAACATAACAGATGGCAGTTCAACTCAGTCATCATCATCGGTGATTGATCTTTCATGCATGACATCAAGAATTTCACACAAGACAGTCAGTGTCCCCCTTTTATACACATTACATATACGGTGCTGAGTTAATAATGAACATGTTCAATATTTACTGCAGCCATGATTGCGTTTTGAGTGTAAATTGGATTTTACACACTCCACACCACAAGGAAATGAATTGTCTTCAAAATCCGGGCCAGATAATCATCTAGTGTCAAGTCAAGTACAAAATCATTTTTACACAAGTTATTTAACTGTAATGTTTGGTTTCAATTTAGGCTTTCATGAGCAACACTTCCTTTGAATTTCAAAGAGAAAGAGGTAACAATTAAAAAAACAAAAAAAGCAACTAAAAAGCCTTTATTGAAAGCTGCTATGCTGTACTGACTTGATACAGAGTGTGTTCCAGACGTCTGATAGGCTATAATGAGTTTTGGCTGCTGCTATGTGCTTAAGCTCATCATACTGATGCTGCATGTCTTCTGTTCACAGCAGTGGCCACTCTGTCTGGCAATTATTGCTCAGCATCACTGCTTCCCAGTTCGACAACGGATTAGGACTTGGAGAGAGATGTTTGGTCAGTGCATGACTGAACTTGAATGATCCAGCATTGTTAGAGTTGCATAAAGGCTCATTCATAAGCGATGCACTGAAGAGGCATACGGGCTCACAATGTGTTATGTTACGTTGTGGGCGACGCCTACATTATGGGACTGGCTTTTAGTGGAGCGGGCCCGTTGCGCCTCTCTTCACATAAAGTGCTGCCAGGTTTTTGCGGTGAACAGAATAAATAGCTCTACTTGATCCTACAATACTGGGTCACTTATAATAATTTTCTCACTCACTATAAGCGCCTCTACGCTGCATTTTTTTTTTTTTTATATGAGCAGCATCTGGGTAATGGGAGGGTAATTTACTCGCATTATGCTCGGCTTATTCAAGGTTCCGTTTATTACGTGGTAGTTTTATTAACATTTTATCCAATTTTTCATGATAAGCTATAATCGAGTAAACTAATTTCACTGAGCTTCATCGGGAATGCAAAGCTGTTGCGTTTTCATTAGGGGAAGAACTCTCTCTGGTAGATACTGAACGTATGAGTTAATACTACATGGCACAGTCGAGTTTAGCCTTCGTCTCTGATCATGTTAAGGCATATCACGGTGTTGAGGTGCTGAGAAATGGAAAAAAAAAAGCTAGAAAGGAAAGAAAGCATCTGCAGTATTTACCCTGCTATGGTGCTGAAAATCATCAATGTTGAAAAAGCCTATCCTATATACACTAATGTCAGATATTAAAAAGATTTATATTGTAATGTTACATTTTGAAGTGATCAACAACCTGTGCTTATTGGTTTTATTGCTAGCCTTCCTTTGTATTACAGTTTTTAATGTCCCTGGTTCAATAATAAACTAGAGTTACTGTTTGTGAAGAGTTTTGCATACTGTTCCCTTTACTGCGTTTGGTTTCCTCTGGGTTCTTTGGCTTTGTACCACTTCCGAAACCCATGCCAGGAGATCATGATGTTAAATTGCTTCTAGCTTCCACTCCATTTGTGCTCAACGCTCAGTGTCCCCAGCATAGGCCTGAACACTATAAAGTTGTTACTGTAAAGGAAGGAGTGAATGTACTACTTCATCACTAATGCTTCTTCCTCTCCTGAGTTTTAGAACAACAACGAGCCAGTGCATCAAATTATAGCTATTTCTATTTCTATTTTGAAACAATGCAATCATGCACTTGCCTTTGGCTACTTTTTACTTTAAACCGTAGTGTAATAATGTATTTTTGTTTGCCTTTCAGACTGTACAAAATTCAAAGTGATGACATGGCACAAATAATAAATAATAAAATATTAGTGAAATACACCAATCATTTATGCACTGTCTAGCAATAATATCAAACTAAATACACATTCTGCACAATTCTCTACCAATGTCATCTAAAACATGCTTTAATCAATATGGCTGATAAAAAATGCATTGTGTTCTATGACAATATATACTTAATAATATTCTATAATGTATTTCAGTGAGAATAATGGTTAAAATGCAGCAATTTGATTATGTGAGAAAGAACATCATGTTTACCAAATACGGACAAACTTAAGATGAAGTTATGCTATGTTTTGATTTATTTATTTATTAATCTTCCCTAGATATTCTCCCTGCAAAAACTGTGTCAAGTAAGGACAATCAGTTAAGAATAGTACGCCTGCCTATACTGTAGGTGTATAATATCTCTCCAGGTAAGTGTGATTTTCTCACACAGTAAATTTCAGACTATATATGTATGTGCAGTGAAACCTCGGATTGCGAGTAACGCATTTTACGAGTTTTCCGCAAGACGAGCAAAGATATATAATAAATTTTGACTTGAAAAACGAGCATTGCTCTGGTTTACGAGTATCGAGTATCATCACGCATGTGCTTCTTGTTTTGACGCCGAGCATCACATGATAACAACTTTTTTTTTTCTCTCTCTTGCGCTGCGGAATTGTAGGTAATCGTCTCCCCTGCTGGGTCTTAGTGCTCGTCTCTTACTGATATAATCAACATCCGTGCATGTGTGTGTAAAACATTTTTTTTTGTATTTGTAAGCGCGTGTGTACAGCACGCTTGTAAAGCAAACGAAAGTCTCATTAGAGGTTAAAAATAAATTTTCTCTCTCTCTGTCATTTTGTATGTATTATGTGTGTGTGTGCGTAATTTGACACCGTGCCAGGTTACACTCACTCTCTCTCTCTCTCTCTCTCTCTCTTGCCTTTACTACTGTATGTGTGTGTTATGTGTGTTTGTTTCTCTCTCTTGCGCTGCGGAGTGTGTGCAGTATGTGTGTGTGTGCGCGTAAGTTGACACCGTGCAGGTTCAATTTATTTAAAAAAATCTTTTAAGGTAAAGTGCAAGTTAATTTATTTTTACTTTATATTTTGTGTTAATTATTTTTATGTATTTATTTTTTTGGGGTTGTGGAATAATAATTATTTGATTTTCCATTATTACCTATGGGAAAATCTGCTTTGGTTTACGAGTGTTTTGGAATACGAGCCCGCTTCCGGAACGAATTATGCTCGCAATCCAAGGTTCCACTGTATATACTCTTTACCCATGCAGTAATGCTAGTATATAAAGTATATACTTTATAGTTAAAAGGATCAAGGCCACAGTTTTGATACTTTGTAGTTAAAACTATAAAGGCCAAAATTTTGTAAGGCTGAGTATCCCACCTCTTGTTTATTCTAAGCTGTACTTCTTTCTTGGTCAGCCAAATCACGCTTGTTATCCTGTTTAAAGTAGATTAATAAATCCGGCACACAACATTGCTTTTACTCAATATTATAACACTTACAGTTCGGGTATCTTACATGCCCTTAACTCTGACTGATGTGGATATGTTTGCTGAAATGAACTTCGTTTTATCTCAAAGTGACGCTTCACATTACTGCTTTAATTAGCACCACGGTTTTGGAACATATGAGACTAACTGGTTTTAAACTTCCTGCCATAAGAATAAACATACAATGATATGTTGATACATCTTTGAAGGTTCAGGTTTCAAAAGTTGCGTACCTTTTTTTGGAGTAAGCCATGCTGCGTTGCAAATTTATTTGTCCTTTGTGAGGATTTTGGCACTTTATAGATGCATTAAGGTTGTTTCTTTGTCTTCTGCGTACTGTGTGTATTTACAGTAAACTATCACGTTGATTGACTCTGTTGTGTGTCGCCTAAATCCACACCCACTTAGAGGGCAAAGGCGCTATTTATGGCCAAAAAAAAAACGTTATGATGTAATCTAGTGCAATGAACTGCTCATATTGTCCCTTCTACTCAACATTTTTATTTAATTTACAGTATGGTGCAGATTTAACTTCAGACAAATACTGAAGGACTTGCAAATTTTCATAACATATTGTCCAGGCAGTCATACAGACATACAGACATACTGTACAGAATTTTTTATTTTTTTTTTAGATACTGGTTTCAAATTCTCCAATGTATGAAATGTAAATATATCATTGAAAGTTCTGACTAATGTACAAAGTCAATCTTTTATTTATGGAGTTATATATATATTTCCTACGGGTTCTCTGGTTTCCTCCTACAGTCTAAAAACATGCAGATTAGACAAATTTCCAAAAAACCGAAGGCCCCACCATGGTTGTAAACTTGGGAGTAATTATAATGGTCACTATTGGCCTCCACGGTCCTTGGTTGGTTAAAGTGTGCTACAGTATCAATAAATTGATACTGTTGTATATATATTTTTTTTCTTTTTTCCTGGTCACATTGAGATCTGTGGAATTTTGAGGCGGGGTCACAACACTCTGTGCCTGGTAAGTGCACCTGCATGTCCTGATACCTTTCTATCATGGTTAGCATCTGCTTTTGCATCTGCTTTTTTTTTAGCATCATTAGAACAGTAGTTGAATATGGCAAAGCATTAGAATGTCTTAATTTTACAATTTCTATGTTCACTGCTTGCTTGCCAAACCTCCAGGCTATTCATTACATGGCTGCCATGCTGCTGTATGTTCCAAACACTCAGTGTGATGACTGGCTCTGTTTGGAATAACTTTGGGTGACAGTCTCCTCTCTAAGCCTCAAATGGGTAAATGCGAGCTGCCTCTCCAATTATAAAAGTGTCTTAAAAATTCCTAAATGTGTCTGATATAGAACTGCAACGCTGTCAGTTCAGTTTCACATGTTGTCTGTGTTTTATGAATATTTATGACTCAGGGATTCAGATGAAATTGGAGTATAAAATTATTTATTAGTCTTTTGGCATCCTTTCTTTTTTATGTAATGTTTGGTATGCATTAATATATAATGCATTGGTGTGAAGTTTTCTAATAATTAGAAATATTCAGAAGCAACTATGAATTGATATATACAGTAAAATGTTAGGAAATTGTGAAAATTGAGAAGTTTGAATGTAAATCCATCCTTGGGTTTGTATGTATTGAATAATGAGAATTTTCTTAAAAGCAATAAACATAATAATAATAATAATTCATTCATTCATTCATTTTCTGTACCGCTTTATCCTTATATACAGGGTCGCGGGGGCCTGGAGCCTATCCCAGGAAACTTAGGGCACAAGGCGGGGTACACCCTGGACAGGGCGCCAATCCATCGCAGGGCACACACACATACTCACATACACACACTCATTCACACACTACGGACAATTTGGAATGTCAATTAACCTAACCTACATGGCTTTGGACTGTGGGAGGAAACCGGAGTACCCGGAGGAAACCCACCAAGCACGGGGAGAACATGCAAACTCCATGCACACAGAGACGGGAATCGATCCTGGCCGGGGAATCGAACCCAGACCCTGGCGGTACAAGGCGACAGTGCTAACCACTACACCACCGTGCCGCCTAATAATAATAATAATAATAATAATAATAATAATCTACACTGATGGTATAAGGAATATACTTTTCTCTTATTTCTGTTAATACACATCAATAGGTTTCTAAGTCCTGGTGCAAGCCTCTAAAGGAGGCTTGTGTGTGCGTGTGTGAAGTTTTTAACATTGTGTTATGCATTAAGTTTCCATGACCCTTAATCTAAATGTTTCCTTTATGCTAACATTGATTACGTTTTGTGTTCCAGTTTTAGCAGTTCAGTCCGTGTGTAAAAACAATCAATACCATTTTTCCCCTATCCTTGTAGTTTTGTAACAATTGGCCTGCCACCAATACACTCCGAAAAAGAGACACTTTTTCAAAAAAAAAACCTCTAAACCTGCCTGCCGGTTGTGGCAGTATATTGCGCTGCAATGTTGTTTAGATTGAACACATACATCACTGAGTTATAGAGAAACTTGGGTCAGTGCAATGTTGAAACCAAAAAGCAAAAGTCCTTGAGATAATTTAACATTATGAAGTGCGAAGCTATTTTTCATTTGAAAGGTCTCAGCTTGGCCAGAACATCTCTTGGAGCAATAGTGCACATTATGTGATTTGATTAATTTAGAAAATGGAATTCATTTTGTTTATTTTTAAACACAGTGTGGTGCTGGGAATGCTCTCCAACTTCATAAAATAATAATAAATTAGCTGTGATTGAGTGTAACCTGACAATAGTTTTTCTGTTCCTCTGCTCCACTCACACGAGATTGGATATTCTGAAAACACAGCAGTAAAAAAATGCAGCTCTGCAGCTTAGTAATAAAGTACGGACGATTCAACGTCAATTACAGACTTGAGACAAAATGAAAAAGTGTTAGGTTCTTGTAGTTATTTGGATTTTTGTATCAATGCTCCTATGTGATCCGAACTATACAAGCATATTTTACAGCACCATCGAATATGGTTCGAAAAGCAATCTTTTATTATGGTGCCAAAAGTTTGTGGACACCTGACTATCACACGTGGGTTCTTCTACTTTCGGCTGCTCCTGTTATTTGTCTCCATCTGACTCTATCTACCACATCTTCCCGTGTCACTCAAATTCTCACCTGCATGTCCCCCCTCACCACATCCATAAACCTCCCCTTGGGCCTTCATCTTCTCCTCTAACATTCTTCTCCCGATACACCTCTCATCCCTCCTCTGGACATGTCCAAACCATCTTAATCTGCTCTCTTTAATTTTGTCCCCCAAAAGTCCTACCTGCACTGTCCCTCTAATATCACTTACTTAGTCATCTTATACACCGCGTAATCCTGCATACTGTACAGGGTCATGGGGACCTGGAGCTTATTCCAGGATACTTAGGGCACGATCCACGGTACACCTGGATACTCCAATCCATCGCACACACACACGTACAGTGCAGTACAATCATTCACATTAATTAGGCTAATCTGCATTGTCTTTGGACTGTGGGAGGAAACCAGAGTACCCAGAAGAAACCCACCAAGCGTAGGCAGAACATGCAAACTCCATGCACACAGAGACGGGAATCGAACATGACCGGGAATCGAAGCAGGTTCATGCAGATGAAGGCAGAATGAGGAAGGTTTCTGCCAGACAAATTTATTGGATTAAAAGAGCAACTGCTAAAATGCCATTATAAAGCAGCAAACAGGTATTTGAAGCTGCTGGTGCCTCTAGAGTCCCGCGAACCTCAAGGTGTAGGATCCTTTAGAGGCCTGCAGTTGTGCATAAAACTACTATTCAGGTACCTCTAACCAATGCTCACAAGCAGAAACGGTTGCAGTGGGCCCAGGCATACATGAAGACTAATTTTCAAACAGTCTTGTTTACTCATGAGTGTCGTGCAACCCTGGATGGTCCAGATGGATGGAGTAGTGGATGGTTGGTGGATGGCCATCATGTTTCAACAAGGCTGTGACGTCAACAAGGTCATGTTTTGTGCCAGAATCATGGGGAGAGCTGGTAGGCCCCTGTAGGGTCCCTGAAGGTGTGAAAATGACCTGTGCAAAGTATATTGACTGAACACTTTTACCCATGGTACAGAAAGAAGAACCGTGCCTTCCGTAGCAAAATCATCTTCATGCACGACAATGCACCATCTCATGCTGCAAAGAATACCTCTGTGTCATTGGCTGCTGTGGGAATAAAACTCATGGTGTGGCCACCATCCTCCCCTGACCTCAACCCCATTGAGAAGCTATGAGGGTGGGAGGCGGTTTGATTTTTGAAATTCAAACAGAAACTGTCCAAAAACTCACAAGTTCAATGGATGTAATAATTGTGAAGGTGATATCAAAGAAGGGGTCCTATGTTAAGATGTAACATGCCCTGTTAGGATGTTTTCGATTATAATAGTTTTTGATTTAAGTAAATATGACCTCCTAATGCTGCAAATTCAACAAAAGCCCATTTTCAGTTCTTTACAATCTATAAAATGTTTTAACTCTGTTGTGCAGAATAATTTGGAACAGTGCGTTTTCAGTTTTTTTTTAAATAAATATTGTTATCAATAGGAGGTTTGTTTAATAGAATATGAATTATACACAAATAGTTGATGACTAGAAAATTATACTGACTGTCATTTGCATTGATTAATTATGAAAATCAGAGAAAGATATAATTTGTGTAATAATTTGGAACGCAGTGTATACTCAATCCTAATCTTGTCCATTCTTGTCACTCCCAAAACAAACCACAGCACCTTCAGCTCTGCCACCTCCAGTTTTCCCCAAACTGTTGATGCAAAATTGGAAGCATACAATTGGACAGAATGTCCTTGTAATAAAATTTAGCAATAAAAAATTTCATCACTAGAACTAAGAGGTCTGAACTTTTTTCTAGGATAACAACATCTCTGTACAGAAAGCAAGGTCCATGGAGGCTTGATTTGACAAAGTTGGAAAGGAAGAACTTAAATGACCTGCACAGCGCCCTGACCTCAACTGCACTGGGCACCTTTGGGATAAATTAGTACAATGATCAAACCCCAAGCCTCCCCACCTTGACCTATCTAATGCTCTTGTAGCTGATTGGATGACTAAATCTCAAAAACTACACTCCAAAATCCTTCCATTTATAAAGGAAGCTGTATAACAATAAAGGGGGATTAAATCTAGAACAAGATGTAGTGTACATTTAAAACAGTACGCAAGTGATGACATCAAGGTATATGAAATACTGCACTGAAATATGTTTCTTTTTCTTGTGTGAGTTCTTCAGTCGTTTCTGTTCTGTTGGCCAAACATCCAGACTATTTATCCCCGTTTTGAGGAGGATGTGATGGTACAGGAGCATGACTGACATCTTGGCACCGATATCTGATCACAAAGTGAATTGATTAGGCAAATCTGCATTTTGCGATGGCATCCACTAACGCTATCAATAAGTGTGAGGAAAATAGATTAGCATGGATTAACAGCTGTAGACAAGCCTAGACCGGCTTATACATTTAATTAAAACATTTTCAGCTTGTTTTGGTCAGTCAAACTGTGGAAAATAAGTCAAACTGTGGAAAACTTAAAACTTTTTGCTGTTTTCCAGAATTCAGCCACAACAACATTTAGTGCATTTCTAAATTTTTATGCACGAATGCATTTAACAAACACATTTATTAATTCATAGCGGTGCGCACTGCAATCCATGCATGTAACCATGATGAAGGTTAAGGTACTGTACTTACTCTCGGACTCATTAGTGCATCTCTGGCCATCAAACACACAACCGTCTAGTCAATAGCTCTGAATGTTAAATACTGAGCTACTACTATTATAGTAAATGTAGAACATTTCAGGAACATTTAAGCATGCAATTCTATCCAGATCACTTTTCCTTGTTTACTATGAGAAGATTATCCGGCATTTCAAGTAGAATCTTTTAAATTCTCATCTTCTCATGATAAACAAAGTAAATTTTTTGCCTAAATAAAACAGCACATTTAACAAGAAATCGACAACCTGAATGCTCACAGACATTGACTACGGAAACCGAATAGCAAAATGGTACGGTTATATTTATACGCCGTATGTCTAGCGGAAATCATTACAAGGGAGTATTGTAATCTCGAGCATCACTTTTCAAGGTCAGCTATCGGTGGTGCTCGTATCCGCTCTACAATACATGTCCCAGTCATCAGATGGCAATCTATTCACTGATCATACTTCCATTCTCCCATCCTCCTCTTACTGTAGCCTGAATGTAAACAAGCTCTACACACTTGGGTGACTTACAAGTACAAAGATGCAGGCACAGACACAGACACGAACACACACACACACACACAAATTCCTTTTGCATGAAAGATGTAAAAGATTTATGCCTCGGTCTGGATATGATGGAATACAGGAGTGACAGATTGCAGCACTGCTCTCCAGAGTCTTCACTTTGTTACTATACTAAATGAAGCAAAATTAAACATTACAAAATGTTAATATGCAGCATTCCATTTTCTTAAAAAATGCCAATAAACTCTAATTCATGCCAAATCTCATGGGATCCGAGTGTCTAGCATGAAACAGAACATATACATTACTATGAAAAAGTCTTCAGCCACCCCTTTATATATATATATATATATATATATATTGCTTCCAAAGAGCCAGACTTTATTGATTTTTAATGTAGTCTTGTGGAATACAGTTCTCCAAGCTTCCTGTTTTCTGTCTCCAGTCCCAGTACTTGAACAGTTTCAGAGGAATGTTTTTTGTTTGTTAAGCCACACAGTGACCTATGAATCATTCAAGCATAAAAACATCTAACTTAAAGTGTAAACCAGAATGAAACAGGTGCAGATGATGACAGATGATCTGGCTGGTGATTATTATGCTGTTGGTGCTGAATTCTAATTGGTTGGAACAGACGAGAGGGGAAATGAGGTTGCTGCTGAGGTTGAAAAATTATTATTGTATCTTGTAAATATTGCATCACAGTAAAGCAGTTTGTTGATTTAATATACATAATTTCATTTTATATGAAGAAATGAGAGACTCAAGACTTTTGCACAGTATTCAATAACAAAGACCTGTTATATACAATTATTTCGAATCATATCTCATATTTTGACCCTATTATCTAGTTGTTTTAACATATTGTTGTTTTTCTTTCTGCTGAATTAATTTATATATATATATATATATATATATATATATATATATATATATATATATATATATATATATATATATATATACATACACCATGCAGAGTTTAGCACGTTTTCCCTGTGTTCATTTGTGTTTCCTCTGGTTTTCTCCAAAAGAAGAGCAGATCAGCAGATGAGCCATACTAGATTGCCCCTAGGTGTGAATAAATAGGTGAATATGTTCAAATTTTTTCTAATAAGTAATCACTCTGATGTAGGGTTTACATTTAACTTTTAAGAGTCCCTTCAGAGGGACAAGTGAGGAAACTTCAACAAATTTAAACTAGGGCTTCACCATTAATCATATTTTAATCATGATGTCAATTTCGGCTTTTTTTCCTTAACTATTCATTCATTCATTTTCTATACCATTCAATCCTGTGTTCAGGGTCGCGGGGGACCTGGAGCCTATCCCAGGAGACTTCGGGCACTAGGCGGGGTACATCCTGGACATGGTGCCAATCCATCGCAGGGCACACACACATACACACACTCACACACCCAATCACACACTACGGGCAATTTAGGAACGCCAATTAGCCTAACCTGCATATCTTTGGACTGTGGGAGGAAACCGGAGTACCCGGAGGAAACCCACCAAGCACGGGGAGAACATGCAAACTCCATGCACACAGAGACGGGAATCGAGCCTGGCCGCGGAATCGAACCCAGACCCTGGAGGTGCAAGGCGACAGTGCTAACCACTACACCACCGCGCCACCCTTTTCCTTAACTAGTTAAATATAATTAACGGAGATATTGACGGGGTGTGCTTGTGTTATCTAATGGGATTCCGATTTTTATCAATTATGGTACATTTAATCACAAACTCCCTATCCATATTGAAAGTCTGACCAATCAGACAGTTCCAACATGCTCGCAATGCAGACACTCACATTTATCAGTTGCAGTCAAGTGCAAAGCTGCACAAACTGCAAAGTGCATAAACTTTATGGCGTGTTGTGTTTTATACCAACAGGACATGTCTTGGGTTTTACAGCTGTTACTATAGTAAATTTTACGTGATATGGAATATATGCTTCTGTAGGTTAAATTGCAGAATAGTGGTAAATATATACTTTTCCCTTACGAGTCACAAAGCACAAACTTTTAGCATTTTACCATATACAGATGAAACTAGAGTACATATTTAAAAGAAATACTTTTCATATCTAACCAGTTTTCAAAATTTTTTTAAATACGTTTTTATACAAAAGGAACACAGATATTTTTAACTTAAAACATTATGATAATATAATCATTGTAATAAAACAGGTGGCACAGGTGGCATGGAGTTTGCTTGGCATGGAGTTTGTTTTCTGCATGATTGGTGGGTTTCCTCCGGGTACTCCGGTTTCCTCTCACAGTTCAAAGACATAGATAGATAGATTAGGCTAATTGCTCCATAGTATGGGAATGAGCATGTGAGTGTGTGTACCCTGGATAGTTTCCAGGCCCCCTGCGACCCTGTACACAGGATAAAGCAGTATAGGTCAGTGAGTGAGTGAGTGTAATAAATTTTAATCTTAAACCTAGCTGAAAATTTCAATATTGAGAAAATCATTATGATTTAACTTAATTTTCATTTATTAATGTTTTAAGTCGATGATTTGTATAAATGAATTGCCCTTTTGGGATTAATAACGTGTTCTGAATCTGAACCTAATCCAAATTCTAGCTATACAGCTGGCACAGTGATTATGATCATGAATTAGGCATGTACAGTACAGAATATATGTATAATATTTTGCTGGAATGCACTTCTCTCTCTCTCTCTCTCTCTCTCTCTCTGTGTGTGTGTGTGTGTGTGTGTGTGTGTGTGTGTGTGTGTGTGTGTGTGTGTGTGTGTGTGTGTGTGTACTCGCTGAGTGGTTGAAAGAGCACACTGTCTTCGGCTGGATGCTTCACTACCTCCCTCATTAAACTCCAGCACTCCCCCTTAGCTATTATGTTTGCACAGTATTAAAAGGCCAGCTGTTTGTGACTCACCTACAGTAGTGTGAAAATGTAATTATAATAACAAAGCAAAGAAAAAAAAACTACACCATGTAAAAGCTCTTTCTTTAATCGACGTATTGATGTATTGCTATTTCAGAAATCCTTATAAAGAGCTAGCTTTATTATTTTTTATATCTATGTTCCTAATTGGAGCTTCAGCTCTGCCCTGTTTTAGTGGACCTTCTTCTTTTCTTATTAAAAAACAGCAATAACAACAACAACAACAACAACAACAATTCATATAAATAAATATATTGTGCAGATTTATTGTACAATTTGTTAGAAGTCTGTCCACCAAACTGACACCTGGAGATTTTCCCCTGAATAAAATCATCTGAACTGAATCAGTAAAGACTGCTCACTTGAACAGAGTGTTAATAATATCTTTCACAACACTGTAGCTGGAGGCAACAGGGAGGCTGATCTTGAACGACTAGCGCTCTGTCTTAAATCACCCAGGAAACCAATTTGCTTGAGATATATATATATATATAGATATATATAGATAAGTTATACGTGAGATAAGTGTTGTTGATGAAAGCGATTTCCAGCATAAGTACAAATTGTCCAGTGCATCCTGCTGTTATTTATGGACAAATGTGGCTAACAGCCTACACGTTCATGTATTTATTTGGAAGATACTTTTCTTAGAAATGCCTTCCAAAGGAAGTATAATCTAGTTTGTTTACAGCAATAATCTTTATTATTCAATTTTTTTATCACATGTACCTTACAGCACAGTGAAATGCACAGTTTCTTCTGAATATCCCAGTTAGGATCAGTCAGAATGCAGTGGCCCCTGGAGCGGATGGAGTTAAGAGCCTTGCTCAAGGGCCCAACAGTGGCAAATTGGCGGTGCTGGAACTCGAACCCCTTAGCTTCCAATCAGTAATCCAGTAACCCACTGCCTTAAACGCTTGAGACACAAATACATATTGTATACTATTAGGAATAAAGGTACCAATCTGTACCTTTCCTTGTTGTTGGGGTGGTTCCCTCAAGGATACACATTTTGGACCTTTAGTGAGTAGTATCACTTAGAAATGTGCATGTAGTGTTCAGTTAAAGCTTTGCCTTAGAAAAAAAAACACACTTCAATTGTGTACTTGAATTATTTTAAAGGCCTTAAGGGCACCACCTCAGCAACAATCGAATGGTACAGTTCAGTAGTATTTTTTTTAAGCCCAGGTGAAAAAAGAAGTGATATTTCCTTCTCAATATAATTATGTTATTATATGCTATCATTATAACATGATTATGTTTTTTTTAATAAATGTCATTGATAGAGATATTTCATGATTACTTGTCTAATTAGGGTTGAGGAAATTATAGCCTGTACGTCCAATAATTTGATGTGATGCTTGTCTTTAGTTCCTGAATTGCAAAATTTCTCAAAAAAAAGGTGAGAAAGTATAGCAAATACTCAAATGCTGAGCCATGAGTACTGTCTCTTCTGCTTCAACGGATAACACAATAATTAACTGCAGAAAGATCACCATCTACTCACTAAACTGGTGGTCAAATATACTCCATACAGAAAGTTAGCTCATTTCAGAGGTCACCTAATAGGCAGCTAATAACAGGATGGTGCTACGTCCTCGGTTAACACTGGGTCATTGTTGAGATCATCAACCCTATTAACTTTAGCTGCCTATTAAGAGGGCTTTTAAGTCCATTATAATAGGTCAGGTGCATGTATAGCAGTCTTTAAAAGTGAAGAACCATCCTCACAGAATCACAGAAGGTGATTTGGTTTTATACCGAGCGGTCTTTATACCACTTGTCCTGTTCAGGTTCACTATAGGTCTAGAGCCTATCCCAGGGCACGAGGCAGGATACACCCAGTAGGGTGCCAAAACATCAAGCACCCTCTCACTCACACACTACAGAAAATTTGGAAACACCAAATTTGGAAAGCTTAATCCGCATGTTTTTGAGCATGACTGTGGGAGGAAACAGGAGTACCTGGAGGAAACCCAACAAGCAAGGGGAAACATGGAAACTCCTGAAGGCAGGACTCAAACATTCGACCATGGAGGTAACTATTAAGCCACCATACTCACATATATAAATATACAGTCACCGGCCACTTCATTAGGTACACCTATTTAACTGCTTGTGAAGGAAAAAAATCTAATCAGCAAATCACATCGCAGCAACTCAATGCATTTAGACCTTCTCTAGGGTTTGCAGAGAGCGGAGTGAAAAACAGAAAACATCTACATGTATTGCAATTCTCTGGGTGAAAATTCATTTTTGATGCCAGAGGTTAGAGGAAAATCTGATAGAAAGACAAGAGTAACCCGAATAAAACCTTGTTACAACCGAGGTATGCCGAAGAGCATCTCTGAATGCTCAGCACGTCAAGCCTTGACACAGATTGGCTTCCACAGCAGAAGAACAGATAAAAACAGGAGACTGAGGCTCCTATTGACATGGGCTCACCAAAATGGGACAACAGCAGATTAGAAAAACATTGCCTCTTCTGATGGGTCTTGATTTCTGCTGCGACATTCTAATGGGTCAGAATTTGGCATCAACAACATAAAAGCATGTTGCATTGTATGAATGGTCTAGGCAGTTGCTGGTGATGTAATGGTGTGGGGAGATTTTCTTGGCAAACTTGGTACCAGTAGAGGATTGTTAAAATGCCATGACTTCCTGAGTATTATTGAGTATAATTATTGACCATGTCCATCCCTTTACATCCAGCATGATAATGCACCATGTCACACAGCTAAAATCATCTCAAACTGGTTTTTTGAACCTGACTGAGTTCTCTTTACTCAAACCGCCTCCACAGTCAATCCAATAACACATCCCTTGGGATGTGGCGGAATATAAGATTCATATCATGGATGTGTAGCTGACAAATCTTCAGCAATTGAGTGATGCGATCATGTCAAGATGGACCAAAAACTCTAAGGAATGTCTGCATCACCTTGTTAAATCCATGCCACAAATAATTAGAGCATTTCTGAAGGCAAAAGGAAGTGCCACCCGGTGGTACCACTTTCAAGTTGTACCTAATGAAGTAGCCGGTGAGTGTAAAGCACAAATAAAATTTAAAGGTTGCCCAGCGTTTTCATGCTTATATTGTTAACTGACAAACATTGACGTTTCACATGTTTTTTTTTGTTTTTTTTTTTGCCTGTATTGTTTTTTGTTATTTCACCTTTCTTTTCCCCTTTTGGCTATAAAAATATCTTGCTTTAAAAATACCATGATGCAACGAGACAAACCGGGGACAATGTAACATTAATAATTGATGTGAACCTATTCTAGCATTGACCTAATTATTTCATTCATTTAAACCACAATGCCTCTGCAAATCTTTCCATTTTTTTTCAGCACCATGAGGATTATTAGTACACTGTCTGTGGAATCAACACCAATCCAAAATCATTAACATTAATTAAAATGTAAATCTAGTCCATGATGTATCATGATGAAATACATACAATTTCTTCCAGTTTAAATGCATCCTAATGCAAAATATGTTGACAAACTAGTTCATATCCCTAATTTGTGTACTAACAGTTGCAATTTGTAATGCCCTTGAACATATATTTTTTTCCAGTACACTAACCCACTAACCTCCATCACTCTTATCACCTCCGAACCTCAATCTATAACATATTACACATTTATATAATAGATATATATATAATATATAATTTCATATACAGTATGTTAAGAATAATTTTATACAAAACTGTTCTGTTAATGCTCACTAGTGAGAAATTAATGAATCGGCCCATTTGGGTCAAATGTTCAGGCAATTACTGCATTTAAAAGAACAAAGCTTTTTTGTCATGAAGAGGATTTCATCATAATGAAACAGAATAAACATGTATCGTCATCCTGCAGGGGGGTTAAAAATGTCTTTCATGTAGTATTATTTTGAAGGACTTCTAAACCTAAACAAATTATTTAATATAAGTTGAATAAACAGGCTATATTAATACATTTACGCTTGGCACTTTGATACTCTTAAACATACAATGAACCAAAATCTGTCCATCCTTTATTCAAGTTATTCACAGAGCTGGACTATTCACAATACATACAGTATTAGCAATGCCTGTATTCAGTAAATGTATGCAGCATTTACCTTACCTTAATTTCTTTTTGAGCATAACATTTTGCATGCATGATAAGTCTTCTCCTCTCTCTGACTTATCGGGTCAGAACTCTGAACTGTTAGCTTAGGTTGATTAGACGTTTCAATTTCGCAGCTGTTATCATTTATGACATGTTCATATCCGAATGAGCCTTTTCACAAAAAGACCTTTTCAGTAAATGTCGAATGACGGTGCAAGTGAACTGGATCTTTAGAATTTGCACAGTTTGCCAAAAATTATTTCTATTATCTCAAGCACCTTTGTGTAGTTGACACACGACTGAACTGTGAAAGTAGAAAATGGACACCGAAGTAGAAAATGTTACCATTTTAATGTTTTAAAGTCTGGCATTGTTCCAGAGACAAGGGTAGATGAACACATTTACCTTCAGAGAATTCCCTGCCTTTTGAACATGAATTATGTAGTACTCACTCACTCACTCACTCATCGTCTATACCTCTTTATCCTGTATTCAGAGCCGCGGGAGCTGGAGCCTATCCCAGGAGGCTTAGGGCACGAGGCGGGGTACACCCTGGACAGGGTGCCAAGCATACACTTACACACTCATTCACACACTACGGGCAATTTGGGAATGCCAATTAGCCTAATCTACATGTCTTTGGACTGTGGGAGGAAACTGTTGGAGGATACTCACCAAGCCCAGGGAGAACAAGCAAACTCCATGCACACAGAGACGGGAATCAAGCCTGGTCGGGAATCGAACTCAGACCATGGAGGTGCAAGGCGACAGTGCTAACCACTACACACCACTGACGCCAATTATGTATTAATAAATGGTAAATTAATCATTAAGGGATATGATGAATATGAGAAGTGTGCTATAAAAAATACTTGATCAGCAGACAAAGATAGAGATTTCGTATGAGACTTATGTCAGGTATGAATATATCAATGTGAACACCAAAAACAGCTTTAATGGCTTCACCACACATTCAAAAACGCCAAATGGCTTGAAGTTCAAAGCTACATTTGGCTTTGTGATACTAGGCTTATATCTGGCATCAAAATAAAATGTATTCCATCCATTCAAAGGATGGCATATTTCAGGATTAACACTTGACATTTATAATAACGATGATTGTCAAGCATAATCATTAATGAACTGTAAATAAAATAAAAATTAAAACGCTTATGCCTTATAAAAAATTGGCAATGGACATTTACAGCAATTTAATCAGACACATGTCTAATTTACAATGTGTCCTAACCATGTAAGTACATCACAAGAATTTCAGTATGCTTAACCCATGAATATGATTTCGCAATCCTTTAATTACTATATTCCCATGTACATGGAAAGAATTATGTACAAAAAAGGCAGAGACAAAGACAAGTATGGATTAAAACTGGCCCTCTGTTTTCTGGCTTTTAAATAACTGGAGTCAGGCGGCCTCTTGTTCATGTGTTTCCAAAATATAAGCAGAACCTTAGGTCCCTCGAAATTCTTTTTGACTTTGAAGAAACAATCCCTGTAGGTTTGAGCTGTGTATTTGGAAAAGAATTTAGTTTAGCTATTGTTTCTTCCATCAATCTCGCAAAGGAAACAGAGACAAATTTCTCCTGCGTTTCAAGGTAAATCTCTTGTCAGGGATTTTGCTCACTTGAACTCAAGATTTGAGTTTTACATCATTTTCATTCTGATCTTATGGGTTTCCTCAGTTGGACTGCTCTGCCCCTCTACTCTACGTGGCACATACTCAATTTCTATGTTTGGCTTGGCGTTACCTTTTCCCCGACTCCAAAGAAAGAGGAGTACAAGACAAAACAAAACCACTCCAAGAAAAGAAATAAATCCCATAGTAGTTGCAATGATAAGAGTCTTCATATCAAATGGAAATGGGACTGATCTACCAGTCTCATTAGCACCACTTTCATTGGGCTGGTTGGAGATGAAGGCAAAAGTCTTATTAGGCTGATGGGGCCAGTTGGGTGAATAACTATGAACATGTAAATGAGCAAGTTTGGTGTCATTTCCCCCTGCATTGGTTGCAATACATGTATATGTGCCATTGTCTTGTATTTGGGCGTATCGTACTTCCAGCGTGCCATCCAGAGCCACTGACAGACGTCCAACACTTTTGGTGGTGATGAATTGCTTCCGAGGAGACTGCCACATGATCACAGGGGTTGGGTCCCCATCTGCTTGGCATGCAAAACGAACCGTGGTGCCTTCATCCACAAATCTTTGAAGGGGTTTGTGGTCCCGGATCTTAGATTTCTGGCAAGTGAAATAATTAGCAGGGAGAATATCTGGGAAATCTTTAAACTCTTTTCCTTGCACAAATTCAGGGGCAGCACAAGATGGCTGCTGCTTGTTGAAATTTAGCCTCCAGCGTCGACGGAAAACCCATAACAATCGACAGTCACATGCCAAGGGGTTGTCATATAGGGCCAATGTCTCAAGATTGCCAACTGAGTGAAAGGCAGACTCTTCTAAAGTGCTCAAGCTATTGCTGGAAATGTTGAGAACCTTAAGATAGTTCAGTCCTCTGAAAGAGTAAGGCTCAATAGTGACCAATCGACCCCCTACTAAGTCAAATACCTGCAGCCTCATCAAGTTGTGCAGTTTGTTGCCCTCCACAGTCTCTATAGGATTGAATGAGAAGTTGAGAGAGCGAAGATACACAAGGTGCTGGATAGCCACATATGGGATGGCAGTGAGGTTGCAGTGTGTGACACTCAGTGTGGTAATATTGAGTCCGTGGAGGGACTTATCGGTCAAGGCTTCGAGAAAGGGCCAATTAGTTATCTCTAACACTTTTAGTCGGTAGAGTCTCCTGAAGGAAAAATCCCTAATGAGGTTAACATTAAAATGCCACAACTTGAGTACCAAAAGAGTATGGAGATGGCTGAAGGCCTCCGTGGGCACTGAGGTCACGTTGCACCTCTCCATGGTGAGCTGCTCTAAACTATTGAGTCCATGAAAGGCTCTATGAGAGATGAAGACCAGCTCACTATCTCCCACTTCCAGTTCTTTTAGATTGTAAAGGTCCTGAAACATGTAATCCAACAGGATAACGATTTTATTCTCACTTATATCCAGTCTGGTGAGGTTAGTCAAACCAGTAAATACGCCCAGTGGAATGAGCTTCAGCTTGTTGTTGCGCAGTCCTAACGTCCGTAATCCAAAAAGATTACTGAATGCGCCTGGCTCGATGACTGCGATGACATTCTCGTTAAGCTGTAGGTCCTCCAGATGGGGGTAGTTGATGAACTCCTCCGGGTTGATGGCTTTCAGGCGGTTTTTGCTCAGGTCCAACAGTCGTGTCTCAATAGGGATTCCTTCTGGAAGGGCAACCAGCTTCTTGCGGTGGCACAGGACAGAGCGCTCCTGGGCATTGCACTCACAGCGGGACGGGCATCCTGTGGTGGAACCCGAAAGTACAGTGCCCAGCATCAGGATCAGAATGGGCTGCCAGCATGCCACCAGGTAGCTGTGCCCACTCACCACGCCAGCCACCATTCTGCTGGTTACCTGCTGAAACACAAGCCAGAGGTATTTTGTCACACTTACTGTACTGGAGGTATGAAACTATAGGTATTTTTCTGCTGTTAAACCCTAACATATGAACAGACAGAATATAAAAGTTGAAAAATAAAGGCAAATTACAACATTCTGCCAAAAACATGCATACTCAACTTTCCTGACACAGATTACAGCATAAACACTACAGAAGCCTTTTAATTATGGATACCATGGAAATAAAGAAGACGTAATTAGTATTATTAGTTTAGCTTTCTCCTATTGTGATTGTTTATTTTGTTTAGAGAGTTAAAGCATACACTCTGGTTTTTTTTCTACATTAGTAGTTAAATATAGTCAAGTCGTGCAGAAAAAAATGGCATACTATTTAATAATTATATATTATAATAATTACAGTTTAGAATGATGGATCACATTGAACAAAGCTACCGCCTCCAGAATTTACAATAGAACACCGTTAACCAGTTTTCAACAATAAAACAGTCTTTAGTGAAACATTTTTTTTTTTTTAAAAAGCCTCTAAAGATGACAGTAGAGTATAGAGAAATATTGCGAGTCAGGAGTTATTAAATCCTGGGCGACTTTGACTTCAGGCGGTTTTAAGTTGCAAAAGCCTTCAAGCTATACTTCCCAAAATTGATCACACAATCCTCTTCTTACCCCTTACAGCTCTGCGGTTTAATAAAATAAAGACCATGCTTCGGCGCTGCTGACGGGATTTTAATATTTAAATCAACACGGATGCATACCTACAACACTCTGCATCAGTGAAGAGCCATATCAGCTAATAATTCAACCTAATGTGATTTGTGTAATGCTTATCATTTGAACATTTGAAATCTAAATCTGCAGCGTAAATGATGAAGGCTTTGCCCGTGCTGTACAGTATTTATAGATTTGGTCTATAGTATTGACAGTGTCGTGCCTCAGCTGTCTGAAAGCCCTGCTTTGTTACTGGTAAAAGCCTAAATTTGCAGTTCAGGGAAAACTATTTATAAAATGGTGATCTCACACACGGAATACACAACAACAAAAAAAACGTAACAAGACAAGCACAAAATGGAGCAAACGTCCCATCTATTACTCTTCATTATTATTGGTTTGTTGTGAGAAAAGCGATTTAAGCCTGAAACGTCATAGATAAACTTGTAAAGCATGACACAACATGCTGTCTATATTAAAATAACGATGGCATAGTGTGATGTATTTCCACCCTGCAGTCGATTATTTTTACTCATTAAAGAATGACACATTTTACTTTTTGTCCTTTCATTTATCATTCACGCTACAGCAGCTATAAACAGTTGCTTTACTTCACCTCCAAAAGACACCGGAGACTTCATCCATAAATATTAATAATTAGATTCGCTTGTTTTTTAAAATATTTTTCTTTATCCTTTCCAGTGGATGACTTTATGCTCTATCTATTAGCAGATAATAAAATAAATGTATGAATCAACAACGTTGAAGAAGGAGTAAAATACAGTATACACTGATCTGCAATAACTTTAAAACCATTAACATTAAAACAACCTAGGTTTTACAGTAGGTTCCGCTTGTGCCACCGGGCAGCTCGGGCACTTCAGGGCATGCGCTCCACAAGACCTCTGGGGATTTTCTGTGTTTGACACAGGGATGTTAGCGGCATATCCTTTGAGTGCTGTTGGTTGTGGTGTGGTGCCTCTATGGATCGAGCTTGTTTGTCCGGCAAATCCCATGGGTGCTTGGACAGAATGGGGTCTGGGAAATATTCAGGCCAGGTCAACAACCTTGAACTCTTTTCCTGCTAAGCCCCATACTCTGTGATGCACTGATATCATGGCTAGAGTTGACTAGCGCTAACTAGCGTTTGGTCCCTGTGGGGAGTTGAATGCTCATGAGTCCATGGTATACACCATTTAACTGGTATATCATTTATAATCAATATTATTCAGTTCACCTGGTGGAGGAGTTAATCTTGTGACTGATCTGTGTATAAACGCATGATTTGCCTTCTAATCAGAGCTACGGAAAAATCATCAATACTGACCTATTAAGAATTCCACAATGCTGTGGTGTAAATGCTTCATGTTTAGGCGACTGATTGACTGAATGATCTCTGTATTCGTTTCCATTTGGTAAAAGCACCAGTATCAGATGTAGCCTGCATGTTGTGTAGGGTGTGTTTCATTAATTATTCACAGAAAAGCTACTTGCTCAGTAGCTTTTTGCAAATAGGTTCCTGTTGCATTGAAATTTATTTATATTAATATGCACCCTTAAAAGGGACCTTTTATGCAAAATTCACTTTTTAGTCATTTTTATACATTAAGCTGGGTCTCCAGTGTGCATGTTCAACATGTTTTTGTCATTTTTCTCTTTTTGCATTTTACAGGGCTTAAACAAGCCAAATAAATACGTGACCTCATATGAGACATTTTGTTTTATGAGACGTGTGTTCCTCATCTACGCTGTTCCCTGGTTGGGCGTGGCTCAGCAATAGCTCATTTACTGTATGTCAGTGATTCTCCCACCTCTACTGAAAAAAAGATTGTGTTTTCTGAGCTACCAGCACACCTTATGTAGCTAATCAGCTAATTAACAACCCTTTCCTATTGCATGTGGAGGGATACAGTAGAGCAGGGAAAACACTAAAATGTGCAGAGCTGGTTGTCCTCTAGGACTGCCATTTATTTACATAGACACTGAAATGGTGCATTTGAGTGGGAGTAAAATAAAGGGAGATCGCGGTAGGAAAAAATGCATGATCTGAAGTATTTCAGCTGGAGCATTAACAGACAACACATTAACATCCTAAACTTCCTATGGGTAGCAATCTCTCTAGCTCTACTCCAAACCCACCACCTCCATGTCTCCCCCTTTCTATTGAGCATCTACAACCATAACGTCTGCATCGACGTTGGTGAGGGGGTGAGGGACTGGCAGACTGTCTTGTGCAACGAAAAACCCACCCAGTACTGTACCCACTTCCACAATCACTGTCAATTCCATTTACTTATAGATTTGAAAATTCTTATTATATATAATGAAACCCCCTGATATAATATGCAGAAACTGACAGACTGATGGCTGATTATAATGCTGCATTGATCTGTGAGCACTCAATAAACACTGATCCGAAAATCCAGTCTCATCGCTACTCCTCTATTACTGGATTCTCTTATACATCTTAAAGTAAATTGATTAACACATGCTCTTACTCAAGTAACTAACCACCATTTACACAAACCCACTCCCACAAGCTCGATCATGTATAATGAGGCAGCCGTAAAGTTGTGAAGGTTAGTCTAGACTGGTCTGTGTGTGGGCAAATGTCTCGGTAAAAGTTAACCTCAAATTAAAATTGAGCCCGTACCCACCCACTGCAGCAATCAGCAATATGGCAAATTACAGAGCTACTCAGCAGCATGTGGAAGGCTGATGCAAGCTTTTGGGTTTAAATACACGCTATAAAGAAAAGGGGGAAAATAGAATGAAAGACACCATGCGAATCCGCATAAACTCTTGTCAAAGCTTTTAATTCAGTATGTGGTCTTAAAGAATTGAATTAGAACACTCGTACTACAGGCTTTTCAAAAGGTCCTAAATTATAACATGCATACTGAAATACCACTGTGACACTTATTGTAGTCATTATAAAGGCTACATGTTATATGTTATGATATTATTCAAACCTGAAAGAAACCTTAAAGAGCTACATACTGTTCATCAGCAGAGCTGAACGATTTAGATGAGCTGTGAGAATGAAGAAAAAGCAAAAAATCCTCCATGCAGCCATCTGTTTGTTGCAGCATCGCTGCAGAGACGCTGAGGATGGCTCCATCTGCAAATGTTTCCAGGTGTGTTTGAGCGCAGTGGGAACTGCTCCAGCGTCAGTGTGAAATCGAGTAAGTAGCTCCGAAAGCATCCACTGTTCATTAGTGCTCCTTAGTTAGGTTCAAAAAGCTGTTGTAGCCCAAGGACCCTGACTGTCATATATCTGCTGAGTATGATCGGCATGCATCTCGCCATCCTGCAGGGCCTGGCTCAGCCGGCGTGCATGAATTGCAGCATCGATTAAATGACTAAAATAGCAGCCATAGCAAGGGAGGGAGGTTGTGGGGGGTGAAGGTCATGAAGTAAACGTACCCACCATAAACATGGTGTTTTAATCATGCTGTATTTACTGCTGATCCAATCGAGCTCACAACATCCTGTCCCAAGTGCCACAAAAAGGCAAGGATGTTTTTGATTAACCTGCTACAATGATTGATAATGTGATCTACAGCCTAAATAACTCAAACCCAACTTTAATTGCAGGCACACATCCGAAGAGGCTAAAGTTGTTTTCCTGTTGTAAAAATGTTTTATGACTTCTCTGGAAATCCCGATATGCGTTTAGTTCATTTGAATTAATTAATGAACACAAATATATCAAAGGATCGCTGGAAATTACAGTGGATAATGATAATGTCTATTTAGTGCAACAGAAAAGTTCCCTAATTAGGATTACCTATGGTATCCAACAATCAATGTTTCTGCTTTGGGTTATTGTTATGGTCTCACATAATCCCTGCTGAAAATAAGCACTAAAATGTGTACCAGATTTACCTCTGATAGGAGGCTAATTGTAAAAGTATTGCTTGGACTGCTTGGCTCCTAATTTAGAAGTTGCTAAGAGACAAACCAATAAGTAATAGAAATGCTTTCTAATTTGATATATCTTTCCTTCATAGATATTTGGCAGTCAATCTTTTTTCCAAACTGAACTGTATGAAAGATCTAATCTGTCTATATCATTTCCAATCTCATTTTTAAAGAAACAATAAAAAAATGTAATGCCAAGAAAATGCATTAATGATGGTTTTTTGCCTCCTTGGTCAACTGATGCCAATAGAAAGTCCATTACTCAACCCAATGGATTTATTATCCAATTAAAAGATTAAATCATTGCTCAGGAACACTCTCATTCAGTTAAGATACAAATCAAAGTGTAATCTGGTAACCATGAATTATGCATGAAGATTAGTAAACACCACTTCGCTCAGTTTCAGGGGCTAAACATTTAAATTAGTAAAAAGAAGAAAAAAAAAGCTCTCTATATGGAGGACTCAATAATTCCCATGATCATAAAACTATCTGTGTTTAAACATTTCATTCTATTTCACAAAGTACTTTCAAAGAATAATTCCTTTGTATGAAAATGTACTGCTTAAGCTTGAATTACTTCGTTACTTTTATCCCTCTGTGTGTGAAAATTAAATATGAGTATTACCATATCCGTAACTGAGGGAGGGTATAGCTCATTGGTATTCTTGGTAAATGATGGCAGACCCAGGAATGGAAAAAAAAACTTATTAGAACATAGACTAAAAAGAGAGCTGCTGTTTTTTTTTTTTTTTTACATTAACGGTCAAGGATTTCAATATGCACAGTGTGAGGAATAAAATATTAGGGCTTGCTGTTTCGGCAAAATAATCAACTAGTATTTCTCTTATTCCAAAGTATTGTATTTTTTTTTTACTAAATTTACTAAAGAAGAGCATATCATAATTTAAACTGTTTAATAGTTACCTTTCCTGAACATCCATGAAATACGTTCATGCAGCATATACAGTATAAGCATTCGCTCTTTCACTAGCCTTTTAAATATACACTACCGTTCAAAAGTTTTAGAACACTTTCTAACTCCATGATACTTCCTGATTTTTATTTCTTTCTACATTGTAAAGGAATGCTGAAGGCATCCAAAAAATGCATGAATCTCCTTTGAACAGTTGATATTGAGATGTTTCTGCTACTTCTGCTCTGTAAAGACTTCATAACGCCTCTAATCTGAGGTTCTGTTAATTGGTCATTTTTCAGGCTGATAACTCTAAATGAACTTCTCGTCTGCAGCAGAGGTAGGTTTTGGTCTCGTCCTCCTGGGACGGCCTTCATGAGAGCCAGTTTCATTATGGTGCCTGACGGATTTTGCAAATGCACTTGACAATACTGTTCTTGCAAGAACTATTACAGAAAGGCCGACCTCTGTGTCTTAAAATAACAAATAACTGTTGTTTTTGTTGTTGTTATGTAATTACCTAATTCCATATGTGTTATTTTATAGTCTTGAAATCCCCAGGATTGTTGTAGAATGTAGAAAATAAATCACAAAACAAAAACAAAGAAATATATATATATATATATATATATATATATATATAGGCGCGGTGGTGTAGTGGTTAGCACTGTCGCCTTGCACCTCCAGGGTCTGGGTTCGATTCCCCGGCCAGGCTCGATTCCCGTCTCTGTGTGCATGGAGTTTGCATGTTCTCCCCGTGCTTGGTGGGTTTCCTCCGGGTACTCCGGTTTCCTCCCACAGTCCAAAGACATGCAGGTTAAGCTAATTGGTGTTCCCAAATTGCCCGTAGTGTGTGATTGGGTGTGTGAGTGTGTGTATGTGTGTGTGCCCTGCAATGGATTGGCACCATGTCCAGGATGTACCCCGCCTAGTGCCCGAAGTCTCCTGGGATAGGCTCCAGGTCCCCCGCGACCCTGAACACAGGATTAAGCGGTATAGAAGATGAATGAATGAATATATATATATATATATATATATATATATATATATATATATATATATACTGGAACTATATATACAACTACTGTATATTAAATACAATAAATTGTACAATAAATAATAAAATTGTACAAACAAAAAATCCTATTTATATTTACAAGAAATATCTTCTGTCGAAAAGCTTACTGACATTTTTAAACTTCATTGAGTTACATTTCAGTCCATTTCCCTGAACCCATCTCACCCACGGTCATGTTTTACACTTACCGATTGTACTCAACTGGAGTCAATTTCCACTCACCGCTACACAATATACGCCATATAAACTCTCATTCATTGTAAAGAATCCACTCAAATCTGTTATCGGTAGGATATTCCAAGCCTTTGATATGTTTACATGCTTATGGTTCTTGATCGTATTTGTTTCCCTAATTTAATGATTTTGCATATCCTTATACAAACTGCTCTAAATGTTAAACAAACACATACAGTACAGTAGAATCCCAATCCCAGCAGCTCTATCTACACTGACTGGCCAAAAATTTAATTAGATTTTTTTTTTTGAAAAATCAAACACTGAATATTTTGTTAAACTGCATTCAGCTTTGACTGTGGCACTTAATATGGTGACCAAAAAAGAAAAAAAAAAGTTTCCTCAATCATCGAGAATCACTCTTTTGCTATTTGAGCCTTACATGCCCACTGATGTCAAAATCTGGTCATTCAGCACATTCAGGTCATCAGACTTCATTTTTTATTGATTTTATTTTAATGTAACTCCAGTTCCTAACACCGCCTCCAGAGGCTCGTACAGTGGCCACTATTCATGATGGGCCCATCACTTCATGTGCCTCCCTTCTTACATTGATGCATCACTCTCCTACTATACAAGGTCAATCTGGACTCATCACCACATGACTATTTTGCATTGCTCCAAAATCCAGTCCTTATGCTCTTTTTTTTTTTTTAAATATATCTAAATAAATAAACAAATTCTTATGGCCACACTGATGTCAGTTCTGTTCAGATTGTGAGTGTGGAAATGATCTTTCTTTTAATATTGAACATAACATTGATTTCGACTGTTGATTTTTACAATGCAACTTCACGAAATGTTTAAGTGATATCCATTCATGTTCAGACAATGCATTTGCTTGGTTAAGTAACACATTTTTAAACCATTTATTATTAATATTGTTAGATTTTTGTGATTCAAGGTCCTATATAAGCTGTTATTTTGGAAATTATTACATATTAGAATTAACACATTAATATAAATGACACTATTATCAAGATCTGTGCTCTTAATATTATTAAAATAAATAAATAAACAAATAAACAAACCCCTCCTTGACCAGTCAGAATAAAAACTTCTATATTAACACGGCACTCTTTTACTATATGATTGTACCCATCTGCAAGGTCTTAGTGGAAAACCAAATACTGTAATGAATCATGTCAAATGCCCGGCAATTGAAGGACATCCATTACATTCAACAATAAACCAATTTACTATGCTTTGACCAAAAAAAAGAAAAGAAAAACCTGATCCGGGGCTGTGAAAAATGGAATGGAGCTTCTCTGACTCGGAGGCTTCAAACATTAATGCACATCTCTAAAACAATCAAGCTTTTCATGTTATCAAGCTTTTTACATGGCATAGTGACCTAAAGAGAGACACATTCTGAGTTAGAACATCCTGATATGCTTCATGATACAGTATATTCACGGGTATAATTGTTAGAAAAATCCCCCCCCCCTCCCCCTTAGCACATCTGTGTGAAGCATTATGACATAGCTTATCATCAAGTTAACACCCCTGTTTTTGTTCTGTTCTATTTTTTTTCCTTTCTTTTTTCCCCCCAATTCTTCTTCAACTGTATTTCCATTCGCAATATGACGCCATAACCACTCAAGTCTGTACAGTAGCTACAGGCAAGGAAAGGGCCATCAGTGGCTATCACAGGTTTATTTTAACACAGAATCCCTAGGAGAGAAGCCTCCACTGCTCTGTATTCGCAGATGGAATGCCCTATATTTCCGAAACACGACACCATCCTTAGCTCGAGGAAAAAATGCCATCTGAAGAGGTATAACAATTAAAGCCCTCGTGCTCATTTGAATGCACAAAACTGGCATAATCATGCATGTCGAAAGCCAGCTGACCTGTCAAGGTCAATCAGAACTGACCAACCACATTGACAGGGGCTCATTAGCGTGATGCCATTGTGTGAGATTTTGCAGGCTCACACTTCAATTATCTGTTGATTGCGCAAGAGAGACTCAGACAGGTCTCTCTCCTTTCAAGGTGTCCGTCTGCTCTTGTGCTGTTTCCTGGTTAATGGAGAAATAGATTTTTTTTTTTTTTTTTTAGATTACTGCATCTTTGCAAACTCAAGAAGTCAGGAAGTTCATAAGTGTGCGTCTTTAGAGACGTGTCCTCTTCCTCTCTATCCGTCACATTCATGGCCATCATTCAGCCCAGACAAAGAAATCAATTCCATCTCCGATATAGCGGAACTGCTTTATTTATTTATTTAAGGCCAAGAGCTTCCACTTCCCACGAGTGGTAATGAGTAATGTGTTAAGCTTACAAAGCTATTTAAGTCTGGACATTTAACTTGAAAAATATGTTCTTTATCATGGATGAATAAATCCAACAAACAACACAGCCTTCATTTTTACTGAGCAAATACGAGATACATGTTTGACCACACTGATTTTATCTGGGGGTTTTTTTGTTACACTGCTAAGAACTAATCTGATGATATCCTGTTTTTCCTCCTGGTGTACAGATGTAATCCAAACCAAAAACTTGTCTCTCACTCATTCACCATTCTTCTTAGAGATAACCTTGGGATGGAGAAAAATATCACACTAGTCCATTTCTTCAGCTTCCTCAGTTACGCTGCTGGTTTTATGACCTTGTCTATGAGGCCTTACTGGACCAAGAAAGACAAATAAGTAATGGAGAAATGTGATCCATGTGCATATTCCAGTTAGGCTGGTGAAAGAAAAATGACAACAGCAGATGATATGGAAAACAAAATGATGGTCACATTTCTGTGCATTCAATTACTGTATAAATACTGTAATGTTGTCAGGGTGATGCACTGTATTATTTATTGGTCAAACTATGCTGTGTTGGAAATTAAGGCAACAGTCTCGGGCATATGTATATTCGTTACTGAAAAAATAGCAAGCAAAATAGCGAGAGAATGGTCGGACTGAGCTGACACAAAGCCTACAGTAACTTAAACTCTTTACAACTGTGGTAAACTGAAAACTACTATAGAATATAATATAGCTTTACTTAAATTAAGCAAACATAAAGAAATATTTATTCTATCCATGTGTAAAAACAGGGAAATGTATACGTTATGCTAGCAATAGTCTTAATATAAAGCTTTACGGCATAAAACTGACAGATTTGGGCCCACAATGTATACTCCCATCAATCATGAGACATACTGTTGTTCCAAAAGATGATGTTCAAATACTGTACATTATTAGATTTTATACAGTGTTATGGATACATATTTTAAATCAGCATGTTCTGTTGTTTCCTTATTGTTATCAACCTACAAAGGATTACATTTTTTATTTAATATAATACAAAGGATATAAACTTAACCTAAAAAAAAATGATCCACTTGAGTTATCCACTCATTAACCCAATTTTAATACACAACTACTTCACCTGAAGTACAAACCAATAAGATATTTGAAAAAAATTTTTGCAACTTTTGCCCAGTTATGGAGGAAGCCAGTGTTACATCTTATCCCATGCCATGCACTCTTGGGACCGAAATAAAGATTAATCGCTGTTCAAAAAACTTATGACTCAGCACTGGTCTTGTTCTAGAGCAGTTTATAATGCTATGAGTCTCATTGCAACCTACAGTATGTGAAGACTATAGAGGATATAGAATATAATGTTAGAGTAATGGGATCTAATGGCTCCTTCTGGCCAAAAGGGAAGTATATCTTTTTCTTCCTTCCATTAACCTCATTCATAACATCTCGCTCTGTCTCTATCTGCTCGGAACACATTGCAGAGAACTAATAAAAAGAGAGCACAGTAGTCAATTTTACAGACCCACAATGTCTAAATATTTACACGTCCCACTTAACCCATTATAAATGGCCTTTTATCTGTGATGTTAGCGTTATTCAGATTTTTGTATCCTCATATGGCCCTCACTTGCTTTTATTATTTTTTTTTTTACAGCCTCTTAGTTAGAAGAACTACGAAGCGAAATAGATTTAATTAATTTACTTTTAATAAAGCCGTATATTGGTTTCAGTCAGTACTTTCCAAGAAAAAAAAAAAAAAAAAAAGCTTACCAGATGCTGAATATCCAAAGTTGTTAAACATCTGGGAAACTGTTAGTCTTTCAGAAATCGTTGAGTTTAACGCAAAGTCGTTATGTTAATCAGAAAGATTTATGCAGTAAGAGAGATTTCAAATTGAAGTGATAAACCCTGCCCTTGTTAAGAATGGCAAGTCAAGAGACCACCATCCATTACGACATAAGCAGATGTCTTTATCTGTATTTACAACAGCAGTTCATCAGGCAGGATCAGGAGAGATCAATAATCGCCTGCCCTAAGCATTCATTTTCTTCCTACCTCTCACACCACCAATTTTGCGAAGGAAATCTACTCACGTCCTGAGAATGCAGATGCATCATTCAAACGAGATGTTTTCTTCCGGTTGTGTGTTTCCATCTGACTTCCAATTTCATCACCCTTTTGATCTTGTTCAATGGCGACTGTAATATTTAGATAAAAGCCTGAAGTTTGGTGTGCAAGAAATGCCAAAGTTCAATAAGGTGATCGAGAAATACAGACAGCGCCATCCTAAGAGTTATAGACTGAGCAATGTTTCATAATACGAGCCAGAAGATGAACAGACGGTGTTTAATATATAAGCTGCAATGGCTAGAACTCCTAGGAGCTGGGGCTCGGCTATCAAGCAGAAGTAATATGTTTAATGCTATCATCAATTAAGAGGATAAGATGCCGCCTCCAGCACTAAATGTGATTTAGAAATTTGTTTCACTACATTTGCTAGTGAATGCTTATTTGTTTTGCAGGGTTTACCATTACAATATGCAGGAATTTGTCAGCGGAATGCTTGACGAAAAGATGTGTTCCGACCTCATGCAAGGCCTTAGAACTGATAATGAGATACATCCATTACAAGTTGGAATCATCAAGCACACAGAGCACTGCGTTGAAGACGTTATTGCGCTTCTCAGGCCACGGAGCAGCTGAATTTGCACCTGCTGCTGCGGCTTGTCAAATATCCTGTCATGCGAATATCTAATTGGGAGCAGTTCGACACAAGACTTTCGCTCCGCAACTGGAAAACGGTTAATAAAAATTCCATAAAATGTTCCTCTTTCCTCATTAAAGCTCTCCAAATTCACTTGAAATTCACCGCTAGCACCAGACCTAAGCTGGTAATTACTCCAGCCTCTTTCCCTCTCTTACACACAGGCCTCTTTGTTTTGGGTTTAATTGAAAAAAAGGAGAAGAGAAATGGGAAGAGAATACAGGACGAACATAATCCCGAAAGCAATCTAACTCTTTCCATGCTATTCGAAGTTCTTTATCAAGCGTTCCATTAGAAAGGAGCTTATCACCCGAAATTAGCCACAAGATAATCACTTTCAGGCTTCCTACATTATGCCAGCTTTGTTCCTCTGGCCGGCTTTCCATCTCAGGCTAATAATTTTATTACACGGGACGATACGATCAATGATCTCTTCCTCTCGTTTTACACAAAGGACCAAACACACACATTAACAGCAGCACCGGCAATATGATCAGGTCCCCCCCCCCCATCCAATATGGGCCACTCTGATATAACATATTGCCGGACCCTGAAAATGCAGATGTAGTTTCTGAGGCCACGTACAGATTTATGTGCGAACTTCTCTAAACGAGCCAGACGGAATTATAAAACGGAAACGAGGACACAAGGGCCCTTCCCATCTTCCATGCTGTTTCTGCTTCTTTTTTTTTTCCCCCATAAAACTATTTTGATTAAATATTAATAGCAGAGAGTCTGGTGAAGTGTAGTGACTCCGTGACCTTCTGAAAACAAGTGTGGGAGGCTGGACCGAGTATGTTGTGTCTGAAATGCCACTTGTCCGTCTCTCGTTTTTACAGTCCTTTTTAACAGTTGCTCATTGTGCGTGACAGAAAAGAGCCATTATGCATTATGATAGGCCCTTATTCCTGCATTAATCTACAATGAAAATAAATGCAGCCTGTCTGTTTCTGTCCCACATCAGCGTCAGTTAAGCACCAAGCACTTCTAAACATAGCAGTGAGAGATGGCGGTGGAGTGATGAGAAGACAAATAGAGAAACGATGGAATAGAGTGAGGATGAGAGGGAGGAGTGGAGGTGGGGGTGATTGGTGATTGGTGAGGATATGAATAATATAATATAATCACTCTTGAATCTTGCTCGTTCACAAAAACAACAAGTCTAATCAGTGAATATCTGCAAGGAGCAAGACTAAGAGCATGCAAAGTCTTCTGCCTTATCTCACATCATCCTGGGTTGCTTATCAGACTGCAGCATTATCATAATGCCATTCCCACCATGTGAGACGAGAATTCGCCCAGTTGACAGATCACTATTAGCATAATCGCCAAACTGCTGAAACCGTTCGCAGCCTATTTATCGATTCGATCTTAATTGTATCTCAATTTGTTGGACAAATTCTCTGTCCAGTGAAAAATCACCACAGTTTGTCTGCTCTAATTTCCCTTCTAAACATGGCAGGCACACTCTTGCCGTGCAGTTGCTTCATCCTCAGTGTTTTTTCTCAATACATGCTTACATGCATATTTGCATATATTACGTGGTGGTGCACGGAAAGCTGCTGAGAGAAGGGCAGAAAGACGGTCGGCGCTACGCTCGAGAAAGCATGCCATCCAAACGCTGCTTCACACAGTATATTGCTTTATCAAGTGTCACCACATCCGGGCTGAGGAGTTAAACCTTTTATTACGCAAACCTTTTGTCTGCCACCTCATTTCTGTTTGTGGATTTTTTTTTTTCTTCTCTTTTTCTCAGGAGTAGCATGGTAACGAACCTTCATTCTGCGTAAACAAGAAAGTGCAGGTAGTGCCATTTGAAATAGACACACAACTGATGACAAGGAAAAGCCATGAATCTTTAATGCGCCAAATATTCATCTGTTAATACGTTTTTGGTGGGCTGCCAAGATTAAGCACCAAAGTGCATTACTGGTATATCCTAAAACACTGTCTCATCAACTAAGGACTGCATTTGCATGTTTTGGACAGAGGAAAGACAAGATAGAGGGGGGGGGGGAAATTATATATATATATATATATATATATATATATATATATATATATATATATATATATATATATATATATATATATATATATATAAAATGATTTTAGGTAACAGTGTAATAGCTGTATAGCAATTAAGTGTTCAGTGACTTAGGGAGTATTTTCAGTTCTCTTGCACATACTGACTGTCCATTATATTTTATGCATAGACACACTATTATGATCAAGCATGCACTTTCTTTCTTCTTTTTTTTCTTATAAGAAATAAATCTGTGCAAAAATGAATGCAAAAAAGCTGACCGTGTGGAAGTAAATATTCTATCATTTAAAAAACAACCAAAACCAAGTGAAACAAAATGTTGCATTGAGGTTTCTAGCTCTATTCAAATATCATGATCTTCTGCCTGGCAACATAATCCATATTAATCTCAAATCCAAGATACTGTACCAAATTCAGCAGCATTATTCAGCATCTTCCTGTCTGGAATATGTACCCAACACACACACATACACACACACACACACACACGCACACGCACACGCACATACAAAAATATATTTACGCTGAACATTCCAGAGATACTGGTTCTCCTCTTCCTTACAAATCTATCCTGAATCCTTTAACTTAACCTGCATACACAGTAGTGCACTCGGGGGGGGGGGAAGAGCACCCTTACCAGAAATGTCATGCAGAGAAGTCTAATTTTGGAAGGTCCATTCTGCTGGGGCGCTGTTTAGATCCAAACTGGGCCAGAGAGCGAGCGAGGCACTGAGGAGGCCTTTGAAGAGGAAAAAACAATTCCAGAAGGGCAGCTGAGCTTCAGTTAAATGTTCAGAAGGCAGGACGGAAGCAGCTGCGGTCCTCCAAATACACGTGATCCTGCCCCAGGTACAGGCAGCCATGTAAACAGGAGTAGACCGGCTCCCTCTGCCTCAAATACATGCTGTATCTACCAGAGCAAGAGCACGAGTGAGGAAAAGGAAGATGGAGAGGGAGGGGTAGCTGCTGTGCAAGGTGGAGGGAGGAGCTGTGGTGCATCGAGATCGAGGCAGAGATGGAGAGAGAGGAGAGGGTGGGGGGTGTTCGTGGCGAAGGGAGAAATGGGGAGCGTGCTGAAGATTGCCAAGCCGAGAGATAGAAGAGACAGCAAGGAAGCGAGAGAAACGGAGAGAGAGAGAGAGAGAAAGAGAGGAGGGAGTCTGCACAATGCTCAAATCAGGTCCAATGTGACTAATGAAATTCAGTTCTGCCGTTCGTCTGAGTGACTGCAGTAGATGATGGAAAGAGAGGAAGAGAAGGAGTGAGATATGGTAGCAAGGAGCACATGCATGTCATAACCATGTGGGCTAATTGAGAGATGAATGTACCTCCGTAAAGTCTGTCCTCCCTCCTCCATCACTGTGTCAGTATGGCTCAATAATGCCGGGCTTTCATGCAAGGCACAGCACTCGTCAAAAGCATGCCTAAGCTGCAGTGTGACAAACAGATGACTCAGGCAGGTAAACAGGCAGGGACAAACAACAACCAACTGGGGAAGAAACGAAGGAAACAGGGGGAGTTCAGTCTCCTCTGTGACAGACAGGGCAGAAGCAGCCACCCTGTCTATTGCACCGTGAACCAAAAGGTCAGCCCGGTTTATAAGGACTCGCCTTGTGGGAAAATAATCAGGTGTAAATCCCTGTAAAGTCTTTTCACCGTTATTCACAACAATAAAACAGAGAGGCATGCACGGCAGGTAGAAGGATGAGCGAAGATTACTGTGGATAACTGAATCGGCGCGGGCAGGAGGGAAAAGCCTGGTGTCGAACAGGAAGTGTGGGAGCTCTTCAGTAGCAGAGAAGACAGCCAAGATTCCTCGCTGCAAGGAAAGGGGGAAGGGAAGGAGGGGTGCAAACACACCACACAGCACACCATGTGAGGGATTTATCTTCATATATGCCTAGTAAAAGCAGATGAAACCTCTTTGTAAATGAGCGCATGTGTGTATGAGATCCATCTTTGATGTGTCGTAGTCATTTTGTTAACATTTTGTAATCTCCTTATTCGAACACAAGCAGAGAGTTGGCATATAAATGATTTGCAGTTTAAACTGATGTGTGGTTCATGGTGACAGTCAAGGCTGTCTCTAGGGCTTTATTTCCTAGTGTTCCTGGTCCTAATAAATTTAGGAATAATATAAAATAATATTCTTTTTCAGCAGATGTTATCAGATTAACAGCAGGCTTTATTGAATCTGCCATTAAAAAGGGATAGACATCATGAAAATCTCCTTATATATATATATATATAAAAATAATAATAATAATAACAATAATAATAATAATAATGGATCGATTCTTGGCTCATTTCCTTCTCTTTGTGAATTTTTACACGCTCTCAACTTGTCCACATGGGTTTTCCATATTCTCCAGATTCTTCCCACCTTGCAAGTAGGTGAATTGGCAACTCTACATTGCCCCTAGATGTAAACAAGGGTGTGATGTTTGACTGACATCCCATTCAGAGTGTCTTCCCACCTCACACCTGATGTTCCTATGATAGGCTCGGGAAAAAGCACATGCTAAAGAGGAATAAATGAATAAATAAATACTTTACAAATGCCCTCACTCTCTCCGTGGCACACAGAGGATATCAAGCTAAAAGTAATTCATGTGTGGGTGAGAAATACACAGTACTGAACGATTGCCAATCATAATTAACATTGAAAATAAAAGAGCAATTAATGACACCATACATATATCCAAATGTTCTTATTATATAGAAGACGCAAACTTTTTATGGTGTCTCTAAGGACTTGAAGAAATCTGTCTGCCTCCTGAAAATAGAAACACGCCTATGATGACAAGATTAATATTTGTAGATTTCTTTAAGCCAGACTTTTAGTGCTTGCAGCGGCAAATAGCCTTGAACACATACGCATATGTTTGCAGCTCCATTCTGCTAGAAATAAGATTAAATGTCAGAGCCATTAATGTCACTGCTGGTTCAATTGGTCATTGCACTCAAATAGGTCGTGTCCTCAAGTCATTCTGAAAATGATGATACAGCTTTAAGCAAGATACTCCAAAACAGACTTGCTTCTTTTTCAGTTTGGTAAGTTTAATACTTTATCATGCCTACTATACATGCTTTTTAGTTGGTGATTTGAATTAGATGTATATAAGAAAAAAGGAAATAATTAAATTATCATAGGCACTGGAAATAATGGGAGGTAAAGAGATTTGTTGAATTCTTTAAAGGAAGTCTCTGCACTAAAACACATTAAATGCATTTACATTCTAGTGCTAATTTGTTGGTTAATGCATAATTTGTCAATTTGTGTGACAATGATGCTCGTCCAATGGCTTTTAATAGGTGCACTTTTTCAGCATCCTTAAACAGAAGCGGCTGTGGTCAGGTTTTACTGTTTAATGCTTGAAACAAAAGGGAAAGCGGTGTTGATTGTTATATGAGCATAAAATGTAAAATTTGGAACTCAATTTGTTTGAGGAGAGCGAGCTAGACAAACTAAAGCTCAGTTAGTGCCACAATCACCATGTAGCCCAAGACATGTAACAAGTAAAATGTAACCAATGTGAAACTAATTAAAGACGTTTACATCTAAAATGTCAACTCAGAATTCAATTCTAACCTTCTCAGACCCAAATTCTAATGTTGTGTTCCTTGTATTTTCTTGACTGTTTCTGTTTATTAGCGTCGGAATTCTTTATATTCAGTTGGACGTCAAGCAACCTGGCACAAAGGAATAAATAAACATATGGGAAATCTTTCTTCAGTAAATAGTGGTTAAGGCATTGGACTACGGTTCGGAAGATCCCAGGTTCAAACCCCACAACCACCAAGTTGCCACTGTTGGGCCCTTGAGCAAGGCCCTTAACGCTCAACTGCTCAGATGTGTAATGAGATAAAAATGTAAGTCGCTCTGGATAAGAGCATCTGCCAAAGGACTAAATGTAAATGATGACTACTGAACTTAATTAATGTCTTCCAACAGGTCATATGACGACAGTCCTCATATAAATTTCTTTCATGGATATGCACATATTATAACACAAAACATTATTGTGTAGGTTAACTTTGTTCTGCTAGGGAAGCTCTGACCCGTCGACTATAAGACTTCTAGCAGTGTGCTGTTGTGTCTGGCAGCAGGACCTTAGCGGTGGATCATTTCAGTGCTGTGGGACCTTCGTGGATCAGACTTGTTTTGTCCAGCATATCCCATGGATGCTGAGATCTGCTGAAGTTGGACACCATGTTGAATCAACAACCTTAAGTTATATCCCTGCTAAGCCCTATATCCCTGCAGGCTGTGATGTACTGAGTGTTCTGATACCTTTCGTTCAGGGCCAGCATTGACTTTTTTTTAAAGAATTTGTATTGCATTGCCTTTTCTGTGGGATTAGACCAGATAGCCTTTGGTCCTTACAGGCATAGATGATCCTTGGGTACCTATTATCCTATCACCAGTTAACTGGTATATAATTGATAATCAATGTTATTCAATTCACCTGGCAGTGGTGTTAGTGTTGCTGCTGATTGGTGTAGTTGGGAAATAATGTGATGTCCTCATACGAGAACAGTGGGATCTCATGAGGTACAAAAATCTTGGACACCCGTGAAAATCAGATGCTAATTATAATGTCATTCAGGGGGAATTTTCAACCACTGTTTCTTAATAAACCATTCATTAGCTCGTCTTCAGGATTTCCTTACAGCTATATAATTTTGGCTGTACTTTTTTTTTTTTTTTACAGAAGTAGTTTGCAATTTTTAGACCTGTCTGCTGCCTCTGAGGCAAATTTGAATTAGCCGCTTACGTACTATCATGCCTTATCTGGTGAATTTATTATATCACTGAATTTACACTATTTACAGAATTAACATTGTTGGACTTTTTCCTTTTGTTTTATTCTGGCTAGTTTGGACTATACTGGGACTAATCTATGTTAGCTAACCCCATATAGAAAATTAACTTCACAAAATAAAGTTCTTTTTTGTAAAAGCTAATCTTAGTCATGCTGAACTAATATCCAGCCTGGAAAAATGTAGCAATTACATGAAATAAAAGAAACTAGTGAAACTAGTAAAACGTTTTAAAATATATAAATAAATGCAATAAATCCATCAGATTTTGTCTCGTATATTTTAAAATCTCTATTATAATATAATTATTAACAACTCTAGAACACACTTTTAACCTTATGTACTGAGATTCTCTACCATGCTAGCTTATAAGGCAGCCATGTTTTCTTGTATCTCTTTACTGAAGAAAGATTTCCCATATGTTTATTTATTCCTTTGTGCCAGGTTGCTTGACGTCCAACTGAATATAAAGAATTCCGACTTAGCTTTTGGTATTCAGAGGTGCACTTGGGTCTCTTTTAATGCAGAGGTTGCTGCTGAAGGATTGAGGGGCAGCATTATATTTTCCCTGACATTTTTATGGACTGTTGATGCATCAGGAGGCTCCTTAAGCAATGTCTAAGCCCATCGCAGTCTTGTTTGTGAATTCCTACTTACCTTGCTGGGCAAGGTCTTACACTGTATTTTGCAGTGCACTATTTCACCATGTTCTCCTCCTGTTTAATGTGGTAATATGCGACCAGAAAAATGACAATAAAACTTGCATTGAGGAAAACTTAATTTATGCTATTTTACAAGAATTACTGAAATTGTGTATCACAAATGCTTCGATTGGCTTCTTGAAGACACAAATCGTTTGTGCTAGTGCTTTTTCTGTTGCTATTGCTACATCATATCAATATCCCGGAGTCCAAATCACACCTTGCCATGCTGGGAGTAATTGCGTTTGCACGCTGGATGTGGCTGGTACAGATGTGCTTCAAAGGGAACAACACTTTCCTCGCTGCTCTCTCAAGCAGCTACTGAACCTCTCAGGTACTGACACCCAGTCGCAGGTGGCAAATGACTACATCAAAGCGTGGCTTTAATCAAACTTAGCTTTTAATCCTGCCATTTATTTTAATGAGTCTAGCTAGGAGAAGAGGAAATCAATTTCTTCTCTCTCGATGCGTTTTGAGTGGTGGATTCAGGGTGTTTATGAGTTTTCTGTGCAGAATCGTAGGGATTTCATTTTGTCTGTCCCCTACAGAATTCTCTTTTTTTGTCATAAACGGGCCGCTGCCATGACTTTGGTTCGGGGCTGTCTAATTTCAGACTCGTGGCCCTGGGAGTCTGCACAATACCCACTGCAATCATAGAATAAATATATCCAGCCTACATCTGAACCAAATTTGAATACGTGTCTTCCGTTCTGTTTTGGGGTGCTTTTGCAGATGCTGTTGAGTCACGAAAACAACCGATGGCAGACCAGATGCTCTCTAGAAGTTCCATTGCTTATGAATGATCTTACTGAGAATTTCGGGCTAAGAGCGAAGCGATTAGGAAATTAGAAAACTGCCTTGAAGAAATATCGGCTAATGCAGGACCGTAAATCCTAAATGCATCCTTCAGCACTGCCACACAGAACTGCAGAGCATGGTTTACTAGGATGTTATTAAGTCATTAGTACCCAAGCTGTGTCTCAAGTCACATCTAGATGATTGCATAACTGTACAGCATCGTCACACAGTGAAGCAAAAAGTAAATGTATTATAGCATAAATAGAGAGGGAGTGTTCAGTGTGTAATGATAATCATTGTGCTTTGATGTGTTAAATATTGTCAGCCTTGAATGCTAATAAATGTGTCAAGCAATTTATGTTTGTAGCTTTAGATTCTTTTGTTCTAAGCTTTTCCATCATGCACCACAGAACTGCAGGAGGTGGCTAAAACAACAGGACATGGTATTATATATAAAATAATTAATGATGAGGTGGCATGAGGGGGCCTGAGTGATGTACAGAATTTTTTTACACAGTTTTTTTAATATAATATTATAGTATTAATATTTATAATAAATATATATATATATATTTTTTTTTTCTAAAATAGATTTCCTTTTCATCCATTTATACCAGTCAGCCATAACATCAAAGAGACCTGCCTAATATTGTGTAAGTTCCCCTTGCCACCGAAGCAGCTCTCACCTGTCAAAGTATGGACTCCATTAGACCTTTGAAGATGTGCTGTGGTATCTGGCACCAAGACATTTGCTGCAGATCCTTTAAGTCCTGAAAGGTGTGAGTTGGAGTCTCCATAGATCTGACATGGTTGAAATCTGGGAACTTAGAGGCCATGTCAAATTGCAACGTGTCAGGGTGCATTATCTGCTAAAAGAGACCTCTACCATTAGGGACTTCTTTTGCTATGAAGGTGTGTACTTGGTCTATGACAATGTTTAGGTAGGTGGTACATTAGTAGCATCCACATGAATGCCAGGACCCATGGTTTCCCAGCAGAGCATTGCCCAGGGCCTCCTCCTGCTTGCCTAATTTACATAGTGCATCCTGTTGCCATCTCTCCCTCAGGTAAGTGGTGCAGACATACCCATCCATCCACATAATGTCAAAAAATATGATTCATCTGACTAGGGCACCTTGTTCCATTGCTTCCTGGTCCAATTCTGATGCTGACATGGACATTGTGATTGTTTTCAATGGTGGAAAGGGGTCAGCATGGGCACGCTGATAGTCTGCAGCTGCAGCTCCCTATGCAAAAAACCTGTGATGCACTGTGTGTTTTAACGCTTTTCCATAAAACCTAGCTTTACCATTTTCAGCCACCACCTGTCGGTGGTTTAATGTTATGGCTTATTGGTGTACATCCATTACAGGTTCCCATGATACTATTGAAATTAATGTATAGTAATGTTGCATAACTACTGTATAGTGCATAAAAGTGCAAAGCCACCCTTCTTTGATTCAAATGGAATTAAATTAAATTATGTAAATTAAAGCAATTGAAACAAATTATATACTATGACAGGCTGCAAATTGTCAAAGTTACAATTTGAAAATTGGTTGTGTAAAGTATGTAACAACCTCAGCAGCAGTCTCATTTCCCCTCTCGTCTGTTCGAACCACTCAGATGCAGCATCACCAGAATACTAATCGCTGGCCTAACAGTGAAAAATAACTTTCCAAGTTATGTTAAATAAGTTTCCCTTTAATACGTAAAGTATTAATACTTTAAGCTTTTAAGTCAGGCTGACAAAATATGGTTATAAGTATTTTCTCTCTTCAGTTGAGTAATGAAAAATAATAGTGTTCGTGCACTTCTTGTTTTTCTTTGGGGAAAAAATCTCCAAGCTGTAGATCCATGTTCATTAATATTTATTGCTAACTGTACTCAACTTTTTTTCTACTTTAAAATTCCTATTTTACAGAATGTCTCATATGGGTATAGGTGAATTGTGTGATGTCACATAGAATAATGCAACATAACCCGAGGCAAAAAAAAGAATCAGAAGGATGCTCTGAAAATAAACAATTGACAATTTTTGTTTAATGCCTCCCATGTTTCTTTATGAGAGCCCTGGGGCACTTTGTTTATTTAGGAGCATCTACATTAGCTGATGGAAGTTGCCTGCTAATCTTTTCAGATTAGGGTAATTTAATCCAGGTTGCCTGAGTGGTTAGCGAAGCAGATGGATTTGGCAGGCTTGTGGAGTCTATACTTGACATGAGTTTCCACAAATCCATGAATTATTAAACAACACCTGCAGCAAATCCTGATCTTTTGTCCACTACCTAGAAAAGGCTGGCACCGAGTTTAATTGGGTTTTACTTAACACCATCTTGTAATGAAGTTGCGTGCAGAGCGGGTTCATCCTCGCCAGACGCTGCATCCCGCTGGACAAACACAACAGCAGTTGTTATACTCAATTGAGTCTTCAAGCCTTTACAGCTCTTTGTTTAACAGTTCGAACAAAGCAGTAAAGATGATCTTTTGGCCAGATGGTGGTTTTACAATGCAGTAGCCTTGCTTGCGATTGCATTTTATATAAACTGCCTAACTCCTGGTCTACGAACGCGAGCAGGTTTTCTAGTCAACTAAGCAGAGGATTAAATTCAGATCCTTCATATTATTAATTTATTCTCTGTCGACAAGCAAGCTTTTCATCATCTGAAATGGTAAATATCAAAGTACTGCTCTGATGTGTTAGCGGACGCCAGGGGAACAAAAATCAGCCTGGGGTTTTGCTTTAAAGTGGCCCCCCACATTAGTCTAAAAATAACAAATAAAAGGGCATCGACTAGTAATCTTAATAATGCTATATTAGATCCAACATACAGTATAATAATAACATTTCTTGATGTGCTTCACATTTGTAATCGTCTGTATTTGTCTTTAATGAGAGCACACTTGTCCCTGCATGCCAACATCAATTCTTTGCTTCAAACACTCAGTTTCCTTAGATTCCTTCTAGTTTTACTTAAATCAATCCCCCAAATATAAAGTACATCACCAATTTCCTGTCCTGGTATGAATTCACTGCCATCGCTGTCATCCTTGTTGTTTTGCCGTGCTGACAACATGAGATGATGATAACCAACAGTGATATGAAACAATCTGAGCACTCTAACTCACGTTGCACGGCTATACTGTATATTGGATATTTTTTGAATAAGGATTTTTGATAAATAGATATTTGTGTCCTGAACAAAAAAGAAATCGATCTTGCATTAAAATCGAAACTCCTAATCTAATGTATTTATCAATATTTTTATTGATTAATATCAATGTTAGACAATGCGTTTATTCAGTCGTGATATTTAGCTGCTTATTCGTATGCAACTAATGACTGCCTGCTGTCTTACAAATTACAATCATTAGCAGATGACTTAAAAAAAAATGTTTTTTACTTTTTGAAAGCTTTACAGATTTACTATTAATAATGTATTTTCTCCACTCCACTTCAGCCTTCTCTTGTCTACCTGCATACACAAATGCAAGAAACTGATCATCTAAAATAATCACGCATGTAACATCTCAGTAATAAATGGAGCTGACACTGGCAAAATTCCTGAATGTCCTCCTGGCCAATCCAGCCTAAGGGGATCGCTCTGGTAAAATGAAGTGCAGTTAAGTATTGGGGAAATTGTATCAAGTTTGTCTGTTACATTACACACCCTGAGGAAAAACTTGTCTGCCCTGCACAAATATTCGATTTGATATATCTCATATATATTTTTCCTCGTCAGAAGAGACTAACAGTAATGTCTGTGCAGTGATGACAAAGTGATATCAGAAATGCACGCGAAAAACAGTCCCGCCATACTATATATCAAACAAGCACAAATCATTCTTCCACTTCACACCTGTCAGGAAGTACATTCAATCCATCAGGAATTCATTCCATTCTGCATCATGTGCAAAAACTGCTCAGGGACAAAACACCTGTGAAATGGTGGTGCAGAAATCATCATCGCCATGACAGGCTGCCATTAGACCAGACGACTCTGTCTGTTCAGTCATTATGAGTCAGGTCCGCCGGCAGCCACCTTTTGTTCCCAAGCCACCCAGCTCCACTGCTTCAAAGGACGATGAATGACCTCATTACATGTAGGCTGCAATATCTGTATCACCAAACAAAAGCTGCTTCACACATCCAACTCTTACGGCGCAGGTAATTTATGGTTGGAATAGGCAAGTGGGACCTGTGACTATGTTCCTGAAAATCCCACTGGCTGCTGTTAATGTAGTACGGGGCATTTTTCTTAAATGTTGACCCACATGCCATTTTAGTGATTCGTATTTTATCGCTGTAAAAACGTCCTACTAAATAGCCGGTGTCCAACTCGGGCATCATTGTTGAGATGACTGTAAAAACTGTTTTTGCGATTGCAGACAACAAAAATAACTTTAAGAATTAAAACCTGGACGTTTTGCTTGATCAGATCTACAGTTGTGGTCAAGGTCTGCGATATATTCTAGTTATACGAAGGCACATCCATATAAATGTCTTAACATGCGCTATGTGTGAAGTTACCTTGCCCGGGGGCGATCATATTTCTTGCAATTTGAAGCTTTCCTAATTTGTATTCTCAAGGAATAGATAGTCTGAAAACTACTTTGAGAGCTAGAGGGCACATGAAAAAGCAGTGACCTGTCGCAGCAGATGCTATGCATTATAGGTTTATATTAAAGCTGTGGGTGGGCGGATTCCTGCAGATACAGTACAATGACAAGTGAGTGGTTAATCCTAGTGGTATACTGTACCTTGCTGAAGCTGTTATCGATGCCGTTAGGTGTGTGGTAAATCAGCATTAGTTATATATGTAATATTACATAGAAGAAGATTATGTGACAGTAATACTGACAGACTGAGATTTGTGCTAGATTTAAAAAAAAGTCAAATTGATTCAAAAGTGAAATCATTTAAAATGCACCGTACTATCTACCATCAAAACTACCCTATGACCCTGATGCATATTTTATACAACCTGATGCAAGTTTATCTTCCCATCAGGGACAAGACCGCAATATATAGCTCATGCGTATTAAGTCATAACTGAATAAAAAAATACATATAATATGCCATCTAAATATTTTTGATTGCCAAAATCCTGTACTGAGTCCTCGAGCCAAGCTGTGAAAAAAAAACAAGACAAAACAACAGGACTTTACAACAAACCTCAAGAGCAAAGCCCTAATATGTGTCAAGCTGACATGGCCACTCGCCCATTACGTCCTCCAGAGAGGACACTGTCACTGGAGAGAAGCAATAGGTTGAAAGGCGACATGGAAAAGCCTTAACGATTCACTTTTCTTGCAGAAACCTTGAAAAAAAGGAAACGATGAATCTGAAAATAGCAGGTGCTTCTCTACAGTAGAGTCAAATTGGTCATAGGTCTTCCCATATATGTCATTGATTAATATTAGTTCAGAATTATAGGAAATGTATATAATGTCTAATAAACCTGCAAACGGGAAGCTTTTAACCTATTTCACACCGTCTAATTGCTTTGTCTTTTGCTTCTGTCTTTCTGACTAACACTCTGTCTAGTCACATGGATTTTATTCAATAGAATGAATCATTGTCCTGATCTAATGTGTTTTTCCTGCTTTGCTGAGCTGACGAGTTCTAACAATGCTATCTCTGCCGTGCTGTTCTTATCCGCACTCCATCCGTCTCCCATCAACTACTGAATTATCATTAATATGAAGAAGTGTGTGAAATGCCTTGAGGAATCTTGCAGCTGTGTGTGAAAAACTGAGAAAAACCTTGAACTCATAACTACTATTTAAAATTCATTTCCTGTCTATTGCACCCAAATATATATTTTTTTTCTCACATACGAGATTGGAAAGGAATTAGAATGTGTTTCTCAGGAGATCCAAAGAGTTTTTTGTTAGCCTTGTGCCCCACCCAGATGTGATCTTTAACAAAACTACAGATTTAGAAACATACATACGTCTTTTTTTTTTAATAAGTACAAACAAAACTACTCCCATGGGCTTTTGTCTAAATCGTGCCCCAATTTCCTAATAACAACTTTGAATAAGTACTTTTTTATTAAAAAAAGAAAACAAACAATATATTTAACTGAACCTTTTCAGACTGTTCTTTGCTGCATTTTATTACTACTTCTGTTTATTTTCTATACAAAGTCAGAGTTGGGCCTTTTCATGGTATTTTTCCTTCTATGAACATACATGACATTAATAATGGGTGATATATCCTGTGGTACTGTAGCACGGTGGCTAAGTGCTTAGCACTGTCATTTTGCACCACTAGGGTCTGGGTTCGATTCCCATCTGGGTTCAATTCCTGGAGTGTATAGAGTTTGTATGTTCTTCCCGTGTTTGGTGGGTTTCCTCCGGGTATCCGGTTTCCTCCCACAGTCCAAAGACATGCAGATTAGTCTAATTGGCGTTCCCAAATTGCTCATAATGTGTGAATGAGAGTGTGAGTGTGTGTGAATCTGCGATTGATTGGCACCCTTGTCCAGTGTGTACCCTGTCTCATGCCCTAGCCCTGTCTGTATAGACGATGAGTGACAGACTGGGTGATATATCCTGTCCTGATTGGCGTGGTGGTAAAGGTGTGATTATAATCCAATGGGGGGGGGGGTGCTTTTTTTTTCTCATGTTGTGCCAAATCTAAAACAAAACCAAGTACTGGTTGAGTTTCAAACATCAACCAATAAAATATAGATGAGCTTCATAAGCACTTCACAGAGAAGTGATGCTTTTGTGGGTTTGAGGGAAGTTATTGAGTTCCTAGCGCATGTATAGCCTAAACACATGTTAGGGTCATGTGACCTAGTAATGATCAAGCAGGATTTGTGCAGGTGTGAGTCTTTATATAACATCATTATAAAAAGGTCAGAAAAGTCAATCAGCAGTGTAAGCACATTTCACATGTTTAGTTTTAAAAAACATTTATTTGTGTATAAAAAATAACAATCTATCATAATTATTGCAAATATACTTAAGCATCTTTATGTAATTTATATATTTTAAACATATTGGTTTAAACCAGTAGTGTCATATGGCTTTTCAATACTCGACCTCTGCCTTCATGAAGCACTGGACTCGCTAAGAAATAAGAGCTTTCTAGCACTTATCCCTAGACCAGACATTCTCACTAATGTCTCCAGATGTACAGTATATTCACAATTGAAACCCTTGTCTAGGAAGTAATGGTCATCATCATGATGTTTGCTGGCTGTTGTACGCAGAGGGTGCTGTAACTTGGACAAGAAACTAAAAGGACATTACTTAAACTCAATTACCACTCTTAATGGGGATAGGTATCTTTTAATATTTCTGAGCAATTAAGTCTTTGGAAGAATAAAAGAAACAGTAATTTCCTTCAGAGCTGTCCAGCTGGGAAGGGCATTGTTATACATCACACTTTGAATGGGCTCATTTACAGAAAAGAGTCACACTGGAGGAAATGGGAGAGTCAGGCCTGATACAATGGCCCATTTTTCAGAGTCCGGTGATGATGGCAGCGATCCGATTACCCGGGATGATAATGGAGGCATCACACTGTGGCTTGGCTTCAAAGGCAACACTGGAGAAGCATGACTTAGTATGCTCCTTTGTTTGTCATGTTTGTCATTAGTATGCTTCTCTGTCTTTCTCTCTCTCTCTCTCTCTCTTTCTTGTGCGTACGTGCCAAGCTAAACTGTCGAAATGACAGCAATGAAATTCAAACGGCACATAAGTACAGTCAGTAGCTTAACATTCTCCATCACCATGAAAAATACTGAGGGTTTGTCATGGAAAATGTGGTATTATCAGCTCCAGTTGACAAGGAATGCAGCGACCCAGGGACCTAGCTGTATAAGCAGGGTGCTTATCATGCCCGACTCATTTTTGCCTGACTTACTGGTCAAGAATCAGCATTTATCATCCCCTTTCACCATTCATCACGTTGTCCACCTCTCGTCTCACCCAGCACTACAGACTCACCTCACATGGCCCTCGTGCAAGTTTGCAGCCTGGCGTCTGGGGACATCCACTCACGAAGTGGCCAAAGTGCAGAGAACAACTGGAGAGAAACAAGAGTCTCTCAACAGGAGCAAAAATCACATGTTTCCTCCTCCACCTGTGAACTCCAAGTCAGATGAGTAACCAGGGGTTAGAAGTACATTCTTGACTGCTCTCTTACCAGCCCACATATTGCTTTAAATGACTCGCTTCCTATATGACCTCAGTTTTTTTTTGTTGTTGCTGTTGTTGTTTATTAAAGCTTCATGATGTTGCGTACTTGCTGTTCTTTGACAGAGTCTGCTCCACGCTTCTTTCTTCGAGTATTACATCAATAATTTTGATTCTTTGCTTAGCCTGTTTTAAATTCCACATCAGGTTTCAAAGCTCTCAAAGCAGCATTTCAAAGTAGCTATATCTGGCTGAATGTGAACTGAGGATCGATGTGACAGTCAGCATGTAAAGGTCACTTGCACAATACACTCATTTCACCTTTATGCTTTACGTTTAATAGGGTCAAATTGGTAGTGGTTTGTTTTGAGTCACAGTGGAATTTCGATATTGAGTCTAAGAAAACATTCATTTAAACAATCAAAAGGTGTGCTGACCCATCTCACTGAACAATCTTTTTTTTTCTTTCTTTTTTTTTTTTTTTTCCTTTGCTGACAATGGCTGTATTTTCTTCTTAAATGAACAGGGTACCAGGATTGAGCTCATTGCATAGAATTAGTAAACTCACTAAATGGAATGGGGCATTAACGACATAATAGATATATAACAATAATATAATAATAAATAATAATATAACATCCTGTGAGCATTTAATAATTAATTTTTATTTAACTCAAATGTTCTTCTATGTTTTATAAGTGAAAGTAGGTTTTTTTCTTTACCTAAAAAAAAAAAAAAAAAAAATATATATATATATATACAGTATATGTATATATATATATATATATATATATATATATATATACAGTATATATATATATATATATATATATATATATATATATATATATATATATATACAGTATATATACAGTATATATATATATATATATATATATATATATATATATATATATATATATATATATATATATGTACTATACTGTATGTACTATATACTGTGTATTAGTCTCACTGCTAAAACCTTGAACCTGCTGTACATCTGCTGTTATTTTAATGGTTCCATCACATTCTGATTTCAGGCGATACTCCAGTGTCTGGAATATATATATTGTATTTTAATCCATAAGAGTTTTTTATTTGCAGCCCAACAATCATGTTTTTCAGGTCTAAATCAAATATGGAACTCCAGAAAAGATCCAAATAAAAAAAGTATTAATAAACTAAATCCATCTTACTTTGTAGAAAAGAGTAACGAATCAAAATCCATATACAATTGCAACAAAAAAAAACTTAAAAAATAAATAAATAAAAGCAATGAATGCAGAAGTACAAAGTGCAATGCAAGAAGAAATTGACAGTGAAAATGGGAATGGATCAGGTGCACAATAAAGAAAGTTAATAAGAAGCAGAAGTAGGCAATTATTCTGTTAAGGGGAAAAAACAAGAAACACTTAAAGAACATCAGAGATGCAACAGAATAAAACTGGAACTCAACTTTGGGGAATTCAACACTGCTCAACCCACTGGAGAGCAGTTTATGGCAGTATGTGTAACCTGAAAAGACAAAAGTAAATCATGTATATTCAGTAACTGGCAATTGAAATGTGCTGCGGTTGTTAAATCAAGCCTCGAACAGGTAATGAAAGCAATCTGACATGAAAATGGTAATTGGTGTTTAAGTAATTCTGAAATATGCATTTATTCTAAAAAGTCCTTTGACTTTTTTCTCTAAATAGATATTTTTAAGTGCAGGACTAAAGTACTATCCCATTCATGGAATGACCCTAAAGTGGAAAGTAAAAAGAAAACACTTAAGGAGTGGATAAATTTTGCATAATGGTTTTGTTATTCTGAAATAAATGTCATTCTAATCTGATAAGGGTCTTGGTGGATACGAAACCCACTGGGGTTTTTAGACTCACTGGACACGAGTTGGGAACACACCGATCCACCTCAGGCTACCATGCAAACAACACACATTTCATTAACACTCAGGGGCAGTTTCTAGAGATGCTTATCCACCTACCCAAGGGGGAAACAGAAAAGCTGGAGAAAACCAACATAGACATTGAGAGAACATGTGAGACAGACAGTAAGCGAAGCTCAGGATCGAACACGAGTCCCATGGTGATTTCATAGACAATAAAATTCCTATCACCTTGAGAATTTTTTCCTTTTTTTTTAACTGCATTAACAGCAGGCAGGGGGAGTATTGTAAGCTGTGTTGTTCAAAAAATAACATAGCATAAGACATTTCCTTGTGTAGGTTTATGGTCTAGTGCAAGTTAATGGCCTGGAGCGACTTTATGGCGCACATCCTTATGACAGCAGTTTTGCCTGAGTGGCCAAGGAATTGTTTTTATTTAAAGTGAATCAGGAGAATCATTTGGGAATGGTGGTGATTTTTTGATGTCTTATTCATCATCTTGTCTTGCTCAAGTTGCAAGCCAGCGACTGCCAAAAACAATGAGGATATAGAACCTGCAGAAACTGCATAATCAGGACCAGATTTGGTAGTCAGGGTGACTCCTGATTGATCAGCATCACTTCAAATCAACAAAAAGCACACCTTTATCTTCCAGTGAAACATTTTTTTCTGATGAGAGTGGACTCCTCAGAAGACCTTGCTGATGGTGTTGATCACGATTGAGTGTGTTCAACTCAAACCGTCCCTTTACAAAGTACAGAATATCAGAACACATTTTGAGAGTTTTCTTAAAACCACCTTTCCTTTACATAATCCCATCATGATCAGACTGCATACCTCATGTCTCACACTGGCCTCCTGGGAACTCCTTTAATGGCCCAAACATGTGGAAATGGCTTGGCAAGAGACCAGGACTGTACAGGGGATGTGGCAATAACTTCAAGTTGAGTTCCTGTAATGTGCAAGTGGTGTTTCATTGGTGAATGATTGTGTGTATGGGTTCCACAGACGAATAGGTTTCTTAGGTGGCAAGTTATCTGCTGATCACTCATTGAATGACTGGAATTCTGAGCCACCTCAGCCACGACCACCAATCACTGAGTTCCATTCATTCCTTCATCCATCCATTCATCCATCCATCTAGGAACTTCTGTAGTCCAACTAGAGACAGTGAAGGCCAATGGTAGCCGTTGTACTGTATTTACTCCCATTTTTGTACTACCATGGCAGGACCTCTGATCGATATTTACATGCACATTTACACTTTATGGGCAACTTGGGAATGCAAATTAGCCTAATTTGAATGTCTTTGGACTGTGGGAGGAAACCAGAGAACCTGGAGGAAACCAATCAAGTATGGGGAGAACATGCAAACTCCATCCACACAGACTCAACAAGCCAATCAAACCAGGGACCTGTGGCTGATAGGGCAACATCCTAACCAAAACACTGAGTACAGTCTTCTTTAAACCATTGGCACAACTGAAATGTTTTCTTGCAGATAGAGGTCTCATCAACGTACTGTGCTTGAGGTCTTCTGAAAATGTCAATTAGTTTTATGTTTTCATTCACAAGAGACTTGAACGCCACCCGTATTTTGATGAGCATGTGTTTGCTCAGATGTTTCACTTGTCTGTACCTCATAAGGATTCAAACCTAAATATAGAATGATAAAGTACATGTTTATTTGATCTACAAATGACAACAACAATGATGTGTAATTTGATCAAATAAAGAATAAAAAAAACTGTTGTCATATTGGGTTTTTTGATTTTCGAGTAAACATTCTGAATGTGAACAGGCATTTAGTGAGTAAACTAAAACCACAAAAGCAGCATAAATAATCTGAAACAAGAAAATCCATTCAGGAAAAATACATCTTTTTTTTTTTTTTTCAATCAGTGCTGTTGTAGTGTTACAATAAACACAGTTTAGTCTGCTAAATACAGTAGACTGCTGCTCAATAAGAGAGAAAGACCTAAATTTGCTTGCTGATCAATGATATAGTTCTACCACCATTGTGTGGACGCTCTCACTCACTCATCATCTATATCGCTTAATCCTGTATACGGTTGAGGGTTGCGGGGGCTTGGATCCTATTTCAGAAAACTTAGGGCATGAGGCGGGGTACACCCTTGACAGGGTGCCAATCCATCGCAGGGCACACACATACGTACACACACTCACTCACACACTGGGAGGAAACTGGAGTACCCAGAGGAAACCCACCTAGCATGGGGAGAACATGCAAACAAACATGTACACTGAGGTGGGAATTGAACCCAGACCCTGGAGGTACAAGGCCATCCCGGTGTGGACATATTATTATTATTATTATTATTATTATTATTATTATTATTGTTGTTGTTTTATTTATTTATTTTTTTTATCTATCATTTTTATTACAAGAATAAAATGTGTGTGTGTGTGCTCTGCGATGGATTGGCACACTGTCCAGGGTGTACCCCGCCTCGTGCCCTGAGTCTCCTGGGATAGGATCCAGGTCCCCGCGACCCTAAATACAGGATAAAGCGGTATAGAAGATGAATGAATGAATGAATGAATATGTCTAACATAGCTAATACTTATTTTGATAATGGTAGCATCTAAGACATCATCAGTATTTAAGATGGGTACATTTCAAATTCTAATCATGTTCATCTCAGTTAACTTTGTTAAGATATTTTAAATGTTTCATGGATCGTTATTCCGCTAGTGAAAAACCACAGTGGTGCCTTTTGTGGTGTGTATTGTGCTGTGTATTGTGCTGTGTGTCAGTTTGATGGAAACACCTCTCAAAGACCTGCTCAGTGGATTGACAAACATAAAATACTCCTAGACCTAAAAGAGTGTGTAAATGTGTGTTAATGTGATGTGTGTTCAGTGGTGGACAGGCATTTCATCCAGGGTGTATTCTTTAACTTCGCTCCCTGTATCCCTGAGACAGCCTCCTGCTCCACCGTGGCCCTGAACAGGATAACACTGTTAAGATAATATAATGAATTTAGGTGTGTGACTGTATATTGTTCACCTATAAATAAGATACAAAATAAGAAATGTGAGTACAAATTTCTATCATGCAACATGCTATATTACCAAGTGATATATTATGCACAAAGGAAATTTACCTTTGTTCATAAGAATTTAAGGAAAAGGTTTTGGAAATGAGTGATAGCCTGAATGGAGGAAAAACTCCCTGATGTTGCAATAGGAAGAAATTTTTTAAGAGGAACCAGACTCAACAGAGAACCCATCTTCATTTGGGTGACATCAGATAGCAGGAATTGTTTTGCAGACATACTGTGTGTTAGGCAGCTGGAGGTTCAATATAACAGAAGTTGTCTAAGTTGTCTAAGTCAGACAGGTGCAGAGGGCAGAGAGAGTCTGGATCACTAGGCGCTCAGGAGCAACACTTGTAGCTCCTAACCATCATGAAGCAGAATCCAGATTGCGCTGATCCTTCTATGTGTGGCTCAGAATGCTTACAGGGTTGGTTTCTGTCTACTGGAGCTGGCACAATCTCCAGATGCCTCGGGATGGGTAGAAAAAGAAAGAATTGGCGTAGGGTGTTGTTGTTGTTGGGCATGATATTAGCAGCACTAGATGAGAAAGTGCATTTAGATGTACTGTACTGGAGTACAAGGTTATAGGATAAATTATGCATATACCAGGCTAAAGAGATATGTCTTTAAACACATAGTATATTGATCTTCTTTTGTGCCCCAAGACTGCTTCGCTTTACATTGAAGGTTTTTTTCTTTAACTTTTACAAAAACAGAAAGTTATAAATAAAAATATATATTATATATATAAATATTAATTATATAATAAAACACATTAAAAACTTTGACCCATACAAGACCAAGTCTAAATTAGACTTATTACATGATTCATTAGATACAATATAGAAGCACTTTAGCAATTCTGTCTTAACACATACTATATGTATGGAAAAATTATGATAGCATAATATTTTCGACATCAGAATGAGAAAATTCCAGCTGGGAAAGTGTAATTATAGTCCCACTTAAACAATTAAGCAGAAAAAGTGGTCATGGCTCATAGAATTATGTTTACAATACTGGAATAACAAATTATAGTGTCACTTGCCAAAAAATATCTGCTTAACCAGCTGTGCCCAGCTGTGCCTGTTTCACGATGATGATGAGGGGTGCGATGATCATTGCTTTTGCACTTTATCTCCATCTGCTGGTGAAGCCCCATTAGACCTCAGCAAAACTAAATCATTTTCTGTTCCCTGGGGTGGGTGGTAACGATTATATTAAAACTAGGGTGGGATTCTGTGTTTAGCAGCAATCGATTCAGTGCATGATTCATTCAGTGCTGAAAGTGTTGCCTTGAAAGACAAAAATTATAGCTTGGTTTGCTTTGATTCCTGGCAATTCAGTTTTGTACTTAGTGATGAAATTAAAAATAATAATATCACTGTCTTGCTCATTTTTAACAACCGATTGATTCTCGTTTGGAACACAGAGTATCCAGAGTTTGTCTCAGAAACATTGTGAGTGTGAGGAAAGGAATACAGCCTGTATGGGAGTGCTGTTGTACTGAATATTACAGTCATGATAATATTCATTACAACAACAAATGTAAATTATTATCCGCCAACAATTTAATTAAATTCAATGTTATTTATATCACGGTTTTACCAATGGTCCTTGTCGCAAAGCAGCATTACAGTATAAAAATTAAATTAGAGAAATGAGTATCAAATGTGTAAGAAAAAATAAGTATAAATCAAAATGATCAGATTGTCCCTGATGATCTAGCCAAGGGGATGGTGGCAAGGAAAAACTCCCTGAGATGGCAATAGGAAGAAACAGGGAACCTTTTTTTTTCCAGCAGTCATACTGTGTGTTAGGCAGCTGGAGGTTTAATATAACAGGAGAGGTGATTAACTACAAAATTGTTTGTAGGAATTTCAGTCATGAACTATTGAGTGACTGCAGTCACAAGCCATTAGAGAACAGCTGTGCCTGTTTCAGCCAAGGCAAAGACCAACTTCATACTCTCCATCAGCATCCCAAGCAGACCACACAGAGCCTCCATGCAAAGTGGGACACCAGGATGAGTCAGACAGGTCCAGAGGGAAGAGAGGGTCTGGATCACTGGAAACTCAGGAGCTCCATGTGCAGCCCAGCAGAGAGAGAGAGAGAAGGAGAGAGAGAGAGAGAAATAAAGGTAAGATACAGCATAGTCACAGTCACATGCATAAGGTGAGAGAGCCAGAAGAAAACACAGACATTTTTTCCTCATAATTTTTTCATTTCATCATTAAACACACCAGCTCACCATAATACTCTGTGTCCATGAGTCCCCCAGTATGTGTCTGAGACTGTGTTGAAATCCTGAACATTATTTGGAAGGCTATTCCATTACTGTTGGGTTATTATTTTGGGAAAGGGGTTATAAGAAGAAGCTCTGCCCCTGCTCTACCCCATATTTAGAATATGCGGTACTGACAAGCAGCCTGCACCCATTGATCGAAGTAGGTGTGGTGGATTATAAAACATTAGCAGTTCATTCAGGCACTGTGTCATGAGACTATTTAGTGCTTTATAGGTCTATAGTATAATTTTAAAATTGATGCAAAATTTCCCTGGGACCCCATGCAGTGTGGAGAAGATGTGCTGTGGATAAGGGTGATGTGCTCATACTGTATCTTGGCGTGCTAGTGAGGAGTCTAGCTGCTGCATTTTGATTCAACACATATCCTTTCGTGGGTGGCAGAAATAGTATTGAGCTGGCAATGGGAGACCGACATTTTGTGTAATTAACATGGACCAAAGTAGTTTTAGATTCTTACCAGCACTAAGTTTCTCTTTACATTTTGACTTTTGACCACTTTGACCACTTTAGACTAAATCAGCTAAATCACAAATGTTATTAAATGGAATGCTAGAGATGTAGGGTATACAATCCTCTGTTCCACATACCAATAAGTGACCTTGACAAGAGATGGGTTTGTTTATGTTAATTTATGTTTGTGTTAGAAGCTAGTATGCTTTATAGCTCACATTAGGCCTGAAAAAAACAATACAGATGGTTCAAAGACAATTTGGAACAACTTAGAAATATTTATTAATGGCGACAAAAGTAATTTAGGGGGTGTGGGGGGCCTGGAGCCTATCCCAGGAGACTTGGGGCACAAGCCGGGGTACACCCTGGATGGGATGCCAATCCATCACAAGGCACACACACAGGGCAATTTGGGAACACCAATTATCCTAATCTGCATGTCTTTGGACTACCGGAGAAAACCCACGAAGCACAAGGAGAAGATGCAAACAAACATGCAAACTCTATGCACACAGACCCAAGGAGAGACTTGAACCCCACAACCTGGAGGTGCAAGGCAATAGTGCTAACAACTACAGTAAGTCACGGTGCCACATCGGACGGATTATAATATATATGAGATATAATAATATACAGTATATCATAAACTGCTGTATAATATACTGTATAATAATAACTACATGTTGCACTGGGGTTGATTTAGCAGTGTGCTTAGACTGAGTGTGTAATGAGTGCATCAATGATCGACTGCTTCCCATCTAGGACGCATTGTACCCACACAGACTAGACTCTAGTTAATACGCCATTAATGACAAACATAATCCTTTGGATAATTTTGTGTTTGCTTTTACTTCTCTGTTTTATTACTTCTGTGAAGTCACTTTTCATGCCTGTGCTTCATCTCGCTTACAGCAATCTGAAGACAAACAGTACCTAGTAATACACAAGTCTAAAACTCTTTCCACTTCATGATCTGTTAAAGATCTTGTTCACTTTAGAAATCCTATTACAGCTTTAAAAAAAAAAAAAAAAAAAAAAACTGAAATCCCAGTTGAAGTACTTGAAGGTCAGTATAATAATACCCCCAGCTCCTTTTTTTGTGTATGTGCTATCCAATTTGGGCTCACCTCCCAAAAACATGCCAGAAGGTGAATTTGTAACACTAAATACTAAATTGCCCTTAGGTATGAATGAGTGTGTAAGCACGTGTGTCTATGGTGGCCTCTGATAGTCTGACATCCATTCAAAATTAGAATAATTTTAAATTCAATATATGTTTACATTTATTATGATTTTTACTCCGGAGTACCCGGAGGAAACCCACCAAGCATGGGGAGAACATGCAAACTCCATGCACACAGAGACGGGAATCGAGCCTGGCCGGGGAATCGAACCCAGACCCTGGAGGTGCAAGGCGACAGTGCTAACCACTACACCACCGCGCCGCCCCGTTGTGGTTATTAACATAAATTGAAAGTGGAGAGAAGCTGTTTCAAAGGCATGGAGTTTTTGTTAACAGGGAGCACAAATGCTTTTCTGATGATAGTTTTCAGGAAAAGGTAATTAATAGGTAATAAATGACTTTCCTGCTCGCCTTCTTGTCCTGGCGAAGGTCTTCAAATGATGACAGACTGCAGCAGATGATTTTCTCAACATTCTTAGTAGTTTGTTGCACCTCCCTTTTTTCTCTCTTTTCTCTGAAAAAGTCTTCACCTAAAAAGGCAGTGATGACAGACGTAAAGATAATTTTGAATTATAGCCCCAGTAATAGCCTATGGTAGATGGAATTTTGCCAACCACCATAAGAAACACATTTTTTGCTTTGCATTCTTGTTGATGGATGATGCATCTTCTACTTGAGCATAGTTCCCAGAAACATTAGCGAAGTGACAGTACTTACTGAGAGATTATTAAGTGGGGAGTGGGGAGGGGCAAGATGTACTGTATTTTTCCTGAAGTCGATGTGCTAGTGGATTAGTCACTCTATATTGTCCATAGGTGTGAATGAGTGTGTCTGATGATAGATTATCTTTCCATCAAGGATGCATTCCTGCCTTGTACCCATTGCTCCTGAAAGAGACTCTGTTTAATAAGTTGTTAATGATACATGTAAATTGAAAAATATTCATAGATCCACTGGATAGTCCTGCTACTGTATATGTTCCTAGTAACTTAAATGATTATCAGGATAGAGTGGGAAGAGGCAAGATGTACATTTCCTGAAGCTGATGTGCTTTAAAGTGCGTTGAGCACAAGGCTGTTTTGGGTATATAATACATAAAGGCCATTTGCTAAACCTCCGTGTGGAACTTTGACTCCTCACTGTTGGTGATGATAACAATCACAGTAACGTCGGATAGTTTGCTATCCTGATACTTCATCAACTAGCATCCAAGGGAGTTTGCACATATATGTACACTCACCTAAAGGATTATTAGGAACACCATACTAATACTGTGTTTGACCCCTTTTCGCCTTCAGAACTGCCTTAATTCTACGTGGCATTGATTCAACAAGGTGCTGAAAGCATTCTTTAGAAATGTTGGCCCATATTGATAGGATAGCATCTTGCAGTTGATGGAGATTTGTGGGATGCACATCCAGGGCACGAAGCTCCCGTTCCATCACATCCCAAAGATGCTCTATTGGGTTGAGATCTGGTGACTGTGGGGGCCATTTTAGTACAGTTCAAGAATGTTCAAGAAACCAATTTGAAATGATTCGAGCTTTGTGACATGGTGCATTATCCTGCTGGAAGTAGCCATCAGAGGATGGGTACATGGTGGTCATAAAGGGATGGACATGGTCAGAAACAATGCTCAGGTAGCTCGTGGCATTTAAACGATGCCCAATTGGCACTAAGGGGCCTAATGTGTGCCAAGAAAACATCCCCCACACCATCACACCACCACCACCAGCCTGCACAGTGGTAACAAGGCATGATGGATCCATGTTCTCATTCTGTTTACACCAAATTCTGACTCTACCATTTGAATGTCTCAACAGACATCGAGACTCATCAGACCAGGCAACATTTTGCCTGCCATGTGATTGGTTGATTAGATAATTGCATTAATGATAAATTGAACAGGTGTTCCTAATAATCCTTTAGGTGAGTGTATATATAATCATGACTTAATTCTTTTAGACTTGATGTTCAGCCATTCAGTATATTTAATAGCTGTCTGTTAGTGATGAGCAGTATGCTGGGATGCTATTGTTATTACACGCACTTACTCATTGTCTATATCGCTTTATCCTGTACAGGATCAAGGGTGGCCTGGGGCATATCCCAGGAGACTTAGAGCACAAGTCGCTTGCCAGTTCACACTGGATCGGTTGCCAATCCATCGCAGAGCACACACACACATACACACACTCACAGGTTCATTCACACACTACAGGCAATTTGGGAAGGGCAGTTAGCCGAATCTGCACTGTAGGAGAAAACTGGAGCACCCAGAGGAAAACCCACTAGGCAAAGAAGAGAACATGCAAGCTACATGCACACAGACCCAAGGCAGGAATTAAACCCGGAATCTGGAGGTGCAAGGCAACAATGTTAACCCCTAAGACACAGTGCTGCCCATTATCGTTATTACAATAAACTTGTAATAGTAAAAAAAAAAAGCAGATTGCATTCCCCACTATTAATATCAGGAAATATCATGAACAATTTGATAAACCTGTCTTTAGGTATCACAATATAACAATTTTCTGTATCATCAGTCTCTGATACATCTTTTAGTCTTTCCTGACTCTGTGTTCTGCTTCTCATAAATCCAGTCTGATCCACTCTTCACTGTTTTAGATTCCACTGAGCTGTGAACTATGAGTACACAATGAAGCTGCGCTCAGACGATCAGGAAACAGCTTTTGGGTTTCAGCGACGACTCCCCAGAGGCCATGTTGTTGGTGCTGCATCTTCTGTATATGGGGCTGCTTCAGAAAGCCTGCAGCCTGCTGCTGGTGTGCAGTACTCTCAGCTCCCTCAGACCTTTAAGGTGTGTGATGGATGCTGTCCACTCGTCAGCTTTAAACACATATTGCCAAGATTCAATGAAACCTGCACAGTTAATGTCCTGAAAATCTGTCCTGTAACATATACTCATTTCCATTATCTATAACAAATTATTGCAGTATTGGTGCGAAATATTAGTTGAATTTTCCCCATTCAAGTGCCTTTGGCCTAAAAGAGATCACAGAGACATTGACAGTCATGCAGTGCACGCTGGTGTATATACTGTATCATCACAGCCTGTAGTCCAGCCTACAGGAGACAATCAGGGTGTATTTCTCCTTATTATTTAGAAGTAACTTTTCCAATCCTTGAAAAGACTGAAAAGAAGATCTATGTAATGTTCTATGTGAAGGCATAGTGAGTTTTTATAGCTGCTATAATACTAGTATTATAAGTGATGACAATGATTCCAATATTTGAAAACCTAAAAACGAGGCTGGCATTGGTATTAGATTGGGAAAGGTTCAGCTTTGTAGTGGTGATAGTAACTCTGCTTCACATCAGGTTGCATCACACCACCCTCTTCTTGATTAGTTTCTTGGTATGGCACACCATGTTGTGTTTTAACTTTGCGCGCATGTGTGTGTCTACATATTTAATCATTCTAACAGCAGTTTAATATTAATAAGGTGTTTGTGTCATGCTTTACACCAAGCACTTGTTAAGTAATTCCTGTCCCATTACATGCCAACGCTTTTACTGATTACTGATCTATCTTTTGCGGCTCTGTGTGTGTTTCCAGCATCGCTTCATCAGGCGTGATTAACAGAGTATAGCAGCTATTTAAGGGCTATCCAGACAACTCATCAGGGGCTTTAATACCTTCCTGCCCCTGGCTACAAGATAGAAGACATGGTAAGACTAATGACATGGTAAACGTAACAACCCTGGGCCAGATCTATCACATCACGACACATGGTGTTTCCGTCCAGAACATCCCCATTAAGCAGCTGGCGCAGCGACATACGACACGGCTGTTATAGCACAGTCATGAAATGTGACTTGAAATTGAAATACAAAATGCTGAGATCCCTTGGATTTCATCCCTATTTCTGCTGTTAAGTATTTGTTTATCATGTATATGGAATCAGGGCATGTCAGTAATACAGATGGTTCCAGATTTATAGCTCAGTTCATGTGCTCTGTGAAATAACGTGCTAAATCTTGTTTGCTTTACAGATTCTCTTATGACCTTCAAGAAAAGATTAAAGTCTCATCTCTTCCTGAGTGCTTGATCGTCAGTAATACCCTCAGCCATTTCTTTGGAAGATTTTCTTCAACTTTCCAAAAAAAAAAAAAAAAAATATGCAGGTGGTGATTTGGTGACTGTGAATTGCCTCTAGATATAAATGAATGTGTGAATGTGTTACATATATGGCCTTTTGATGGACTTGTTTCCTATCCAGGCAGTATTCCTGCCTCACGCCAGTGATTCTGTGATAGAGCCCAGATCCACCACAATTCTGACCAGTATAAAGCACTTAACAAAGGTGAATGAATAAATAAATGATGACCTGAGGGTCAATTTGTTATTGCATCAAACTTGTGGCATTACTTGTTGTGTGTTAGGAAGTTCAATTTTACAGAAGATGTCTAAGTTAACATGGAGTCCAGTTCCGCACGAGGATGGCACCAGGATAAGTCAGACAGGTGCAGAGGGCAGAGGGAGTCTGGATTACTGGGAGCTATGGAGCAGCATGTGTAGCTTCAAACCATTACACAGTGGACCAACACCAGCAGATAATGTGGCACCCCAAATCATCACCAACCATGGAAACTTCACACTAGACTTCAAGCAACTTGGATTTTGTGCCTCTCCATTCTTCCCCCAGGCTCTTTGAACATGATTTTCAAATTAAATGTAATTTTTTTTTCCATCTGAAAATACAACTTTGGACCACAGAGCAAATGTCCAGTTCTGTTTCTCCTTACTCAGGTGATGTGCTTCTGACATTGTCTCTGGTTCAAGAGTGCCTTGATACTAGGAATGAAATATGTATGCAACAATTGTAGCCCGTTAAGTCACACCATGTCTTGTACTTAGAATTGAACGCTGAATGTAATTGTATTAATAAACGCTTACTTCTCAACTTAATAAAAGGAAACAACATCCCTGTGTGGTGAGTGTGGTGGCATAGTGGTTAGCACGCTGGTCTTGCACCGCCACGGTTAAGGGTTTGATTCCCACCTTGGGCTAGTGCTTATGAATGTTCTCACTGTGCTCTGTGGGTTTCCTCCTACAGTCCGAAGATGTGCAGATTAGGTTAATTAGTGTTCCCAAATTGCTCATGGTCTGCATACCCTGCATCATGCGCTGTCTCCTGGGAGAGGCTCCAGGCCCCCAGTGACCAGATGCATTTATTTATATATTTTTTTATGAAGCAGTATAAAAAATATAAATAAATGAATGAACATCTGTGTGTTTGTTTTTAATGATATTCCACAACCAATAATTGCTACCATCAACAAGTACTTATATTTGTTCAAGGCTTATTAGAATCAGTTTAAAGATGAAGAGGACACACTAATTTTTTGTAGTACAGTATGTTTCGAGCAGCTGCAGCTGTGTTTATTTCCTCAAGCAAAGAAATATTGCAATTTTGATAAGACCAATAACACAGTGCCTGTCGCTGAACCAATCACATTGCCCAGTGGGCGTGTATTCGAAAGATAAGGCGGGAAGCGTCAGTGTTTGGACCAATCAGATCGCATGGGGGCGTTATCGTGTTCGAGGCCACGCCCTTGTGTTGAAAAATCGTCCTGAGGTTGTTTTTCAACGATTTGAGCCAATTAGCACGCTAGCATGTTCCTGGAGCTCTGGAGGCTAATTATATCATTTCACTTCATTAACGCGCGTGTTTAATTTTACAATATCGAAGCTTTGAACGCGTTCCTCCCAAAATAAATCTGGAGTGATTGCATCCGAACTTAACGAGGAGACTTTATTGTCTGCGGTCGAGGTTAGTTTTCTGATGTATTTACTAACTAGCTTGCTAACAACCCAAAGCATAAGAGTAACGTCATTAGCGTCTGGCTACGTAAATCTCGCGCTTGTTTAACATCTGGCATTTATATTATAAAATGAAATCATGGATTCGCTTGAAAGCTGAAAGGAAGTGCACTTTTCGTGAGTTTTGATTAGGAGAGCTGGCTAATCTGGTGCATGTCCGGCTAGTTAGCGAGATTAGCATGCTAGTCAGCTAACGCGTTTAGTACCATGGTGATCGTTTACACAGAATAACAGCGATCTGTCTGTTATGATCATGTTATTAAGCGTTTTGTTGAAGTTGCAGTAGTCCGATTTGATAGTTAGCATAGTTTGCTTATTGTTCGAGCAGTTAGAAGTCATTGATCGGACTTCCTGATTTTTCTTATAGCTAGCAACCTAAGCATGAGCTAAGAGAAGAAACAAACAGATCAGGAATTAATTCACTGCTCTTGGTTTATTATAATTCTCGCAGGTTAAAGTGGACGTAATAATGTTGATATTGAGCAGGGTGGTGTACAGTGTCGCTGTAGTGCTGTGCAGTCGGCTATCCACGTTCACAAGCTTGCTAGCTAACAAACAGCGGCTATGTGGGATTAGCATGCCATGCCTGGCTGTCTAGTTACCCGGATTTTATATTTAATCCTGTGATCTAGAATCCATCCAAGTCAGTAATTTGATCACGGAGATAAGGAATTACACTCCGATTCGTTAGGGATGTTTTTTGTTTATTTGTAAATTCGTTAGCGAATTTTGAGTTGCACTAGCATAGCATGATAACGACCACGGAGTCGAACACACGGCTAAATTCACCGGAAGGTCAAAATACTCATTTATCATTTTTATACGAGCCGGGTTTGTTTGAATTCTGTACTTTTTGCTATTACATATTATAATATAAAAACTTTAGGGTTAGCCGTGTGCTGTGTAACGGGTGCCAGCTGTCTCAGTCACAGACAGGCCCGTAACACACACACACACACACACACACACACACACACACACACACAGGAAGGGGGAGGGAAAAGAAATCAAACTCTGTATACAACTATGCAAACTTTTTCAAAAACGTTGGCCGCTCTTCACATCCGGAGTTCAGTTTCCTTATTATAGAAAAGTTGAGAGAAAGTGAGCACTTGTTCTGTTTAAACGTTTCTACATGACACAGAGCTGACTGTGTGTGTGTGTGTGTGAGAGAGAGAGATAGAGAGAGCTGGAGAGGTGCAGTGCGGCTTGTTGACATTGGCCTGGGTGTTAATGGCAGCTACAGACACTGAAATCTCCCTCACCTGTGTCAAGCTGTCTTTCCTCTATTGTACTGATTTTTATATATCAAAAAGTTTGCAATGCCATCCCAACTACAAAAAAAGAAAGTGTGTATATCTGGTCAGGCATAACAATAAATCTCTTGTATAAACGCGAACCCATTAAGCCGTGGACTCCACAAGACCTCAGAAGGTGTGTTGTGGTATTTGCCACCTAGCAGCTGTCTTATAAGGTACAATGTGATACATTCATGGATCACACTTGTATTAGTCCAGCATATCAGACAGACACTCGGAGCCTATTCATATTAGGCATGATCGATTTGTATTAAGCAGGGTATGGGTTGATTGTCTTCTCACTGATCAAGATGAACCAGACTTTTAGGTCAAATGTGCTTGTAAACCATCCCGGGGCCCTAATTTGAAAACGCCCTCAATCAGATTGAAATCGGGGATTTTGCATGCCAAGTCAACACCTTGAATACTTTTGTCATCTTCCTCAAACTGTTCCTGAACACTGCTCAGAGAATACTTGGTCTGCAATAAGTTTTGGTGTGACAGCTACCAAAACGTATTGCAGACCAAGTATTCCCTGATAGCAAAGTAACATCCACATGAATGCAATGACCCTAGGTTTTTTTAGCAGAACATTGTCCAAGGAATCACACTGTCTTTTTGCCGGCTTGCCAACTATCCATGGTACATTCCGGAACCATCTATTTCCCAGGTAACACCCACCTGGCCATTCACACAATGTCAAAGAGAACGTGATCCATCAGACCGGCCCAACTACTTTCATTGCTCCATGGCCCAGTTTTTGACATTCACATGTCCATTGTAGCAGCTTTCAGAATCGGTCAGGGGTCAGCATGGGCACTCTGACCAGTCTGTGGCTACGCAACCCCATACACAGCAATCACTGTGGGTACTAACACCTTCCTGTCACAGCCAGGAATAGCTTTTTCAGCAAATTGTGCGTCAGTAGCTTTTCTGTGAGATCGGGTCAAACTGAATAACCTTTTGCTTCTCAATGGAGTAATGAGATTGGGGTTTGGACACCCATGACTCTGTCACCAGTTTACCGGTTGTCCTTGCTTGGACTGTTTTTGATAGGTACTGACCAATGCAAACCAGAAACACCCCAGATGACCTGCCAGCATTTTGGAGATGCTTTAAATCAGCATTTTAGGCATCTCTATGCGACCCTTCTGAAAGTCTCTCAGATCCTTATTCTGGCCTATTTTTGCTGCTTTTATCACATTAACATTGAGAACTAACTGTTCACTTGCTCCCTGGTAACAGTCAAAAGTTTTTATTTAATTTTCTACATTGTAGAACAACCCCTG